>CM053770.1:260122867-260218796 GCA_028658325.1 Potorous gilbertii
TTATGTGATTTCATCGAAACCCACTACCTGGACGAACAGGTAAAGGCCATCAAACAACTGGGTGATCACGTAACCAACCTGCGCAAAATGGGGGCCCCCGATTCTGGCATGGCGGAATATCTTTTTGACAAGCACACCCTTGGAGACAGTGACAACGAGAGCTAAGCCAACCTGGCTTCCCCCACACCTGGGAACTGTGGGCGTGACTCCTACTGTCTTTCAGTGCATGCATATTTTGGTTATCTGACCTTTTCATAATCTGTACCAAAAAACTACCACCATTTACATCCCAATAAAGTGACTTGGTACTGATGAAAATCACTGTTGCTGACTTTTTATTGGGGGGATGGGTGGAATACAGTATATTTGGGAATTTACCACAGTTACATAAGCTTAAGAAGCCACTAGCTAGGGCTGTAGGGCTCAATAAACGAAAATTCCGGGATAAGGGGTGGGGGTAGGGGGTAATACCTTCTCTCAACCCTCACATGAATCCTCACCAGGAGAGGGAAGCCCTGTGGTGGCCACCTATTCAGTTAGATAATGAGCCTCCTTGGGGTTACCAGGACTTAGGAATCCTCTAGGATGCGGAGGCTACCCTCTAAATACCCCTAGTCCAGATGGACTTAAACCTAGAATTTCCTGCCCAGGACGCGCCCTAAATTAGTAAAACAAATATGCATTTAGTCTACAGGAGACAAGCCCTTTGTTCAAGTTGTAGAGCGACTCCTCCCCTTTTTTTCAAGGAGAAAGACTAAGCAGAGCTATCACTACGCATCTGCACCTGTTTACCCTGTGCTTGAGAGAAATCTCTGAAAATGAATCCTGGAATTACTGATCGCTTGGGCAATGGTGGGGCTCCGTGCAGTCCTGTCCTTGAACCCAGAAGAACCCTTGAACCTCCGGCCAATCTGCTGGTAGGCTCAGGATTCTCTCCAAAATCCTATGCAGTCTGGGAGTGTGTCCCTTAAAATGTAGGGGCATCCTGAGCTCCCCCAAAGCCGTTAGCCATCTAAAAACCCTGTGCAAGTGTCCTCCTAAGTGCAAGAGCTGAGACTGCTCATGTTTGGGCACGGTTCCCCCCCACCCCTAGCCAGCTGCCAAACTGGCAGCTAAGTGAAAGTGGGAGGGCCCACTCCGGACCACATCGCTTTTGTTTCTTCTTTTAGCGTGTGGCTTGAGAGCTTGAGGGTTCTGGGTATTTTGAGTCTTTTGTGGTTGAAGGAAACAGCTGACTGCTGTAAGAAGGGAGAAGCTTGAGGGGACAGGCTGCGGGGGAGGTGGCGGCTAACTGTCCTCCTGAACAATGCTCGGCCTGTTGGAGAGAAGGAATAATGAAGAAGCAGGCTGTGCTGTGGTCTCTGCCTCGGCTGGTTCTGTGCTGCCCTTCAGTGAGCAGGTGGATGAAACTGAAGCAGGCATAATGGTGTCCTTCCCTCCCTCCCTCCTTCCTTTCATCCCACCTTCCTTCCTGCCTCTCCTTCCCTTCCTTTTTTTAATTTCCTCCCTCCCTTTTCTCTTCCCTTTTCCTTCCTGACTTCCCTCCCTCCCTTTTCCCTCCTTCCTTCCTTCCTTCCTTCCTTCCTTCCTTCCTTCCTTCCCTTTGGGAAAAGTCCTCTTCTGGATGACCAGTCTCTGCAGTCTAGCTCACCTTGGCCAGGAATCACTGGCTAACTAAACCTGCCCACTTGCCCTGAGTTAGGAATGTTTCTATCAGTCCCACCAAGTCTCCCTCTGCCAAGGAGATGCCTGAGTCTTTGGGGGAAGGAGACCCAGCAACTGCCCTATGCTCTGGTGAATGCACATCACTTACAGTCCCCAGATCTTTTGGAGACACCGATGTTTCCATGGAGACCTGGCCAAGGATGCTGGGTCCCTCATCATCTAAACTGGGCATAGCAGCTTTGCTGTACCTGACTTGGGAGAGCAATGGGGGTGCCAGAGGGAGGGAGCTGGGCAGAGCAGGGTCATCACTGGGGCTGCCCATTGTAGCAGGGAGTGAATCTGAACAGACAACAGATGTGTTCTCCAGGGCCAGCCAGGGCTGCCAGGGGCTTCGAGGTCTCCTAAAGCTGTCTGCCTTCTCCACATCAGGTGATGCAGCCTGAAGTAGGAACTTGAAGCTCGCTAGAGCTGTGGTCTGGGCCTCGGAGGTCCCTGGGGCACTAAGTTCTTCATTTTTCCTGGGTAGATGGTCCTCCAGGGTGGCCACCAAGGAGGCGTCAAGGGTTTTGCCTCTCTCTGTGGGCCAGACGAAAGTTTCCCTCATGCTAGAAGTCACCGAGTTTTGGCTTGCATCCATGTCGCTGTCTTGTGACAGGCAGAAATTGGCACAATTGTCCTTGGTGGAGGATGAGCCAGTCTGGACATTTGAGAGAGCGGTTCCTCTTCTGCCTGGTGGGCGCCTCAATGGGAAAACCAGAGGGAAGGAGCTGATGGGTGTTTGGGGGGCACTGTAGAAGCCAGGCCTTTCGTAGAAGGGGGTGGATATGAAGGCATCCAGCTCCCGGAGCTTAGAGTCTTCACTCTCCCCCTGCTCCCTCAAGCTGGAACCAGCCTGTGAAGAGGAATCGACCCTTGAGGTCCAGGCGCTCCTGGGCTTGCCCACATCCTGGTATGCGTAATCCCTCCTCCGAAGCAGGTTCATTCTGGAGGCAGACCTCGTGAATCCTGGGGACTGCACGCCCAGCAGGCGACTGAAAGGACCCATGAATGGAGTGAAGTGGTTGGCTTCCTCGTTCTCTTTAATTTGCTCCAGGGGTTGAAATTCCATCTCTTCTTTCTGCATGCTGGGACGGTAAATACCCACCTGTTAGCCCAGGTCAGGACCCTCTCCCCACAGCCAGATGGAGCCCTCCAAGTGAACCTTTGCTCCGCCCGCTCTGGAAGGCACTGACAGGCACAGAAGAAGCAAATACTTGTCCCTTACGCTTTTATGATCATACCTCACACTCGGCCTTCACGTCAGAATTTAAGGAATGCGTCATATTTGTTTCCTCTGTTGACTCTTACCACCCCATTCGTGTAACCAAGTATTATCACCCCGAATTTACAGATGAAGGAAAAGACTCGGATGAGGAAACTGAGGCCAGTGGGGGTAAAAAGACCTTGCTCAAAGCCAAAATGGAAGGGGTTGTAGTCTTAGAAGCTTAAGGCATTGTACTCTAATAGAGAGAGAGCACCAGATGCAGTCAGAAGTCCTGAGTTACTTTGCTAGTTAGGTCATGTGTGATGGTTACTATGGCAAGTAGGAAGAAATTCCCCTCTGAGACTGAATACTTGTGTGACATTGGGCATGTCGCTTCACCTTGGCCTACCTCAGTTTCCTCACATGTAAAATGGGAATGTAACTACATCTATGTCCCCTAGTTTGGATAAATGAGATGTTTGTATAGCACTTTGTAAACCCTATATTTATACATGCATACATACATACAAACATTTATATATATATATATATACATATATATATGTATATATATATATATATATATATATATATATAGAGAGAGAGAGAGAGAGAGAGAGAGAGAGAGAGAGAGGGAGGGAGAGAGAGAGAGAGCGAGAGAGAGAGAGAAATGCTGGTGGGTATTATGAGGACTTTCTCATTTGATAAGGTTTTGGTTCAGCTCTAAATTCTAGGATTCTAAGTTTCTTGCAGCTCTAAAATCTCATGATTTCCTGAAATTGCAAATGGTGGGATTTCAGAGACTGGGGCATCTAATTGGCTTTTGAGTCTCTCCTGGTACTTCGCAAATCATACCACTAGGGGACCCTCGACACTCAGGCATCTATCCACCATCCACCATGGCGGTCGTTGTGGAACTGCTCTGCCGGATCCCTTTTGCCTGTCAAATTCCGCCATTCTGTACATGATCGATGCACCGAAACATGGGGTGACTCAAGCCTTCCCCAAAGCAAAGACTCAAGAAAATGTTAGCTGGTGGAGGAGGCAACTTAGGGCTGAGAGAAGAAAAGCCCCCGATTTAGAAATCAGGCTTAAGTTCCAATTTGGTGGCTTCATTCCCACAATGGGACCTTGGCCCCCACCTTCCTTCTCTCTGCCTCAGCTTCCTCATCTGCCAAATGATGGCGCTGGACCTAAAGGCCCTCCCATGTCCTAGTCTATGATTCAGTCCTCTGGAATTGTAAAATGGAGAACCAGGCTAAGATAGAGGAGGACTTCATTTCCAGAGCCTTGCTGTAAGCAGTTCAGAGCCTCCCAGGGCTTAGGGCCCCATGCAATCTTAGAGTACTTTTCATTCAAACTCTTTACTTTGTGTTATTAATTTCTTCTCATAATGTTGTCACCACAGTGCCATATTTTTAGGAAGGCTCTGGTCTCTATTAGTCTTCTGTATGCTTGTTGGGATGTCCAGAAGACCAGATGTGCCATATAATAAAGGTCACATTAATATGAGAGAAAGACAGAAAAGATAAAAGAGATACAAAGAGAAGAGACACAGAGAGAAAGACAGAGAGAGACAGAGATAGAGAGGAGAGAGGCAGAGAGAGACAAAGACAGAGAGAAAGACAGAGACAGAAAGAAAGACAGAAAGAAAGATAGAGAGAAAGATAGAGAGAGGAGAGAGACAGAAAGACAGAGACAGGGAGGAGAGAGAGACAGAGAGAGCAGAGACAGAGACTAGAGATACAGAGAGGGAGAGACAGAGGAACCTTAGTCTTATAGCCAGGAAGCAGATCAATCTACCTCCTTGGAAACCATTTCCCTCAAAGCCTCAATGAAGGAGGCCTTAATCCATCCACTGCTCCCTCCATCTCCCCACCACTGAGAGGGGAGAGGTAGGGGTGGGACCGAGGATCTCACTTGATGTCGAAGGTGGAGCCCAGGAAGGAGGCACGCATGGACTCGGCAGCGGCGGATGTGTAGGGCGGGCAGGGATTTGGGTCATTCCAGTACATGTCCTTTTCCAGGACTGGAAGGTCTTGGTGCATCTCATCCACAGCCAGAAGAGAGACCTACGGGTGGGAAAGGGGAGAAGGAGAGAGAAGGAGTAAAGGGCCTGAACTGGGGAGCCCCAGGCTGTCCACCGGAAAAGTAGTTTTTGTGATCCATCACATTCTCCTTTTCTTCCCCTCCCTCTGAATTAATGACAGTAAATGAACTTGAAGAAAGGGCAGGCTGTCATGGGGAAAGCCAACCTCATCATGTACTTTAGCCATCCTGGGCTACTCCCCACCATGCCCATACCCCGCCCCCCCCGTCTTGTGTTCTGTGGCCTCTAGACCTTGGTTCACTGTTTCCTAGAATGTTTGTGAACCCAGATGTCCCAGTGAGAAGTCCAGCTTTAGGGGTGGTTTGTGTTTACATGAGCTTTAGATTTTTAAATCCAAACCTCCTTGATTCTTAGCAAAATGCCAGGCACATAGTAACCAATTAATAACTGCTAGTTGACTCACTTAGGTCTAACTTTGTCATCCCCTCTCTCAATAAATCCTACTGTCTCCTGAGTAAGTAAATATATGCTTTTAAAGGGAGCCAGGTGACAAAATAGGTAGAGTTCTAGTCTTGGAGTCAGGAATACTTAAGTTCAAAGACAATTTCAAATCCTCATGAGCTGTGTGACCCTGGGGCAAGTCACTTAACCTCAGCCTGCCTCAGTTTCCTCATCTGTAAAATGGGGGTAGTAAGAGCCCCAACTTTGCAAGATTGTTGGACTTTATAAAGGCTAGCTATTTTTTGGCTGACTGGTTACATGGGCTTATTGTGGAGAGCAGATAAGTATATGTATGGAGAACATTTTTTATAAAATAGAAGTCAGTTGCTTGGGGGGTATTTTTGTACTATGAAGTGATGCCTCATCCCCTGTCGGATTTGAAATTCCAGGGGAACAAGGACTGTGTCCTATCTAAATCCTGTCATCTTCTCCACTACCAACACAAGGTTTTGCCCACTGGAGGTGCTTGGTAAAGGTTTTTTTTCCTGTCTCCAAGTGCCTAGCAGGGAGCAGGACCCGCTGCACCAGCACAGCGCAGGGTGGCATTATTGATCCTGTACCTGTAAGTTCCGATCAATCAACCAGTTGGTCTCAAAGTCATCATCATCTTCTCCGAAGGGGTTAATGAGCTGCTCAGCCACCTGATACAGGGAGAAGGGGACAGATAGCACCGACCTGCCTTGAAAACATCGTTTCCTTAACCTCATGAATCAATAGGACAGTCTCAGACCTCCAGGAAAGCTGCAGCTGAGTCCCCAGTGCCAGGCAGGCACAGCCTCTGCCTGACTGCCACCAATCCAGAGGACACAGTCATATTGGGCACTCGCTGACGCCTTCCTCTGCCCAAGCCCCTACAAGTGTCTCAGCTTGGTGCTCAACCCCCACCCCCCAGTCTGGGACTACACGCCAACTGGACCCTTTCTGCCTCTAAATCCTCCTCCAAGGCCCAGGTCAAGTTGAGCATCTTACAGTCATGGGAGGGGACTTAGAATGTAAAAAAGAGTGGAGAGGGACCTTAGAACACAGAATATTAGAATATTAGAACTTGGAATAGGGAGCGTCACATCTGAGAGGCATCTTAGGACAGGGAACTTCATACCTGGGAGGGACCTTGGAACAGAGAATTTCAGATCTGAGAGGATCCTGACTTTAAAAAAAGAAAATGTCAAGGAGCAATTAGGTGACTCAGTGGATAGAGCAACTAGTTCGGGAGCCAGTTCAAATTCAGTCTCAGACACTAACTAGCTGTGTGACCCTGGGCAAGTCACTTAACCCTGATTGCCTCAAAAAAAAAAAATAGGAATGAGAACATAGCTCACAGAACATCAGGGCTGGGAGGGAGCTTAGAATACAGAACTTAGATTGACTGAGATGGCAGAAACCACTGATCATTTTATAGAATAGGATATAAGACTAAAATGTTCCTTCTGGCACTCGCCGTTGTGGGGGGCATTTAACAGTAATTAGTCCTCTTTCTTCCAGGTTCCCATTCCTCCCCCTTTCTTCTCCCCACCTCAGATCCCCCCTCCCACCTCCCATGCTGCCCAGCTCCTGCCCCTGGCACAGTCAGATGGCATCCTTTGGCACAGGACTGCCCTGAGACTCACCTTTAACCAGCCAGCGTAGAAAAAAAACTGCAGCAGAGTGAAGACAGGTATGAAAAGGTCTAGCTCGTGGCCTGGGTAGGATTTGGCTGGATCCAGAAACTGCCGCCCAAGCAGACAGGCTAGAAAGAAGCTGTAGACAGCCACCGTGACCACCTGGGTTAGAGGGCAGAGAAGGCCGTGTCACCCCACTCTGGAGGGGCAGGACTCTTTCCCTCCCAGGCCCCCTCAATGGACAAGCAGAGGCCTCGGGGGGCTGGCGGCATCCCCCCATTGTGGCAGCTTCTCTAACAGCCCAGCCTGAGGCTCAGTACCTCAGCATCGGGGCCCCCTAGACCCTCAGAAGCTGGGAGTCCAGAGCTCCTCCCTATGCGGAGTACCCTCTCCCCCTCACTTTCCTATTCAGGCTACCCGGTTCAGGGAGCAAGGGAAGGGGATCCTTGGGCTCTGGGATTCTCTGCCTCCCAGCACAACTGGAAGGGAGGCCCCTTAGAAAATAGAATGCTCTAGGCTGGAAGAAGCCTTGGAAACTTAGATGCTGTAGAATTTGCCAGTTTGATCCCTTTTAGGCCAAAGAGGCCAGGTTTTCTACTGCTCCATATTAGAGGAAATGGCATCATAATATATAGCCACAAGACAGACAGGGAAGCTCAGAACTCTGAGGGTCCTCAGGGGCCATCTGGTCCAAGCCCTGCCTGGACAGGAATATTCTCTAAAGCCACAAGGTAGACGAGTAGACCTGGAGTCAGAAGAGTCTGAGTCCAAATTCTGCTTTAGACCTCTGGGCATACTGAACTCTCTCTGTCTGCAAAATAGGCCCAATGTCAGCCCCCAGGGTTTTCAGGTCACCCAATGCAATGAGCCCTAGAAATGTTGACAATCATCACCAGGGCATTCCTGACAAGTGGTCATCCTGCATCCAGTCAAAGACCTCCCCTCATGGGAGCTCACACCAGTCAAGTCCACATTTAGACCTTAGGACGTTTCCCCCTTATATTGGCCCATCTCCCTGCACCTTCCCATGTGGAGAACATACAAGCCATAAATGACAGGCACAGCTAATGTTACAGACCACAGAACTCTGACTTTAGAAGGGTGTCTGCTTTCCAGAGGCTCTTCTTGTGGGCCCATGAATTTTAAAAACATTTTTAATCCCTGTATTTCAATATAATTGCTTTCCTTGGTAGTCCTGTGTATTTTATTTTGAGTGCCCTTAAAATCATGAGTCTATAGGCTTCAACAGACTGTCTGCTAAGCTGTCCAAGACAAGGCAGAGTCCCTGAGCCCCTCAGGTGCCATCTCCGCTGCAGCAGCTGCCAGAGCTTCTGTCCCTCCTAGAGTCCTGTGTCATCCTGTTCCTCCCCTGGGTCTATTTTGCTCACCTGTGTGTAGACCAGAGGGACACTTATCCAGTCATAGCCATAGAGGGCACCACACTGAGAACGTAAGGTGTTCAGTTCCTGGAGAAGAGAGCAGGGGATCAGGGAAGAGAACGTCATCTGTGAGCCCTCCTCATTCCTCCTTCTGACCCACACGTCCCACCCTTGCTACTGTGCTTGGGAACCGGCCATCTCTTGTGGCTGCTGAGAGAAACAGGGGTGTGTAATGGGGATCTGAGAACCAAGGTCTCAGGTATAAAATGACTGACAGAACAAAGAACATCAAGGTCTAGTCTAACCCTCTTCATTTTACAGTCAGGAAAACTGAGTCCACAGGAGAAAGTAACTCACTGAAGGTCAGGGCCCCTGCAACACTAATATTCTGAGTCCTTTGACTCTAAATGCAGAGCTTTTTCTATAACTTGCTTCCTTTTCTTTAATGCTTCTGGATAAGTTATTTCAAAATCTTTAAGCCTCAGTTTCTCCATTCTGTAAAATCAAGATCACAGCATTGGATTGCCCATTTCACAGGGTTGTTGTGAGGAAAGTGTTTTGAGGGCAAAGAAAATGAGAGCTGTTATCTGCCTCAAAGGCTGGTCCCTAGTGCCTGTGAGGGCCACTGTCCCCTGTGCTGCCTCAGTGGTACTACCTAGAGACTTAACTAGGAAAAAAGTCCAGCCTAAGATGATCTTCAAAGTGCCTAATACTGCCTCTTATGGCTATGGACCATTAATGGGATGACCCCCGACCTTCTTTGGTTACCTCCCCGCCCTTCCACCCAAAGCCCCAAGGACTCCCCAAGCTTACATTCAGGATACCCTGGAGAACAACACTGTCTCTGATCTGGCCCTCCCTTCGGGCCTTGGCAGCCAGGTTGGCAAACCACACACATGGAACCCAGAATTTATTGTGGGGAGAGTTAAGGCTCTCAAATCGTTTGTGCTCCTCAGGGGTCATGAGGCCTGAGAAGAGCAGGAGACAGAGAGGTGATGGGAAGGAACAGAGAGAGGGACTCCCAGAAGGAGAGGCAGTGATATAGAAACAATGATAACACAACCCAGATCCACCCAGGACTAGCTGGATGGGTCACCAGGGATCAGCTCTATTTCCTGATGGCTCCTCTCCTGTTGACTTGGGGCAAGCCAAGGTTAGGAGGGAAGATTTCCAGATTTGGAGTCAGAGGTGTTTGTGGTTCAGACATTTCACTTATGCCTGGCTTTTCCTTGACCCCATGGCCAAGAGGGTGAAGTAACTTGCACAGGGTCACACAACTATTGAGTGTCAGGGACAATATTTGAACCCAGGAAGATGAGTCTGCCTGAACCAAGGCCCAGCACTCTTTCTGCTACATCATCTAGCTACCCAGAGTCAGAAGACCTGGATTCAAATTCCTGCCCTGTCATTTGCTTACCTAGTGACCTTGGGCATGTCATTTAACTCTCTTGGGCCTCAGTTTTCTCATCTATAAAATGAAGAAGTTAGACTATATGACCTCTGAGGTTGCATGCTATACTAAATCTCTCAGCCTCAATGAAACTAGTTCTGTTTATACTGCCTAATGTACTGGGCTGTTTGAAGGAAAGCACCCTCCCACCCCCAAGCACAGGCTGTTGTTATAACAATTATTGTGGAGGCAGTGTGGAGTGTATACTAGACAGATATTGAGCTTTAGAATCAGAAAGATGAGGGTTCAGGGCCCTTAGCCACTCAGTACCCTGGACAGCTATCTAAGATGATAAATTACACAGCATTGGCTCTGAGGGTGGATGCTGACTACCTGAGTATTATAAGCACAGGTCATTCCCTTCCTAAATATACCCAGATCTCTATAGCCAGACTTCCCAGAGTAGGAGGGAAGTTACAGTTCTCTCAGTGACCCTCGGGCCATTCGTAGGAAGGCTGATGCTAGATGGCATTTGTCAGCATTCAGCTTTAATGTTGTCTGATGCCTTCCCTCCCTTACACCTCAGACCTCCAGACCCATACGAGCATGTATGGTGAGAAAAGCCCCCAGATCTGAGTTCTGAGAGACCGCCGTGCAACTGCAATGGGGGTGTTAGTACAAAGAACATGGCCTAGATTTGGAGTGAAAGGACTTCACTTTTCATCTCATCTTGGCAGCAAAGGGACTTTGGACAAGTCATTCCTCCTCTCTGGGTCTCAATGTAGAGCTGGACTGGATGCTAGGTCTTTCCTGCTTTGCTGAAATCCATGGAATCGATAGTCTAGGCTTCACCACCCACTTGCTCTGGGGCTTTGGCAAGTCACCCTCTGGGTCTCTTATAGAAAGCTGGGTGTCCCTTGGGACTTCATGACCTCTTCTGTGTGGGGTTCAGTCCAGGCAAGAAGCCTGACCTAGCAAGATGGTGTAATGACTAGATCACTGGGCCTGGGGTCAGGAAGACCTGAATTCAAATCCGGCCTCAGATGCTCACTAGCTGTGTGACCCTAGCAAGTTCATTACTCTCTTTCTGCCTCAGGTTCTTCACCTGTAAAATGAAGATAATGCCAGCACCTACTTCCCAGGGCTGTTGTGGGGTTAAAATGAGATAATATTTATAAAACACTTTGCAAACTTTAAAATGCCATACAAATGCTTGCTGTTTTTATAGAGATGGGGCAGGACCCAGGCCTGAGTCCCAAGCTAGTGGGGGGAGTCATCCAGTCCCCTAGGGAGCGAGTGCTTCCCACAGTGCCCCATCCTATCAGCCCTGCCCACTCACCAGCCTGCACCAGGTGTTGGGTGCTGGGGAAGCGCTTGTAGACAGCAGTGCTGACAGAGCGCAGGATGAGGACTGTGCATAAATGGGCATAGCGCATCAGAGTGCGTCGAAGCAGCCGGCCTTGCTCGTCCTCGCCTTCCACATTGGCTGAGACCAGGTTCATGAGCCGGTCAGGCCATGGGATGCTCTGGTATTGGCTCCACCAGCGGGACACAACCAGGGTCACATAGAAACCTGGGCAGGGGGAGAGATGAAGGAGGAGGAACAGAGCCTCTGCATCATTCAATCAATCCACCAGCCAATAAGCATTTATTTAGTACCTACTGCAAACAAGACAGTGGTCTGAGCTCTGGGTCTAGAAAGGAGAAGGAATCAAGGAGCTCACATTGGGGGAAACACCATCAACACAGATATGTATAATCGTGACAAATTTAGATAATAAATGTAGTTTTGGAGTGGAGGGCACAGAGGATCAGAAAAGGCTTCATGCGGAGGGGGTGACTGAGTTCTAGGTGAAGGAAAGGAAAGGGGGGAGAGAGAGAGAGAGAGAGAGAGAGAGAGAGAGAGAGAGAGAGAGACAGAGACAGAGAGACAGAGAAAAAGAGAGAGAGGGAGAGAGAGAAGGAGGGAGAAAGGGAGAGAGACACAGAGAGAGAGAAACAGGGGGAGAGAGAAACAGGAAGAGAGAGAAACAGAAAGAAAACAGGGAGAAACAGAGAGAGAGAGAGAGAGAATTCTAGGCATGAGAATTCACCAATATAAAGCCATGGAGATGAGAGATGGAGAGGAGGCAAGGGTGCCTACGAAGAATGCTGGGGGAAGAGAAAATCTTTCCAGTGAGGGGGAAAAAGTAGCTTGGGGCCAAATTATAAGAGGTTTAAAAAGTCAAATGGAGGGGTGTGTATCTGATCACAGAGGCGATAGGAAGCCACTGGAATTTATTGAGGGGTGGCATAATTAGATGGATGCTTAAGGGAAGTCCCTTTGGCAACTTTAGGAAGGGTAGATTAGAGTGGGGTGAGGCTGGAGGCAGGGAGGCTAATTAGGAGCCTCTAGTCTAGGTGAGAAATAATGGGAGACTGAACCAAGAAGGTGGTCATATGAAGGAGGTGGATGTGAGAGTCGTAGAGAGAGAAAGGGCAGTGTTGGTGAAGGATGGGATCTTCGGAGTGAGCAATCCAGGCTAATGCTGGAGGGGAGGGGAGGAGCCTGGGGCCAGCCCAGGGATATCCCCGGGGTCAGGAATCTGAGGCTGGATGGCTCTAATGGGCTGGAGGGAGGGAAGAGAGTGAATGGGAAAGGGAAGGGGACCCTGGGGATAGACTTGAGTCAGAGAACTCTAGGATTCAGAGCTAGAGAAACCTTCAAGATCCTGACTCTCTATGGATAGGGAAACTGAGGTTCAGAAAGGAGAAATAACCTGCCCAAAATAAATTTAAGGCAATGCCAGGATTTGAGCCCATGTTCTGATTCCAGAAACACTGCTCTTTTCACTCAGAGCCAGCAATTAGGGACCATCTGCCTGTCTGGGTTTTGACCCTAGAGGAGGGAGTGGGAGTTAAACAGCTTCTTTTGCTGTCATCTTCACTTAGCCTATGACCTCAGGAAAGGTGGAAACAGTACTATGCCTCAGTTTCCCCTTTCTGTATCTGTAGGGAAGAATCAGCCCTACATCAATACCCAAAGAATGAATCAGCCCTCCATCAATACGTAAAGGATTAAGGGACTGTGAATAAGCTAAGGGGTCCTGTGTTAGTCAAAAGTAAAACTATCTCTGCCCCCAACGAGCGAATGTTCGAATGGGGACAAAGACTCATTGCAGAATTCTGTTTAATTCAGCAGAGATATATGGACTTGGGGGTAGAAATAAAAAGGTAAAACTGATTCTGCCTTCAAGGAGTTTACATTCTACTGGGAAAAAATGATAAGACACAGCTAAGAAAATACTGGTTTATTTGGGGGTGATGAATCAAGAAAGGCAGCTAGCAGTGCCATGGACAAAACTCTGGGCTTGGAGTCAAGAAAACTTGAGTTCAAATTCAGTCTTGTGACCCTGCGCAGGTCCCTTCTGTTTGCCTCATTTTCCCCAACTGTAAAAAAGGAATAATAACAGCCCCTACCTTGAAGGATTGTTGCAAATCTCAACATATTTGTAAAAAGCACTTGGCACATAGTAGGTGCTTATATAAATGCTTATTCTTTTTCTTTATTACCTCTAAGAGTGAGGTGAGCCTTGAATGAAGCGAAGCTAAAGATTCTGGAAGGCAGATATGACTAGGAAGGCCATTCAAGGTATGAGTCACAGACTATGTGAAGGTATGGGGATGGCATTTCAAGGACAGTGGAAAGTTATCAAACCAGCTTGGTTGGAATGTAGAGTGCATTCATGGAGTAAGTCTGGAAAGATAGGTGGCAGCCAGATTGGGAAGAGCTTTAAATGCCTAGATAAAGTATTGAATTTTGCTGTAGGGACAATAGCTCCCCTGAGTATTCTAGAGCAGGGTGGGAAATGATTGGAATTGTGCTTTAGAAAGACCTTTGGCTGCTATGCGGAGGATGGATTGGAGACCAAGATGATTAGAAGTAGGAAACCAATTGGAATCCTACTCTAGGGGTCTGGGAGAGAAGAACTGATATCCATGTGAGCAGGGAGAAGAAGGTTGTTCATTCTTCATTTTGGAAAAGGACCAGTGACATGTTGGAGGGAGAATTGACAAGCTTTGGCAGATGAGTAGATATGAATGAGGCTGAGTGGAGGTGAGGGAGAGGAAGGAGATGAGAAAGACTTCAAGGTCCCCTTACAGACTATATGGAAGTTCAGAGAAAGGAGAATGTTCAAGGTGGGAGGGAGAAAAGATGGTTAGGTCTGTTTTCTGTATGTTGAGTTTGAGGTGTATATGGGACAGCCAAGTGGCTCTATCTGGTAGGCAACTGACAATGTGAGACAGGAGTACAAGAAAGGAGAGGTGGATTTGAGATTGCTTTGTAGAGAGATAAGAATTAAACCCATGGAAGTTGATATCATCAAGATAAAAAGCTAGGCTTCTTAATCTGGAGTCCAGAGATAGATTTCGAGGGATCCATGAACATGGGTGGGAAAAAAACTCTTTAGTTTCACTAACTTTTAACTGAAACTGGACATTTCTTTCAATTATAAAATTAAAAATAAAATATTTTAATTAAAATAAAATATTACCAATTTTTTTTCCCGTGAATGGATTCTTAGGTTTAACCAGACTACCAAATTATTCCATGACACAAGAAAAGGTTTAGAACCTCTGATGATGGATCAGTAGAGGAGAGGACTTGGGATGGAATCTTGGGGGATGCCCACAGCTAGTGGGTATGGTGTGGCTACAGAGCAGGAATAGATGGGGAAGCGGGAGGAGACCCAAGAGGGAGTGGTATCAGGTAAGGTTGAGAGGAGACAGGGTACCAGAGAAAGGCTTAGTAGATTATGTCAGGAGGTGTAGTGATGGCAGATGAAATAAGGGCTGCAGGAAGGCCCTCAGATGTAGAAATTAAGAGCCTCAGAGAGAGGAATTTGGAAGCCAGATTAGTAGTAAAATCAGAAATAGTTGTTCATCATGATCTGAATGAGCCTTGAACACACTCTCCTCTCTCCCTTTGACTTACTTGCCACCACATTCCTTTTCCCCCTTCCTTCCCCCGACAGAAAGACAGACAGATAGGCAGATGGATTAATAGATAGACAGACACACAGAAGCACCCTCCTGGGGCATCTCTCCTGAGGGTGTTTCATAAACCCCGAACCCTGCTCTGCAGAACCAGAGTTCTGCTCATTTTGCACGTTAGCAGCCCCTGTCCTGGCTCAGACAAGAGGGTCTGGGGAGAGGGTAGGAGAGACCTTCAGGACTTACCTAGCACAAAGGACACAGGGATGAGCTGGGCATACTTGTCACAGTACAGGGCCAGCTTCTCAAAGAGCAGCCTCTGGCTCTCACTGAGGATCAGTCTGAGAAAGATAGGGAGAGAAGGTCACAGAAGTGTGACAGTGAGAATGAGCACAGCTGGGACTTCTGTGCCTGGTAGGGCAGACAGGGTCCTAGAAAATCAGAAAGACCTGGATTTGAATCCTGCCTCAGCCTACCCTGGGCAAATGAGTTAGACCCCTAATACTATGTGCCAAGCACTCTGCTACATGCTAAAGATGGTGAGCTCAGTCTCATGGGGGAATCAGCATGCAAACACATTATATTGGAGATGATCAATAGAGGGGAACCCCCAGAATAGAGGGGATCAGGTTAGGCTTCTTGTAACTCAAACACAGCTAACCCACAGAAAACACCGATCAAAAACTGCCTACAAAAGCAAGTCGACATCCTTCCCCTTCCCCAGCCTGGGGAAGTCAGCAGATCCCTCCCCACTTTGAACTTCTAGGACCTCTTAGGTAGCCAGGGCTTCCCAGGGATTGGGCTGGAGGGTTTCTTCCAGCTCTGATGTTCTAGGTCCTATGTTCTAAGGTTTCTCCCAGCCCTAACATTTTGTGCTCTGAGTTCTAAATCCTTTCCAGTTCTGAGATTCTTTATTCAGGTCTTTTGGCCTTGATCCTTCCAGTTCTGATGTTCTATGTTCTAAGATTTCTTCTAGCTGACATTCTAGATTCTAAGGTCCCTCTGAGCTCTGACATTTGAGGTTCCAGGTTCTAAGAGTTTCTCCCGGCTCTGATATTCTAGGTTCTGTATTCTAAGATCCCTCCCAGTCCAGACATTCTCAGTCCTAAGGTATCTGATCCCAGGTCCGATGTTCTCAGTCCTAAGGTCTCTCTCCCAGCTCTCACCATCCTTCTTCCCTCTTTCAGACTCACCTGTAAATCATGCTAATGGTGAAGTAGCAGAGGATGAAGATGGAGAATTCACAGTAGAGGAGCTTGTAGATGCTACCTCTCCATTGAAGTAGGAGCCTAGAGAAGGTGCCTAGGTGGACATTGGCTACCCGGTTGGTGTAGGTAACAGTCATGATGTTCCTGGGGTGAGGAGAAGCTCAGGGGTGACCACCGGACAGCAGCAGCAGAGGAGTTCAGAGAAACAGGGCAGGGGGTAGGATGACTGTGAAAGGATCTCTAGATTTCGCAACAGATGAGTGACCTTTGGGGGTGTTCCCCCAACAACCAGAGGAATGTAGCCAGTCACTGTCGCTAATGTGGAAGCCCCAAGGCTGGCAGGAACATGTACTTGCCATCACATCCCCCTCCCTACTCCCCCTATGCTTCCACTCCTAAGGCAGGGAGTTCTCCTGTCCTCTGTCTCTCTCCCTCCTGGTTGGGAAAACTCTCTGAACCAAGAGATTCTGCTCCATGTCCCTTACCCTGACATGTGTCCCCAAATACCAGTCTCTCTAAAGCTTGTCGGATCAAATGAGTCAGAGGGTATGTGTGTTACCTGTGTTATTCCACAGGTATGTGCATATGTCTCAGTATGTTCATGTATGTCGTATGCTCATATGTGTGTGCACATAGCATGTGAGGGTTGGCTAGCATGTGTCCACATCTTTACTGGCTAAGCCCTGCAGGATCCACATAGCTCCCAAAGCACCCCTTTATTTCCAGGAAACAGCTCCCACCTTCTCCCTCCATACTCACAGGTGGGACGTCCACGTCCTGCTGGTGCCTGGAGTGTTTGGCTGCTCATCCCCCACCCAGCCCTTCATCCCCACTCCCCAGTGAGGGGGCTGAGTCTTGACCAAACTCCAGCTGAGCTGGGCCCCACTGCCAGCCCCGGTCACTTGATTCCATAATCCCCATTCCTTCCACAAAGGAGGTTGTTGTCTCTGTGCCCTCTCTGTCTAATCTTCCAGCTAAAGCCTGCTTGGTTCCCTGCAGCATCCCTGCTCCTCAACCCCACCTCCATCCACACCCCCTTTCCTGGGGCCAGGCCCCCTCTAATTCTTTCCTGCTTCCCTCCTGCCCACGTGGCCGGAGTGATGCCCCACACACTCTAATCAGGGCAGGAAGGATCAGAGGCCAGACTCAACCCCACAATGGTCCTAGCTTTCTCCTAATGGCAGGCGGAGAAAGAGAAGGAGGAAAAGGAGGCAGGGAAGCTGGCAATCGCCACTGGTTTGGCCTGAGGTGGACAAGACTGCAACAGAAACTTCTGTCTCTGAAGTCAAGGATCTGGGTTCACCATCCTACCTCTAATACTTACTACCTCTGTGACCTCGAACAAGTCATTTATCCTCCATGGTACCTGGGTTCCTCACCTTTAAAATGAAGGTCTCTGAGGAGCCTCTTTCTGCTCTAAACCTCTGGTCCTGCCACTTTCATCTAAGAAGTCTCTGAAAGTCTCAGAGGATCACACCCTCCAGACCTGGTGGCTATAGACCCGAGATGCCCCAAGACCAGATTCCCTCCCGCCCTATAAGACCACAGTTGCTGAATCCCAGTGAGCCCCCTTCTTGCTCAGAGACTCGGTGTTTCTATCGACCTTCCTGGATATAAAGAGCTGTACCAGTGTGGCCTGGGCTACACTCCTACCCCCCACTCCCTCCGTCAGTTTGGGTCCCCAAAGGGCAGTAAACTCTTTCTTCCTCCAGGGTTCCGGAGGACCCTGAGGTGCTGAAAAGTGGGTTTCTGATACTATCATCCGGAACCTCGATCTGTGTGTTACCTTCCCACTGTTTTTATCAATTAGGCAGTGGAGCTTAATTAGCTTTTAGAAACAGAATAGTAAATTGTACATAGTGGATTTCCATTCTATGGAAATGTTTATTTTATTCCATAAATTAAAAATAAATGAAAAATTTAAAAGACCAAAAAAGTGAGTCTTTATTAAGTTGCTTGAGTTGTAAGAGTTGGTATGAAACATCTCCTCAGAGTGAGGGAATGCTCTCCCCCTACAACATCTCTGGCTTTTCTCTTTCCTCCCTCTTGAAAGCTTTGAGGGGGTTGTAGTTCCTCCAGAAGGCACAGTTAGAGGGGAGAGTACCAGCTTAGACCCACAAAGGAGCCGGGAGTCCCAAGCTTGGAAATTACTTGTGCTGCAGAAGTTTGCAGGCAAGGACTTATTTCTGGATTGTGAGCTTGAGGTCCTTCCTCTTCCTCTCCAGACACAAGTAATATTAGAGGCACTAGTACAGTTAGGGAGGGGCTGTTTGTCTCGTATATGAGATAAGCTTTACACAGGAATCTTTCCCTTCTCTGCTTAGTTGAAGTCAGCCTTTCATAGTTCGTGTTTTTCTCTTCTAATTTCCTGAGAAATCTGGTTTCTCTTCCTCATTTCACTCTGAGCTTATGTCCAGTGCTGGTGGGTCTGTCCTCAGTCATTCTTTAAGGCTAGCCTCCCATAGTGAAACTATAATCATATTTGAAACCTGGTTATTGGAACTTGCCATTTTTAGATGCTATGAAACTATTAAGTGACTGCTCTTCTGAATCTAACTCCAGATATGGGTAGCAAGAAAGGCAATCTGAGCCTCCAATCCACGATGCCAGTAAGCTGATGAGATGCTTGTATGAACTGCATGGGTGATCTCAAGGGAAGGGTGGGAGAGCAGCTGTTCAGCCTGGACTGAGGTAGGATTCTCCTGACTCAGTTTCCCCACTGACACCTGGTAGACTTTAAGTCTGACTGAATGCAAGTAGACAATCTAATCCTGCCTGGAACTGACATGAAGTTGGGGAGATATTGTATCCCTGCAATGTCCTTACTATTGGTGGCAATTTCCTATAGTCAAAAGATTTGTAAGCTTAATACCAGATCTATTCAATTATAGATTATGGATAGGGGAACATTCGAGGTTGCCTAAAATTAAGCTATTAGGCTTAGGACTTTAGACCAACAACATTAAGTTAGGATCCTTTAATTCTTAATAATACTGTGGAGACATTTAGGTCAAGAGCTTGTGAAGTTAGCAACATAAATATTATCTGTGTCTCTGTTGGTTAATGTTTTTTAAAAAAAATTCTTTTGTGGTCCATATTGTGAATGCTTTAAAAAGGTGTATCACCTGACCAAAAGTCTGAATTGCTTTATCTGTTATAAACTGTGTTAAAAAAATAGATAAAATTTTTAAAAATTAAAAAATTTTTAAAAAAAGAAGGCTAGCCTCCCTCTGTTTGCTATTTGAGACACGAGAACCAACAGACAGACTTGTTCAGACAAAGCAGTTCCATCTTCCCAGGCACACAATAGATGGAGAGGTGTGAAGAATTTACAGATTCCACAGCCTTGCTCAAATCTATAAGTGAGAAATAATTTTGGGGGACATGGATTCATTTTGCTTCAGTAGTCATAGTTATAACAAAATTTTGTTTTTCTTTTTTAATGGTTAGGGGGTATGGAGTGGGGGGAGTTGATTGTTGCTCATGGAAAAAAAATAAATTTAAAAAAGATTCAGAATTCCAGAGTTGGAAGGAGGCTCATAGACCCCATTAGGTCATGTTAAGGGGCCTTTATACATGTTATTTTATTTGTTCACAATATCTCTACAAGATAGGTTTCTATTTTTTTCAAAGTAAAACCAAATTTATTAAAGATCCATCCTATTGGGTTGATGCTTAAGAAGCCTCACCCTTTGTGACACTTGTACTGACAAGCGGGCCAAATAGAATCTCAGCTAGACAGTCAGAGCTGGATTGAATCTGAGCCTATAGGTTTCCTTTTTACAAATGAAAGAAACAGAAACTCGGGAAGGTTATTAAGAAATTTCCCACTGTCCCTTGAAAGCAACTGAGGCTAAATTTCCACTCCCTATGCCTGACTCCAAGGCCAGCAGTCTATTGCCTCTCATCATCTCGGATGGGAATCCTCTCCACCACATCTTAGACAAGGGGGTCATCTAAGCACCTGACATGAAGGGGCACCTAATACCACCTCATGTAGCTCAATCCATTTTTGGCAAGCTCTGTTAAGAGGTTTTCTGTAACACTGAGCCTAAATCTACCTCTCTTTTACTCCCCTTCCACTGGTTCTAGTTTTCCCTTCTGGGACCAGACTAGGAGGTTCAGTAGAGTCAGGAAGACCTGAGTTAAAATCTGACCTCAGACCCTGTGTCACATAAGCTCTGCCTGCCTCAATTTCCTCTTCTGTATAGTGGGGTTAATAATAGCGCCCACCTCCTAACATTGTAGTGGGATTATCATGAGATAATATTTGTAGAGTACTTTGCAAATCTTCAATCACTAGATAAATTCTAGTTATTATTTTTTTATTAAACAGAACAAGTCTAATCTCTTTTCTATTTGAAAGCCCTTCCAATATTTGAAAAAACCCTCAAACTCCACCTTCTCACTCCCTCAAACTCCAGGCTCGTCTTCCACTCTGTCTTTCTTTTATTGGTTTATCAGCATAAAAAATGCTGAGTCTAAAGCTTGCTTTCAATGAGGGGCTTCCCATATGGAGGTTAAAATGGCAGTTTGGAACTATGGGAGATAATCTGATCAATGATCCACTGAGGATCCACCTCAAGGAAGACATTAAGTGATGGAGGATGGACTTCATGGAGACCCCTTAGAGGAGGGATTTCTCATAGATGGCAAAGTTCTCCAGATGCCTGTAAATATATCTCATATATGTGTCCTGTAAATATCTTTGCATATATTTGTTCGCATGTTGTCTTCTCCATTAGATTTTAAGTTTCTTGAGGGTGAGGAATGTCTTTTGCCTCTTTTTGCATTTAACACAGTACCTGGCACATAACAGGTGCTTAATAAATGTTTATTAAATGAATGAATTTAATGTTTATTAAATGAATGAGTGAATAAGTGAATGAATGAATGCCTATTTGCAGACAAGATTCATCTGATAATTAACATTAAGCTTCAGAACACTCTTCATTAAAATCCATGGTCACTTGAAAGAGATCAACTTAGCCATCTGAACTGAAAAACACAAAGTAGATGAGAAATACATCCTGTTTTGATAACAATGTGCAGCTGAAAGAGTAGTCCATTGAGGAAATCTACCAAGTACATTTATTCCAGACTTGAATTAACCATCTACAGGTCAAATAAGCAGGACAAGAAACTGAGCAGAAGGAAAAGAGAAGGCTGGATCACTGTTGGGAAGTCCTGTAGAATTGTCAGCAGTCCCAAGCTCCTGTCTACTCTAAAGGACCGTATTTTCAGCACCAGTGTTTTCCCTGTCCCCCACAAAGTCTTACTCAGATGTCTCATCAAGACATGAAAGGTGACTTTGGAGTTTCAAAGTCAAGTGCAACTTTTCTATCAGGTTCTTCTTGTGTTTGTCCTTCGTTTTCAAATCAGAAAAATGATGACATGACTTGCACTTGACTTTTCTTTGAGTGAGGGAGGGTTGTGCAAGGTCACCATCCTCCCTTTCTCCTCCTGAGTCATCTGGATCCAGTGACCAGTGATATTCATCAGGATGACTGGGGTTGGCCCAGGATGCAATGGGATACCTTGGCCTTTTTCAGCTAAGGCTGATTCAAGTGCTCACTTAGAATGAGGTGACACCCACTCAGTGAATATAGGCATCTTTAAGAAGTAATTAGGGAATGGTCCCTTTAATGAGCAAAAGAAAAAAATATAAGTAAATCAAGGTGGGAGGGAAAGTGTAACAGTTACTATTGATAATCACTGTGAGGCCAGGAAGGTCCAGAAAACAGCCATTAAGTGGAGTTTGGGCAGGCACCTATTGTTGTCCAATCTATGGGTTTCAAAGTACACTGGGTTTAAGGTTTGGGGAAAGACAGAGAGAGAGAGAGAGAGAGAGAGAGAGAGAGAAATCTAGTCAGTAAACACCAAGTTATATCAGGTTCTTCTATGATATGAAGACTTGAGTACTAAGTATTCTCTTAGCAATGTCAAATAACTGAATCCTCAAATACCACTCTCTTAGAAGAATCTGTAATAATGGCTAACATTTAGTAGCATCTTAAGCTCTGTCTATATATATATACACACACATGTATGTATATATGTGTATATATACATATATGTATACACGTACATATGTGTGTATGTATATATACATACAAAAATAATGTATATATGTATATATATGTATATACGTACATATGTGTGTATGTATATATGCATACAAAATAATGTATATATGTGTATATATGTATATACGTACATATGTGTGTATGTATATATACATACACAATAATGTATATATGTGTATATATACATATGTGTATATACGTACATATGTGTGTATATACATACACAATAATGTATATGTGTATATATACATATATGTATATACGTACATGTGTGTGTATATATACACAATTATGTATATATGTGTATATATACATATATGTATATACGTACATATGTGTGTGTGTGTATATATATATATATATATATATATATATATATATATACACAATAATCTCATCTGATCCTTCCAACAACATTATGAGGTGTTATTATTATCTCCATTTTACAGATGAAGAAACTAAATAAGACAGTGAAAGGTTAGGTGACTTTTCCAAGGTCACACAATTAGTAAGTATCAGAGCCTTGGTCTTTTTGACTTCAAGCTCAGCCCTCTGTTCACTATACTATCTGGTAAGACCAACCCAAAGATCAATGTTGAAAACTTAGGAACGCTCATCCATTCTTGGTGGAGTGGTGAATTGGTATGTCAATCTAGAAAACAATTTGAATTATGTGAGAAAAATACTAAATGGTTCATACTTGAGCCAGTGTGGTCCCATTGTGGCAATCCCCAATGGCATTATGCCCTCAAGAAGGCCAAGGACAAAAAGAAAGTTCACATATATACAAATATTTTCATAGCAACAATTTGTGGTCACAAAAAAATGGAAACAAAATGAGTGCCCATTGATTGGGGAAGGTTTGAACAAGTCATGGTACATGCATGGAATAGAATATTATTGAGTTGTAAGAAAAGACAATTAAAGGAGATTCTGAGAAGCATGGGAATCTTTCAAGCTACTGATGCAGAGTGAGGCAAGTAGAATCAGGAAAACAAAACACTGTAAGTTCAATGATGGAAGTGAAAAGATCAATGAAATAAATCCTAATGAACATTATTGTAATGGCCCATGTTGGCCCTGGAGAAGAAACGAGGAAATGTATCTCCCTCTTTTGATTGGAGAGGTGGGAGACTATGGGTGCAGAATATTGATCACACCATCAGATACGGTTATGGTGGGAGCTGATTTTCTTTGTTATAAGAGAAACCTCGCTTGGTTGTGGACATGTATGTCTGGGGCTGGGAAAGAGAAACAGCTGGAAATGCTTGGGCTATAAAAACACAAGGATTGGGGTAGAAATGAATTTGAGAGTTCATTGATATGTGGAACTACTAAAGAGAGAACTCTCTTTACCAATGCAGATTGCAACCCTTCTACAACTGATCATTTTAGAGAGCTGTATGAGGCACTGAGAGGTTTAATAGCTTTCTCATGTATCAAGGGAGGGACAAGAGGAATGAAAGGCATCACTTTAAACTAAAAATAAAGTCCCTTGGTGGGTTTGAGGACAATGTATTTCCAGAGTTCACCTTTGCATACAAGGTTACGTGAGATGTGTGAGGTATTCAGGGAGGACAAGCACCTCTGGTGGGAGGACTGCTCATCCACCTTTGGTGCACCTGTCACCCAGCTCTCATCTGTGGCTCCAAGAAGCTGGATGGGCTAAACCAGGTTAAAGGTAACTGATGAATCTCAAACCCATTGGTGAGTTAGGAGTGTGTCTGGCTCAAGCATGTGAAGATTTTTCCCAGTGGAACGGGTACAGGAGAATGAATGTTCCAGTGTCCATGAAGGTGACTAAAGCAGATAAGACAGAGCACTTTGCATTTGTTTGGACATGGAAGGTGCCAAGGTCACCCACTGCATCCTGGGCCATAGCCATCATCCTGACTTTTGCCCTGCCCCTGGATTCTGATGACCCCGGAAGAGAGAGCGATGCTGACGACTTTGTGAAGCTCTTCCTTACTTAAATTCAATTTATACACAAGTCAAAGCATCCCTCCAGGATATCACTGACTTTCTTCAGCAATGATGGACAAACAAGAACGGTGACAAAAAAATGTTAAAGAAACGACTCTACAAAAACTCAACACAACAAAAGTTGATTTTGTATCCAGTATGAGAGGCAGCATGGTGCGACCAATAGAAGGTCACCTCTAAGACCGGGGACGCAGGTTCAAGTCCTAATTCTGAGAAGTACTGGCCATGTGATCCTGGCCAAGTCCCCTATTCTCTTGATGCTCCAGAAGTTGCAGAAAAGGAGCCAACCTGCTTCAGTGGAGGGAATTTCCTCACTTTGGAGTTCTTTATACCAGTGATGTTACAGGTTATTTAATCTTTCACCTTAGTCCTCTCCAAATACACAAGGTTCTGTTGTCCTCCATGACAATGGTGGGCCATTGAAAGACTGGGAGATTAACTGTAGCTGAGATTGCCCTGAGAACCCCAGTATCTTAGGTGACCTTGAACGCCTTAAAAGCATAGTTCCTTTCCTAGGGAGGAGAGGACTGAGATGGGCCTCTATCAGCACCAGGGGTTACCAGGGAGTTCACAGATCCATTATAATAAGGCTTATGTGTACATCTTGCCCTTTGCTGGCCTTCACAAACCTTTAGTGACTCCCCATTATCCATGAGATGAAGTTCAGACTCTTCACCTTGGCCTTCGTTGACATTGGAAAGAGAGTCCAATGCAGGTGGCACCTTCTTTAACAACACACATAGGCAAGCAAAGCATTGAAGCAGGCTGATGTAAGAGGGGTGAAGGGTAGGAGAGGTCCAGGGGATGCCTATGGGTGCAAGTCCGTGTATGGGATGATACTGGACTTGGCTGATGTGTCAGTGCCTTCTGATAGACTGTTTTCTCCCTTTTTTTCACTCTTTGTGATGAGGTCTAGCTGTCTCAGAGGATGGAGGGATGTTGGGAAAATGGATGTGACATGAAAACCAGAGATATCAGTAACATTTTCCTAAAATATAAAAACACACAGACAAAAATAAAAATAAAAATAAAATAAAAGCACACATTACAGGGAATATGCAAATTAGCAAAGAAAGAAAAGGGAGAAAGTAAGGAAGGAGGAGAGAAGGAGGGAAGGAAGGAGGTGAGAAAGAGAGAAAGAAAGAAAGCATGGAATAACCGTCTCTCTATTCTCAAAGTGTTTACTTTCAAAAGACAGCCTTCCTCAGCTAGAAGGGCCCTCTGAGGTCAAGTACAGATTTCTCATTTTATAAATGGAGGTGGAGGTTTTGACTAGATGAACTGAGGTCCCTCCCTGCTCTAAATCTATGACCCCACAAAAGGACTGGGCTGCATTTGGGAAATGGTATATTGCTTTCAAAGAGCAAAGGCTTTCCTCTGAAACAAAGGACCATCTTTCGATCACTAACAAGTCAAAACCAGGGCAGGGCAACTGGGATTTGTCTCAGGGCATCAGATTTAGAGGGCACAGAAAACACTTGCAGTAACAAAAGAGGAGAAATGTGTAGAGTGCTCTGCCAGCCTGAGAGCACTTCCAAGTTCCCTTACTTGGTACCAGGTCCTCCCCTCCCTCAGTGCCCCGAGGCCCAGGGAATTTGGAAAACGCTGGTCTAGGGAGCCTCATATTCCCTCTTCTTTCCATTAGGGTGCCAAGGCAGGAGGGGAGCTTAGTGAGGATTCTGGGCTTCGGGTCCCTGCCTCTCCCAGAGTGGCCACTGGAGGGTGCCTTTGGCCCAAAGGGCCCTCCTGCTGGCCCTTGACCTTCCTTTTTTTTTTCTGAGAAAAAGTCTGTGTTGTGAGGGCAAGCTGAGCTCCTTTAAGATGAGTTGGAGAGAGTTAGGGGTCCGTGACTCTGTCATTCTTGTTACAGTCTCTTAGGTGGGTGGTGGAAAGAGCTTTAGACTTAAAATCAGGGGAACCTGTTGGGGAGTATCAGGAAAGCTACTTCCATGCCTCCCCCTCCTTTTTGAATTAGGGATAGGACCCACAACACTGCCTATCATATCAATTTTTTTCCAACGAATTGATTAGTTTTTGTTGAATTTTTTTCTTTTCTTCTTTTAGAAAATAAATTCCTTGTTATCGGAGACAGATGGCAGAGGGAAGGGGAGGGAGGGACAGAGGAGAAAATCCAGGTGATATAATGACAAAAATGCAATAAAAATCTATTCTTTTTTTTTTAAGTTTATTTTTCTTCTCTGGGTCTCAGTTTTTTCATCTATAAATTGGGGAGCTAATTATAGCTAGGGTGTGATAATCGAAGAGTACTTCTATTAAAGTCAAGAGAATAGACTTCATATTCTTATTCCCCTACATGACTTTGGGCAAGCCCTCTCAGCAGTGGTGTGCACCTCAGTATCCCCATTTGTAAAATGGGATTAAGGAGTTTTGGACTGCTGCACTGATCTTTTGCCACCCTTGCCCTGTGATCTCCTTTCAGTCTTTGATGCTGTTAACCACCCTCTCGGCTCCCAGGTACTTCCTCTTTCCTTATCGTATTAATTAATAATAGTATTATTTAAATATTAAATATTATTAACCATATTAATGAGTCCAATAACTTGTTTTATTTTATAACATATCATGAATCATGTTTCAAGGATCTCATTAGCCTAGGGACTTGCTTCTTTTATATTTGTATATATTATGTATATAT
This sequence comes from Potorous gilbertii, assembly GCA_028658325.1. Taxonomy (NCBI): domain Eukaryota; kingdom Metazoa; phylum Chordata; class Mammalia; order Diprotodontia; family Potoroidae; genus Potorous; species Potorous gilbertii. The sequence continues at coordinate 260,149,601 of CM053770.1, forward strand.
TTATATTTATATAGACTGGATAAGCTATAAAGCCTAATCCTTCTGAGATTTAATGGACAGTTTATGAGAGTAATGGGCCTGAAAAAATTCTCTCCCTCTAGCCTACCTGGTAGTGAGACAGTAGTATAATAGTACTAAATTAATGAAATATAATAGCAATTTTGTAATCTTCTGTCTAAGGAACTCCCATTATGGAAATTCCCTTTGTCAATATAGAGTGACATAGTCCTAGAGAGAGGCCCTAGAGGATTGAGACTGACCCAGGAAGAGTCTAAGGGACGTGTCCAAGGTCAACAGGCTAGTAAAGGGTCACAGAGTTAAAAATGAGGGATCTTAAAAGTCATGTGGAACAATTTCTTCATTCTAAAGATGAGCCCAGGTCACAGGTGGCAAGACTTGAACCAAGAGCCTCTGACTGCAGATCCAGCATACTTCTGACTTGGTCTTCCTGGCTCCAAGGATAGATACCTTCCAAAGAATTCAGGATTAAGTTAATGACATTTTAACAATTAATATTTTTATTTAGATTGTGATAGAAACAGGCTGGACACAGAGCTTCAGACGGTACGGACATAGCAAACCAGAAGTCCCAGGGAGTTAACTGTGGTTAGACAGGTTGGGGCTCCAGCCCTCAGAACAATGACATCATCATACACTTAGGGTAACCACAGCGACAGGGGCGCATCACAGAGCTCTCCCAACAGCCCCCCAGGCCCTTGGACACTGATCCAAGAGCCATCTTATTCAGTAGGCTTAGAGCAGGACCCCCTATTGGAGGTGGGCAGAGGAGGGAGGGGCCCTGGGGGCTGACCGCTGAGGCCCCCACCCTGACAAAACCCCCAGGGCCTAAGAGAGAGGCACAGAGGGGTTGGGTGACTACCTGAAGACTGAAGGGGCCCCTCTGTTCCCTCCCGCCTCAGAAGGTATCCATACCCTGCCCACTGAGTGAGGAGGGTGAAAGCAGTTGGAAAGGAAGAGATCCACCTGTTTGAGAGGGGTGAGAACAGAAGGCTGGAGAGAGCTAGTCAGCTAAAGAAGGGATGAGGGACCTTTGGACCTGGGTCCAGGCCTCCTGAGCATTCAAAGACTCTTACATCTGGGGCCTAGTCTGAAGGCCTCCAGCACCACTAAGCTGGACCAGCCCCACCCCCACACTCCATCCCACCACGATAACCATGGGGAAGCAAGGCAAGAAACTGATTTCATCACCTCCTGGGCCCAGCGACCCCTGAGCAGAAAATTGGGAGAGACCCCTGGGGTGGCCTTTATCCAAACCAGCCTGGTGGATTCTACCTGTGCACCATGAAGTAGACCCCAGCGGCTATAGCCAGCCCAGGGGAGGGGCTCAGACGATCCTTGGCCTGGAAGAGAGAGAAGTGGACCTTGGGAGGCCGTGTGCTTGATATCTTCCCAGGACCCATGGACACTGCTCAGCTAAGACCTGCAAGGTGAGCACCCCAGCCATCACCCACCACCCAGGGCCAGGGCTTCTCACACCAGCCAGTCCAGTGAGGTTTTCTTCACTGAATCATAGATTAGAACTGGAAGAGACCTTAGAGGTCATTGATGAAACTGAGACCCAAGGACAGGATGTGATTTGCCCAAGGTAAAACAGGGAATAAATAAGAGAGACAGGGTTTGACCCTAGGTCCTTTGGCTCCAGAGATAGGATTCTTTACCCCATACCACCCTGCCTGCCTACTTGCCTAAAGTGTAAAGAAAACAACGTTGGGCAGCTGGAGGTTCTGCCGCCTAACTAGATGTGACCACAAGAGTTCCTTTTTTTATAGAGGCTCTCTCTGATCTCCTAGGAGGTTGGGAGTCCAAGGGTTTCTTTTGTTTGGTCCAGACAAAGGTTTTTATTGAAACTGAGGCACTCCCAGCATGGAAAAGTCTTTCTTCTGATGAAGCTAGGGAACTCATTTCTAACTTATGGTCTTGCCTGGGGTGGGGACTAAGAGCTTAAATGAGCTGCCTAAAGCCATGCAGCTGATTATGTGTCAAAGGCAAGATTTGAACTCAGGTCTTCCTAGTTTCCAGGCTGGCTCTCAGTACAAGGATTATTATACCCATTTGGCAGAAAAAGCCTATTCAACAACAGATTCATGGTTGACCAACATTTATTATGCATCTACTGTATACAAAGCCTTGTGTTGGACATTGGAATGGGGAAAACCTTTAGAGAAAACCCAGAGTCTCTGTCCTCAGGAAGTTCATCAATAGTGATGAGTTCCATCAGAGCACAGAGCTAGGTAATACACAGTCTCTCCCAGCAAGATGGTAAGACTCGGAGGTATCCACACCAAGGGCTTCTCCATCTCTCTTGTGTCCTGGTCTCCTGGGGAACAGTCTAGTAGTAAGGCCAATGAACTTCTGCCCATTCATGTTTACAAATAATTTAGGGAAATACTAAATTTCAGTTAAAGGTTAGGGAAAACATGTATGCCCCCACCTTCCCCAATCTGCGTTCACAGACCCTTTGATATCTATCCATGTGCATGGGGTCCCCAGGTTAAGAATCACTGACTAGTTCAATCCCATGATTTATTGATCAGGAAAGCGAGGCCAGGAGACAAATTTAGACTCTTATGAAGGGGGGTTGTGAGGAGTGAGGGTTAGGGACCAGAGGAATTCCATGATTCATTAGCTTCCTTTGGGGATAAGATTGCTAGGCTGGTAGATAGGGAATTTTATGACTATAGCTTATACCTGGATTTTAGCTAAATTTATGATAAAATCCATCATACTGAGAGATAGGGATCAGGTGAAAACAAAATAAATTGTATTCAGAACTCATTGGATGGCTGGACTCATGATTCCATGTCATTGTGGCTGGAGGTCTCTCAATCTGGTCCATGACAGACTTGTATGAAGGCATAGATGGCCGGCTCATTAAATCTGCCAATGACACGAAGCTGGGACACCACTAATAGACTGAATGACAGTCAGGATCCAAAAGAATTACAACAGGTCAGAGCATTGGACTGACTCAAATAAGATGAGATGCAATAGTAATCACCATAAAATCTTGTAATTGGTACAAAAAGTCAACTTCACAAGCATAAGACTGGTGGGGAGCCTGGTTAGATAACAGTTCAGAGAAGGACCTGAGGATTTTAGTGGACCACAAGTTCAGTATGAATCAGCAGTGAGGGGCGGCAGCCAGAAATGCTCATGCAATCTTGGGCTGTATCATGAGGAGTGCATCTTCCAGTGGTTGGTCCCACGGTCCTCTACCTTTGTCATATTCTGTTCCAAAACCCAAGTGTAAGAAGGAGGCCGATTCATTGGAGAGGGCTCAGAGGGGAAGGGTTTTGAATCTGTTGGAGGAGCTGGGGATATCTCAGCGAGAGGAGGGGCTTCAAATATTTGAAATATTTGTCCCAGAGGGCACAGTCAAGAGTCACAAGTGAACATTGCGGAGAGGAATCTTTGGACTTGATATTAATAACAGCACAGTAATAGTCAATATTTATATGCCACTTACTCTGTTCCAAGCTCTGGGCTAAATGCTTTACACATATCATCTCTTGACCCTCACAATATTCTCAAGAGGTAGGTGCTATGATTATTCCAATTTTGTAGTTGAGGAAACTGAGGCAAATGGGGTTAAGTGACATGCCCAGGGTCACATAAGTAAGTGTATGAGGCTGGATTTGAACTCAGGTCTTCCTGACTCCAGGTCCAGAAAATCTTCCTAACAATTAGTTGTCTAAAAATAGACATGGTGGGTGATGGGCTCCCCCTTCTTGGAAGGGGAGGCTCTAGGACCAGTTGGTGGGTGTGTTATAGTGTGAATTTCTTTTGTTTATGGACTGGTGGCCACTGAGATCACTCTCAGCTCTCAAATCCTGGGATTTTGGGACTAGGGGAGCTCACAGGCATGTGAATATTTGTTTGGTTTTATCTGCCTGTTGTATATTTCAAACTCACTGTCCCATAGACATCCTTTTATTTAAAAAAATGTAAAAAAAATTTTTTTTGGAAGCAATTGAGATTGAGGAACTTGACTAGGGTCAAGTGTCTGAGGCCAGATTTGAACTCAGGTCCTCCTGACTCCAGCCCATAGACATTTTAAATTCAACGTGTCCCAAACTGGACTCTGTCTCCCCACCCCCCAAACTTCCCTTCCACTGGACTTCCTGTTTTTTATGAAAGGCATCATGGTCCTCCTGGTCCCCCAGGCCCCCAATCTCAGTGTAATCACACTCCCCTTATGTGTACCAGGTCTTGTTTTTAGACCTCTTCACCTCTTAAACCATACCCTTCATCCCCTTTCCTAGATTATTGAAGCAGTAGCTTTTCATTGTCTTCCTACCTTAAGACCCTCAGCCCACTCCTTTCTCCACACATCTGTGTCCATGTCCAAATAGCTGTTAAAATGACATTCCTAATGTATAGATCTCACCCTGTCATTGCTCTCCCTCAGTAAATACCCATGACTCCCTATTACCTCCAGGAGCAAAAAGAAGTCCCTCCAACTTTTAAAACCCTTCACAACCTGGCTCTAATTTTATTATTGTTGAGGTATCAGGGCATAATTTTAGAGCTGGAAGGCATCTTAGGAATCATCTGTTCTAGCCTCGTGTTTCACTGATAAAGACTCCTAGACCTTAAATGAGGGGATCAGGGAAAGTGGGGGAGTCTGGAGTTGACCCCAGGCCAGGGCCCTCCCTCTCAGAACTAAAGTGTATTTCTTTTATCTCCCTGCTCTGTCTCCCAGTAGAAGCTAAGCTGCTTCAAGTCAGGACGGTTCCACTCTTGTTCATGTACCCCTGGTGCCTGACCCACAGTAGCCACTGTGTGCTTTTTGAGAGAATGATTGTGTGGAATGAATGATCCATCTTTGGATGTTTAGCCCTTTCCAAAGGGCACAGGGTCAGAGATTGGGGATGAACTGGGTGACAGAGACCCATTGGGATGCTCTGCTAGGACTGTAAGAAAAGGGTTGAGAGTCATGTGAGGGAAGAAAATATGTATTTATACAGGACCTACTATGCACCAGGCACTGTGCTAAGGGCTTTTCAAATACCTCAGTCCTGGGAGGTAAGTGTTTTTACTATCCTCATTTTAGAGATGGAGAAATTTAGACAAAGAGAAGTTAAGTGACTTGCCCAGCATCACACAGCTAGGAAGTATCTGAGGCTAGATTCAAACTTAGGTCTTCCCGGCTTCAGACCTGACGCACTTGATCCACTGTGATGCCACTGAATTTCTCCAGCCAAGGCCAATGTGGACCCTTTGGGCCTCTTCCCCCCCACCCCTTCCTGGAAAGATCTTGAGAAAGCATCAGACTTCAGAACATACCTGGGGCCCAGGTAGATGCTTGGGAAACTGTTAATGGCTACCTCACAGCCTGCATGTGATGAGAGAATGCAGGATCACCTCTAGAGCTGGAAGGGACTTCTGAGGCTCTGGTTTCCTCATTAAAACTGTTTTCAATTAATTTTTTTTAATTTCAGTTCAATTAAAGTATTTCCCTTCCACCCTCCAAGGGAAAAAACAACCCCCACCAAAAAAAACCCTTGTAAGAAATATGCAGAGACAAGCAAAACAAATTCCCAAATTGGCCTCTGTCTGTATCTCTCTCTGCTCCCTGAGCCCCCACCTCTCTGCTAGAGTCGGGCAGCCTGCTTCCTCATGTGTCCTCTAGAACCGTAGTTACTCATAAATCTTGAATCTTGCAACACGGATTGTCTCTAGAGTATTGTTGTTATGGTAGAAACTGTTCTCTGGGTTCTTCTCCCTTCCTTCTGCACCAGTTCACACAAGTCTTCCCAGGTTTCTCTGAAGCCATCCCCTCTGTCGAGTCTCACAACATGATGATATTCCATCACAATGACTTATCATAATCTGTTCAGTCATTCCCTGATGGCTGAAGAATGCCCCTGCAGTTTCAAATTCTTTGCCACCATAAAAGGAGTCACTATAAAAATATATACAACTTTGATGTCCCTCACTTCCCAGAGAACGAAGGCCAGGTGAGGTTAGGTACAGAACTTAGTTACAGGGGTTTAAGTGTCAGTGATAGGATTTGAGCCCAGATCTTCTGAAGAGATTCTGATCCCCATGTTTTGGGTCCCAGCCTTAGAGAGGCCAGGGGCATAACCTCAGTCAGTGGAGTGACTGGCATAGGTCTGAAGGGTGGGAGTTGTAGGACCATAGATGCCAAGCTACAAGGGATCCTAGAAGCCATTCAGTCCCCTCCCCCCCGCCATTTTCTAGATGAGGAAATGGAGGCCAAGGGATGTAAAATGACTTGCCCAAGGTGACTGAATCCCAGTGTTCCAGAGCTGTAAGGAGTTTCTGAGTTCCAACCTTCTGGATAGAGAGGAGATCTTTCTTTCTATAAAGAGAAGGGGGCATCCCTGGGCAGGGCCAGCCTTGGGGTTACCTTCCCTGAATCATCAAGTTCTAGGCTCTGGGACCAACCCTTTTAGAGAAAGCAGAGCTCTGGGCAGCCCCAGCTTCTAAGAGGGGGCCCCTCAGGGCATGTGATTTGTATAACACCAAAGGGCAAGAGGTGCCCTCAGAGTCTGCACTTTGCCCTCTCCTATCACCACGAGTTCTGGACAGTGAAGCTGCAATCGAAATGAACTGCCTTTGTATAATTCCATTCAAGTTTCCTTCCCAATGGGTTCAAGCTGATAGTGACTCCCTGAAGTTAGAGGTCTAGATACATTTTTGAACTCAAAGGAAGACCCATCAAAACATCAGGGCCATCTAACAGCCCTTAGTTCATTTCCCTTCGGAGAGGAGTCTAGAAGCCAGAGTAGTGCTATGAGCTTGGAGGCCTGTAGAACAACTCAGGAGACTAGAATGACCCCCTTTGGTGGGACACTACTTGTCTTTTATATTGCGTTTGTATTTTCAGTGGGGTAGAACAAAGACCATCCCAAACTCAAAATATTAAAGCACATTTGCGGTTAGTCTGAGGTGCTACAACTGAATGCTACAACTGAACTGGACTGGATGCTACAACTGAAAATTCCATAATTTTTATGAAAGTATAGGGTCCAAGACCCCAGAGAGGAGTGATTGTGAGGTTTGGGACATGGGCGCTCCTTTAGAAAGGTTGGTTATCTGCTGGACTGAAGGCAGCTCCTCTCTTTCTCTCTCCCTTCAGGCACTAAGAGGTTCATTGGTAAATCCTGAGTGGGTGACTAATCCCCAGGCACCAAAGATGTCAGGCCTTTGGGTAGGATGGTCTGCCTTGACTCTTCAGCTGGCTGAGTCTTTGCCCATCTATAAAGTGTCCCCAAGGGCTCAGGGAGGAAAAAATGTCTTGGGGAACTGACTTTCCCTCTGGGAGAGCCAGGGGCCCCTCCCTGTCCAGAGCTGAGGTTTCTCTGAGGACATTGGGCATCCACCCCTGGATGCTTAGACAATCATGATTGCTTATGGGATCTAGGAATGAACTCGAGAGCCCACCATGTCCACAGCAGAGGAGGAAACTCAGGACCAAGTAAGAAAGTGCTTTTACAGATGGTCTTTAGCAAACCCAAGATCTTAAATAACTGTGGCATCTGCTGCTGGCTCAGCAGATTGTTGGAAAGATCTGAGTACAAATCTAGCCTCAGACACTTCCTAGCTTTATGACCGTGGGCAAGTAACTTCCCCTCAGTTTTTTCATCTGCAAAACTGGAATCATAATAACACCTCCCAAGGCTGTTGTGAGAATCAAATATATAGATAATATTTGAATATAATATAATATTTATATTTAAGACATTTATATAAAGATAATATTTGTAAAGCACTTAGCACATATCACTTGGCTCATAGGAGGTAGAATATAAGTGCTAGCTATTATTTATCATCATTATGGCCTGAACCTCAATTTCATGGAATTATAGGATTTGATGCTGAAACAGCTCATAGAGATCAATCTCTCTCTATAAATAATGAAAAAAGAGTCCAGCATAAACCACTGAATGACGAGGCCAAAAGCATATAGCGTCCTGCAGCCACGGTCCCCCACTTCTCAAGAAACAGTCTGCTTCCTTCTCTCTACTGTCCAGAACCAAGATCATTTTTCACAGGGAGCTGCTCAGGGTCAGTCGCTTGTTCTGTGTTCCTTCCACTGGCAGCCTTGGGGCTGTCACGTCGGTCACTCTCTTGGTTTTGCTTCTCTCCGGACTGTCTGACTCCACTCATGTTTTCCTATGATCCTCTGAGTTCTTCCTGTTTGTCATTTCTAACAGGACATTCAGGAACTCCAATTTATTCAGCTAGTTCCAAGTTGATGGGCAGCCACTTGATTTTCAGTGTTTTGTTCCCCCAAAGGTCTTGCTCTGAATATTTTGGTGTCCATGGGAAACCAGGGTGGGGTGGGAGAGGCCTTTATTTTTCTGAACTCTCTACGGATTGTACTCGAAGTGGTGCGATTACTGGGGCCTGCTTTTCTCTCATGACGTTGCCCAGCAGGAGGTCCCCTCCTCATGTAAGCACCCTGGTGCTCATCCCCACTGGGCCCAGGATCTGTGAATATAGGACAGAGTGATTCCAGTTCTGATGCTGGTTTTAAATAAACCGAGAGAGGTACCAATGAAACTGAGTAGGGACAAGAGGTACAGAGAAGGGACCAGTCAATCACACAGCTCCTTAGGAAAGGGGCGGGGACGAGGACCCAGGTGTCCTGGTTCCTCGGGCCAATGGTTCTCCAGGTCATCTTGCCTCACTTGGAGTCACTGACCCTTTCAGCCCATACCTTTTTATGTAGCCACCTTGGGATGGTCATCCTGTTAAGCACAAACTGAGGGATTACGACTAGACATTTCTACGGGTCCCCCTCCCCACAAACTCAGCTGATCCACATTGACAGACAAATGTAGTCCAAAGACCCAGCAATAAAAGTCTAGAAAAGCTTCACTCTGGTCTAGCTGGGCTCCCAGGGTCACAGGAGGGCCCCTGCCCCTTCCCTCTCCCTAGAGCAGCACCCAGGTTGCCAGTCTTTGAGCCTGGCCACATCATCAGACCTGCAGTGTGTTTCCTTGTCCTTACCCACCCCCAAGGAATGAGAGCTCTGGGCCTGGGGCTGCTGGGGTTCAGCTCACACCCTCTAGGGTCCTCAACACTTTTCCCCTCAGTCCCAGAGTCCTCCCTAGCAATGGTACTCCAGCTAGCCTCCTTTTTGAAATCTGAGCTCCCAGATCCCGGAAACCCCTGGGAGAATTCTTACTGAAAAACATTCCATGCAGTTGTTCAAACATTCCACACAGCTGGCTGCTGGGAGGGGGTGGCCAGGGCTGGAATTTCAGAGGCCTTTGGTTTCTTTCCATTTCCAGGGAAATACATTTCCCAGGAGAGTCTGGGGCGGGGAGGTCCCTGGCTGCAGAGCTCTCCCCTCACCTCTGATCTGTCCCTTGGGATGGCATCGCATGGTTGGCTCAGGATGAGCTTAGCTCTTCATTCCTTCTCCATTCTCCCAGAGATGTCTGCACCCAAAGTCCTTTCTGATTCTGGACAGGTCCCCCAGCTTAGGCAGCCACTGTCTCCTGCTCATGGCCAGGGCAGAGGGCCAAGCCACCGGCCATTTCTGCAGGCAAGCCAAGCTGCAGGCCTCATGAACTGTCCCGTCGTGACTGAGATTGTTGGGTAAGTGGTGAGGAGAGATTTCCAGAGCATCTGGGCACAGGGGTGAAAGCCCTGGGCTGGGAGGTAGAGGATCTGGATTCCAATCCTCACACCACTACCAAATTGTGGGGTGACTTTGGGTTCCTCTCTGGGCCTCAGTTTACTCATCTCTAAGTCAAGGGGATTGGGCTAGATCCTCTCGAAAGCTACTCATAAAGTGTTCTGTCTCCTCTTTCCTCTAATGTTACTGTTCTTGGGTCCCTTGTAGCCCCCGCACTCTTTGGTGTAGACCTTAGACTAGTCCTGCCTAGTTCTGATGTCCTATGTTCCCAGGCCCCTTCTCCCTTGGCCAGCCTATGTTCCAGGGCAGCTCCAAGCTCTGGCATTTCCCTGGCTCCTTCTGTCTCTGTCTTCAATGCTCAGCGTCTAAAGTCTTGCTGGCTTTAGTCTGACATTCTACGCTCTGTTTTCTAAGGCTAGCTCTGATGTTCTCTGATTCTAACATCCAACTGAGACTGATTTTTTGGTTGTGGTCACATAAGGGAAGGTAGGACAATCCGAATCAGACCCACACAGGTCATAAAAGCTCACAAAGCAACATGTTTGTCCTGTACAGTTTCCCCTGAGGCAGGGGGATGGAAACGAGGAATGAAAGGCTTTTATAAAATCCTCTAGCCTGTGGGCTGCCCAGCGGACCCAGAAGTCCCCTTTCTCCCTGTAATCCCCCATGTTGACCATTCTGAGGGACTGTTAGTCCCCTCTCCCTTTCACACCCAGCACATCCTGCTCTTGGTTAAATGTTTCCAGGTGGGACTAAATGTTAACCATCAGGGAAGGTGATGACGAGCTACAGATTTAGTAGTGACATTAACCATCAAGAGAAGACAGGAAGGGAGAGATAGGAGCTCGCTGGGAAGTTTACTGAGCTGGCCCAGCTGCAGGAAAGAAGATTCTCCTCCTCCTCCTATCCTCCCACTCAACCAGACTTTACCCTGGGTTTGGCCATCTTTGAGAAAGGGGAAGAAGATGTTTAATCCAAGCAGAGTGACCACCCTCCTCCTCCTGCCCCAGCCCCAAGGATTCAAGGCTGGACAAGCATTTATTAGGCACCTACTATTGCCACTCAGTAGGGACAGAAGAGAAAAATTAAATCATTCCTGCTCACAAAGAGTTTTATAGCCTCATTATGGAGATATTCAAGTAGCATCCAGGATAAGGGGGCAGGGGGAGGGTTAAAGTTATGGCCATTTTTTTTGTATAGTATTTTTTTAAAATTCCATTTTATTTTATTTTCAACTTCCAACTATCCCCCTCTCCTCCAGCTTCTCCCCCACCTATTGAGAAGGCAAGAAAAAGACATTAGAAATATAAATAATCATGTGAAACAAAATTCCGTATTAACCATGTTTTGGGGAAAAAGACAAGAAAAAGAAAGAGGAAAAAAAAACGCTTCAATCTGCTCTGTGAGACTATCAGCGAGCTCTCTGGAGGTGGATGGCATGTTTCATCAGGAGTCCTTTGAAACTACTTTGTAGCTATGGTATAAATGGCTCCTCTGGTTCTGCTCACTTCCCTCTGCATCAGTTCATACAGGTCTTCATAACCTTTTATAACAAATCAGCAAAGTGCAGAAAAATAAATTCTCATATTGGCCATGCCCAAGGATGTACACCATTCACTCTTTATTTTGATTGCATCTCCTCTCTATCCAAAAATGAATGAGAAGTACATTCAAACATCAGTCTTCAGAGTCCCTCGTTTTTGTAGATGAGGGTACTGAGGCTCAAAGAGGTTTAAGCAATGAAAGGAATTCTTGTAGAGCAACAAGATGGAACTAGATGACCCTGAGAGTCCATCCCAACTCAGAAATTCTATATGGGGAATGGAATGGTTAGAAAATAGGTCTGATGCCTCTATGTATAAAAATATTGATAGCAGCTCTTTTGGTGTTGGCAAAGAATTAAAAATTGAGGAAATATGCCCATCAATTGGGGAGTGGCTGAACACGTAGTGGTAAATAATTGTGTTATAAGATATGACGAGCAGGATGCTTTCAGAAAAGCCTGGAAGGCAAAACAAACAGAACCAGATCATTGTACATAGTAACATCATACATAGTAATAATGTAATGACGAGGAAATGTGAAAGACTTGGCTGTTCTGAAAAAGACAAAGGCAATTCCAATGAACTCACGATGAAAAAGATTTTCACCCTTCGGGGAAAATTGATGAACTCTGAGTACAAATTGAAATAGAAGTTTCTTGCTTTATTTTTTTCTAGCTGTTTTGGTGACACGGCTAATACTGAAATATATTTTGTGTGATTTCATACATATAATTGGTTATATATTGCTTACCTTCTCAGTGGGTGGAGGAAGGGCTAGAGAGAGGGAGAGAATTTGGAACTCAAAATTTTAGAAACAAGAGTGTTATAACATGATTTTTTTTAAATGGGAAAGAACTAGGTCTAATGGGAAGGAGGGGGAAATCAGGGAAGAATGGTTATCGCAAGGCAGGTCTCTTAAGTTACTTTTGAGTGGTGAGTTGGATGGTCCCTCAAATTCACTGTCACCCTGGAAAGCATGTAAGACCTAAAATATTAGACAGAAAAGTTTGAAGTGTTGGAAGTGAGAAACCACACTATGGTAAGGTGGGATCATCATCAAGGCTTTGGTCTTTGTAAGTGCTCTGGTCTCTTCTCAGAATTCTCTTCTATTATACCTAAAACCTACCTATTCTCCAAATCAGAATCCTCCATGAAGCCTTCCCAGATTGCTCCAAGTCATAGTGATCACTCCATGCTGGGAGGAACTTTAGCAACTGTCTAGTTCAATGCCTCGATTTTGCAGATATGGAAACTGAGGTTATCCAATGAGTCAAGGTCATTCAGTAAGTGATAGCAGAGTCCAATAGTGACTCCATACCCTATAGTTCTGCCTCCTGCTTGTACTTCTTTTTGGCTCTCACCCATCAAAAAAACTGGCCAAGGACCTCTGAGTTCATCAGTGCAGGAAGCTCAGATTGGCAACATCTTTAACTTGAGTTAGTAAAAAGCTTCCTGAGGCTCATTGGGTCACCCAGTTAAAGGCAAGTGTCAAAGACAAGGTTCGAACTCACACCTTCCTGACTTCAAGACCAGCACTGGAAGTCAGTATTTCCGGAAGTCTCTCACATAATCTGCTACTGTTTCCTAAATATTATAAAATCTTGTCTCCTCAGTGGGAAAGGGTCTTATTTCTTGAGCATCCTGCATGGCACAGCTCAACCCACTGATCCAGCATAGAATCAGTGCTCTGACCCTTAAAACCTGGTACCAATTCATCTCACCCTCCTCCCCCCATACACCAACATGTTCCATGTTTTTGCCAAATTATCCTTCCTATCCAAACTATCCATCTCTTAACCTCTATGCCTTTGCACAGGGCTGGCTGGCCCTCACGCCTGCTGTGCTCTTCCTCCTCATTCACACATTTAAAAGCCTTGGAGCCCCTCAAGGCTCAGCTCCAGTGCTCCTTCCTTTAAGAGGTCCTTCTAGATTCCCTAGTTGGTAGTGGACAACTGTATACTGGCTTTGTCTTGATCATCCTGTCTTTACTTCTCTGTGAACAGATTACATCTTAGGCCAGGGGTTCTTAAACTCTTTTGTGTCCTGGGACCCTTCTCAGAAAGAAGTTTATGAAATGCATTGGTAAGGGTGGATTTGAAACTCTCCCCACTTTGGTTCCTTGACTATGTGAGAACAGTATTTTATTGAATCAAATAATCAGAACAGAATAGAAACGGCCTCTCTAAATCCATTAAAGCCACTCTCTAGTAATTTATGTAAAAGGAAGAAGCTATGTCAGAATTGGGGAGAAAAAGATTCTGAGCCAAAGGGTGGAGCAAAGAGAAGGAAGCTATCTAGGAGTCATTGGTTCTACAGGTAATCTCAGAAAGGAGGATCCTGGCTGCAGGCTGAGAGATGTCCCAAGGAAAGATCAATGCTTTCCCAAACAGCTCCTCCCAATGCCTGCCCATACACATACACTATTATATAACATGTTTCTTCTTTACCCAAATGTTTGAATTATGCCTCACCCACAAAGAAACCAGGGGTTAACCAGAGAAAGATATAAATGCTAGGTTAGGAAGAAAGTCCAGCCTCTGCTCAAGTGTTAGGAATTTTCTTGACTGGGGGCTCAGAGCTATTGTGACTGAACTTATAACTGTTTAAAATAAGCTTCCTAAAGTCAGGAAGTAAATAAATGCACCTTGGGGGTGGTGGTGATTTTATTGTCTCTTAAGCTGAGCAAGTTGTTACTAAAAAAAAAAGTGTCACACATAAATATACAATATTTATATTTAAATATATTTATAAAAACATTTAAAAAACAAAAAACTTCACAAAGCCCAGATTAAGAATCCATGCCATAGTAGAATATAAACTTCTTAAATGCAGGGCTATTCACTTTTTGTCTGTGCATTCTCAGGACCTGTCACATAGAAGGTGTTGGGATCAGGAAGACTCTTGGATGGTAGAGCACCAGAGACAAATATTGTCAACTCTGGTTTTCTTGGGCCAGTTTAGAAGAGTCTCCTTCCTAGGGAAATCCACTTACCCAAGGGAGGTCTCTTATCAGTGCTTTGGGAGAGCTGTCAGATAGTGGTGATTGGCAGATTGCCCACCTCTCTTTTGATGGGGACCCCAGCACTGTCCCCCTCCCTTTCTCTCTCTCCAATGTCTTCCTCCTGACAATATTCTGCTTAGAACTCATGGACTCTGGGAGTTAATTATTATTGGTCTTAAAGAGATAAAGACTTAACCCAAGGAGACGCCTCCCCTCCACAAGCTGCTACCTGGAGATAGCAAAGGTTAGAGGCTCTGGTCCCAAGGGAGATGAGACAGACAGATGTGTTCAGTTCTGTTTTGTCTGGCTCGGGACTCCCCTGGGACCCATCTAGTGGCTGAGCTGGGTTTTGAAGCAGGATTTTTGGGGAGTTTTGTGAACCACACCTGCCTTCTCCTCACCATGGAGTTCCAGAAGGATTGCCACCGTTGCCCGGCCAGGGCTGCTGCCCCTGGAACATGCCCACTTCTCTTTGCTGTGAGCACCGGCACAGTACACTACGTTCCAAGGCTGGACCAGGGGGTGACAGAGGCTTTGGAAGTCTCCCAAGTCCCTGCCCCAAAGCTGAATACCACCCTGGAAGACCCTTGCCAGATGGACAGGTAAACATGTGGGAGGTGGACATGTCAGTCAGGCCCTGTGTTAACTGCTGGGGCTACAGAGAAAAGCAAAGGATCATCCCTCTCTTCGAGGAACGCACATCTAGTGTGGGTGTCAGTATACAAGCAACCATGGACAAAAAGAGGAAACAGGAACTGGCAGAAGGAAGGCCTTCAGGTGAAGGATGATCCAGGAAAGGCTTCCTGTGGAAACGGGAATTTTAGCTGGGGTCCCCATAGGAGAGAAGGGCAAGCATGCTGGTAAGAAAGGTAGCTTTTGGTGGAGAGATAGTTAAGAGCTGAGGAAGGAGAGGATAGAAGGGAAGAAGATGAGGAAGGGGGAGAAAGTCTTCTAGGTTTGGTTTGGGTATTTTTCTGACAAGACTGATGAGCCCTCTATGCATTCCAATTCTAGCCAAACTGGACCATTCTCAGGCCCCTGACATGCTCTCCTGCCTCTGGGGCCTTTCTCACGCTGTGCTCTGGCCCTGAGGCAGTGTGGTGCCATGGAAAGAAAGCCCTGGTCTTTTAGACTAAATTCTGACTGGTAACTTTGGCTAAATCACAACTCATCTGGGCCTTCATTTCCTCAACTGTAAAAATGAAGGGGCAGGACTAGAAAACCTTCCCTTCAAACACTAAATCGATAATCCCACAATCCCTCTTCTTTTCCCATCAAATTCCTGCTCATCAGTCAGTCAGACCCAGTGAGGTCTCCTCCAGAAAGCCCTCCCTGATGGCTCCCTGGATGGGAATAATTTTTTCTCTCAGATGTCCTACAGAGATGGGTTCTTACCTTCCCTTTTTAATGTACTTGTCTGCTGAGAGACAGTGCTTTCTAGCTACTTGCTTGTATTTGTGCTTAGAGATCTGTTCGCTCAGGAATGTTTGTTGAATGAATAAACTACAGAGAGGATAGGAGAGAAAGTCCTCAGCTGAGTCCTTTGCCATCTACCACAAAGGCCTGGAATGGTCAAGTCAGTCCCAAAAGGTCAGAGAATGTTCCTGATGTCACCTTATATTTTTATAACACTTTACAGCTCACAAAGTGCATTCCAGCTGTGAGGTCCCAACGTTTTTATCTCCACTTTGCAGGTGTGGAAGTTAAGGCTTAAAGAGATTACCTGACTCACCCAAGGTCACTCAGCTAGTTAGTAACCTGGGGCTTGAGGCCAGCTCTCAGATGCCATGTCTAGAGTCTCTCATCATTTTAAAGGAGAGTTAACTCAGACGAGGGAAGAGGACGGGGGATGAGGATGGTGGCCAGTGACTGGCGCCCTGTTTCCTCCTTTTTGTCCTATCACCACATCTAGAAGGAAAGCTGGTTAGCGGAGCAGCCGGCTGGTCTGGGGTTTTTTGTAGGAGTCCCTTGGCTCAGCCTTGGTGCCATCTAGTAGTCCCCTTTGTGAAAGACTTTTTAGTCTTTTCACAGGTCTGAGCTGTGCCCCTGAAATCCTACCTCTCCCCTTTTTTCCCTCCCCTCAGAGCTACCAAATTGACATCCATGAAGCCAGGGCTCTCTGGGTCTGGAGGGAGCTTTTATCTCCACCTCTTAGAAACCTGGGCTTCTTTCAAAGCCCATCTCAGGGGCTGCCTCTACTCCACACATAATTAGCATATCCTCTCTTTTAAAATTATACTTATTTACTTGGGTCCCAGTGGTCACCACCCTCACTCCCACCTCGAATGTTTGAGGACAAGGACAATTTCATTTGGTCTTCATAGCCCCCATCCCTGGCACACACAGTAGGCATCATTAAATGTTTATTGAATTGAAATGGGCAAGCTTCCTGCACTGACATTCGAGTCTGCTCTGTTCTCAACAGAGCCCCACCTGAAATGTTTTCCTCCCCCTCCCAGCCCACAGTATTTATTATGTTTTTGCATTCCCTTCATTTGCCAGTATCCCCCTCCTATAGAACCATCCTATCTAACAAAAAATTAAGGAGAGGGAGGAAAAGCAGTTAAAAAATAAACCAACACATTCAAATGTCGACATTGTAGGGCATACTCCCTCCTCTTAGTCCCAGGATTCTGGAATGAGGTGGATCCACCTTCTCCATCTCTCTTTGGGAGGCCAACCTTGGCCATTGTCATTTTCCAATATTCAGCTCCAATTGTTTGTTGCTACTACTATTTCCATTTACCTTGTTGTTGTCATTGTGGAGGTTGGTGCTTGTGACTGTTTACTTTGTATAAGTTTGTATTCTCATACTCTTCTGTGCTCACAGTCATTTCTCAGGGGGCAATAACATTTTATTATTTTACCATATTAAAAATTGCAGTTATCCCTTCCACATCATGGAGGTTAGTGGATCCAGAAAATCCAAGTCAATTTTTGTTTTAGCTTCTCGTTTTGTACCAGAGAAGTCTGAATTTTTTCTTTTTCCTTTATATGGGGTGTTTACAGCACCTTACTGTAAAATTTGGATTAAGTTTTTGGTCATAGGCTATATGTAGATCAATGGTAAGTAACAATTCTAACTTTTGTGTATTATCTGCTGGCTTTCACGTTCCTTTTGTAAACTTTAAATTTTTACTCATTTTAACTTCTAAAAAATTACATTTATGGTATCAAAAGATAAAATGTTGTTAGTGTATAATATCATACATCTATTTTATGCATTTCTGAATTTCTAAATTTGTTTCTCTGTTGTCTGCTGGTCTTAACGTGACCCTCCCCTCCCCCACAAATTTCCTGTGATAGATGAAAACCTCAATGGGAAAAGTTGTGATGTTGAAGGGATAAGTGTAGTTAATATTTGCAAAAGCTTTAAGCATCCTATAAATGCTGGCTACTACCGAAATTCTCATTACTATTGGTAAAAGCTCAAATATGAATCTGCCCTAAGCATGGTGCCCTGCACCTAGTAGGTACTTCCAAACTAAATGCCAATGTTCACTTCACTTTCCCTTCCCTGCCATAATCATAGGATATCTCCTTTTCGCTCCTCAGTTTTTTGGTGTTATGAAAAGTGCTACTGTAAGTATTTTGATATATATGGGACTTTTCTTTCCATTTTTGACCTCACTGGGGTATACGCAATATAGCAGTGGGCTCTCTGAATTAAATGGTATGGACATTTTAGATATGTTTTTAAAAGAATACCAGTGATTCCAAATTATTTTATTGATATCACCTACATTTTCTGCTGCATCTCTCCTCCTACCCTCTCCCAGAAAGCCATCCTTTATAGTAAATAATTAAAAAGAAGGAAGATAAAAGTTTGACCAAACTAAGTACCCCTGTGGTGGGGAACCTGCATCCTTGAGGCCACATGTGGCCCTCTAGATCCTCAAGTTCAGTCCTTTGACTGAATCCAAACTTCACAGAACAAATCCCCTTCATATTTGTTCTGTAAAACTTTAACTCAGTCAAAAGGCCACACTTGAGTACCTAGAAGGCCACGTATGGCCTTGATGTCACAGGTTGCTCATCCCTGAACTACCCAATCCAAAGGGGCTAGAATTATATGCCATGTTCCACACCTGTGGTCCCCCACCTCTGCAAAGAAAGAGGGAATTATCTCTTCATCTCTGTTAGAGCCAGTCGTGGTCATTATAATTTCTCAGCATTCCTTTTTAATTCTTTGGTTGCTGGTATTTTTCCCCTTTTGCATGGCTGTGTTCACTGTGACGGACTGCTTCCTTCACTTGGTACCAGTTTGTTCAAGAGTTCCCATGCCACTCAAGTTGCTTCGCATCTCTTTGCCTCAGTTTTCTCAAATGTAAAATGGATATAATAACAGTACCTACCTCCCAGTGTGGTTGTGAAAGCTCAAAAGGTGCTTCAGTTCAGTGCCTGGCACACAGTAGGCATGAAAGGAAGGCCTGTTCCCTTTCTTTCCCTTCCCCTCTTAAACTATCCCTCATTTCTGATGGCACAGAATTATAGCATTACCTTCATGAAATTTATATAACTTTTCATAGCATGGATTTATTGGTAGCATGTCAAGTCCTGCGTGTTGCAATGAAGGTCAGAGGTTTGGGGGGATGACCAAACTGTTGGGTCAAAATTATGCCATGGGAGGATCCTTTGAAGGAGCTGGGATGTTTAGCCAGGAAAAGGCTAGTGAAGTCAATGGGGACTGATGTCTTTAAATATTTGAAGGGATGTTCCTTGCAAGGGGATTAGCTTTATTCTGGTTGGACTCCAGAGAATAGAACTGGGAGTCATGGGAGAAATCTGCAGACAGATTTAGATGCCATGAAAAGAAAAGGTTTTTTATAAATGAGAGTTGTCCCAGCGTAGAGGGTATCTTCTCAGGAGGTGCTGAGCTCCCCCTCCCTGGAGGTCTTCAAGCAGAGGTTGGTTGAACACCTGCTGGAGATGTTGTAGAAAGTGATTCCTACTCAATGCATCTGGGGTCTCATCCCACACAATTCTGAAGTGCTGTGTCACTAATAATAGTGTGAGGGTCCAATGAGATACTATTTGTGTCTAGATTGCACATAGTAGGTGCTACATAAATTCTTATTCCTTTCCCCCCACACAGGAAGGGCACTTTAAATTTGTTCAGAGAAGGCACAAACAAGTGCCCGCTCTAGCCTTTGAAAAGGATATCAGGCTGGACAGGGAAAGTCGTTATGGGAGGAGGAAGGGTTTTGAATAGCAGGATGAGAGGCTAGATTCTCTACAGCATTGGGGAGTCACTGTAGAGTCTTGAGCAAGAGATCTTAAGAAGATCATGCTTTAGGAAGCTGAGACTTGCCGCAGGAGAGACAGACAGACAGTGTTCTGTGAGGCAGCGCTGGGTTGCCAGGCAGGATGTGTCCAATCTTGATTCTGCCACTAGCTGTGACCTTGGGCAAGTCCCTAGCTCGTTTGGGCTGTTTGTTCATTTGTAAAGTGAGGGGCTTGGGAGGGGAGACCGGCCATCTCTACAGAAGTGATTCTGGTGTATTCCTCGCTCAAGTCTCTTCCTTCCAGCTCCATCAGCGGCGGTTCCAAGGTCTCTCCCAGCTCTGACTTGCCATGATATTCTCGCCGATGAGCGCAAACACTTTGGCTCAGAGGAAAGACTTGTGGGAGACGCTGGGGGTTTTGGTTTTTTTGTTTTTGAGGGGGCTAGGGAACGGGGCGGGGGTGACTCTGCCCTGAATCTCCTAAGAGGAGACTGGGCAGGGTGCCTGGCCCAGGAGGCTGGCAGGACTCTCCATGAAGGAGGGGGAGCGCGGAGCGAGACGCCCAGGCGGGACTCGCTGGGCAGGCGACCGGCTGGCAGCCCCGCTGGAGAAGGATGCCTGGGCTGTGCCAGTCCTAGACCGTCCTCCGCATGCCTGGGCTGGGCTGGGGTGGGAGGCGGGGGCGAGGGCACGCGTGTCCTGCGATCGGAGGCTCCCCCTCCCTCCCTCGGCCACCCCCACCCCGCGCCCGCCCCGAGGTCACGTGACCCTCCCCCAGTCACCGCCGCCACCGCTGCGGGAGAGCCGAGACTAGCTGAGCTGCGGGGCAGCGGGGCTGGGGCTCCGGCGGCAGCGCTGTCAGCGGCTGGGCCAGGACCAGGGCCAGGGGCAGGGCCAGGGGCAGGGGCAGCGGCTGGGCCAGGACCAGGGCCAGGACCAGGGCCAGGGGCAGGGGCAACGGCGTGGCCGCCGAGTCCCGGCTGCCGTTGGTGCGGCCCCGGGGCGCCTGGAGGGCAGCGCATCTCCGGTGCCCAAGGGGCGGGGACCGCTGAGGGCAGGGATGCGGCGGCGCCGCCGGGGGCACTGAGCACCCGGGACCCTCGGTCCGCGCCGGGCGGGCGGTGGCAGCAGCCCAGGAGCCGGGAGCAGAGCGGGGAGTGGAGCCAGCATGTGGAAAGGGTAGGTCTGGAATCAATTTCCTCCCCGGACCCTTTGGCCGATTGCGAACTTTCCTTTGTGTGGGCGCTTGGTGCACTCTCTCCCTCCCCGCTGCCCTTTTCTCCTCTCTGTCTCTGTGTCTCCGTCCCGCTCCGACTCTCCCTTATCTCTCGGATCCCCTCTTGTCCCGTCTCCCTTCCCGATCTTCCTCTACCCCCGCCCCCTTTGCCCTTTCCTCTTCGAGTGTAGATTGGTGGGACCCAGCTGGTGATGGGGAGGAGGAAGGACGATCACAGAACCCAGAATGTCAGAGCTGGAAGGAACTCATCTAGTAGTTTTACAGATGGGGAAACAGAGGCACGGAAAAGGAAAGTGCGTTGCTTAAGAAAGTCCTTCTGAGATTTCTGGGACCCTCCAGGAAAGAGTCAGGAACTCTGTCTCCTGGGGCTCCCTCCATGATGCTGGCACCTACACACCCCGGTTGGTGCCCCTTTCTTTAGGGGTCTTGCCAACTTTCCCTGCCTAGTTTCCTAACCCTGCTAACCCTTTCACCTCCACCTCTCCCTGAACCCCCTTCCCCTTCTCCAGTGGCCAGAAGGATAGAGTTGCCGAGAGTGAGGGAAAGTCAGAAACTGGAATTTTTCATGTTCCCACATTTCAATGCCAGCTTTTGACAAGTGTGAGATTAACATAGAAAGGTCAAAGGACCTCAGCTTTGCTGGTTGTCATTTTGTGACCCTGAACTAGTCATCCCCCCACCCCTTTTCGAGCCTTCCTTGCTTGCCTTGTAAAGTGAAAAGATTAAGCCAGATTATTCCTAAAGACCCATGATTCCAAGGTCCTTTTTTGCTCTGCTGGGCTGTATCCAGAGGTCATCCCTTCCAGGTCTTCAAAAGTTCAGATTCACTGAGCCAGACCCATGAGGAGCAACTGATGGTGCTGGGGGAGAGGGAAGAAGGCCTTAGGGACCAGATCTTTGGTGGTCCTCCCCATCATCTGGGAGCTCACCTAGGGACAGGACACCTGGATACCAGGTAATGGAATGTGTAGGAAGAGGAGGGAAAAAAGGACGAAGAAGGAGATTGTGGGAAAGGGGAAGAGGAGCAGATGCCATCTGCTTTTAAAATCTGAACCTGTCATTTCAGCCTCCAAAGCTCTTAGTGAGACAAGTCCCTCTCCCAGGGCAAAGGAGCACTGCTCTGCAACCTAGCTGTCATTGCCCCGGGTCCTGAAAGTTTAGGGGATCTTCAAGGACCGTATAATTCCATATTCAACCCAATTCAATTCACTAAATATTTATTAGGCATTGGTGATACAAAAAGAGGCCAAAGACGATCTCTACCCTTAAGGACTTTTCCAGTCTACTGGGGGAGACCACATGCAAACAAAAATATCCAAAAACAAGCTATAGGCAGGATAAATAGGAAACAATTAAAAGAAGGCAATCACTAGAAATTAAGAGGGTCAGAGAGTATGTGTCAGGGGTGGGATTTCAGCCCAGGTTTTCTCAGCTCCTGGCCCAGCTGTCCAGTAACTGTGTCTTGCTGCCTCTCCTCAGATGACAATAAACATCTTAGCTTATATAGAAGTAGCTGGTGGTAGAGTGGACAGAGGGCTGGGCCTGGGGTCAGGAAGATCTGAGTTCAAATGGGACCTCAGATACAAATTGCATGACTCTGGGCAAGTTGCTTAACTGCTGTTTGACTCAGTTTCCTCAATTGTAAAATGGGGGTCATTATAGCACCAGCCTCTCAGGGTTGTTGGGGGGATCAAAGGAGATAAGGCTTGTAAAGTGCGTGTGTTCGTCCTTCGTTGTCGAAGAATACTACACCGTCAGAGAAATGATGACTTGACTTGCCCTTGACTTTGTTTTTTTGAGTGAGGGAGGGCTGTGCAAGTTCATCAGCCTCACTTCTCCTCCTGGGCCATCTGGATCAAGTGACCAGATATTTATCAGGATGACTGGAGATGATCCAGGATGAGGCAAATGGGGTTAAGTGAACTTGCCCAAGGTCACACACAGCTAGTGAATGTCAAATGTCTGTGGTGAGGTTTGAACTCAGGTCCTCCTGACTCCTGCACTGGTGCTCTATCCACTGCACCACCTAGCTGTCCCTCTTGGCACACAGTAGGACTTAGATAAATGCTCTTTCTACTTCCTTCCCTTCCCACTTAAAGGTTGGCATTTGATTCTTGTAACAAACTCATTCCACAGATGAGTAAACTGAGGCTTCCGAAATGACTTGCCCAGGTCACCCAGTAAGTGTCTGAGGCTGAATTTGTGTCCTTCATGTTCTGTCCTCCATGCTCCTCTACCTCTTCCCCATTCAGATACTGAATATTCCTCAAGAATGAGGATCCAAGGAAATGACAGTGGTACAGGAAGGAGAAGACTCATAGAACAGAAGTCAGAACCCGGAGGGATCTTAGGACATAGAATGTTAGGGATGGGAGGGACTTTAGAACACAGAACATGAAATGTTAAAGCTGGAAGGAACCTTAGAATATGAAACGTCAGGGGTGTGGGAAGGATTTTATTTTTTAAATTAATTTTATTTTTGAATAAGCATTTATTAGGCACCTACTGTGTGTGACAGGCACTGTGTTAAGAACTAGGGCAACAAAAAAAAAAGGCAAAAACAGTCCCTGGTTTCAAGGAGCTCCCAGTCCCAAGGGCAGAAACAGTCCAAACAATGACATATCCATCCAGAAAGACAGAGGATAAATTGGAGGTAATCTCAGAAGAAAGGCACAGAAATGGGAAAGAACTGGGAGAGGCACCTGTTTGCCTTCACCTCTTTGCCTCACCTGGACAGAAAAAGAAAAGTGAACAGTCTTTGTAAAAATATGGCCAGTTAAGCAAAACGAATTCAGATGTTGGTTGTGTCCAAAAAAATGGTGTCTCTGTCTTTGAGTCCATCACCTCTGGGCTTGTGGCTCTTTCAAAGTTGTTTTATTTTCTTTTTAATAATGTTATTATTGTATAATTTGTTCTCTGTTTCTACTTACTTCACTCTGCATCCGTTGTCCCAGGTCTGGGAAGAGATTTAGAACATAGAAAGTCAGAGCTGAGGGAGGCCTCAAAACACAGAACAGAGGCAGTGAGAGTTGAGACAGTTCTGGGAACATTGTATATCAGAGCTGGAAAAGGCCTTAGATCATCAGAGTTGCCTGGGGGAAGTCTGTCTCTTAGAACAACCTCCCTTAGAATGGAGTAGATCCCCAGGCAAGGCAGCTGGAAGCAGGTCATGACTCTAGACCAGGTGGAGATATGGGCTCTATACTGGCTCTCGGTACTCCCTGAGTAAGTTGAATTTGTGGCCAGAGCAGGGAAGGCCCCCTCACATTGGAGGTGAGGTGGTCCCTGCTCTGTGTTCAAAGTTGGCCCTGCCTCTATAAACGCTCCAGCGGCCTCTCCAGAATGGAGCCAGGCAGTCTGGAGGAGCCTCTCCCCACTCCTCTCCTGGGAACCCCACTTCCTCCATTATCTGTGCTCCAAGCATTCCTCTGAGATCAGAAAGGAGGGATGAGAAGAGTTCAGAGAAGGTCAGAGGGAAGCAATTTGCTTACCTGGACTTCAAGACCCCCTCATTATGCACCCAGTCTCATACACAGACACACATCCTGATTTCAGCTTCAACCAGCTTTGTGGCAGGTAGAAGATAAGAAAAGGTCCCCAAATAAAAATGGAGCTATGGGACACTTGAGGGTCAGCCCTCTTTGGCCCTGAGCAGAGATCCACCTTCCTCTCACCCTCAAGCTTGGATCCTATGCCCCAAATAAAGCTGCAGTCCCTCAGTCCTGGGAAGGAGAAAAGGAAGGAACCACAGTGATGGTGTGGGTAGAGTACTGGACTTGGGTTGAGTTGGAATCTAACCTCAGGTGCTTAGTAGTGGTGTGAACAGCATAAGCTACTCGATTTCTCTGGGCCTCAGTAAGGTCCCTTCTGGCTTAGAATCTAGAGACTATGGAAAAAGGAAATTCAGATGCTAAGGGACTAGGGGGATCTCAGTGGGAAAAACTTAGCACCTGTTGTTCAGTCCTGTTTGACTCTTCATGACCCCGTTCAGGGTTTTCTTGGCAGAGATAGTTTGCTCCTCTAGCTCATTGTACAGATGAAGAGACCGAGGCAAACAGGGTTAAAATGACTTGCCCAGGGTCACACAGCTAGAAAGTGTATGAGGCTGCATTTGAACTCAGGTCTTCCTGACTCCAGGCCCAGAGCACTGTACCACCTGGTTGCCCTATTATGTATCTACTACGTACTTGATGGAATTGTGGTTAACTTTGTGACTACCCTTGGGAGAATAATATCTGCCGGCCGGGAATTTATCTGTGGGCAGTTTCAATGATATACAGGACAATACATGATATTTACAAGATAACCCATGTTTGTGGACAGGGCCTTAAGAAGTGAGCCTGGGAAGGCTTCTTGTAGGAGGTGGCAGTGAGGTGAGCCTTGAAAGGAGCCAGACTTTCCAAGGGGCAGGAGAGAGGAAGGAGAGCCTTTCGGGAATGAATGACCCCCTGGCCAAAGGCAGAGAGATGTGGGGGACTCGTCCAGGGAACAGGAAATGGACAGTTGAACTGTAGCATAGAATGCATGGTGGGGAGTCAGGTAGTTCATCCACCTGGAAGGGAAGGAGGCTGGCGCTGGGTTGTGGAGGGTTTGTATTCTGTCCCATAGCTAGCTGGACATCCTTGAAGCTTTTCGGGCCAGGGGATGACGTGGTCAGTCCGTGGATTTGGAAATAACATTTTGGCCAAGTGGATGATGAGTTTGGACAGAGGAGAGTCTAGAGGGTGGGGAGACCAACCACAAGGCTCCTACAGTGGAACAGGAAAGAAGCAAATGAGGGCCTGAGGAACTGAGAGCATTTATTAATCACGTACTGTGTGCAAGTCATTGTTCTAAGAGCTGAGGGCAAAAAACTCAAAACAAACCACCCTCCCCACCTGTAAGGCACTCACAGACCAATGGGGGCCATGTTAGGAAGGGCATTGGAAGCCAAACAGAGTTGGGGTGTGGTCTCCCCTGCAGATTTTTTAGAAGTGGCAACCCTATCATTCTTCCCCAGTGATAGGGACGTGGGCAGAATGAACCCTTCTTGCTAGAGGATTCTTTGGCACAAGAATGGCAGTGGAGGGTTGTCCTGTTCTGAGTAGTCCCTCACTGGGCTGAGATAAAGTCAGAGGCTTGCTTCTGGATGTGTGTGTGTATATGTTTGTATGTGTGCATATGTGGGTGTGAGTGATGGAGGGAAAAGGAAGCATCCTAGCTTGAGAAGAAAGTGGTGGTGGTGTGAACCCACTGTGGTGATCTGGGATGTGATATAGGGAGAGTGGGCAGCCATGTGCCCTGGACTCTGGAATCACAGACATTGGCCATCTCCTACGATTCCAGCGGAGCTAGAGGAGACCATAGAGGTCAAAATGTCCTCATTTCACAGAAGAGACTGTGGCCCCAGACAAGGGAAGGGACTTGGCAAAGGTGGTGTAGGCAATAAGGAGAGTTTGGATTATCAGGCATGTAGGTGCTTAGTAAATGCTGAATGGATGAATGAAGAGGAGATCCTCTCTGATAAGTCACCCAGATCATCTGTTTCCCTTTGATACTTTCTCTTCTCTTGGGTTTTGGAACACTGTTCTCCCCTCGTTCTCCTCTTACCTGTCTGACCTTTCAACCTCGGTCTTTGTTGCTGGATCTTTGGCTTATGTTCCCTAATCATGAGTGCTCCACAAGGCTCTGTACCTCTGAACTTTCTTTTCTCTCTGTCCACTCACACTTGGTGATCCCAGTAACTCCCATAGCATCAATTATCATCTCCATGGAGATAATTACTACATTCTGCCTCAACTTCCCTCCTGAACTGCAGCTCACATCTCCAACTGCTTTCTTAGACATCTTGAACTGGGCGATCCCAAGGCATCTCAAACTCAAGGTGTCCAAAACAGAACATATGCATGATCTCCTCCCCAAAAAAGTCTCCTGACTTCCTAACCTCCCCTTTTCAACTGAGAATGCTGCCATCTTCCTAGTCACCCAGGCTGTTATGCTAGACTCCCTCCTTCACTTCCAGAGTCAATTTGTTGGCTCACACTCAACTTTAGCTTCCCTTAAAGCTCAACAGAAGATGTGCACCTCCAGGAAAAAAAGCTAGTGGTGCTTTCCCTCTGAAAGTATCTTCTGTTTACATTTCTAGTATCTTATAGATACACATTAATTGGCCTGTTGTCTCTCCCATTGCAGTGTAATCTTCTTGAGGACAGGGACTTTGTTTTTGACTCTCTTTGTAAACTTTCTAGCCTTTAGCTTGATGCCTGGCATATAGTAAATGCCTGCATGACTGTTCTTCCTAGTCACATATCTGCCGGTGACGGGCTGTGTGATCTTGGGCAAATGAGTTTTCCTTTCGGGAGAAATTGAGTCTCAGTTTCCTCATCTATAAAATGAGATTGAATTAGATTACCTCTGAAGTCTGCTCTCAATCTAGGAGCCTGCTACCCTAATGGGGGAAAGAACAAGGTAGATGAATGAATGGATGAATGAAAAAAGAATTTATTAAACACTTAGTAGGTGCACAAAAACTGGGTTAAGTAAGCTTTGGCAGTACAAACACGGAAGCAGAAGATCCCTGCCTTCAAGGACTTTATGCTCTAAAGGAAGAGCTCACCCAGAGATGTACAAAGGGGATTCCTGCTTTGGAGTTGGGGTGTCCTGGAGATCCTCTGAGAGATCTCTTCCCATCTGAGATTCTATGATTCCAAAGTTTTATTTCCCCCACATCCACCCTCCCCCATAGAACAATCATAAGCTAACAAAGTGCCTTGCACATAATAGGTGCTGGATAAATGTTGCTGAATGAGCTGTCTCTGTAGCATTTGGCACAGTACCAGGCACATAGTAGGTGTCCAAGAAGCACTTGCTGGTGCTCCTTGAAGGCAGAGACTCATTTTATACCCATGATGCATAATATAGAGTATGCGCTTAATGTTTGCTGAATTGATTCTCAGTGGAAGAACAGAATATCTGGAGTCAGGACACTTGGGTCTAGGATGGCCCTAGGCAGAGTCCCTTTATGCCTGTGCCCCCATCTAGTCAATGGGGGGGGGGAATTCAATTCAGTTTGAGTCAACAAGCATTTATTAAGTGCTTGCTGTATCCAACCCCAACTCACAATTCACTCTTGGTAGAAAGGTCAAAGAAGAGTCTTATTTTCTCACTGCCTTGGGCTGTGATGGCATCTCCCAGGAGCAAGTAGAATGCCAGGATCAGTGAACTGGAAAACTCCATGGGTCTGGGCTCTGCCACACCTCCCACCTCCAAGACTGGTCTCCTCTCTGGTTCGAGCCTCAGTTTTCTCCTCTATAAAATGAGAGAGGTGAGTTAAATGATCTCTAAAATCCATCCCAGGTTCTAAGGACCTTCCTAGCTGTGACATTCTGTGTTCTAAAGCCTTTCCTAGCCTTGACTTTCTGTGTTCTAAAGCCTTTCCTAGCCTTGACTTTCTGTGTTCTAAGAGTCTTCCTAGCCCTGACATTCCATGTTCTAAGGGCCCTCCCAGTCCTGATATTCTGTGTTCTAAGGGCCCTCTCAGCCCTGACCTTCCATGTTCTCAGGGCACTCCTAGCGCTGACATTCCATGTTCTAAGGGCCCTCCCAGCCCTGACATTCTGTGTTCTAAGGGCCCTCCCAGTCCTGATATTCCATGTTCTAAGGGCCCCCTCAGCTCTGACATTCCATGTTCTAGGAGCCCCTCAGCTCTGACGGTCTGTGTGTTCCATGCTCAGAGGTTGGTCTCTCCTGACTCTGACTTTCTGTAATTCTGTGACTGACGCTGTGTGCAGCTTTTCCTCAGGAGCCTATGGGAACCCAGTGTCTGTCAGGCAGTGCTGTGGGGGATGGGAGCTGTGTCTCCCAGGCAAATCCATTAGTACGGGCCAGACTTGGATTTTGAGGCTTCTCTCCATGCCTGTGGTTTCCTGAGGCTGGGGCAGCTTATTAAGTAGCAGACATCAATCCCTTTTGGACCAGTAGATAGGCTATATCCTGCCCTCTCTAGAGGCTCTGATACCATCCCCTCTCCTAGTACATACAGACAGAACCTGACCTTGGACAGAGATGCCCACCGATAAGGATGGCTTACAGCCCTTCACGGATGGCAAAATACCCTCCTCTTCACAATGCTTGCAGGGAATGCGAACTTTTATTCCCATTTTGCAGGTAAACACAGGGAGACTCAGGAGAAGTCTTGTGACTTGGCCAGGGTTAGAGAACCTATAAGTATGATGACCTCAGTTTTTCAAACACAGAGTCCAGCTATTCCATGACTATGTCCCGTTGTCCTAGAGGACCTTAGGGAAATGTTTGGAAAGGCTGACTTGAAGAGATACCTTCTGGACAGCTTCATGGACCCTGAGCCAGGGACATAACTAGGACTGGGTAATGGGGACTTTGTCTCAGGGCATCAATTTTAGAGTGACCAGCTGTACAAATAAGGCTAAAGAATTAGTACTAATGGGGAGCTGCTAGAGTAAAGGGAAGGGATAGGGGGATGAGAGAAAGAGAGAGAGAGAGAGAGAGAGAGAGAGAGCTTTTCTAACATGGACCTTAGACTAATGATCCCCAAAGTTCAGAGAGAGGCCATTTCATCAGTGAGCAGCTATCATAATGCTCCCACCTCTCCAGTGATTCACAAAGCACTCTTCTCATAATGACTCTGGGAGGGAGGGCATGCCAGTGTTGCTAGCCCCATTCTACAGATGAGGAAACTGAGCTTAGGCCTTGTGCTAGGTTCCAGTCGGTGACTGAGCACCAATGAATGAAGTTCTATATGGCCTTGAGAGATCACAAGACTCAGAACTGCCAGAGACTTAGGCCAATTCATTACCTTTTCATAAATGAAAAGTGAAGCTCAGGAAGTGAGTCTTGTGCAAAATAATAAAGGTGGAGTTTGAGTCCAGGTTCTCTACTGAGAAGGGTCATCTAGCATATGAGAAATGAATGAATGAATGAGAATGAATGAATAAAAAGACCCATTTGATTAATGACTGACTTACTATGTGCAGAGCTTTATCCTGTGCAAATACAAAAATGAGCTGTCCTTGACCTTTTCAGGGCTCAAGTTCTAGTTGTGGGGTTGTGGTGGCCAGGAAAGAGGGGAGTCACTGGGGAGAGTTTGTGGACAGCCCCCTCCTCAGCAGCTATGGAAGGATTCCATGAAGCTTGTTCCCAGAATAAGGAGGCAGTGCCTGCTGTGGGAGGTGGGAGGCTCATGGGGCAGAGGGGGCTCTGCCCTTCCCCCCAGGAGCACAGTAGGGCGTTGATCCCTGCGTGATGGGTGTACAGGCACTAAGTGATGTTGGTGGGCAGGAAGGGCAGAGATCAATGGAGAATTGATCTTACCACCTCTCCCTCCCCAGGGCAGTCCATGCAGACCGCTGGCTCTGTGCAACTGATGGATGTGGGCCGGGCTGGCAGGAGACAGAATTAGAATGAGCCTTGCCTTGATCAGATGGCCTACTGTCCTCCCTCTTAGAGCTCCCAAGTGGGGGTTTGTAGGCACAAGGTTTAGAGCTGGAAGTGACCTTAGAGGTCATTTTACAGATGAGGCAACAGGCCCAGGAAGAGCACCTTATTAGTGGTTTTTGGATTCCCATCCCTGTTCTTTCTCTCATACCACATAACTCTGTGTTCAAGTGTTGCCTCTATGGCCACTGTCCTCTCTGGCTCCTTCCTCAGGACCTTGGATTGCTTTACTCCCTCCCAGAGGAGAGGGTGATTGGCAGACCTGACGGTGGATGCTACTGAAAGAAGATTCATAGACTTAGAGTTGGGAGGGACCCCAGAGGCATCTGTAGTCTAATCCCCTCATTTTACATAGGGGAAAACTGAGGCCTATCATACTGTACAGAATCATTGTGCTTAGAGAGTATTGGATCCTAGCTCTAGAACTGAGAAGTACCTTGGAAGCCTTCTTTTTACATATGGGGAAACTGGGGCCCAGGGAAGGGGGGTGAGTGGGATTGGACCCAGTTCCTCCTGACTCTAAGGCCTTATCTCCCCATGTGGATGCTGCCACTCAATTCTTCAGCAACTTTTGCTTCTCAAAGGTGCTGGGTCAGCCCTTGTCCTGCAGTCTTTCCCTTCCCAGCAGTCCGTTGTGCTGCCACTTGTCCCATGGCCTCTGCCTGAGACCTCCAATCTGTGACGCTGGGATGGGAGAGGTTCCCTCGTTACCGGGGGCTGGTAAGGGCAGCAGCTCCAGGCCAGGGGGCCGCAGTGGGCACTGGGACCTCAGGACAGGGTCTCCCAAGGCTTACTCTGGATAGGCCCACTCAGAGACCCTGGCCAGTTACAGCTGGAGGCAAAGATGTGTAATGTCAGTTTTAATCAGTCTCCTCTGTGGAGGTCTGAGTCAGGACCTGGGAACACTTTGGCTTTCTCAGTTTTTAACAACAACCCTGACAACCAGAACACAACGCTTCTGAGTCCTTTACAAAGTGGATGGGGAGGGATAGGCGCAGGCAGAGCTACAAGACCGCACTTTTCCCTGGCCCAGGCAGGTTTCCTGAGGAAGTGAAACCAACAAGGCCCTTTCCTGAATAAACTGCCTGTGGTCTCTCAGGGCCTGGCTGGATTCTAGTCCTGCTCCCTGCCTCCACTGGCCCCCAGATGCTGACCAAAGCTAGGGCGGGGTGGGGTGGCCCTCCCTACCCAGACATCTGGCTCACCCCCAGTGACTGCCCCCCCCCCCCACCCCCTGCATTGAACAAATCCCAGCTCCTCGCCCAAGCTTCAGGAGGAGCCCTTTTCTCGGTCAGAGGCTGGGTCTGAGAGGTGGGCTGGGCAGGGTGGGCCACGGGCCACTTATAGTAACTTATTCTGTGTGCTCCAAGAGGCCCAAGCTCAGACCAATGAGGAGAAGTCAGGGCTACAGATAAGGAAGAACTGTTAGCGGTCAGAACTGTTCAGCAATGGTGCTGCAGTCTCTGTGGGACCCCCCTGTCAGAGATGCAGTGATTCCTGCCATCAGTTGGTCAGTTGATTGTCAAGCAACAATTAAAATGCATACTATGTACTAGGTGAATGGATCTTACCAATTTGAGCTGGAAAGGAACCTTAACTCACTCATTTTATAGGAAATGGAGGAAAATCAGATCTGGGGTGTGGGGCTGGGTGGGGAGGTTGGGGTTAAGGCCTTCTGTCTCTGAACTGAGTGCCCATTTAGACCCACCCAAGTCTGACTCTTGCTTTAGTTTACTGAGCATTTGGCTTTTTTTTAGAGTTGAGTTAGTTCAGATAAAGAAAACCCTGGAGGCTGAAAACCCCACCTCTCCTTAACTGGCTTATGGAGTGTGGAGCCGCTGGACCTGCCTTGGAACCCTGGCTCGGAACCCTGGCTCGGAACCCTGGCTCTTCTGCTCCCTATCCACATGACCCAGGACAGGTCTCTCTGAACCTTGGTTTCCTCATTTGTCACAGAAGAGGTTGCACCCAGGGATCTCCAAGGCCCTTCTAACTGTGGATCTGGCATTCTGTTGGTTAAGCTCCTACTAAGTGCCTGCTCCTGGTCTGGGCTCAGCCTCCCTTCCCCCATGGGTGGCATTGGTTTTCTGAGATTAGCTAGAGGTGGACTTTGCCTGTCTGGGTGCAGAGATGAATTTGACTGGTCTCCACCTCCACCTCCCCCTCCCAACCTCCTGAGCCCAGACCTTTGGGAAGCAGCAGGGGGTGGGGGTAAGGGTTAGGGATGCATCTGGGGCAGTGGAGCAGAGAAACCCAGGGCTGCCCCATGAGGAGTTCAGCCCCATGACCTCATTCTCCTGCTCTCTTGGGCCAGCCTCCCACGACACCCTGACCTTTGCAGGCCACTGATGTGGGAAGGCTGATGTCCCAGGTCAGGTCTCAGCAGCTCAGAATTCAAAGCCCACCTTTGTTGTGGGGGGCTCAGTAATCTTGGGATGACTGGGCCTCTCTTCAGGAAGAAATGAATGAACAGATCAGTCTCTGAACTGAGCAGGCCCTGGCTCCTGCAGAGGGGATGGTTTGAGAGGAGCTCTAAGAGCAGAGACTCAGGGAAGGGAGCTGGGGGTGTGGTGACTGCTTGCTGTCCTCCCTTGGCACAGGATCTCCTGTCCTCTCTCTCTGCCACTAACTAATCAACTGAGTGACTGGGAGGCAGCATATATCCTTTCCCTGATCTTTGAGGGGCCCCCCACTTGGAAGGGTTCTGGGCCTGTTGGAAGAGACCTGGGTGTGAGTCTGGCCCCTGACACTTTCTAGGGTCCTCTCATTGCTAAAACCTCTCATTTCTTTAGTTTTTTCCTTAATCTACCCTTCCTTTCCCCCCTCCCCTCATTGAACAACAACCCCAGATTCCCTGAATAAAGTTTCATCTTGATCAGGGCATTGGCAGACTCTCTGTGGGCCATCCACTCCGAAAGGGGAGGAGTCCGTCCTGTCTTCCCTGGCCAGGGACTTCAGCGGAACTAGATTCCAATCCCTTTCCTTGGCTCCTCTCCTTGGTATCCCTGAACTGTCCACGTCGGGTCATCTTGCAGGGAAAGAAACTGAGGCCCACGGAAGGGGGAGGGAGGAAAGGCAGACACTGGTGGAGGAGCTGGGACGAGGTCTCAGGCTGAGTCTTTTTCCCCTTCCCTGGGTGGGCCTCCTCCAGCTTGGGGCCAGTCAGACACCCTGAAGGCTGCTTGGGTGCTGGGTGGCTGGTCTTGCCCTAGAGGGATGGCTGGGCCCATCCTTTCCCCTGGTACATCCCAGAGAGCTGATTCACAGAATCTGCTGTGGATAGCAGCCGTCCTTGCTTCCCTCCTTCGGGAAACCCTCTGCTGACACTGCATATTCTTGTGGGATGACTCCCTGCTCTCCCCTGCCCCCACCCGCTTTTCCATTTCCTCCCTACCTAATCACATGCTCCATTCCTCCGATCCTCCAGAGTCTGCTTGACCTGTTCCTTCCCTCCCTTTCCTCTGGAGTCCGTTTGACTTGGCAATTTCTCTCAGCCACCCCCTTTCTGGGTAGCAGTGACTCAGTGTTTTGGAGTCAGGAAGCCTGTGACATTTACTTTCTAGCTGTGTGACCCTGGGTCAGCTGCTGAACCTCTCTGGGCCTCAGTTTCTTCATCTGTAAAATGGGGTTAATAACGCCTACTTCCCGGGTTTGTTGTGAGATAATATAGCACAGGGTCTCAGGAAGGGAAGCGACTAGAGGTTGGTGAACCAAGGAAGAGAGGAGGCTGTTAGTGTAGCCCAGGCAGGAGGGATTCAGGACTGGACTGAGGGTCCAGTAATTAGGAATATTGAAAAAGGGCTGGGAGAGAGACCGGAGAACTCGAGGTAAGCAACCTTGGGACTGGTCATATGGGTGAAGGAGAAAGGAGGAGGAAGAGTCAGGGAGGGAGCAGGGGAGGCTCGGAGGGAGGCTCTGCTCTCTGTGCCCAGACCTGGCTGGATTGTGGGCAGGAGCCCTTCATGCAGCTCCAAGCTGTCGTAGGAAAACCTCAGCCCCATCCTACTTCCTCTTTGGAAGAGTAAGCCATCAGGGGCTCCAGGCTGATGGGCAGACTCATATCGTTAGGGTCCCTGACTCTCCCTGTGCTAGGAGGGTGATGCAGGAAGAAGGTGGCGCCAGAGACTCAGGGTCATGGAATTTAGAGCTACAAAGACCTTAGAAGCCACCTGGGTCAACCAACCCCTTCATTTTACAGATGGGTAAACTGAGGTCCAGGGAGGTCCAGTTACTTGTCCAGGATCATACTACTGGTAAGTGTCTGAGGTGGGGGATGAGTCTGAAGCTTTAGCCACTGCTCCATGCTGCCACTAGAGAAAACTGAGGGGTGGAATTTGGCCAAGATCACACAGGTGGAAACCAGCCTAGGCAAGACTGGAACCCAGGACCTGTGGATGTCAGAGACTTCTTTCTCCCCTTCTTTTCTAATGCTCCCATATCCCAGGATCCTTCCCTGGAGCCTGTTTGCCTTCCTTCCCTCCATGGCTCCCCTGGATTCAGAGATTGACTGTGCCCCTGTGGAAAGAGCTCAAGTGGCAATCAGCTCCAGGGGCTGAATCCCACCCCTGTCATTTTTCTCCCTCTGTGACCTTTGGCAAGTACCTCTTCACGTCTTGCTATCCATTTTTTAAAAAATGGTCATTTTAATTGAAATTTCATTTTTTCATGACCCATATTTCCCAATGTATCCCCCTCAGTCTCCTCCCAGAGAGAGCCATCCCTTATAACAGAGAATAAAAAGCAAGAAATGAATGAATGAATGAAAATTATGTACTAAACACTTTGCGACAAGCCCTGTATGAATGGGGTCCCTGTTCCCAAAGAGCTCCTCTCTATATTGGGGGAGACCCTGAACAGAAGAAAACTTATCTGCAGGGCAGATAGAAAGGGCCAAAAGTCCTGAGGGCACTGGGAGGAGCCAGAGAGAGGAAAACAATCCAGGAAACTTAGTTAATATATTGAAAAAGTCTGGCATGACATGCAGTGGTCTAGCCTCACCATCGCTTCCCTCTGCACAGATTCATGGGCAGGTACTTTTTCCAGTCTCTCCTTGGGGTTTAAGTTGTTGATCATAAGTTTGTAATATTCAATTTCAGTTGTCTAGTTGGTTCCCTCCCATTTTATTTTCCTGCTTCTTTCTTCATTTTGAATCAGTTGGTTCAAGTCTTCTCATGCTTCCCTGTGCTCATTGTATTTCTTGTTTTTTATAGCACCATAACATTCCATATGCCTCTCTGTGGTCTATAATTTATTTAGCTTTCCCCCAATTGATGAAATATCATCTTTACTTACTGCTATAAAAACTGTGGTTATAAATATATAAATATATATGGGGTCTGCTGTTTTGTCAGTGACTTCTTTGGGGTGTGTGTTTGGTAGTGAACTCTCTTGAGTCCAACAGTATGGACATTTTAATCACTTTCTTTGCATAATTCCAAATTGCTTTCTGGACTGAACTAACAGCTCCACCAACTATGTACTAGAGTTCTTCAACATGGACTGTTTCTATCTTTTGCTATCTTTGCCAATTTGCTGGGTATGAGGTGAAACCTCAGGGTTGTTCTGCTTTGTAATTCTCTTATTTATTTAGAGCATTCTTTTATGTGGTTGTTAATAGTTCATATCCCTTGACTGCTTATCTATTGGAGAAGAAATAGCTTTTGGTCTTTTATATTTCTGTTGGTTGCCCTGGTTATATCCTGGATATCAGAGATGCTTGATACAAATATATATTGCTAATTAATTAACTTCTTCCCTTCCTACTTTAGTTGCGCTGATTTTTTTTATTCATTCCAAACTTTTCATTTTCATGTCACCAAAATTGTCTTATTTATCTTTTGGAATTTCCTCTAATCTTTCTTTGGTTAAGATTCATCCCCTTCCCATTGTTGTGTAAAGCACACGATTGGGTTGTCTTCTAAATTTGCTTTAATATTCAGATCCCCCATCCATTTGCAGTCTACTGTGGCATATGCTATAAGATGTTGCACTAATTCTGATTTCATCCGTACTGCTTTTCAGTTTTCCTAGCAAATTTGTGCAGAAAAAAAATAAAAAGAGAGAGGAGAGTGCCTCATCTAGCTAAAAAACTACGGATATATCAGCCACCTTCCCTGTCTTCTGTAGCTATAAGTGGCTTTTGCCCGGTTCTGGTTTTTTCTTCTTTTCCTTCTTCCCAGGCCCCTGTAAGTGCCAGGTGACAAGAGTGCATTTTCTAAAGTTTATTGATAAGGAAATAGTCACCCACAGAACCTGCTAGGCAGTATAGGGGAAAGAGCGCTAGCCCTGAAGTCAAAAGACCTGGGTTCAAACCCTGCCTTCGATGCTTATCACTGGGTTAGTCTCTTACCCTCTGAGAGCTTCAATGTCCTCATCCCTAAATAAAGGCTGCGGTAGGTGGTCACTGAGGTCCCTTCTAGCTCTGGGATCCTGGGGCAGCTAGCTGAGCATAGGATTCCAAAATTCTATCCAGCCCAGACTGGCTGGGCCTTCAGTCTTAGGGTGCTCCTGATCAGTGTGAGATCCCTGGATCTCCCTTAGCCCTGTCAAGCCTCTCCAGGCCTCAAGTCCTCCTTGCAGGAAATATACAGCCCCTTGTTGGCCATGTGGAGAGGAGAAAGGACTCCTGGTCTAGAGCCCGAGGACCTAGCCCTGCAGTTTAATTTATCTGTTTAATTTAATTAACTGTGTGAGTCTCCACTAGTTCCTTCCCTTCTCTGAAACTCTAGATGACCTCTCCTGGTTAGGATGCTAAAGCAAGCAGCAGCTCACCCTCTCAGACCAGCCCTGGCCGGGTTGGGATTCAGGGGTCCCTGGGCTGAGCTCATGCCTTAGCTGATGGGGCCCATCGTGCTCCCAGCTGGCCAGCTCTGGCCCATCCACCCAAATTCCTGTGTAATTACTTTGCTTGGAAATGACCAGGCTGGAAGGACCTTAGAAGACCTTTGGTCTACCTCTCTCTCTTTCCCTGTCCCTCCCTCCCTCTCCTCCTCCTCCTCCTTCTCTCTTCTTCTTCTTCTTCTTCTCTCTCTCTTTCTCTCTCTCTCTCCCTCCTTCTCTTTCTCCTCCTTCTCCTCTGTCTCTTCTCTCTCTCTCCTTCTCCTCTTCCTCCTCTCTCTCTCTCTTTCCTTCTCTCTCTTTCTCTTTCTCCCTCTCTCCTCTCTCTGTCCCTCTCTCTCTCTCTTTCCTTCTCTCTCTTTCTCTCTCTCCTCACCTCTCTCCCTTCTCTCTGTCTCCATCTTCCTCTCTTTAGTTTTATTTATCATTTCACTACAACCTTCTCATTTTATAAAACAGGAAACTGAGTAGGAAAGGAACTCACCCAAGGTAACACATCAAGTCCATGGGTCTAAAGCCCATACCTTCCCCCTCACTCTTGCTCTTTCCAGCATCCCACCCTGACCTCTCTGTGCTCCAAGGGGAGGTTCTGGGGAGGTTGTAGACAGCAGAAAAATATGGAGCCTCATAGACTCAATGATGGAGGCTCTCCAACCTGTGTCCTCAGTGTCCCTGGAAGCAGGCCCTTTCATTGTAGGATCCTTGAGCCTGCCTGGCTGGTCAGGGTCTCCTTCCCCCAGGAATCCACAGGAGGTGGAAGGACCTAGTATGGGGTACACCTGTGGGGGAGGCTGGCCTCCCCGACCCTGACCCTTATTAGTGACAGGAGCTAGCCGCCGGAGTCTCCTCCCCTCCCCCAAGGCCCTGCGCCTGCTCTCCATCCCCTCCAGCCCTGCTGGCTCATGAGCTGTGACTTCTCTGGTTTCGCTGAGCGAGCAAGTCTGGTGCTGCCTCGGCACAAAAACACCAGGTTTCCCCAGACTACAGGGCTGACCTCCCCCTCCCCACTTCCTCTACTTCCCCAAGTCAGAGGAGGGAGAAGGGGGACTGAAGGAGGAGGAGGCATGGTCTGCTGGAAGGATGGTGAATCAGACCCAGGAGGCCTAATTTGCCATCCTTCCCTCTCACCCCGAGAGAAGGAAAAGGAGCCCGTGGGCCAAGAAGGACCCTGGGGAATTTGAACACTGTAGTATTATGAGCCAGGAGTCAGGAGACCTGGCTTCAAATCCTAAGAATTCACTGTGTAACCTAAGGCAGGTCACTTTAATTCTCTGAGCTCAGTTTCCTCCCCTGTGAAAGGAAGGAACTAGTTCCCAGCATAGCCCATGGCCAGTAGCTTCTCAGAGCAAAGGGAATCAGTGGGGACTCTCAAGGCAGAGAGCAGATTTTTGGCAAGGTTAGTGTGGAGAGATGTGGATTTCTGGAGACAAGGGCCTTCTGGAACTAAGGTTTAGAATTACCTGCCTCCAGCCCCACCTCTGCCTTCCCTGGACCTCAGTTTACTCTTTTGCAAAGCTAGGAGATTGGACTAGATGGACACTAAGGTTCCTCCCAGCTAAGACTCAGAGAAGCTGGGTGGTGTAGAGGATAGAGAGCCGACTTGGCGTCTTCCCGAGTTCAAATCTGGCCTCAGACACTTCCTAGCTGTGTGGCCCGAGACAAATCACTTTACCCTGATTGTTTCCTCATCTGTAAAATGAGCTGGGGGAAGGAAATGGTGCCGTGTATCTGCCAAGAAAATGTGCAATGAGGTCCCAAAGAGTCAGATATATCTGAAACAATTGAGCAACCTGAAGCCTTCAATCCTGTGTGACTCAGTGGTTCCTGTCTCACGTCTCTTTTCTATGAAATTTCTAGGAATCTTTCATCCCTTACTGAGTTCTCACTTTCCTACCCTCTTAGGCTGGTGTTCGCTACCTTTACCTCACATTTTGGTAGGTGGTTATCTTCTCTCATGTGGCGTGTGAGTTTAACTCTGACTGAGTCATGCTCCGTGAGACCAGAACCTCAGCCCAAGCTTTTCAGTACTTCCGGATCCCTGATAATCTGGCTCTGGGCTGGATTCACGGAAGGCACTTAATGAGTACTTCAGAGAACAGGGGATGTCAGAGCCAGGAGGGCCTTGAAACAGAGAATGTTAGAGCTAGGGGAATCTTAGAACATGCCTGGGCCTTAGAACAGAAAATGTCAGAAGTGGGACAAATCTTTGAACAGGGAACATAGAATGTCAAAGATAGAATGAATTGTAGAGATCATCTACCCACCCTCTCATTTTACAAGGAGGAAATTAGGCCTGAAAGAAGAAAAGAGACTTGGCCAAGGTCCTTTGGACTTAGTGGTGGGGACAGGATTTCACTCCAGGGCTTGCAATTTCAGTTTCCCAGGGTGGCATGCTTTCTACGTGGTTCTTCCAGCAAAGGTTGATGGACTGCCCCTCCCTGGTCATGCTGGCTTCTTGCTGACTCCTGTGTTTATCCTGCAGCCAGCCCCAGGCAGAAGGGGGACCACCATCCCCTGTGACCAGCCCATGGAAAAACCCATCCCCCTGCAGAGGAAGAAAGGACTCTCAGCTGCTGGAACCTCCCTGTGGGGAGGGTGGCGGAGGAGAGGAGGCCCACCCAGCCAACCCCTTGGATGTCTCCCGCCTTCGTAGCTCCTCCGTGGAGATTCGAGAAAAAGGCTCCGAGTTCCTGAAGGAAGAACTACACAAGGCTCAGAAGGTACAAGGGGACCTGGATGTGGGCCAGGACACCATCAGTGAGGACCAGGGCATAGAATGCCTAGGCTAGTGATGCATGTTATGGAACAATCCCATACATGCCAGGTGCTATACCCAGAACTAAGGGCTGCTGAAAGACAAGGCAGGACCCTGCTCTTGTGGAATTCACAATCGAAGGCTGTGGTCATATCATGGACCCCTCAGTAGTCTGGTCAAGCAAATGAACCAGCATTTATTAAGCACTTACTATGTGCCAGGTACTGAGGAATATAAAGAAAGGCCTCTCAAGGCGCCTCCAGTCTAAGTGAGAGACAACATGCCAAGGACAAAACACAAGCAAGACAGAGAGCAGGATAAATTAGAGATAGACAGAGAGGCCAGTGAAGTCTTTGGACCCCTTCCTAGAAACAGGATTACAGAGGAAACCAATTATATTGAAATATAGCTATAAACACACTTTAAAAAAAAATGAATTCACAGACCTCAGGTTAAGAAAATAGTTTGTCAGTTGGGGGCCACCAGCCCTGGGCACAGCTGTCCCTGCAGAATTATCATATGTGGCCCTGAGGGTGGGCAGGAAGGCAAAAAATTCAGCATCAAAAATTGTATTAATGTGACCCAAGTGTGATCCTGAGATCACTGAGTGATCTGGGAGATAGAATGCCCATCTTGGTGTCAGGGCAACCCGAGCTCTTGACACTTACTGACTGGGTGACTCTGGGCAAGTCACTCAACCTTGATCCACCTCAGTTTCCCCATCTGTAAAATGAAAACTATAAGAGCATCTACCTCCCAGGGTGGCTGTGAGGATCCAGTAAGGTGGATACTACTGTATGTCAGAAGTGCCTGAGCCCAGTGCTAGGCATTGTTACTGTTGTCATGCCCTTGGATGGCTCAGACCCCAAAAAGCATAGCGTCCAACCCGCACCCAAAGGAGAGTCTCCTCTTCCTTTTCCTGACAAGTGGTCAGTCATCTGTCCTCTGCTCGAAGACCTCCAGAGACAGGGAGCCCACCGCCTCCCGAGGCCACCTATTTTGGGGCAGCTTTCCCAGGTAGAAGATTCTCTCCTTCCTCAGGAGCAAAGTAGAACAACTTGGGGTTCCTCCTGCTGAGGGCCTGGGGTCTGGATCAGAGAATGGGGAATGTGCCCTTCCCTGACTTCCTCATGTGGATGGAGAGGCTGGTTTATTGGTTCTCCCATGGTTAACCTAACCTGCCTTAGCTGTAGACTGGTCTGGAGGGATTTTTCGAGGGGTGTGATGCCTGAGCCTCAGGAGTCCCGGGGTCCCTGTGGAAGGGCTGGTGCACCACATGCTCAGTGGGGCTCTGGTCTCCCCAGGAGCTGAAGCTGAAGGATGAAGAGTGCGAGAGGCTGTCCAAGGTCCGGGAACAACTGGAGCAGGAATTGGAAGAGCTGACGGCCAGCCTGTTTGAGGTATGGCAGTGCATCCTCCAGAGGTGCCAAGCCCAATGAGTTCTGGGGCCTCGGTAGTGTCAGGATTAGATGGCATCCTGCTGGGTAAAATCCATGGAAAATTGCCTGGCCCTAGCCTTGCCCCTAGGAGCTGATAGTCAAGATGCCAGACTCATGCCTTGGACGTTGGTGCCCAAAGCAGATGCTAAAGGGTGATATCATGATCACTGGGAAGGTGTTTCTAACAGGTTGGGGATGGGCGTGGGGATACAGTGCAGTGTAATGGATAGAGCGCCCACTTGGGAGTCAAGAAAACCTGATTCAAGTCTCCAGCCTCTGACATGTACTGACTTAATGACCCTTAACTGTTCATAGTTCCGTCCAACAACTCTTCAAGGCTATAAGTTACAGAGAAAATGTTAAGGTAGATAGCAACAGTGCTTCCTCACTGGTAACCATGAGGTCCCAGGTCCAGTTCAATCCCAAGCATTTGAACTGAGTTTTGAAGGAAATTAGGATTTCTAAGAGGGGAAAGTGAGGAGGGGGTGCACTCGAGGACAGTTAGTGCAAAAGCATGGAGGCAGGAGATGAAAGGATCAAGAGAGCCAGCTTGGTTGAATTGACTGTATGAAAGGGAGGAATGTATAAGGAGGGACAGGAAGGAGAATGGATACAGAGATGCACTGGGCTCGTGTAAGACAGAGATTGCTGGCCAAGACCCTTGAACAAGTCTCTTAGACTCTGTTTGCCTCGATTTTCTCTACTGTAAAATACCTTACCAGGATTGTTGTAAAGGTAAAATGAGGTAATATTTGTAAAAATAAAAAAGTGTTGGTGTGGCGACTGGCTTGTAGCACCATAATCATGCTTCTTCCCTTCTCCTTGCCTCCCTTCGGTTGGAGTGTCCCCAGGGCTCTGCCTCTGGACCTGTGCTCTTTAGTATTACTTTGATTGATAATACTGATGAAGGAAGGCATGATTATCAAATCTATAGATGACTTGAAGCCAGTTGAGGCAGAGCCTGAGGTTCATTGACTAGTCAGGATCCAAAAGTATCTCCATGGATTAGAGCACTGAGCTGACTCTAAAGGTGATTTTAATAGAGATAAATGTAAATACTTAGACTTGGTTCAAAAAGTCAATGCCACACAGAAAAGATGGGGGGAAAGTCTGCCTGTGAAAGCTCTGAGTGTTTTGACACTACAAAATCAGTGAGTCGAGCTTTCATGGAAACTTGAACCAGTATTAATCAGACCTTAGGCTGCAATGAGTGGTTTAGTGTCCAGAACCAGGGAGGCCACAGCCCAGGCCCACGAGAACTAGAATGATGTGTCTCATTTTAGAGTCCTTGTTTCAGGAGGGACCATGACAAGTGTCCAGAGGAGGGGCTATCAGGATATGGTGAAGGTCCTGGAGAGTGTGTTGTGGGTAGATTAGATGGGGTGTTTATCTCAGAGAAGGGGAGGCTCATGGGAGTATGCAAGGATTTGGAGGACTGTCATGCGGAGGGACAAATAGGTCTTGTCCCTATGATCAAGGTGCAACCAAAGGAAAAGCTACCTAAAAGTGAGAACTTCTCGAAAGGGAAACAGGACTGCATTGGGAGGTAGTGAGCTCCTCATCCTGGGAGGGCTTCAAGTTGAAGCTGGATGATCGCTTGGTGGGCATGTTGTTGAGGGGATTCTTAGACCAGCTAGGAGCTGTCCCTTACAACCCAGAGACTCTGTGGGTCTCTCCTTGATGAAGGGGCCACGTGGTATAGTTAGACGGACAGTGGGTATGCAGTCTGAGGTCCTGGGAAAACATTCCTGCTCTGCTGTTTAATGGCTATGTGCCCTTGAGTGAGTGGGTTAACTAGCCTCCCTAAACCTCAGTTTCCTCCTGTGTAATATGTGAGGCAAGGACAGAATAATTGGACTAGACTCTCTCTTAAGATTCCATCCCACTCAGAGTTGCTGTGACTGCTCAGCAATGGAGGTGCTGGGTATGAGATATTTCTTCTTGAGCGGGTAATCTTCCATCAGAGACTGGGTGAGTGTCTCAACCCAACAGGGCACCAGGTCACAGAGGGAAGTCCTTCAGACAGAACTTGGTGGCCCACTGGGCCATCCTTCTCTTCCCAGGAAGCACACAAGATGGTGAGAGAAGCCAACACAAAGCAGGCGGCCTCAGAGAAGCAGCTGATGGAGGCCCGAGGGAAGGTGAGATATCCTGGCTTCCATCCTTGCCCCTTTTCCCACCCACCCACCCCCTAAGGAGATTCTGTTCCTGCTCCATCCATTCAGCAGGTCCCCCTCACCTCCAATGACCTGATGAGATTGTGGGCTGGAGAAAACCTCTCTTCTGCTTCAAACCTCAGTTTCCTTATTTGTCAAATGAGGGGATAGGAGGAGATGAGCTTTAAAGTTTCCTCCTGCTCTGACCTTCTGTGTTCTCTGTTCTAAGACCCTCTCCCAGGACCCACACTCTATGTTGGCAGCTTTAGGTATTTCACCATTACATGGCATCATCAGCTCACCTTCCCAAGCAATACTTTTGTTCAGTGTACCCATCTCTGTAGTCAAAACTATACCTATGCTCCAGAACACAAAGCCCCATGTAGTTGAGAGTAAGATTTTGGAGGACCTGTGTAACCTTGGGCAAGTCACTTCTCTGGGACTCAAGTTTCCTCAATTGTGACAAGAGTTGGACTATATGACCCGAAGGTCTTTTCCAGCACTTAAGTCTAGGATCGTCTTTGTGGGAACTGGTCCTCCTTCCCAAACTTCCACCAGGTCTGGGCATAAGCAAGGAGGGCATTGGCAGCGGTTCCAGATTGGTGTGGACCATCTGCTTTAGAGGAGATGAGGAGAGGAGACACAGGCTTTCTTAACTCACCCCAGTCTCTAAGAAGAGCTTTCCCTTCTGAGGACGGGAGAATGTTCTTCAGGGCATCCCAGTGTCTGGAAGGACCCCTAGAGGCCAAGAGTGGGGAAAAGTCCAAGTTATTGCAGTCGTTCTTGTCCTTTCAAAGTCTGTGATGGATCCACCTGGTGTTCAGGTACTTGAAGGGACTGAAGGAAATCCCCCAGGTGTGAGTGCATCTGGATACCCATTTTGGAAAGGATGGTGTCCAGAGGAGATCAACCAGAATGGTGAACGGCCGATTGTCCATTCCTGATGAGCATTAATTGAAAGATAAATAGCCTGAAGAAGAGAAGAGGATGGGGGTAGGGAGGGATGACCACTATCTTCCAATGTCTGAAGAGCCAGAATATGGAAGAAGAATTAGGTTGGGTCTGCTTGGCCCCAGAGGGAGAATCAAGAGCCACAGGTGGAATTTAGGCTTGATGTGTCAACAGTGTGAACTGTCCCGAAGTGGAAGGGCCTTCTTAGGGAGATTTCCCCCTCATTGGAGGGCTTTGTTAAGAGCCTAGATTTCCCCCTGCTGGTCAGGATGGAATGGGAATTCTTTTTCAGGTATGGGTTGGATTCA
Organism: Potorous gilbertii; assembly: GCA_028658325.1. Taxonomy (NCBI): domain Eukaryota; kingdom Metazoa; phylum Chordata; class Mammalia; order Diprotodontia; family Potoroidae; genus Potorous; species Potorous gilbertii. The sequence goes on from CM053770.1 coordinate 260,194,141, forward strand.
GTGACTGCTCAGGTCTCTCAGACTCTCGTTTTATGATGGCAGATCCTAAAACTTCCTCACTTCCTTGTCTTCTTCAACCTCTCCTCTTCCTAACCTTCCCAGGATTCAGTTTCCTTATATGTAAAATGGACAAGATGGCCTTGGAGGCATCTTCCAGCTTGGTCCAAGGACACTGAACATATTCTCTGTCTAGATAGAGGACAGGCAGGCATGGCCACTGACCTTTGCCCTTCCTTTGACCAGATTGACATGCTGCAAGCAGAGGTGACAGCCCTGAAGGCCCTGGTGATCACTTCCACCCCATCTTCACCCAATCGAGAGTTACACCCCCAGCTCCTGAGCCCATCCAAGGCTGTCTTCCGGAAGGGACATGCTCGAAACAAGAGCACCAGCAGCACCCTCTGCCCAGCCATCTGCCCAGCCACCGGACACAGCATCTCCTTTGAACCCATTGGCCATGAGTGCAAAGAGGTGGGGATAGGAGCAAGGGTCATGGAGGTTAGAGATTCTGACTATCAGCCTGGGTATATACTGCTGGCTCTGAGGAGCTCCTGAGATCCCTTCCAGGGCTTTGGACCCACCATAGCAGGTAGAAGCCAGAGGATGGAGAAACCTGGAGACTAAGGGTCACTTAGGCAGCCAAGAAGAATTTCCACAGGGCTCATTTGCTTTGGTGCTGGAAGGGAAAGAACTGGATAGAGAATCAGAGAAAGTGGGTTTGAATCCTGTCTCCTCCCGCCCCCACCCTGGGCAAATTGCTCTGTGAGTTTCAGTTTGAAAAGCTAGAGCAGATGGCCGCCCAGGTCCTTCCCCAGTTAAGAATCTCTGGTTCTGTGAGCCTACCTTGTCCAGCCCCTCATGGATTTGGGGGTAGTGAGGACCTCAGAAGTTGTCCAGTCCAATTTAACCAATCCCTTCATTTTACAGATGAGGAAACTGAGGCCCAGAATGGGGGAGGGACTGGCCCAAGATCACATAGGTATAAGCAACGGAGTTGGGATTTGAACCCAGGGTCCCTGACCATCGGTACTGTTGCTTAGGAAACAAGGTTCAGTAGTCAGGCTGGGAACCTTCATCATTGGCATCTTATTGGCATAAAGCTCAGAATTTAGGCAATGACTGGAAAAGTAGTTTAGTGCCCTCCCCACTGGGACGGAGTTTGAAGGTTCTAGAACCCCTGAAAAGAAGTCCATTGCAGTAGAGGGAATGGAATGGCATTGCCAAGGCAGTGCCTTCCTATCTGAGGGTGCTCCTAATGGGCCCACAGCCTCCCACTTGAGCATCTCCAGCCTTCACCCGATGATTGGATCCTTGACCATGACTACCCAGAAAAATGCATCCACAGTCCAGTGCATTTATGACAAATCCAAAAGATAGAATCAACACATTTATGAAACTCCTACTGTATGCAAAGCCCCATGGGCACAAAGATAGGAATGAAATTGTTCCTGCCTTCAGGGAACTTATGTCTTGTTAGGGATACAGCATGGAGGGGAGGCAAGTCTAGAGAGAGTCCAAGGCCTGTGAGGACACTAGAACCCCAGCTTTGCCTGGGGTCACACAGCTAGTTGTGTCAGATTCAAAATGAGGTATCTCTAGGCCCCTGCACCACAATTGAGCATTCTTTCCATCACTTGGGCTGTCCCTTGCATGGGAGATCTTTGGTTTGGGATTCTTGGATCTCTGCTTTCTAGCTCACTCTGGGCATCTTGAGCAGGGTCTCCAGGCACAGCAGGCACAGGGTTTGATCTTCTCCCAACGCTGACCTCCCAGGCCACCATACTTATTCTCTTTTGGCAGAAGTGGGTAGTATTCCCCCAGGGAGAGTTGGGCCATGGGACAGAAGCCTTTTGAAAATCTGCCAGGTTCCCAAGGCAAACCAGGATGGAGGAGGGCAGGGTCTCCGCTGCTGAAGCGAAGACACTAATCCCCATTGTTCTCTGTGTCTGTCCCTGCCTTTTCCTGCTCTCTCTCTCTCTCTCTTTCTTTGCTCCTGCCCAGCCTGAGGTGCCCACCCTCCTCTCCTTACTCCTATGTATCGTCCCTGGGAAAGCCATCCACATCACTTATGAGCCAGGCTGGCAGACCCTGGCCTCGGAGTCTCCTTCCTTCTCCTCTTCCTCCTCCTCTTCCTCTTCCTCTTCCTGGCAGGTAACAGCCCCAGGGAGGGTGGGCTCCTCAGGGACAGCTCTCTCTGTCAGTCAGTCTCAGTAGGGGTTCACCTGAGTGCCCACTCCTTGTAGGGGGCAGCAGCATCAGCCCAGCATGTTGGGGGTATTCTCTCTGGTCATCTCCTTCCAGAGCAGCCGGAGGCCAGCCTGTTTTCTCTGTGCCCTGGAGGGGCAGGCTGGCCTATGAGGCAGACCATCAAAAAATCAAAGGCTCATGTTCCTCCCCCCAGCTTTGACCTTGACCTAGAGGAAGCCACAGTCTCTCTGGGTGTCCTCACTGCCCTTCAGGTGAGAGAATTCCCAGTACTTCAACATTGTTTTTTTTCTGACCTTTGGGATTATTTCTCTCACTCGTTCTAATGAATGGAAGAGGCACGAGGTGTACTTGGGCCCAGAGCAGTGATTTTTAAATGAGTTTAAAGTCTGGTGGTAGAGGTGGGGAGAAGGCAGTATTGATGTGATCCAGAGAAGCTTCTCAGGACAGCTCCGCAGACTGTGGTAACCTTGGCTCTCAGTGGTGAGGAGGGGGAGTGGGGCTAGAATGTGGGAGAGAGGAGGGCTGAGATGCCCCCCACAAATCTTGCTTGAGTCCCCAGTTAAACTGCCTCTCCTGCTCCAGATGCGTCCGTGGTAGGGCCATGGCCAGAGGAGCCCTGACCAATGACCTCTATTCCTGCCCCGCTCTGGTGCTAGGCCTCTCTCTCACTCCAAACCATCTGGGCTCCTTTCAGGTGGACACTATCCTGTTTGCTGAGTTCCAGGCCTGGAAGGAGGCCCCCACCCTGGACAAGAGCTGCCCCTTTCTGGAGAGGATTTACAGGGAGGATGTGGGCCCTTGCTTGAACTTTACCAAACAAGAGGTGAGGTGAGGGAGGGGAAGCAGGGCCCCTGGCTGGGGGGTAGGGGTGGGGAGGACCTCTCTCCCTTCCTCCCCCTCACCCCGCTGGAGGCTCATCCTGGGCTTTGCTGCAGCTTTCAGAGCTGGTTCGGGCGGCTGTGGAGGAAAACACCCTGACCATCGAGCCTGTAGCCTCGCAGGCACTCCCCGTGGTGAAGGTGTCGGCTATCGAGTGTGGTGGGCCCAAGTAAGACAGCCCCCTAGCTGCCCCTCCCCTAGAGCCAGTTCCTCCCCTTCTCTCTCCCCTGAGGTCAGCTCTAGCCTCTCCCCCAGCGGCTTCCTTCTAGCAGCCCCCGTCCTCCATCCCTAGGGCCTCACTCAGGAATTTGGGGTGGAGGGTAGCAACGGAGCAGAGGGACCCCAGACCTGGGTATCCCAAAAATCAGTGGAAGCTGAGGATTAGGCCAGTCTGTGGAGGTTTAGACCCACTTCTTTGTTTTGGTGTTCTCTCCTCTGGGCCACAGAGCTGGGAGGGACCTTAGAGGGGTGCCAGAGATAGTAGAGATAGTAGAGCTGGGGTGCCCGGAGCCTAAGGCCGGGCACCCCAGCTCCCCACTCAAAAGTGAGGATCCACCTAAAGCCCCACAAGATACATGGTGTTTGACAAAGTCAGGCCTGGAACCCAGAACTTCGGACTTTAGATTTATCCTTCTCCCTTGGCTGCCTCTTTCAGATGAGATCTTTTAGGACCTCAAGGGGGATCGTATGTGTGTGTGAGTGTGTGAGTGTGGAGTTTCAGCTCTGGGGGTTTCGGCTCTGCTCTCCAGAAGCACAGACCTTCCTGTTTTCATGAAAACAGGACAACAGTCCAGGAATTTCCCAGTTCCTGCTGCTTCCGGGCACAAGGTCTGTGTTACCCACAGAAAGCTAGAAGGAGAAGGGGCCCCAAGCTCTGAGGAGCCTTGATTCAGAGCCAAGAGAGAGTTGAGGGTCCTCCAGCCAGTGGGCACCCCTGGGGCACAGAGTAGGTGAGTGCAGGCCCCAGACCTCCAAATCCTGCCTCATTCTCCAGGCTCAATCTCTTACTGCCCACGGTCAGGCCTGGAGCTAGCTGCCTTCCCCCTTTCTTAGCTCTCCCCCACCACCACCTCTGCCATTTGCCCAGCCCTGACTCAGTATCCTTTTTCTCCCTTTCTCTCCCACAGTGGCTTCCGGGCTCAGATCATGACGTAAGTGATGCTGAGCTGCCCTAAATGAAGTCCCCTTAATACTTTACTAACCTCCTCTCTGGGCCACCCGAAGGTTCAAGGTTCAAGCCAAAACCTCTGACCTAGTGTTCATTCTTTTATTAAATGCCTACTACATGCCAGACACTGGGAGCACAATGGCAAGAGAGAGTCTGCCCTCAGGGAGCATACATTTTACTTTAATGAGCAGTCATCAAGGAACTAAGGAGCATTTATTAAACACCAACCTCATCGCTGGTACCAAGCCGTAAGGACCGATAGACAGGAGTCAAAACAGAGAGGCCCTCAAAGACTTTACAGTTTAGCCAAGGGAGATGGAGTGTGTGTATATATATATGTGTGTGTGTATATATTTACATTCCTGGTGTGAAGAACAGCTGATGCAAAAGCAAGGAGGTTGGAAATGGAGTCCAATGTATTGATGTACACAGATAAGTCAATACTGAATATCTATAAATAATAAAACAATAATCTGGGGGTGGGGGAGCACTAGTAATTGTAAGGCTTATGTATGGGGTGTGCCTTGAAGGCTGGAGGTAGAGGGGAGGAGGGAGGGGAGAGAGGATTTGAACCTGGGCTTCTCTCAACTCCAAGTTCAGAGGCTTTTGTTATTAAACCATGCTGACTTCTCAGCATGAAATCATGGCTCTTTACAGAATGTTCCTTCTGCAAATCTAACATTAACAAAGTTAACATTGACTTTCTTTTAAAACCAGGAAAATACTAATTTTATATTTGGGACTAGGAGGGGTGTGTGTGTGTGTGTGTGTGTGTGTGTGTGTGTGTGTGTGTACACATTCATAGGATCTTAAATTTGAGCAAGGGACCTCAGAGGCCATCAAATCCAACCCTGTCATTGTGCGAAAGAAACTGAGGCCCAGAGAGTTTAAGTGTCTGAGGCAGGATTTGACTGCACTCAGGGAGAGCCAGGGAATAGGGCTACAAACACAGCCCTCCTCGGGCTGGCTGCCAAGAACATGTCTGGTCTCATGGGCAGAAGGATTGTCAAAAAATAAAAATAAAAAATGGTATTTTTTTCTAGTCATTAGACAACAAAGATAACTAGGACTTGTGGGGAAGGAGGTTATAATCTACAGGGGAAGAGCTCAGGATGACCTCGAATATAGGAAAAGTGACAGCAAGATTTTTTAGGGGGGGGAATTCTGGGAATGATTTTTGAAGAAGGGGACCACCTGCCAGGTCCACCCATTCCATGAGGAGGGATAGGGTGCACCTGAAATTACTACTATGGGAGAAGCGGAAGCAGGTGCATTGCTTGAGCTCTGTAGTATGGAGGTGTCTGTGCCAACACAGGGTCTGGGGCGGGGTGCCCTGGGAGTAGGAGACCACTGAAATAACTGGGGAGGGAAGGACCAAATCCAGTGAATCAGATCTAAGGTCTTACAAGGACCTTACATACATAGTAAATACATACGTAGTAAGGTAGGGCCTGAGTGTGCCTCTGGTCTGAGATGGGGAGATACTGAGTCTGTGTGTACGTGTATGTGTGTGTGTGTGTGTGTGTGTGTGTGTGTGTGTGTGTGTGTGTGTGTGTGTGTGTCTATCTGCTTTCCTCCTTGTCTATATAAAAAGGCTGAGGAGGAGGCTAAGAGGAGGCAGTGGGGGTGTTCCCGGGGGCCGGAGGCTGTGATCTTGCCTGGATTCACAGCCTGGCTTTCTCTTGGTGTGTCTGTACCTATCTATGTGGGTGGATGTTTCTGAGCTAAAGAGATGGGGGAGCAGAGGAGTCAGAGCACCAGGCTCAGGACTCTCCTGCTCTGTCTGTTGCCCTTAGTAAAAGCTAACCTCCTCACTTCAGATGTCTAGTCCCTCCATCCCCTCCATTTCCCCCAGTCTGTTAGCAAGTCACCAGGTTGACAAGGGCTAGAACTGACGAAGCCTTAGCTGGTGGATTTCCATGGGGTCTGGTCCTTGTCAAGCTCCTCTCTGCCAGCCTTCCCTCTCTCTCTCCCATATCCGGTTCTCTCGTTCCCTCTCCTGCCCCACCCCCATCTTCCTCTCCTCCACAGTCGACCCCTCCCTGATGTCTCCCTGCCCTGTCTTCCCCAGGAAGTGCGCGCTCAGTGGCTTGTCTCGGACTTGCCGACACCGCATCAGGCTGGGAGATTCTGAGAATTATTACTACATCTCCCCATCCTGCAGGGCCAGGGTAAGTCCGCTGGCTGCGCAGCCCCTGGACTCTCTTCCAGGATAGCTGCGGTTCAAAGCCCGGGTTGGGCTGTCTGAGCTGGGAGGAGGCCTTAGAACAGAACCCCGAAGGTCTGAGCTGGACTGCATAGTAGACTACACCCAGATTTCACAGGCGTGACATTGAGGCCCCGAGACACCCTTGTTCAGGGTCATGAAGCAAGCTGATGTCGCAGCCAGGCCTGGAGGCCACTTCTCCTGGCTCCTTGGCCCAAACCCCTATGGCTGTATTTATCACTGTGTGTCAGAGGGGCCCTAAGCAGCTGGTGCCTGTCTCTGAGAAGGGCCTGGCTAGTAGGGATGGAGCCAGCCAAGCCTGGGTGCAAACGGAGGCTGTGCATTGTACAGAACCAAAGCCAAGGGATCATAGGACAGTAGACTTAGGGCTGGAGGGGACCCCAGAAGCTGTGGGGCCCCCATTTTCTGCCATGATGGGGGTCTCCCAGAGCCTCTCATCCATCACCTCCCCTTCCTGTCTCCCTCCAGATCACGGCTGTCTGTAACTTCTTCACCTACGTTCGCTACATCCAGCAGGGCCTGGTGCGGCAGGACGGTAAGAGGCAGGGCTGGTTGACTGGTGGGCAGGGGTGCCCCCTGGTGGCCGACTCACAGCAGGCTGAGCTCATGTGCCCTGCTCATGGCTCCAGCCAATTCCTCAGTTTTTCTTCTCCCACTTTCCCAGTTTAGGGAACAGGCAGTGCTTTTATTTTACAGATGAGGAAACTGAGGCCCAGAGAGGAATTCAAGTTTAGTGCTGGAAAAGACCTAAGGCATAGCCTAAGTTATAAATCAATTGAAATTGCATCTGCAAAGTGCCCAGCATAGAGCCTGGCACATAGTAGGTACTATACAGATGTTATCATCATCATCATCATCCAGTCCCATGAATGTAAGGACACTAAAGCCCAGAGAAAAAGTGATTCTTTCGAGGTCATACAGGTAGTCAATAGAAGGGTCAGGATTTGAACCCAGGTTCACTGAATCTAAACCTGGTGCTCTTTCCACTGCTCTACCCTGCCCCCCAAGTACCTCCTGAGGTCACCTATCTGGTTTCTGATTCCTGGTGACCTTTCTGTTCACCAGTGATGCCCCATGCACTTAAGTTCAGCTCCTCAGAGCCTGAGTTCGCTCACCTGCAAAATGGTAATAACATTTACATTGGCTGCTTCTCTGGGAGGTTTGGTTGAATTTAGCAAACATTCAGTGCTACTATTCAGCACTGCTGGCTAATTCAGTGCCTGTTCTGTGAGGGCAGAGAGGAAGAGTAAACAGTCATGAAGGCTTGGGTTCAAATCCTGCTATTTACACTGACTTGGCCCCTGCTCAGGTCCCCCAGACAATAGACTCTACTGTGCCCAGCAGGTGCTCGCCTGCCCTAGACAAAGGTACTTCCTAAGTGATAGTCACGCCTAGTGATGGTAGCTGATCCAGGCTGTGGCGATCCTTCCTTTTGTACCAGGCACTGTCCTTGGTGCTAGGAACTCCCATGCCCAAACCAAGCCAACCAAAGGCTTTCCGCAGGTGGTTTTCCATCTCTTGGAAGGGTTGAAATGTACATGCAGGGAACAGGTTACAATATGGATACAAAGTCATTTCAAGAGGATGAGTGTGTCAACTGGCAGGAGGGTGACCAAGCCATGCTTTGAAGGATTATGTAAGGGTGGAAGGAGAAGAGAGAACATTCCTGGCAGGAGATGGAACACAGGACATCAGGTGCTGACTGTCTTCTCTGTGCCTGTGGAAAAGACCTGGCAGGAAAGATCTACAGTCCTGTGCAGCTGGAGGGAGAGATTTTTCCATTTGGGAGACAAGACACCAAGGCCAGGGAGCGGGCGTAGCTTGATAGGGGACCATACCAAGACCCAAACCCATAAGCCTTACTTATGAACATTAGAATCACCTGGGCAAGGAGACCTTGGCCAGTACCTTGTCTAACCTATATCTCATTTAACATTGGAGGAAACTGAGGCTAAGGGAAATGGATGGTGCTCTCTAGGATCCCCAGCTTGGCTTCTCAATGTCAGTTGGCCTTCGAGCTCAGCTCTGTGCCAGACTGACTGGGAGACAGAAAATTATGAGGTGCAGACCCTGCCCTTGAGCTGACAGTCAAGTTTTAGAGATGAGCTTTGTACAAATGAAATAATGCCAGGCTGATCTAATAAGTATTGCATAGAGAAAAATGAGGGGGACCTGAATTCAAACCCTACCTCTGACCCGTACTAGCTCTGTGATGCTAGGATAACCTCTTTGAGCCTTATCTTTCTCATCTGTAAAATGGGGATAGAGAGGCAACAAGAACCAACTTTAGAGTCCTGCCTCTGATCTGTCCTGTCTAGGTGACCCCAAGTATGTCCCCAGGAAACCTTCAATAAAGCCAAAAGTAGCAGAGAAGGTACCCACATGCACTGATAGGAGGAGGTCCTTTGTGGGGTGTTACCCATGTGAAGGAAAGCACACACTGGCTATACAGAATGGAAATAAGAAATGGGACTCACATTAATGACAGATCTAAGAATTAAATGAAATGACACATGGAAAGGGCTTTCAGGTACTAAAGTGATACAGAAATGTTAGCTGTTGTCATCATTAGAATGAATATAGTCATCTTTAGCACATAGATTTCATCATCTTGTCACACTCCCGCCCAGGTGGCCCCAGGGTCTCCTGGATGCCTGTGCTCCTGAGTCTAGTGTTCGAGGCCCTCCAAACTCTCCACCCCACCCTCCTCCCCCAAGTCCAGCCAGATTCCTTACTCTTCCCTGAGCAGGGCTAGGCTGATTCCCACCTCTGGACCTTTGCTCATGTTTGCCCCCTCTCCTGGAGGTCCTTCCCTCTCTTACTGGCCCTTGAAGGTCCAGCTTAAGTTCTGTCTGGTCCCGTAAGTCCCAGAACAGAGCCCTGAGAGCCCAGTAGTTCTGGTTATGATATTCTCTCCTGAGGGCCCAGTAGTTCTGGTTATGATATTCTCTCCAACTTAATGGGGGACTCTCTAGCTAAGATGCCGAGAGACCATGGTGGATGTTTTGGTGGCATCATGTTTTCTCCAGTACCCCACATAGTAGGCACTTGAACCTGGTTACTACAGGAGGCTAGAATTCAGTTGTAGCATTTAGAGAGGGCCTGCTATGGATAAGTTAGTGAGAAAGGTTCTGGGGACACAAAAATTCAAAATGATTTTAAATCATAGCATCAAATAGAGCTGACAGAACCTCAGAGAAACCATCGGGTCCAGGTCTCCCATTTTACAGATTGGAAAAGTGAGGTCCAAATAAAATCAGATATTTCTTAAGTGGTTACTAAATGCAAGGTAGCGAGGAAGGTTGGGTGACCTAGCATTTAAAGAATAGTTAAGTGACTAAAAGGTACATCTTGATATCAGGAAGAATTAGTCTCAAGCCCTACATTGGACACATATACCATCTAGCTCACCCTTTCAGGGCTGTAGTCTCTTAAGACAGTAAGGTCCAGTCAAGACACCAGTCAGCATGGTAGGAGGGTCTTTCCATGCCAGGACTTCCTTACAGGTCTGGATGCTCACACATGTAACCATGCCAGACCCTGGGCTTGGTGCTAGGGATACCATGAATCCCATGATACCAAAATGACTAATCATGATGCCAAAGCAGTCACTTGCTTCCCAAGAGCTTAATCCTATAGAGTGGTGGGGGCCCATGAGGAGGTGTGATATGTATGCAGAAAAGAAATCTTACTCAGTTTGCTGTAGATGTTCCAAGAATATGAAGCCAGGTGTAGTCAGGTGAGTGCTAGTCTGAGAGAAGATCTGGGATGGAATCCTCTCTCTAGAAGCAAGGGGGACATCAGAGACCAACCCCTTCATTTTACAGAAGAATAAGTAAGGCCCTGAGATTGGAAACCCCACAGGCAGGATTTGAACCCAGGGTTTGTGATTCCAGAGTCAGGGCTTGTTCTTTTGAACTGGATCTTAATCTCTCTGGGCCAGTTTCCCCATCTATCTATAAGGGAGGTGGGAGGAATCTCTAAGCCCAATCCTAGCGCTGTGTTGCTCTGAATTGTGTCCTTGCAGAATAAGCCTGAGTCAGTCACTTCCCCTTCTCTGAGCCTCAGATCCTCATCTTTACACTGGTGATAGGTTAGACTCCTATGCTCCTCCCCAGGTCTCTGATGGAACCACTTAGTGCTAAACCTTAGCCTTTTATAGGACTTCGAGCTGGTAAATCTCTTCTGAGCATCATGGGAGAAGAGATTTTTTTTCTGGAACTGGAGGGGGGTGGGGCAGAATTGTGGAAGGTGCTTTGGGCTCTCCTAGTCAAAACCTAACCCCATCTCTTCTTTGTGTCTTCTAGTGGAGTTGATCTTCTGGGAGATCATGAGGCTCCGGAAGGAGATGTCCCTGGCCAAGCTGGGCTTCTACCCGAATGAGGTCTAGTGCCAAGGTTGAGGTCACAGCTCCAGGGAGACAAATGGACATGCAGTTGTGGGAGGGGACCGCTCTGATTGAGGCAGAAAGGCACGATGGATGGGTCTCCGTCCTCTGAAGGTTCTACCACCAGCAAGGAGACCCTGGAGAAAACCCTGCAGGGCAGAGGGGCAGATCCCTCCCGGCTGGATCTTGGGCTCCAAGGCCCAGGCTCTGACAAGAGCCAGACGGCGGCTGCTTCCACCATCTGATGCAGTGAATTTTCCAAAAGAAGAAAAAAAAATCTGATCAACAAGAACAGAGCCTGCAGGCTTTGGTGGCTGTGGGGAGATGCTGGGGTGGGTGGAGAGCGGCTCTAGTCTTCCCGAGAGAGGATCTGTCCATCCCCCTGGCCACCCACCACCACCAAAGGAGAAAGGCATAGAGGGTGTCTTGTGTCTGAGCTCAGGAACATAGCCGAGGCCTTTGGCCCTACCCTACCCCCGCCCCAAAGCAAGGCCCCTGTCAGTTGTCCATCTCTCTCCCCCTTCTCCCAATTCTGCACACACCTTGACTTTGGCAATGACCAGCGCTCACAAAGATCATCCTGGTCAGTGGGGAGCAGCACCCCCTTGTGGTGCATTCCTGTTCTTCCAGCCAGGGAAACCATTCCCTGCTTTAGAGCCTGACTGACTTCCTGGCCCTGTTAACCCCAAAACACTATTTGTCACTGAAATTTCTCGAAACATTTCACCAGTGGTTGAGAAGCTCAGCCTGGGAGGGGAGTAGGAATGTGGTCTTTCCCCAGGTTCACGTTCAGCACTCATCCCCTTCCCCTATCCCCTTTGCCACCCCTAGGATCCCTTGTATCGGGGCCTAGCCTTGTGCTTCTCCCCAGGCTCAGGCCTAGGCAAGGGACAACATGGGAGAATCTGGGGCAGAAGACAATCCTCTTCTGATGTGAGTAGTGTTTGAAAGGTTGCCTCCTCTCCACCAGTGAGGGGGTGATTCTCTTAAGACAAGAGGGTGGTCTTATGTCCCCCTTCCTCATTAGTGGACCTTGTGACCTCTCTTAAGCCCTTCATAGGGCTTTAAGGGCAGCCCAGCTCTCAGCCAGAAAGATTTGTCAGTCAAGAGTTAATAAGCGCCCCTCCCCCTCAAGAAGACACTTCTCTTTCCTGGCTGTCAGAGGACATGTCCTAAGTTGGAATGCTATCCCGGCCTCGGCTGCTTCCTGAATGACAATCATTCCAAGCTGGGAATTGCAGATAAACCACTGGGCAGGCTTGCTGGACAAAGAGCAGCCAAGCCTGGCTAACTGGGCTTGAGCCTTGGGGAGGGGGGAGGGGAGGAGACTTTTCCCATAACCTGGCTCTAATGTTTTACCTTTAAATAGGACACTTCCTCTGAGAAATTTAAAGGGGCTTGGCTCCCATCAGAGACTGAATTGAAGTCAACTGAAAGATCTGGGGGACAATCTAAGTGAGATTTGCTGTGGGGGCCCGAAGAGGTTGGCTAGTGGCCTCCTAACGGGCGCCCCCAGGGTCAGGACCACTTGGCAAGTTGTTGGACTGAGCCTTCCCTAAAAGGGGCCCCTCCAGGGACCCTGCCTGCAGCGGGGCACACACCCTTGGGCTTTGACATGGAAACAGTACCCTGCCCCTCCCTGCCCCACTCCAGCCAGGAGGCACGGTGGCCACCTGTTCTGACGATGAAATGTATTTCCTGTATAAGCTCCCAGAGTTAGTACCATCTCCATTCCTGTAATTCCCTGCAAACTCCCCCCCCCCCACCCCACACTAGAGGCAGTTGGGCTCATAAACTTCCCACCTGTCTCATTCTGTTCAGCAGGCCCTGCCAACCCAGGAGGAGGCAGGATAGAGGGAGGTCCATTTCCCCAGGCCTCAGGGGCCAAGAGTTCTTTTCTCTAGCATAATGAGTGCTTCCTGCTAGGGGTATAGGGCTAGGGGTATAGCCTGACCCATGTCCCTGGCACCAGCCTGGGGGTGGGAGAGACTATTCTCCTCCTTAGGGGATGGGCTGGCAAGCAGCATTAGTGTGGGAGAATCTTGTGACTCCCTGGAGGAAGGGAATGCCTCTAGTGGTCCTCTGAAGGAGACTTCCCCACAAGAGACCTGGCCCTAGTGATCTGGAGCTGTTCTGGATACAGACCTCTTGCTGGCCGACTTCTAGTTTCCTTTTTTAATATGAAATGTAACAAAATCTCTATTTAATAAAGGAAGAATTTATTGGTAAAGTTGGAAGAGTTTCTTGCAGACAGTCTGAGAATCAAGGAAACCATATCCTCTTGATCCGTTCTTGGATGAAAGATTAGGCTGAGGATTAAACCAGAATGCAGAGGTCTTCTAGACCTCTCTGGCAGAAAATACGAGGTCTGCTTAGGACCCACATGATGAAAGGTACAGGGGAAAGAACATTGACCTCTTAAACCAAGATACAACTGGTTTCCAATCCTGACTCTGTTTGCTAGCTCTATGACCTTGGGCAAGTAAATTATCTGGCCCACAGATTCCTTATTTTTAAAAGGAGGGACCAGGCCAGCCTTTCTCAGGTTGGCTTGGACCCCTAATGATCTGTTTCCCAAGATCTTTTCTTCTGCTCCACTGGGTTTGGGATGTCTTTTCACATTCTACTGTGAACTTAAATCACCATCAGTATGTAAAGATGATAAAGCAGGAAGATGAACAATTCTGAACTTATGTTAATGGGTTGTTTTTTTAAAAAGACATATTAAGTCTAACAAGGTAGTAACAACATTGTTCTATGCTTTCCCTTTAGTACTTTACCATTATCTCCTTCTAGGACATAGAAAACTCTGCCATGGGCTGCCTACAGTGTAGTGGGGACATGGGGGACCACATCTCCCACTGATTTTCTGTGTAGTCTTGAAGTCCTATCTCTCTATGGGCTTTTTCCCCAACAGTAAAATGAAGAGCTCAGGCCAGAGTGATAAAGCCTCAAAGAGCTAAGAGTGAAGTCAACTCAGAAAACAAACAATTAAGCACCTACTATATAGCTTGACACTGAGTAAAGGTAAAAATGGTGCTTGCCCCAGCGGCTCTCAGGTTCTCCTGTACCTTGTCCAACAAAGGTAGTCAACAAAAGCTAGTGATTGTGTGAGTATCTGACATATTATTTATGTGGTTTGGAGTGGATCTTCTGGAGGCAGAAAGACCTAGGTTCAGACCCTGCCTCAGACACTTACTAGTTGTATGAACCTGGTTAAATCCATTCACTCCTCCCAGTATAAGCGTCTTCATCAGTAAAATGGGGGAAAATAACAGCACTCACTTTCTCAGGTCAGGTGACTTGTCATCAAGGGCGTTTCCAAATTCAATTACACAGAAGTGTGAGCTGTTATTTCTCTTTTATGAGTAGGAGAGGCCTCAGTTGTCCCAGACCTGTTATAAAGGCCAAGGCCCATTAGCCTCTCTGGATCTTGTTCCAAAACGAGAACAAAGACTTTAGGAGTGAAAGGGAGCCCAGGCTTCATCTAGTCAAGTAAGAAGCATTTTTTTTTCTGGTAACTTCAGTTTCCTTGATTGTAAAATGAAGCATTTGGACTACCTATCTTCTGATGTCCTTTTTAGTTATGATCCTATGATCCTGTGTGGTTGCTTTGGATTTGCGTATCATCTGGTGTGGCAAAAAGATACAGAGTCCTGAATTTGGATCAATGATCCATTTGGATTTCTGAATTCAGATGTAGTTGTCAGAGGTGCTAGACTGTTTTTTAGCAAGCATTTATTAGATATAATTTATAATATATTTATATTATATATGATAATATATATATATATATATATATATATATAATTTATTATTATATTATCATATAGTAGTATGCCAGGAAGTGGTGAGACAAATACACAAATATAGTCCCTGTTCTCAAAAAGCTTACTTTCTATTAGGGGGTTTTGGTCTGGGGAATCACAAAGATTCAGGAAAAGGAGAGTTCAAGTCTTACTCAGGGAATCTACCCCTTTTTCTGGAGGAAAGGAAAGGGGTTTAAGCTCATCAGACCCTTAGGGGTGTATCTGAGCATTTCTACAAGGTAGTGAAGATTCCTAAAAGCATTCTCTGTTTACCTCAAAGATTGCTACCAATTCATATTGTTATTATTTCACAACTGTAACTTCCTCGTAGTTCCCAAAGGTCCATCGATGCAAATTGCAACCTTACTGTCACTTTACATATCATGAGTTGTGACCAAAAAATTCACTGTCTTGAGACTCTCTGTACTAAGCTGGACTCGTCCTCAGAATACCCAGGTGTGCAGTCCATCAGCAGTCCTATGCTCTGGAGACCTGAGTTCAAATTCTGCCTCTGACACCTGCTAGCTGTGTGATGGCAGGCAAGTCAGTCCCCTTTCCTAAACCCCAGTTCCCTCATCTGGAAGATGGGTATCATTATAAATACTTGCATGACCCACTGCCCAGGGTGACTGGGAGAAAAACTCTTTGTAAAACAGTGAGCTACAAAATCTGGTGGTGCTGACTCTGTTCCTTGGATCACAATCTAAGTCTCCTGATGACTCAGGGCTGATACCAGGAATGCCAACCATTTGACATTTCAAGAGTTCCAATTTCATCTGATGAGGGCCCCTTCCTCTACTGATCATGGCCTGGTAGAGCAAGGCTCCTGTTAGTTATTGTAACTCCTAAATTCCCATGCCCTTGTTTTTCAGTTATGTCTAACCCCTCATGACCCCATCGGCAGAGATGGTTTGTCATTTCCTCCTTCACAGATGAACTGAGGCAAATACAGTCTGGGGTCACCCAGCCATCAAAGTATCTGAGGCCAGATTTGAACTTATGAAGAGGATTCTTCCTGGTTCCCGGCCCAGCACTCTATCCAGACTCACCTGACCAGGCTAGTGCTCAGATAGATGACAGGACTTATTTCAGGGGCCCTCGTGGGACCTGGATTTCAAAGACTTGCAGTGCTCACAGTGTGAATGTTATACCTCACCTCCCCTAAGTCTCCTTTTCTCCAGGCTAAATGTTCCAAGTTCCTTCAGTTGATCTTTGTATGGATTAATTAAGGAGTCATTCCTTATTTGGGTTGCTTTCTTCTGAATGCTGTCCAGTGCCCTACTTAAATCTTAACATCTGGAACAGAACCCAGTTCTCTCAATTTGGTCTAGCCAGGACGGATTACACAGACCATTGCCTCCCTAGTTGTGGACATGATTCCTCCCAGTAGATAAAGCACTGGGTCTGGAGTCAGGAAGACCTGAGTTCAAATCTCAACTTAGACACTTAGGCCATTATGAGTCACTTAACCTCCTTTGTGTCAATCTCCACATCTGTAAAATGGGAATGACAATAAGAGAAGCTCCTTCCCAGTTGTGAATATAAAATGAGATAATGTATGTAAACCCTAAAGCACCATGCAATTATTATACTAATTATAAAAACAACAACAACTGGCATTTATATAAGTTAAGGACTTGTAAAGTATGATATCTATCACAATCGAGTTATTTATAAAACCAAAGGTCACATTAGCTTTTCAGGCTGCCATATTGCACTGCTGATTCACATTGACCTTGCAATCAATGATGACCTCCATCTTAATTTTCAGACACCTATTGTTATGTCCCCCACCACATGCTTGTGAAATTGATTGTTTGAATCCAAGTGTGTGACCATATTTGCAGCTGCCCTGGATTCAAAGCACCCTGTGACCAATACTTAAGACAAACTCATAACTCTTAGGACTCTACAGATGTGTATATTTTTACTAACCCAACCAAAAAAGACATGGGCTGACATAAAAAACATCAAACTCTGCAGCCAATTAGTTGATAGGTTCCTCCATATTGTTTCTCTTACACTGGGAAGACATACATACCTACAGAAAGAAACAGACAAGTAGACATATAGAGTGTCCACGGAGGGACATTTATGGCCGGAGAAACTCTCCCTTCCTACTCCTTAGAGGCTCTGTACCATTGAGTGATATCAACTCTTTGACATTCCTTTATCTGATCATAATCTCTTATCATCCCATCTTTCCCTCTTAAGACTTTATGGCCCTTAAACCTCTTCTCCATCTTCACCATGACCTCCAATCCCTCCCTGCTGAGGAATATTGACAAAAAAAGTTGAGTCCCCTGTTTGGCATTTAAAGGTCTTTGTTGCCTGACCTCCTCACCTCTGGTTTTCTTCTGTTTACTCCTTTTTATCTATTGTGTGATTCAGATGCTCAGCCTCCATGCTGCTCCTTGCACATGACGTTCTATTTGCAGCCTTTTCACCGACTGTCTCCCATGCCTAGAATGCTCTCCTTCCTCTTCTTCACCTCAGTTACCCTATCTTTCTCCAAGACTCAACTCAAACCCCACCTTCTGTAATATGCCCTTCCTGGTACCCCTAACTACCACTGCTTTCCCCTTTGAGATTCCCTCCCATCTTCTCTGTATGTTCCTTGTATGACTTGTATGTCTCTAGTTATTTTCATGTCTGTCTCCTCCATTAAAATGTGAACTCCTTGAGAGATAGGACTATCTATCTATCTATCTATTCTGGGGTACAATGGCTAATAAGCCTCTCCCTTACCAGGAAAGACTCAAATTCTTTTATCTGAAAAAGCTAAAGTCTAAACTCTAGTTGGCTAAGTGGATAGAGCACAGGACCTGGATTCAAGAAGACCTGAGTTCAAATCCAACCTTAGATAAGTCACTTCACTGTTTGCCTCAGTTTCCTCATCTGTAAAATGATCTGGAGAAGGAAATGGCAAACCACTCCAGTATCTTTAACAAGAAGTCCCAAATAGGGTCAGGAAGAGTCAGATATGAATGAATGACAAGATAGCAGTGGAGCACATTGGTTACTGCTTTCTCTCTTCATGGGACTGGACCATCTCCCTTTCCAGTGGGGCATCTCTGACAACTCCTTTGTCTTATTTTTCTTGAACATTTCTTTGGAATAGGTTGCCTCCTGCTTCCATGCAGCACAGGCTCCTCCATTGCCTGTTGGGTGAACATCATCTCTAGTTCTCCGGAGATGTCTTGCAGCCATGCAGCATCACTGAAGGAATTTAATTGCTAAGAACACCAGCTTGTATTTCAGGGGGAAGGTTGGGAGCATTCAAGAAAGGCCACCCAATCCATCCTCCTCCGACTGAACAAGGAGCCCAACTCAATAACCATTCATAAGGCATGTGTGAGGTCTATGCACTGATGGAAGAATCCCTTGGGCTGTCCATCCCACAAACAACGCTAACAATAACAGTAAAGAGTGTGTGGGGAGCAAGCATTTTTAAGCACTTACCATGCATGGGGCATTGTGCTAAGTGCTTCACAAATATGGTAATATAGAAATTAATTATACCCTTACAAATACAATAGAAATAATATTATAGCTTTAGAAATATGATCTTATTGATAGTAATAGCATTTAAATAATGCAAAATGTTTTATACACGTTGTCTCATTTGGCTTGAACTACATGTGTGAACGATAACCATCCTTCATGTACTTCGTTTTTCCTGAGTGGATCATTAGGCTAAACTCATGTGAGTGAGGGTGGGTCTCACTTCCAAGGCCCTGTGGTGTGACAGGGTTCAATACAACCAGTAAGATTTCATTTGGAACACAACATGGAAGGAATTCCATGTTAACACTGCCTTGGACATCTTCCAGGAGGGTGGAGATGTCAGAATCTCCAAAGATTTCAACAGGATAGAAAATCCAGCTAAATTGAATGAGATGAAATTTGAGAGAGATAAATAAATGGAGAGGTCTGCTCAGCTTTTCACTGATGGTAACACTACACAAGCACCAGGAGTTTTGTTGCTGGCAGGTAGCCTTAATAAAGGCAGGATCTAAGAGCCAGGCCAAAGACCCCGAGGAGTGTGTTTTCGCTCTTGTTCTCAGGTGGACTTCAAACCAACCAGGAGCTTTAAGAGGATGTGAGGGGAGCCTTGTTCCCTCAGGTCCAGACATCTCCTTGATGATTTTGCTGGGTTGAGTGCTCGCAATGTTTTGAGAGGATAAAGCTTGACAAATGGGCTTTGTCAGAGATTTGAAGGAATTTTCTGACCCCAAGCAGATAACTGGGGGGCTGAAGGAACAGAGTAGTCATCCTTGCCTGAAAGTTTATCTGCTGGCTGTCTAATTAGAGCTTGTTGCAGTTTTGATGATGATGATTAGTTCAATTGCATCCATTTGTGTCCAATTCTTCAAGACCCCTTTTTCGGTTTTCTCAGCAGAGATACTGGAGAGGTTTGCCATTTCTTTCTCCAGCTCATTTTGCAGATGAGGAAACTGAGGCAAACAGGGTGAAGTGACTTGCCCAGGGTCACACAGCTAGTCAGTGTCTAAGGTCTGATTTGAACTCAGGAAGATGAGTTCCAGGCCTAGGGCTCTGTCCACTGCAGCACCACCTAGCTACCCTCAACATCTGATGTGCATGTCAGACTATACCCAGTTATCCTACAAATTCTAGTATGAAGTGATCCCTTCCTCACAAGGACCCCATTCCTTATTGATGTGAATCAGATCCAGGACATAAGTTCTCCCTCACTGGTTCCTCCATTTTTTGAAGAATGAAATGGTCATTAAGATAGGTAAGAAAATGCCTTGGTTCACAGCTACTGCTGAAGAGAGAAGAGTCTATGACTTTGGGAGTTGGAAAGGTTTGGAGGGAACCTTAGCATCTCAGTGAGCCAGAGTTCAGGCAGTGTAGAGCAAAGTCCTGAGAAGTAGGCAGCCCAGGTTTCCCAGTGGTAATCTAGTTGAGGATTCATCCAACAGAAATGCTGCCCTTGGATGACATCAGGAGGGTTGCTATGTAGAAATTGAGCTAAGTCCAGTCTTAACCATCCTCAGAGACTGAGGTGAATTAGGAGAGGGTATCCCTGCCCACCTAAGGTAGTGGAGGAAAGTAAATATTCCATTGTAAAATCTGGCCATCGTTAAGTAGAAAAATGAATCTGGCTCTTAGGTTCTGGGCCCTCATATCAAAAATGGTTGGGAGAGTACAGTTGGTAAAGGCTCAGGAGAGGTAAAGGTCAGAGAAGATACCCCACAAATCTCTCAGAGTACTCTAGAACCCTGAGCGACATACACAGGCTACCTGGTTTGGGGATAATCTCTACAAAGAGTATATATACCCTTTCAGAGCCAGAGGCAGCTGGTAGTGCAGCAGGTAGGTGCATATACGGGCTTGGAGTTAGAAATACTGGAGTTCAAGTCTGACCTCAGATAATTACCAGCTGTGGGAATTTGGGCCTTTCTCAGCCTCAGTTTCCTTATCTGAAAAATGGGTAGAATAGTAGCATCCATCTTGCAGGGTGGTTACAAAGTTCAAATGAGACAACAGAGGTAAAGGGCTTAACACCCACCAAGTTTCAGTGATATCTGTGCAGCCAGAGGGGCCTCTTTACATTAGGAATCCAAGTTTGCCTGGCTTATTTGCCACATATTGGCCATTTGTGTGCAGATGTTTGATGGAAATCATAGCCTACCCTCCCAAATAAGTTCATATCAACACAGAAAAGGATTGGCTGGCAGAGGTAATGAAATAGCAATATGTCAAAACCTGGTGATCCCTTGGCAAAGTATGAACAAGTTTCTGATTGAGTCAGAAGGGAACAAGAGATGGACTGAGCACACATAATAGCCATATCTCTGCCTGCTTTCAATAGCTAAGGCCTGGGGAATTGGGGATGGAGTGGGGCGGAGCACAGCTCAGAAGTGTTTTGTGGAAGAGGAAAAGGCGTGACCTCTCTCTTCCTCACCCCACGCCGGCCATGGTGTCAAGCAATGACTTGCCCAAGAAATACTTAACATTCAGTAGTTTGAGGATTCAAGGTTTGTAACTAGGAGCAAAAACACATATTCTAGATAGACCCATACTCTAGGCAATCACTTGAGGGAGGAAGCCTCTTCAAGGAATGGGACTCAGAGAAGAGAGCCGGCTATGAATCAAGAGAGAACCGGTCCTGGCAATGGATAGTCAGCCTGCAGACAGAGGAAGACATTGAGGACCTTACTGGACAGAGACAAGACAACTAAGGAGAGTTTCCTGAGGACTCTACAAAGATAGAAAAGATTTTTAGGCCCACAGTTGTAGGAATTGTGAGCTGCTCTTGGTACATGTCCCTCAATCCCATCACACCTTAAATCTGAGCCTATCCTTCCCACATAGAGTGTACTGTGTAACTGAGAGAGCTATTTATGGGGGAGGTGTTTTATAGACATCATTTCACTTTACTGTTACAGTAAATGCCTTTGTTGACATAATTGAGTCTATATGGCAAATGGTTCAAGAAAACATGCCGATGGGGATGCATGAGCTACATTGCAGATCCATAGGATCACCCTCAGCACAAGTGTTACAGCAACAAGTGGGGTAAGAACCCCGAGACAGTGTCATAACTTCATATCGCTCGTAAATTGCAGAGTTGCACCAAGGATTTAAGGTCCCTCCCAGTTCTGACCTTCAAGCTCTGACATCCTGTTCTCTGTGCTGTGGCCCTCAGCTCTGATGTTCTATGAGTTCTTCCCCAAAGAACCTTCTGAATGGAAACATCTGTGATTTGACCCCCCCCCTGGAAAAGGAGAGAGCAGGGGAAGAGAAAAATTTTCCTCAGAATGGGGTGGGAGAGATGAACTAAACTCTGTCCTTTCTCAGGCTCTCCACCATTTGGTGCCTGAAGACACCTGGGCCTGGCTGAGCCTCCTCCCGCAGTGCCCTGTGGGTGAGTCTATTCTCCCATACTCCTGAACCACACCCAGCTGGATAGAAGGAGTAGTGAGCCCTAGGCCTTGGGGTGGGGAGCCTCCTCAGCACCTGAGACATGAAGTGTGTGCATTTCAAATTCCAGGTGCCGGGAGTGACCCCTCCACCAAGGAGCCAGGGATGATAAGGGAGGAAGGGAGCAGGACTCTCTTTTGGTCAACTGCAAACTCTCATCCCAGGCCAATGGGACCCGGGGAGACCACCAGCTTTGTCCTCAGAGGGTCGGGGTTTGAATACTGCCTATGCCATTTACTAACTTTATGACTTCAGCAAGTCATTTCCCCTCTTGGGGACTCAGTCTCTTCATCTTCAAAACAAGGGGGTTGGATTAGATGACCTCTGAATCTATGACCCTGTAATAAGTCTATGCCACCATCTTAAGCTGGGGGGAAGAGGAGCCTGAAAGTTCATAGACTCCTATGGCCCTAACCTGGGCTTCAATGGACTCCCTCTAAGGATGGCTGACTTTCTAGAGGAAGAAGGAATACCATCTAGTCCATACCTCTCGTTTCACAAGTGAGGAAACTGAGGCTGGGAAAGCAGAAGTCACTTGCCCAAAGCCACACGAGTAGTAAATAGCAAAACTGAGATTCCAACCCAGTCAGCGTGTCTGACTCCCAGCTCAGGGCCCCTCTGTGGCGGCACCAGACCACTTCCTCTGAAGGTCGATGGCCTCTGCCACACCCCGCTCCTTTTGGTGAGATGCCACCTGCCTTGAATTCTTCTTCCCTAGGGAGAGACAAAGAGAGCCAGAGAGTGGGGTGTGCACATTGGAGTTCTTGAGTGCACAGACTCACACTCACGCACACTCACACACACATACACACTCACACATTAACACCCACACTCACACATACACACTCACACACACACATACTCACACCTCACACACTCTCACACTCTCTCATACATACTCACACATAGTTCTCCAGAGTCAGGGTGCACTTGGAACCTTGGCATGACCCATAGACATGGTGCCAGCTCCTGTTCTAATCTCTGCAGAGAGAAGAAAATAAACAGGCCCATAAATTCCCTTCTGTCTTCCACCCCCGCCCCAGCAGTGCCCCAGCCCAGGGCTCTGCTCACATTAGGACATTGCCTTATAAATACTTGCTGACTGACAGCAGCTCGATCCTGGCCTTAGCCTGGGCTCCAGGAGGAGGCGGGGTGGCAGGCACTTCTACAAAGATCCTCCTTTTGTCTGGCCCCTGCCTCTGCCCCCCAGTTCTGCAGAGGGAGACAGTCTGAGTCACTGTACCCCAACCTTGATGCTTAGCTAGGGAGAGGGAAGAGGGCCAGGCACCTCACCAGCTTGCCCTTCCCTCAGCCATCCCTGCTCTGGCAGGACACACTAATTATTAGCTATTACTCTGACATACATGAGTGTGTACATGTATATACATATATAGGTACTCGTGTATACATTTGGGGGGTGCTCATGGACCCTTCTCCATCCGACAGTCCAAGGAAGTCCACAGAGTTCACATCAGGTCTCTTCTTTTTCTAATCAAAGGAAATGTTCCATTTTAGTTAGAGGTTCACGAGAATAAAGGCAATTTTGTTTTTCCACCCAAGCTCCCAAACATGCCAGGGGATCTGTGGACCCCAAGGCAAGAACCCCTTTCTCTTCATACATTCATCTGTGTCAGAGTCGGCACTGAAGCTCACAGCAGCTGGCTGCTGTCCATCCTTCCTCTTATTATTAGCATAAACGACAACCATCCCCCCTCCCCAGGTTTCCTATGGGGCCTCATCCAGTGGTGGACCTGACCCTATATCCCTGAAGGCCATTGAGGGGTAAGCAACACAGGTCATCGGGTCTTACCAAGCAGGAAAGACCCTGAGGCCCGGCCTCCGTATCCTTAAAGATAACGGACTATATAGAGAGGGGCTGTTATCTGCACTAATGGAGGGCATGTTCCCCCTAATCAATGTAATTATAGATCCTTGAAAATACTATTAACCACAACATTCATAGTATTACTGACCCAGAACTAGATGGAACTTTAGAGACCATTAACGCCCTTGTTTTACCAATGAGGAAATGGAAATGACTCACCTAGAGACACACAGCTAGCAAATGGCCAAGGTTGGATTTGAACTCAGATGTTCATGACCTGTTTAGCCTCTAAGGGTTAATATTGGTGCAGTGCAAAGAGGGCTGTCTGGGTTTGTAATCAGAGGCCTTGAGTTCAAATCCCAGGGTTCCCACATTCTCCTCACATAGGAAGTCTACCAGTTCAGTTGTCTGGGACTGTGTGTCCTCCTAGAAAACGAAGGGTTCACAACAGACCCTTCCAACTCTCAATCCACAGTCCTAATGTCCTGGTGGCTCATGTGTGTGGAGCATTATATGATTAATTATCCCTAACTCCTCCAAACAATCCCAAAGGGAAGAAGGGAAAACATTTTTAGCCTTATTTTAGATGAGGAAATTTAGGTCAAGCTCACAGTCATTGGTGGAGCTGAGACTTGAATCCAGACTCTGGAGTGGTGTTTTATTTATTTATTTATTTAATTTTAAAGAAGTAAATTATTTTATTTGTTTTCAGTGTTTGACAATCACTGCCACATACCCTAGATTTTTTTCCCATCCCTCCCCCTCATTCCCCTCTCCTTCCCCATACCCTCCCTGAGATGGCATACAATCTTCCATAGGTTCTATACATACATTCCTACTAAATACATGTTGCATAGAAGAATTAAAATGAATGAGAGAAAACATAAAACAAAACATAATGCAAAAGAAAATGACCTGCTTCTATCTGTGATCCAATTTCACAATTCTTTCTCTGGATGTGGAAGGCGTTTTTCCTCAAGAGTCCATTGGAAATTTTTTAAGTCTTGCAATTTAAATACTTGCAATGATCTACTAAGTCTGCCAGAAAAATTCCTCACACATTGTGGTTGTTGCTGTGTACAAAGTTCTCTGGGGTAGTGTGTTATGATGGATGGGTCACTGGGCTACCTCATGTGACCATGGCAAGTCTCTCCTCTGGGCCTCAGTAAAATTGGGAATGGCTTGCGGGGGGGGGGGGGGGG
>CM053770.1:260218896-260273122 GCA_028658325.1 Potorous gilbertii
AACTACTCCCGCATCTTTGCCAAGATAACCCCAACTGAGGTCACAAAGAGTCAGATATGATTGAAACAACTGAACAACAATCACCTTTGATACCAGAATCAGTGAGACTTTATCTTTGGGGTAGGAAGTATCTTGATCTGTCTTCATTTCTTTCTTTTTCTCTGCAAATTTTTCTGTTCTCGTTTTTAGATGGCACAGTTAATAGAGACATGGACTTGGAGTCAGAATGGTTTGAGTTCAGATACTGCCCTAGATTCTTAACTGCTTTCTGCCTCAGTTTCTCTGTCTGTAAAATGGTGATAAGATTGCACCTACCTCATAGGGTTGCTGTGAAGTTCAAATGAGATGGCAAATATGAAGGGCTTTGAAAACCTGAAAGCATCAGATAAATGCTATTTTATGAAGTAGCACCTCAGTCAGGACAGACAGAGCCCCTGGTCTGACCACCACTCTAGAGACAAGGGGCTGAGAGTCAATGTCTCCCACTTCCTCTTCCTGGTTTTCCTGTTCTATCTCCAGCAAACTTGACGTGGTAGCGATTGGCAGGGGCCCCTCACTCCAGTGGAGCCAGCCCTGTGGGCAGTTCCTGGTTCCAGGACATACCTGGGTCTGTCCCTGCCCCTCCCCTCTCCTTGGGGAACCTCACTCCCAACCAGCTACTTGCCCAGCCATGATGTGAGAGCTGCCCACAGCAGCTATGTCTGAGGTTAGGGCCCTGGGAAGCCAGAAGGAAGGGGTGACTGAGGACTCAAGATTGACAATCGGATCATAAATGGCCCCAGATTCAGACCTAGAAGTGAGGCCCAGGGAGCTCTGACTTGGCCAAGGTTGCCTAGCTCATCAGAAGGAAGGGGTGGGACCCAGACTATGGTCCTGGGGTCGGGGGAGGGGAAGGTGGTGGTGAGAGCAGCCAACACTGACTGGGCCTCAATATCCCTGGCATGGGGGACCACTCCAATTCCTTCTGATCCCAGAAATCTCCCCTTACAGATACCTTTCAAGCTGGACATCCTTCCTGAAGGGCCAACTCAGTATATTTAGGCCCTCAAACTTGGACTCAGGCAAGAGGCTCGAAGGGTCTACATTCCACCTTGAATGCTTGCTGCCGTGTGTCCCTAGAGGAGTCACTGGAGCCAGAGAGAAGCCAGGAAAGAGAGAGCACTGCAACTGGAGGGTAAGAGGGCCTGGGTTCCAAATCCCTGCTCGGCTGCTCCCTTCTGGTGAGACTTGGCTAGGTTGGCTCCTCAGGGGCTCTCCCAGCTCTAGAACCTGATTCTGCCCCTTACATCTCCTGGATCGGCAGCCCGAGAGTCAGTGTTCTCTCCCATTTACAACTTCTTGCCAAGTCAAGCGGGTTGGGCTACCTAGCCTCCGAGGACCCTCCCAGCTCTGAATGACTGATCCCTAGGGCTTGCTGGCCTCTCCAAAGTCCCTTCCAGTTCTAGATCTCTGGTGCTCTGTGAACCTCAGTTTCCTGATCAGTAAAATGGGACTGTGAATACCTGTGCTCTACGGGGTTGTATAAAGAATGCTCTGTAAATGGGGCTTTTGCAAGGAAGGATGCTTCCTTTCTCCTCAGCGCTCTCCCCTCTGCAGAGGCACGGGGGTGCTGTGACCCTAGGTTAGATTAAAAGGTACTTGTTTTAATGAGCACTAATTATATAATTCTATATAACTATATAATTCTCTGAGGTTGGTAAAACAGTCCACAAGTGTTATTCTGTCATTGAGAGGTTGGGGGTGTTATCACTCCTATTTTACAGATGAGGAAACTGAGGGTGGGCAAGTATTCCAGGGTCCGAAGCACGTGCTCTTGATTCCTAAACTGGCTGTCTCCCCACCCTGCTTCTGCTCTCCTCTCTGTTCTTCTGCCTGGGAAGCAGGAAGGCATGAGTTCAAATCCCACCCGGGACTCGGACCAGGCATTTTGTTTTGCCTTTCCGGGCAGCCCTAGGGTGGGGCAGCCTGGGGAGAAGGGGATGGTGTTTGGAGGGGGCAGTGACTAGCTCCCTGATTCAGGGGCAACCCTTCCTGTCGGCCAGGCCAGCCAATGGTAGGTTCCCAGGCCTGTTGACACAGGGCTTGGATTGGTGCCCAGGCTCTCTACTCCCGGTGGCTGTGAAACGACCAGAGAGGATGACGAGAGGAGGATGTGGAGAAGGAGGGGGCGAGGCTGAGCTCGGCTGTCAATGGATTTATAAGGGGGGGAAAAGTTCTGGGAGGCTGAGAGAGCCTCTGGAAGGGAGAAGGAACAGGCAAGGTGGCTGGGGAGGGAGAGGAGCGCGGGAGGAGGAGAGCCCAGCGGAGAGAAGCAGGGAGCACCCGGGGAGAGGGGGGCCCAGGCTGGGGGCCCTTTAGCCCCGGCGCCCGAAAAGGCCCAGGAAAGGCGGGCAGCCAGGCGCGGGCGACGGCTCGGCTGCCCGGAGCCTGACGCGGGGACCAGGATCGGGGCCATGGGGGAGGCGAGCGGAGCGCGAGAGACCCCCGTGCCCACCTACAGCTGGCAGGAGATCCGGAAGCATTGCCAGCCCACGGACAAGTGGCTGGTGATAGAGCGGAAGGTGTATGACATCACCCGGTGGGCTGATCGGCACCCTGGAGGCAGCCGTCTCATCAGCCACCAGGCAGGAGAGGATGCTACGGTAGGGAGCCCTTCGCCCCCTCCCCGGCACACGCCCCAACACACGCCCCGGCACTCCCGGGCCGGCCTCTCCTTCCGAGCCCCAGCTCTGGACGCGGGGCCCTGGGTTCCCCGCCACCTGCTGCTGCAGGTACGGGCGGTGGAGCCTTCGAATTTCTGTCCCAGGGCGCCAGGTTCAAAGGCAGTTCATGTAAAGGAACAGGGCAGGTGAGAGTCAGAGGCGCCCGCACCTGGGTGCTCTCCGGCTGCGCCGCCCTTTCCCTGACCCAGGGCCCTATGGCCAGGAATCCTGTTTCCCTGGGGCCCAGGTGACCCCCCCCGAGCCACCAAGGAGCGGGGAACAACAGTGTTGGGAGCCTCCTGGCAGAGGATTCAGGTTCAAGCCCTGACTGGTACTCACAGGGCTTTGACAGAGTGTTTACCTTATGATATCCTGGAGGACTAGAGTGACATGTCAGGGGCTGTAGAGAGTGGGACCTACCTGTCCCAAAAAAGGGTCCTAGGGGCTGGACAGGCATCGAAGGCGGGGGTGATTTTGTTTTCCCACGGCCCTAATGCTAATGCAAAGGCCCAGTGGAGACTGTGATGGGTTCCCAAGTGATTAAAGTTGACAGGACGACCCTCAGGTAATTGGAATCCTCTCTTTTCCGATGAGGAAACTGAGGCTGAAAGAGGGGAAGGAACTTGCCCAGAGCTACACGGGGAGCCCAGTGTCCAAAATCTAGCCTCCTCAGCAGGTTGCCTTAGCTAATCCTGCTCGATGACCGTTTCTGGTCAGGCCCCGTCCTTGTACCAGTGCAGGGAGACAGGGGCCAAGTTTAGCTTCCAGAGGGAGACAAGAGGGGCAGGGCCCCAGCGTCTGGCTTCCAGGAGACTGGCTCAGACAGCCATGCTGGGCACCAGCCCTGGGTGTGAGTGAGTCACTGTTCTCCCCAGGCTGGCCAGCACGTGCCAGGCCTTTTCCCACCAGGGTGGAGCTCCTGAAAGAGCAGCTCCCTCTCTGTTGAAAGGGTGGATGGATGAGGAAGTGAGGGGGGGCCATGCAGCCCCATCAATGAAAAGGGAGGCCTGTCCACAGCAACGTCAGGGCTTAGGGCTTCACAACTGAATAAATAGTGGTATTAGATAACATTTCTTCATCTCTGTTCTGGGCATTGTATGGGGTGAGGATTATGGAACCCCAGAATTCTAGCGCTGGAAGTGGGGGAGGGGCCTCAGAGGCTCCACTGCTTGGAAGCCACAAGGAACAGGGAGCTCACTACCTCCCAAACACACCCTCCTGCTTTCACTATGCTCCAGCGGAAGACTCACTGTTGTCCCCATTTCATAAATGGTAGTAACTAGTCCTCTGTTACACAGTAAGGATGGTGTGGAGCTGGGATCTGAACTCAGATCTTGGGCCATCAGGTTCAGCCATCTTTGTAGTATAACCCACTGCTTCTTGGTGCCAAGAAACCAAGAACATCAGGCTAATATTGTGAAGAAAGTGCCTCTCTTTCAGGGTCTGCTCTCTCACTCTCTGCCTGAATTCCCTCAGCAAGCTTCTAGTTAGATTCCCCTCCAAAGTACTGACCAGCAAAGGCTTGAGGTACAGCCTTTCCCAGGGCACTAGGGAAGCCTGAGAGTCCTTCAGTAGACAAAGAAATGAATCTCTAACAATACCAGTTAAGGCAGAGGCCTCTCCAATCCATCATGAAGGCGCAATGCCCACAAGATCAGTTCTGCCTTGCTGCTCACCCGCTTTCCTGCTCTTTTCTCTTGGCTCAGGATGGCCCTCCAAGACTGTCCCCTGAGAGCCTAGGACCTAAGTCTGGAAGACCAGTAACTGGAAGGCTGTTCATAGGAATCAAGTATGCTTTTGGGTCAAGGGGCCTCAGCCTAGAACCTTGAACTCCCAGCAGTGGAAAGCTATGTCTCTGGCCAGCTCTCCTTGAGAAAGTAGGGCCAGGGGGCATGAAGCAACAGTTATCCGATGAGCCAAGTAGGAATGAATGTGTGTGTGTGTGTGTGTGTGTGTGTGTGTGTGTGTGTATCTAAATGAGGTCATACCAGTCTCCTCCCTGCCCTTCATCCAAATCCTACTCTTCCCTTAAGGCCCACCTTCTCCAGGAAGCCCACCCTAATTGCACAGTTCTCCAATGGTCTCCCTTCTCATAACTCCACACTTTTTGGCCACATCGAGTGAGTGACAAGAGCCTTCAGTTCATCTGGACCAGTCAGTCCCTCCTCATTCTACAGATGGGCAAACTGATGTCCATAAAGGTGAAGGAACTTGTTCTAGATCATACAGGTGATAAGTAGCAGACCCTGGTCCCCAAGTTCCAAATGTAGAGAAAGCAGGACACATTTCTTGAGGGCAGGTTCCCTTTCCTCTTTCCCCTAGGCTCCCTCACAGTGGCTAACACAGGGTTGGGCTCCCACGATGTTTTTTCTTATTGAACTGGCTAATTTAAACAATTGAATCCAGGAGCCTGGTGCATATGCATGTGTGTGTGTGTGTGTGTGTGTGTGTGTGTGTATGTGTATAACATGCATTCTAAGGGTCAGCTAGTCAACACAGTGTAGAGTGCCAGGTCTGGAGTCAGAAAGACCTGAGTTCAAATTTGGCCTCAGATATTTACTAGCTATGTGACCCTGGGTAAGTCATTTCACCCTGTTTGCCTCAGCTTCCTCATCTATAAAATGAACTGGAGACACTTCAGTGTCTCTGCCAAGAAAACCCCGAAAGACAGGACTGAAAAATGATGGAATGGCAGCAACATATGCGTTCTATCCAATTGGTCTGATGAGATTGCCCAAAGGCATGGCCAAAGGACTGGCCAGTTTAGTCTAGACAGTCTAGCTTGAGCCTTTAGCAGATGTTGGATCCAGCCTGGATTATAGCTTGCACCTCCCTTTGTTTCGGGGTCACTATTGGGAAATATCCTCCTTATCACATTGTTATGTGTAGGACTGGCCCTGGACATCTGGAGGCACAGGCAGGGGTGGAGGGGACCAATTGTTTGGTCTGAGTTTCATTCCCAGGGGAGGGGAGATTTCAGCTCCCTCCGGAGGAAAGTGCTTTCTACATGGGGAGGTGGGGGGTTGGGTCCGTTATTATTAGCAGGCTTCTCTCTCAGTCCCACCCAGCCTTGTAGGAGTTCCCACATTCCTGCGACCAAAGTCTTTCCACCCCAGACTCCTCCTGGCAGGACATTCCTCTGGTTGTTTTAAGTGAGGTCATAGGTTGGGCATCCTAGGAGATAGAGCTTGAGCTTCAGGCCAGGGGGCAGCCTTGGGGAAGGGAGACAACCACCCTGTACCCACCTACACTAGCTAGTCATTGGTCATTGATCAAAAGCTTCGATTAACTCCTTCCTTATGTGCCAGGCTAAGCTTGTGTGTGTGTGGTGTGTGTGTATATGTGTACTCAGGACCTCCTGATTTCAGGGCCAATGCTCAATCCACTGTACCACCTTGCTGCCCCTCAATTATTGTATTTTCAGTGTGAGCATTTACACGCTAGAAATCAGCAGTCACTACAAATCAGGACTTCTCTTCTTGTTTTGTTTAGACTTATGAAAATGATGTAAAAAATGTTTATAATTGTGACTCAAACTCCAAAGTATGTCATAGGTATATATTCCACCCCCTACCTGCACACCTTAGATGTCAGACATGGGGGAGAGCAGGACAAAGTAGCTATGGAGAAATTAGGTGTCAGTCAGTAAACTGAGGGGTTTGCCTGGGGAAAGCCTAAAGTGCATGCTTGCACACAGAGTCACAGAGATCAGACTCATAGAGTGACCTTAGAATATTGGTCATAGCTGGGAAGGGCCTTAGGACACAGGATGTCCTTAGAACATAAAACAGTGGAACATAGAATGTCAGAGCTTGAAGGGGTCTTAGAACACACGGCGTAAAACATTAGTACTGAAAGAGACCTTAGAATGATAAAGGCTGAAAGGAACCTTAAAACATAAAATGCCAAAAATAGAAAGGTCCTTAGCTGGGGATGATGTTTTCAGCCAGTTCTTTGCTTTTCAATATATAGTGTTCCAAGATCTGCCATCCTTTAGGGTTGCCATCGCTAGGTCTTGTATAATTCTAATTGTGGTACCAAACTGTTTTTTTCTTGTGGTTCATAATATTGTGTCCCTGATCTGGGGGTTTGGGAATTTAACTATAATATTTCTGTGAGTTTTCCTCCTAGGATCTCTTTCAGGTGGTGATGGGTGGACTTTTTCTATTTCTACTTTTCCCTCTTGTTGTAATGCTTCAGGACAATTTTCTTTAATTATTTCTTGTATCATCGTATCAAGATTCTCTTTTTGTAATTCTTATGTTTTCTGTTCCCTAGATCTGTTGTTTTTCTTATGAGATGTTTCATATTCCCTTCTACTTTTTCATTCTTTATATATATATATTAATATCTTCATCTCTCATAACTTTACTGTCTTCCCCTTACCCAGTTCTGATTTTCAAGGAGTCATTTGCTTCTTTAAGATTTTGGATTTTCTTTTCTAATTGATTGACTTTCTTGTCAAAATCTTTTTTTTCTTTTTCTTTTTTCCTCAATCTCTCTCATTTAAAAGTCTTTTCTTAAGTTTTTCAATGAATTCATTTTGGGCAGGTTACCATTTGACATTATTCTTTGGAATAGAAGAAAGTTTCTTTGCTTCAGTATCCTCTGAAGATGAAACCTGATCTTCTCTCTGTGCTTGGATTTTTTCTCCTTTGCTTATGCATTTTTTTTTGGTAATAATTTAGTTTTTATAATGACCTCTAGTCCTGGGGTTTGGGGAATGGTGCCTCTGATCTTCTCCAGCTCTCCCCTCTGACCTTGAACTCAAATCAGACCTCCAGCCTCCTGTAATTGCTCACAGCTGGGGGCTTTCTGCTGCTGCACTCACCCTGCACTGTCCGAATCACAGCTGGGTCTGGCGTTTCTTGACAGCAGCCCAACTCCCATCACTGTGCCACGGGTAAAAGTTCCTGTGACAGGGCCCAGGCAGCCTCCTATTCCTGATAACTCCGGGGCTTGCCACTTGTTCAAGCAGATTGCTACTTATTGTTAAAGTAGACTCTAGCCTGGTGGTGTTTACTTCTCACAGGGAGTAAATCTCATCCTGGGATTTTTCTTCCTATCTTCTCCTCCATTTGTCTGAAGAGAACCCCTGATCTGCCCCATTCTTATTTGTTTCACCACTCTATGTTTGCCCAGAGGCGCTATTTTATCTGTTTTGTAGAGGAAAATCTTGAGAGCTTAACATTTTCTGACCTACTCCTCCATCTTCCCAGAATGCTCTCTAGAAAGGTCCTTAGAACATAGGATGTAGAATATTAACTCTGAAAGGGACTTTAGAACACAGAATGTTAGAGATGGGAAGGACTTTAGAACACAGAATGTAGAACATTAGTGCTGAAACGGTCCTTAGAACCCAGAATGTTAGAGATAGACCCAGAACATAGAAGGTTAATGCCAAAAGAAATCTTAGAGCCTGGATGTCAGAGTTGGAAGGAACCAGGACTTGGAACCTCTGAGTATAAAACATTGGAATTGGAAGAAGCCTTAGAACCTAGGACATGGGGGCCCCCCAGAGCTGAGCTGGGTGTGTCAGACTTCTCCACCCAGCACTGCAGGCTGAGGCACTCAGAGGATGTCAGCACAAAAAGCCAATGGTATTCACAGATTGCATAGCCTGAGCACCTGGGAGCATTGTAGATTGTTGCTGCTTCCTAGGAACAACCAAGATGCCAAGCACAAGTTGCAGCCACCATTTTGTTCCTCTCTGTTTCCCCACTCTGTGACTCAGAATTCGAGCTTCTCATACCCAAGTCTCCTATGCTGCCATGGCCAGAATCTGTCCTCCCTTCAGACTGTGCTCTGAAAGCTGTGGAACTCCACACAGGCTCCTGAGACATGTAGTACTCCTGTGTAGCTGCAAGCACCCTGACACACCCAGGACGGCCTACTAGCTAGCACAGGTTCTTAGGTCTACTTTTCTAAAAGGAAAGCAACTTTTGAGAGGTCAACAATCTTCTTTAATCACATGGAACAACAGATAAAATACAAGCAGAGAAATAAAGATAGGGCTTCTAACTGTCTGATCATAGCAATACATACATCACAGACCAACAGACAGATCCAGCTGTCTGGTCATTACATACATCCATAGTTACCATACAGGGAAGCGCCAACATCTGAGTTTTCAAAGTGCATGGACTTCTTAATATCTACCCAGTGTCTCATCCCGCACACTGAACCTTCTTCCCATGAGTAAGCCCCAAAGCAAAACCTCACCCTCAGAGTATTTATACTCTTCAGAGCCAGAGGATATGACCCTCAGGGTCCAGTGACTCATTAATTAACAAAAGGTGTGGACCTTCCTACAAAACAAGCCTCCCCAAATCAAGCTTCCCTTAATGGGCTCTACGTGAGGCCTATTAATGTCCAGGGAAGATCTAACTCTCATTAATATTAGACCTCAAGAACCCACTGCTTAGACCTAGGCTGCTTCTCTCTATAACTGAAGAGCCAAACTGGGACAAAGCCTCTGTGTGCCTTGGGGGAGCCAGGAAGATTGCCCCTCCTTCAAGGTGACTTGAAGGTGGAGATGACATTCAAAGTCACATCAAAATAACCACAGAGAGATCAAACTTGAGTGTAGGGGACTGAGCCCCTCACCATGTGCCATGTACCCAGACTGAGCCTCGTCCCCCTTCCCTCCTAAAAGGTTCCCAGGCTCTTTATATGGGATCCCAGTATCTTGACACATGCCAGGTATGCAGTGGTAGTTGGCAAAAAGGAGGACTGATTGCCTGAGATGCCTCAGAACTAAAGCTGGGTGGACAAGGCACCCCCGAGAGGTTAGCACATGGTCCTCTGTTCCTATCTATGACCTGGCCTGGATCTCTTTCTTACTTTTCCAAACCACAGCCTCCCCACCAGTCACTAAGAAGGCTAGAATTATATTCATCTGCCCTGCCTTAAATATTTCTAATGTAAGGGTATAAGTCTAAGGAGCTAAGAAAGGGGAAGGATGGCTCTTAGCTTATGATTTCCAGCTTAGCTCTTTCCTACCACAAAGACAAGGAAGCAAAGCCCATTTATCCAAGCAAGACAGCAAATAGAAATGAGGGAAATTACTCAGATTATAATGGACCACAGACAAGGGCAAAAAGCCATTGAGCTGGAGGGAGATAAAACACTTCAGCTCAAACCAGGAGAGAGGGAGTGATCTTACCAAGGGCAGAGTTAGTCTCAGCCATCTCTGGTGTTGCAAGCACTGGAGAAGCAAGGACAATTTGGAGGCTGGCTTCCCCTTCTACCTCTGTGTCTCCAGGGCTCTACATTCAAGTTTGGACCTTGTCTCCTCCTGGTGATCCTCTTTGGAAGTGTCTGCCCCTTACACAGACTCAGCATTCTCTCAGTCAATCAGGAGTCACATCTGCATATGGCAGCCACCACACACTTTGCCAGGAGGGAGAGAGTATGCCATGACAGAGGGTGATCTTCTCCATAGCCCTCCCAAGTCTTCAGAGCCCTCCTCAAGCTCCCACCCTTCACTTGGCCTGTAGACTAACATTTCTTACATCCACATCTCTGCATTTTCTGTCCAGATCTGCTTTGCTGAGAACGCTTCATTAGCTCCCTCTAACCTAGTGAAGAAAATTCAAACTCCCCATCTGGTTATTCAAGAGACTTTCTTTAAGATCTTCAAGGCCCTCCACAAAATAGTGTTGCCCAGCCCCCACTTTTCAGGTCTACTGGTACTTAGCAGATACTAGGTGCTTAACAGATGTTCATTGACTTGACTACTATACACATCTGGCTATCTCCAATCTCCACACCTGGCTCATCTTCTCTATGCCTTCCTCTTGTTTGCCTGTTGAATTCTTACCCCTCCTTGAAAGCCTGAGTCAGATGCTTCCTCCTCCATGAAGTTTTCCCAATTGCACGCCCATCCTGGGCCCTAAATGTGCTCTTTATTTTGTGTCCCTCCGATGATCTCTCCTGCAATTTCCTCATCTACAAGGTGAAACTGGACGGGTGAGGTTCTCATTTGCTCTATCTTCTCCTCTGTATCCAAGACACACCTTGCCTTGCCATGATGCTTGAAGGCCTCCTGAGTGATCTCCTCCCAAGGGCCCCATGAGGGAGACAGAGAAGGGCTAGAGGAACAGACACTCAGAGAGCTGAATGACTGCTCACCGAACGCAGGGAGTGGGAGGGCCAGGGGTCAAACTCACTCTCCATTTGACCTGGCTACCTTTCTCTGGATCCTGGACAAATTTCTTTTCTGAACCTCATTTTCTTTGTCTGTAAAGTGAGACTATGGGCATAAAGACTTAGGTTTCCTTATTTCACAGGGTGGTAAAGAAAGCACTGTGAAATGTTCTCATGTTTTATCATAAAGATCGTTTTAAGGATAACTGTGGTAGGAGCTGGAGCACTGTCTCAGAGTCAGGAACACCAGGGGTTAATTCCAGCCTGCAGGACCTACGAGTCATGTGACCATAAGCATCCTGCCTTTCTGTATGCCCTGGAAATCTCAAAGGCAAGAAATTACAGGCACTGTCAAGTACTGCCCTCACAAGTCTGGTCCCAAAAGATCATCACCAAGGCCGGCCTTTATAATGCAGTAACATTTACAGAGCCATTCATGGGTGTTAGCATGTCAGATTATCATACCAGCCCTCTGAGACAAAAGGGCTATTCCCGTTTTATAGATGGAGAAACTGAGGCTGAGAAAAGACAAGGAATCTGCCCAGAGTCAAAGGGCTGGTAAGTGCTTGGGAGAGAGAGGGGAATCTTTCTTGACTCCAGACCCATCTCTCCTATTACAGTATCTCCACCGCCCGCCCCTCTGTTCATACATTGAGTAGCAGCAGCCTCCCCCCAACCTTGCTGAGGTATCCAGGGAGCCGGGAAGTGACTGTGGGGGAACAGGAAACGTGACTCATCCCCAGTTGGGCTGCGGCCAGATGGGGAGGAGGCCGGTAGTGACCTCACCCCCAGAGCCAGGCTATAAATAGAAATCCGTAGGGGTGTGTGTGTGTGTGTGTGTGTGTGTGTGTGTGGTCTCCAGACTAGGTCTCATAAGCTCCCCGAGGGTCTGTCTGCTCCAGTCCCCATCTTTCTCATTAAGTTTCTCCCAGCACCTACAGGGTAAAACCTGGTTCCTTTCCAACCTTAGGAGCAGAGACTTGGAATGAGATGGTGTGTCAGAGAGCCAAACATTCCCCCTCCTCTCATCTTAAACAGATAAGGAAACTGAGACCCAGACAAAGGAAGAGATGAGTGCCTGAGGGTCACACAGGAATTAATTGAGGCTAGAGTGGAACTTAAGAAATGTTCATTGACTAACTGACTGACTAAGCCATGTCCTCTAACTCCAGAGCCAGAAGTCTTTCCATAGTTTGCTCCTGGTGAAAAGAAGAGTGGAAGGCCCTGACTTCCTCCTTCACCCAGGTGGAATTCATTTCCATGGAGGGGAGAAACTGACCCAGCCCTTCCACTCAGGCCCTCAGGGTTTAAAGTTAGAAGGGGCCTTGATCTAATGCTGTCATTTTAATGATGAGGAAGTAGAGGCCCAAAGGGAAGTGATATTTTTTTTTTTGGAGGCAATTAGGGTTAAATGATTTGCCCAGGGTCACACAGCTAGTAAGTGTCCAAGGCAGATTTGAATTCAGGTCCTCTTGATTCCAGGGCTGATGCTTTAATCACTGCATCACTCAGCTGTCCCAAGGTCGTTCAGCAAGGGAATGGGCAGCTAGTATTGAGGCAAGCTGAGTGACTATAACTTGGCCTAAGGTTTTGGGGTGGGGGGAGGGAGTAGTGCAGCTTTCTTCCTAGTTCAGTCTGGAGACCCCCCCCCATACCTTGGACCTCCATCACCTTATAATGCAGCCCTGCTCCTTAAGCCAGCCCCACTCCCAGGGTCCCATCACTACCAGGGGCCCTATTTCTTCCACAGTTTCCAGGAAAGAAAAATTCTCTAGAGCAACAGATCTCAAAGTGGGTTCGCAAGACCATTCAGAGTACTCAAGTCAGAACCATTTTTATGATATGATAATGATATAATAATTTATCACATTACTATATTATATAATATGCTCAATAATATATACTTGAATTTTTCTACTGTGATAAAGAGCAGTAGATATAACCCACATAAAAAAAATTTCTGGGGAGAGAAGCTCAGTAATTTTCAAGAGCATAAAGATGTTCAGAGACAAAAGAGTTTGAGAATCTCTGCTTCAGAGGTTGCCTCCCCTTCCTTTTCTATTCCATTCATTCATTCATTCATTGAGCATCAGATGGTCAGTGGGCATTTAAAAAGCAAGTGATCACAAAACTGCAGGATGGCTTCATTGAGAAGAGGCTCACCTCACTCCCCTTTTTCTGACAGGTCAATCTAGGAATGCTGCAGACAAAATCCTAGTTTGCTAAGATTTTAGCAAAGCATTTAACAATTTAATAGTGTGTTTTCTGGAGGAAAAAAAACCTGGAAAATTCTGGTCTATGTGATACGATGGTCAAATAAATGTCTTCAGTACTGGTTCAGTGACCAGACCCATAGCAACCGATAGGGAAGTCTTTAGTGGAGTGCCCCAGGAATCTACCCTCTGCTGTTTAACATTTTTATCTCTGGTTGGATAGGTTTGATGTACCTTGGATAAAGGTATAAGATGGCCTGCTGATCAAATCTTCCCATGATAGAAATCTGAGTTAGCTAACCCATTATAGACCAGAGTCAAGAGCGATAAAGATATTCATAGGCTTGAAAAAAGGGTCAAATATAATAAGATGAAACTGAATAGGGATCTATACATGTATCTATACATAAATACCTATATGTGTATGTGTGTGTATATATGTATGTATGTATATACATATGGGTTTACAACATCAACTCCCTGAAAGGGCGGAGGATGGCACCTGGGTGGGCAGAGATGTGTCAGGGGCTATTTGGGTAGAATGTTGTAAAGCACATACAGTCAGTGTATGATTTTTTCATCTGATTTTTATGGACATATTTTGTTTTTACAAATATGGTCCTCCTCTCCCCTGCAAGGAGTCATGCCTTGTTAAAAAGACTTTAAAAGAAAACAAAAAACAAGCAGCTGGCCCAAACCAACCAACACATCCACAATGGCTAACAATGTTTACCATAATCCGCACCCGTAGACCCCCACTTCTCCAAGGCAGGGTCTAGGATCAAGCTTGGTCACTACAATTAAAGATGAAGTGCTTCCAGAAATGGCTGGTGTAATGACAAGAGACATGAATTAAACCTGTTTGAACAAAAACGTTTTTAAAAAAATCAACTTCCTGAGTGTAAATGGGAGTGTAAAAGGGAGAGGGTGCCAGACCATAGCCCCTCTTAAAAAGGTCCGAGAGTTGGAGCAGGCTGCAAGCCCCGTGTGAGTTAATGGGGTAGCCAAAGAATTCATGCTTTCCCAGGATGCATTAAGAAAAGCAATAAGGAGGGAGGACTCCATCTTGGGGGAGGTTGGATTCAGCTGAGAGTGTCCTATTTTAGAAAGGATAGTGATGAGCTAGGAGCTATCCAGAAGAGAGAAGCCAAATTGGCAGCGGGCTTTGGGCCCTGGGTTCTCTCTCACTAAAGAAGAAAAGATGGAGGGGAGGGGGAGGGGAGGACTGTAGCTTTCTCTGACGATTTGAAGGGCTATCTGTCATGGAGAAGGGGGATTCAATTAGATTTGTTCTGCTTGGTCCCAGACAGAAGTAGGAGGGGGCAGAGGTAGGGAGGAAGATCCTTAACCATTACAGCTGTATGGAAAGAGAAGGGGCTGCCTCTGGAAGTGTGTGTGTGGGGGGGGGGGGGGCTGAAGGACGCACATTGAGGATGGTGTTTAGAGAAGCTTGCTATTCAGAGTCAACTTGGACCAGAAGGTCTTCCAAGTCCTTTTCTAGTTGGAGATTCTATAAATTCCTCTCAGTGTGGGACTATGGCTGTCTCATTCAGAGAGACAGAGCACTTCTGAAAATCCAAGGATAAAGGTCTGCTGGAGAGCTGTCCATAGCAGTTAATCCGGAGTTAACAATAAGATCCCAACAGTTTATATTTGGGTAATCAATCATGAAATTAAAGTGCTAAAGGCTAAGGATGCAAAGAAAGGCAAAAGAAACTCTCTGATCTGAAGGAGTTCACAATCTAATGGAGGAGATATGCAACAAGCAAACAACTTAAACTATGGTAAAGTTTCGGTCCCACTGCCCTGCTCTGGTCTCTACTCCATCCTTAAGCTCAAGCCACAGACTCCAGCTGGTGACTCAGGCTGGCCACCAAGGATACTGGTGGGAGCCTGTTGGGCTGGGGCAGCGGTGGTCAAAGATCCTCCTTCCTCTCCTGTGGATCTTGTCTGTGACTGTCTGTGCATCTCTTCTCTCCACCCAGGATGCTTTCCACGCCTTCCACCAGGATCTGTTTTTTGTGAGGAAGTTCTTGAAGCCCCTGCAGATTGGGGAGCTGGCCCCTGGAGAGCCAAGCCATGACAGACAGCAAAATGTGAGTTTCTTTGGAAAGGAGATGAGAACAAAGATGAGACACACAAACCTCAGGCCACCAGTACACAATCAAGTGTTCCCCAATTCCCAAAGCCTAATTACGTCCCTCCAATGCTCAAAAAGCTCCCGTGGTTCCCTATTACATTATAGGATCTTGGAGAGACCTTAGAGACTTCCTAGTCCAACCTTCTCATTTTATAGATGAGAAACTAAGGCCCAATGATGGCAAAGGAGTTGCCCAAGATGCTGGAGGAAGTAATCTGCAGACAGAGATTTTAAGAGCAATCTAGTCAATGCTTCTTACTCTTTCCATTCCATGAGGGCTGCCTTAAATGGAAGGATATTCTGGACAGTCCTTTGGATGAAGTGAGAAAAAGCTTCTAGAAAAGTCCCACTCAATGGGTGTTCATTGAATAGTTGAATGGATGAATGAGAAGTCCTGGATGGATGGATACATAGATGAATGGGATGGCACTTTAAAAAATTTCTTCTTTGCTGACCCATCCTCTGGACTACCCTCAGTACCTCTTCCTTAGACCCCCAAGTCATGGCCATCAGATCCATGATGGTGAGGTGGGAATAGTGTTGGATTTGGGAGTCTCACTCAAGGGTGACCTTGGTCAGGTGCTACCGTCCAAAGGCCTCTGTTTTCTCCTCTGTAGAATGGGACAATTGTGCTTCAATCATAGACTCACACAGTTATGGGATTTTGCAGGTGCAAGGGCATCTCTGAGGCCATCCAACCCCTCCCTGAAGCAGGAGTGCCCTCTATAACAAGGCCTCCAATGATGGGGAGCTTACTATCACACAAGGTGGCCTCTTTCACTCTGGAGATCCCTTCTACCCTTCAGAAAGAGAAAAACTTGTGGGGAGTGAGGTGTGCTTGTCTTCTTCCTGCCTGGACAGGGAGGTTGGCTGGGCCCCCAAATAGACACAGGGGAAAAGACTCCGGATCCTGCCAGACTCAGTTCTCCCCTTTCTTCACCAGGAGCAGCTGATTGAGGATTTCCGTGCCCTGCGCAAGGCTGCAGAGGACA
The DNA here is from genome assembly GCA_028658325.1 of Potorous gilbertii. Lineage (NCBI taxonomy): Eukaryota > Metazoa > Chordata > Mammalia > Diprotodontia > Potoroidae > Potorous > Potorous gilbertii. Next base: position 260,235,092 of record CM053770.1, read on the forward strand.
TGAAGCTGTTTGAGGCCGACACTGAGTTCTTCTCCCTAATGCTGGGCCACATCCTGCTCATGGAAGGGCTCGCCTGGCTGGTGGTCTACCTCCTGGGCCCTGGTTGGGGCCCTACCATCCTCGCTGCTGTGATCCTGGCCATCTCCCAGGTGAGCATCCTTGGGCTGGGGCCTGGAGGAGTCACAGAATGTGGGAGTCTGCCTAAGTCACAAAACTGGCTGTCATCCACCCCTGATAATTGAAATAGGGCTGTAAGAAAGTGGGCCACCATTTTGTAAAGCAGGTAGAGGAGGGTTCCTGAAAATGTGTGTTTTTGCTGAATTTTCATTAATCCAAGTAACCTATTTTAAGTGCAACGGGAAGAAGTATGGATGAAACTGCATCCCTTATTCCTAGTTCTTTAGCTTTTGTGTAACTGAGGTTTCTTTAGACTGAGTTGCCTTGAAGATCCCCTCACCCCACATTCACATGGGGGAATATGAATTCCCCTTATTCTTACTCCACCTGATATAAATCAGATTTTCAGATGGTGAAGTGGAGTAGGGGGTGAGGATGAAACGAAGACTGAACAAGCCCTGCTGTTACCTCCCTGGCACGGAGGTTTCACCCTATCTCTTACCAAGTCAAGATAAGAGGCAAAGACAGGTCTGGCCCTGAAATTCTTCAGTGCTCCTTATGAGCAACAAATAAACCTTAATCTGACATTCAAGTCCCTGAGCAATCAGGAAAGGTTAGTTAGTTACCTGTCCAACCCAGTAGCCTATCTCTTCTCTGCTTGATGACTCCAGGGTGGGTGGAGGATTCACCTTGGATTCTGGAAGATGTAAATTCAGATCCTACCTCATATACTGACCAGTTATGTGACCCTGGGCAAGTCATTTCTCTGGGTCTCAATTTCCTTCTCTGTGAAATGAAAGCACTGGACTAGATAGCCCATGAAGTGCCCTATCTCTCCAGAGGGATGATAGCTATGATCCTGTCATTCTCTGCGCTCTGATATCTGGGTTATCGTTATAATAGCCAGCAAATTACAAAGAGATTTATAAAATTTTATAGAGTGACTGTTATCTCATTTGAGGTGAGGTCAGGTCTGTTTTTACAGAGAGGAAACTGAGGCTAAGAGCTATGTGTAGGGCAATCCAGGTCTTTCTGGTTCTTAATTTACTGCTCTATCCAACCCTACCTGTAATGTGGAGGCCTTAAAATTCCTTTCCTTCATGCCTCAACTCAGGTGACCCTCCTCCTTGAAGCCTACCCTTATTTCCCCAGCTGAGGTGATCTGTTCTTCCTCAGATTTTTCTAGAGTCCTTTGTCTGGGTCTCCCCCACATCTCCATGATTCTCTACCTCGTATCTTACATAGGTGTCTCTCTTCAATCATCCACTACCTCCCTTTAGGGTCTGTGAAAGTAGGAACAGTTTTGTTTTGTCTCTGTGTGCCCACCACCAAGGACAGGGTGTCACATACTGTAAGGGCTTGAATCCAATGAGTGGGATCGTGGGCTAAGCCCTCTGAGTTGCCTCTCTGGCTTCTCTCCCCAGTCTCAGTCCTGGTGTCTGCAGCATGACCTCGGACATGTGTCTGTCTTCAAGAAGTCCAGGTGGAACCACGTGGCCCAGCAGTTTGTGATGGGGCAGCTGAAGGTAAGGACTGGGGGCCGGACCCTGGACATATATGTGGAGTCACCTACTTCTGTCCCTCAGGAAAGCCAGAGCTCCCTTCTCTTGGAGCTTGGGGAGGTGGCCAGGTAGAGGGCACATGACTGCCAGCTAGATACGGGGAAGTCTTGTTTGGAGTCCACATGCTAACTCATTACGTCATGTTGGGCTGTTCCTCTCTCCTCATCCAAAAAATGAGGGTAATCTGAGGTCCTTTCCAGATCCAAGAGTCCATGTTCTAAGGTCCCTCCAACTCTAACATTTCATGTTTTCAGGTCATTCCTAGGTCTAATGTTCTATATTCTAAGAGCCCTTCTACTTGTAACATTCTCTGTTCTAAGGTCTCTCCCAGCTCTAACATTTTATGCATTTTATGTTCTGCGCTATGATCCCTCCTAGCTCTGACATCTGACAATTCCATAATTGAACACCAAGGCTTCATCTGTGCTTGAGGGGAAATTACCACTTGAGTAGTCTTTTCCTAGAGAGGTGATGGGGGCAGGGAGGGAACAAGAGCCTTTAGATCCTCTAACATCCTGGCCTGGGCTTATGGGGATGTCCCCAGCCCACATGGGGGAGGCTATCCAACCATGAACTTACTGTCTTGTCTGGGTATTTTGGAGCATGTGGTCAGATAGGCCCCTTCAGGTCCCAGCCCCTTCCTTCCTTCCTTTCCACCCCTAACCTAGTGCCTTCTATGTCTTGAACGTGACCTCTTGCCTTCCTCCCCATTCCACAGGGTTTCTCAGCCCATTGGTGGAACTTCCGTCACTTCCAGCACCATGCCAAACCCAATGTCTTCTACAAGGACCCAGATGTGACATTGGCTCCTGTTTTCCTCCTGGGAGAGTCATCAGTGGAGGTATTGGCTGAACCATCTCATGTCACCAAGAGTGACTCTCCAGCCCTGGAGGGAGAGGGAGAAGGTGAACAGAGATCAGGCTCTGTGGCCCTCATGGCTCCTCCAAGCCTAGATAAAGAGCCAGTTCAGGAGTCGAGGGGGGACCCCTTTACTTTGCTTATAGCTGGAGATTCATTAGCTCAGGGCTGAAAGCAGAGACAAAAGCTTAGGGTTGGGGAAAGTGATTCTCATCTGACCCAAGGGATTTCATTCTGTTCCATCCCTGACCCCAGGCATGGACAGGACTTCTTCATCCAGACACTGATCAGCCCCCCTGGTCCCAGCCACTGTCCAAGCCTCTTAATCCTGGTCATAGACCAGCCCCCCTAATCCCAATCATGGCAAGACCACAAGCTAGACTTCTGCTCCCTGTCCATTAAGGGCACATCAAGGTGAGAGTGTGGATAATGCTATAACCTCAGCCCCGCTGGTAGAAAATAAGTCAGGTCCTGTTTATCTACTTATAAAGAAAGGATAGGGCACATGTGAATTGGGATTTCATTACCCAAGACTCACAGAAGGAGCTCCCTGTGTTCCCAGGTCATTTACTCCTCCTCACCTGGCTCTCCTTTTTCCTCCAGTATGGCAAGAAGAAACGGCGGTACCTACCCTACAACCATCAACACCAGTATTTCTTCCTAAGTGAGTACTCCGGGTCCCTGGGGCTTCTACACCCACCTGGCTATTTGCCTTCCTAGGACCTAAAGCTTAGGGCTAGATGGGGCTTGGATAAAGGAATAGGTGGCCTGCTCATCAGACCCCAAGTTCAAAAGGTTAGTTAATACATTGGATGACAGAGTCAGTATCCAAAAGCCAGGGGTGGAGAGGGGACAGGGAAAGAAATATGTATCTACTATATGCCAAGCGCTATATAAATATTATCTCAGTTGATCCCCACAACAACCCTGGAAGGTAGGTGCTATTATTATTTTACAATTTTGCATTTTACAGTTGAGGAAATTGAGTCAGGCAGAAGTGAAGAGATTTGCTTAGGGTCATAGAGCTAGAAAATACCTGAAACCAGATTTGAACTCAGGTCTTCCTGACTCCAGGTCTAGAGTGTCATACAATCAGGCTCAATCTAATAAGATGAAACTCACAGGGATAAATGTAAAGTCTTGCACTTGGGCACAAAAAACCCCAACTTCACCAGTATAAGACAGAGAAGAATGCTTATATGGCAGTCATTCTGAAAAAAACCTGAAGAGTTTTTTCAGTGGGCCACAAGCTCAGTCTGAATCAGCAGAGGGATGGAGCAACCAAGAAAACGCCACGTAATCCTGGGCTACATTAACAGAAGCAAAGCATCCAGGAATAAGGGGCAGAGATTGGCTCAGTATTTGGAAGACTGTGTTCAGTTCTGGAGACCACAGATTAAGAAAGATATAGATAAACTGGAAACTGACCAGGATGGTGCAATATTGAAATAGTGACATCATTTTGTCATTATGCACCATTTTGTGAAGTTAAGTCTCAAAGTCACCTAAATTTGGAGAACTCACAAGATGAACCCTCCCCACACACACCAACTTAAAGAATGTCACAAAATTAACCCTTTTCCCTCTCTTCTCAGTCTTCTGATAGCCCCCAATCCCTCTCCAGCCAACTCTCATCGCATTGTCTCCAGATCATCTCCAATAATGTGTCTTAACCCTTTCATCCTGGGTTCCATTCCTTCCAAACTATGTATTAACTAGGTAAAAATCTAAGTTCTAGGTTCTTGACTACTTTGTTTTGCAACTATATGCACTGCTAAATAAATTGCTTGTCTAGATGATCCTTGACTTAATTATTTAACTGTAGCAATGGGGAAGGGCCTCAAACTCATGAAACTGAGGATTGGTCTTCCTGTTTAACCTGAAGAAGTGATTCTGAACCCCTACAGGTCATCATTAAAACCCCCTCCTTACCCCACTGGATTCTATCTTCTCATCTCCCTCACATCTGTCCCTAAAGTCCCAACCAAATGCTACCCACCTCTTCCATGGTGCCCTTTGGAATACCTGTTCTATAGGCAACAACCTTCCCTTCATTCTAAATATTTTCTTCTTCCACTCCTTCCATCTACTAGCTCCTACCGAATCCTGGACTTCTCCCTCACTCCTAATGCAGCCCCTCTGGTCACCCTTACCAGTTCTGGCTCCACCTTCGCTCATTCTCCTCACCTCACCAGTGAAGACAGAAAGTTAGAATACTCTGTTCCTCATTGCCTCTTCCAGGTGCTCTCCCTGCCTCCATCAGTCAATAGCCTCTCTCCCTTTGAGGTTCATGCTACTTGTATCTACCATCCAATCAAAATCCTGGTAGGTATTGTCCATAGACCCTTTCCTTCCTCAATGAGTTCAATACCTGGCTTGCAATTTTCCTCTCCTCTCCAACCCCTGTCTTCCTACTAGGGGACTTCAACTACATAAAGACTCTTACTCAAACACCCTACCCACTCAGTTCCTCAACCTACTCACTTCCCATAAGCTACTTTTTCAGACTTCCTCAGCCATGTACAAAATGGATATGATCAAGGGTATGATCTTACCACTACCCACAAATGGACTACGTTCAAGAATTTTGAAATTTCCCTAAAGGACCACAACCTAGTGGCTTTTCACCTCTCCCTCTGCCTTTCCCTTACAAAACTACTGTCACTGTCACCTCTAATTCCTTGACCCCTTAATTCTCCCCTTAGACCATCTCCCCTGCATTAGCCATCTTGATATCTCTTGTTGAACCAATTCAACTTTGCACTAAATTTCTCTCTTGAATCCCTAGCCTCTACCTTATCCCTGATATATCCAGCCAAGCCTTAGCCTTGAATAGTCACCATTTGCCACTTTCACTCCTACACGTATGCTGCTAAATGAAGGTGGAGAAAATCACACAACCGTTTGTTCTGGGTCCGCTACAAATGTATGTTACATAACCTTAATTGGGCTCTCACTGCTGCTCGGCAATCCCACACTACCTGTCCTATCAATCCCCATCTCCAAAGGAGCTCTTCCAAACCTTTTCATCCTTCCCATGGCTCCCCTCTCCCCAGTTGAGAATCTTGTTTTATATTTTAAAGAAAAACAGCCATTTGCTGTGAGTTCCCTCTTCTCCTCTTCCTTATCTTCTGCCACTCTTTCCTCCTCCACCTCTGTCTTCCATGATGAGATGCACTTACTCCTGAACACAGCTAACCCCTCTACTGTTAAAAGCAACCTTATTTTGTCCTGTTGCCTCCACCAGATTGCCCCTCTGTCACCCCTACTTTTTCACTAATTTTTGGTTTTCCCTCTCTAGTGGCTCATTTCCTGCTGCCTACCAACATGCCCATGTCTCCTCTATTCTGGGTTCTGCCATCCCCACATCTGCCCTGGATCTCTTCTGTCCTTTGTGGCAGTAATCTGACCTGATTATTCCAAGGAAACTGCTCTCTCCAAAGTTATTAATGACTTCTTAGTTGCTGAAATCAGTGGCCTTTTCTCAGTCTTTTCACCTTGATCTCTCTGTGGCTTTAGACCCTGTAGATCACCCTCTCCTCCTACTGGCTTTCTTCTCTCTCCTCCCTCCTCCTACCTATCTGATCACCATTCTGCCTCCTTTGCTGGATCCTCCTCCAGACCACACCCTCTAACCACAGGTGTCCCTCAGGGTTCTGTCCAGTGCCCTCTTCTCTTCTCCCTTTGTATGCTTCACCAGGGGATATTATCAACTCCTGTGGATTTATCTTCTCTGTGCCAATGACACTTAAATATACAAGTCCTACCCCAAACTCTCTGCTGACCTCTGATCTCACATTCTCCAACTGCCTTTCAGACATCACAAAATGAACGTCTTAAACACGTCTAAAACAGCTATTACTATCACTCCCCTAAACCTTCTCCACTCCTACCTTCCCTATTACCATGAAGGACGCCAGCATCCTCCCAGCTTGCTTGGCTCATGCCCTAGGACTCATCCTTGATTTTTCATGTCTTCATATCTCACCCATGTGTCCAAGCTATAGCCAGGGCTTGCCGACTCCATCTTTGCAACATTTCTCCAGTATTTCTCCTTCTCTCCTTCGACACTGCTTTATTCCCTTACACCTTGATTATTGCAGTGGCTGCTGGGGAGGGGGGCAGGCTCCACTGGCCTCCAGTCTCTCCCCGCTCCAACCCATCCTCCACTTGGATACCAAAGGGATTTTCCTAATGTGCTGTTCTGATCATGTCATCCTCTACTCAGTAAACTCCCTATCACTTCCAGCATCAAATGAAAAACATTGGCCTTCAGAGCCCTTCCTATCCTTTCCTCCCTTGCCCCCATGCTCTCTGATCCAGGGACACCAGCCTTCTGGCTGTTCTTCTAACAAGACACTCTGGGGATTCCCTCTGTGCCCGCTGACCCTAAAATTCTGGTATTCTCAAGAAAGAAACAGGCCCAGCAGGGGAAGAGACTTGGTCAAGGCCACAGCAGCAGTCATACGGAGTGGGGATTCAAGCATGGTTCCTCTCCCCCTAAAGCTGAATTGGGATTCAGAGAACTGGTTCATTTCCCTTTTCCGGATGCAGGTTCCTCATCTGAGAAATAACAGTAGTGTACATTTAAATAGCATTTAAGGGTTTATGTGATCTCACAGGAGCCTTAGCACCCTTGGAGGGTAGGTGCCATTGTTACAACCAGCTTGGAGAGGAAGAAACAGGTCCTGATGACATCAGTTTCCTCATTTGTAAAATCCGACTGTTAGACTCAATGCCCTTGACTGTCCTTTCCACCTCTGGATCTATGAATCTTACCTCCCCACCTCAGCCTAGACACCCCCTGAGCAGCTGCTCCGCTAAGCTCTGGAAGGGGACTGCTAACAGCCTCTGCTCTTTCCCCACAGTTGGACCGCCCCTCCTCACACTGGTGAATTTTGAGGTGGAAAACCTGGCATATATGCTAGTGTGCATGAAGTGGACGGTGAGTGATGGGGCAGGTGTGGTCTTGGGGGAAGATGGCGAGGGAGGTGGCAGAGACAGTGTGGGAGGAGGATGGTGGAAGGGTGTGTGTGTGTGTGTGTGTGTGTGTGTGTGTGTGTGTATGAGAGAGAGACAGATGGGAGGAAGGTGGAGAGAGAGAGAGAGAGGGAGGGAGGGAGAAAGGGAGAGAGGGAGAGAGGGAGGGAAGGAGAGAGAGAGACACACACACACACACACACAGAGACAGAGAGACAGAGAGAGAGAGAGGGAGGGAAGGAGGGAGATGGAGAGAGAGGAATGAAGGAAGGAAGGAGGTGGGGGGAGAGAGGGAGAGACAGAGACAGAGACTCAGAGACAGACAGAGGCAGGCAGAGAATGGAATGCTCCAGGGAACTAGGGAAAAAACGGGTAAATGCAGTCAAGGCCTGGGAGCCTGGAGGTTTTGCACTGAACAGGAACTGGAAAGAATCATCCTGAGCCCCAGCTGCCTCCCTTCCCTCCTCCTGGGGGTCAGTGGGTGCCTGTTCCACCCCGCCTCTTGTACTCTCTCCCAGATCGGGAGGAGGGTACTTAAGGTCCCGCTCACCTCCCCCTCTCCCTAGGACCTGCTCTGGGCCAGCAGTTTTTACGTTCGATTCCTCACGTCCTACGTCCCCTTCTACGGCCTCCTGGGAAGCCTGCTCCTCTTCGTCTCGGTCAGGTCGGTCCAGGACTGGTGGTGGCTGTGTTGGTTTCATGCCTTCATTCATAGTCATCCTTTCCTCCCTCCCTCCCTCCCTCATTCCTTCCTTCTTTCCTTCCTTCCTTCCTTCCTTCCTTCCTTCCTTCCTTCCTTCCTTCCTTCCTTCTTTCCTTCCTTTTTCTTCTTCCCTCCCTTCCTCCCTCCTTTCCGCCCTCCTTTCTTCCCTCCTTCCTTTCATTTATTAAAACTGGTCACCTGCCAGGATACAAAGACACAGCGAGGTCCCGTACCCTCAAGGCTCCTGCAGTTGCTGGGGGCATCAATGAGCACCTGGAATCCATAAGGGTTATAGGCAGAGTAAATGGGAGGTAACCCCAGAAAGCCCTAGCAGGGGTGGGGAGGGGGCCAGGAAGGCCTCCAGAAGGTGGGGTTTAAGCCTCGAACCCAGAGATGGGGTGAGGATGGGGACAGACTGGGCAAAGGTGTAATCAGAAATGGGGGAACCACAAATAGGCTAGGATGGATGGATCTTGGAAGGGAGAAAGGGTAAAAAGACTGAAACAATTGGAAGGGGCAGGCTAGGAAGGGACTTAAATGCCAAAGGGAGGATGTTGTTTGATCTTGGAGGTAGGGAGCCCCAAGAGGTTACTGAGCAGGAGAGGGACACACTCCAGTACCTGGGAGAGAAAAGTACCTTTGGCAGGTCCCAGGGGCCAGAAGCAGACGTTTTCATACCTCTCTGGTCCTGCCTCACTAGTCCAACTGCACGGTCTGTATCTTAGTGCCACCTTCTCAGACTCCAACCTTTCTTTCTTTCCTAATGATAAGGACAGCTAACATTTCCAGAGGTTTACAAAGCTCTTCCTCACATCAATCAACCCTGTGAGGCAGCTAGTTCAGGCACTCCCGTTCCTATTTTATAGATGAAGAAACTGAAATTTAACTAGGAAAAGTATTAAGGGGCAGTCACTGAGATTGTCACCTATTTTTTTTGGTTCCCAATCCAATGTTCCTTCTTCCATAGTCCAAGGATCATAGAATCTGGAGTCTGGTACCTGAAGTCCGTTCTCTATGTGACTTTGGGCAAGTCACTGAATTTTCTGGGTCTCCTTCCCCTCATTTGTAAAATGGCAGGAGGGGAGTCAGCAGCTTCAGAGGCCCCTCTCTGGTCACCATCTGTGTTCCTCAGATCAGAGCTGAGAGCAAGCTGAGAGATCGTTGTGCCCTGGTTTTGTGGATGGCTGTTCACTCAGTAAATGCTTGTAGAATTGACTCAGCTTCTTACTCCTACATGCCTCTCTCAGGTGTCATTCTGGGGTGCTACCTTGAAGGCTGATGGACGATAGTTTCACTGGCACCACTTAGGAACTAGAGGGATTTCTGCCAGTGGGCACTGCCCTTTGCTGTCCCTATCATTTTACTCAGCCTGGATCCTCCAGGACACCCTGACCAGGACTCTCCATGGCATCCCCAGGGAACTTGGCAGGACAGTGCCTATTTTGCTTCCTCTCCAGGGTCCTGGAGAGTCACTGGTTTGTGTGGGTCACCCAGATGAATCACATCCCCAAGGACATCGGCAATGAGAAACACAGAGATTGGGTCAGCGCCCAGGTGAGAGCTTGGAGCTGAGATCAGGGTGGCATGAAGGGAAGACTGGGTCCTGGGAGACTGGGAAGGAAGGTGTGAGTGCTCAGGGCACCCTTGACTTCTGGGGACACCTTAGAGACAGAATGTGCCCTGGAAGATGCTGCCCCTGGGAAAAGGGGGGCATCTAACAGGGCTGATGGGGAAAGCTCCCATGGCATCACCCCTCTCTGTGGTATTTGGCCTTACAGATGTGAGAAGGCCTTGCATTAAACTTTGAACTTTTATAAAATTGCTTCTTTATTAAAGGCAAGGCTTGCAAAGACTTAAGTAGAGAAGGATGTATACACACACGCATATGTATGTCATTATACGTATATATGTTATGAGTCACCCAGCTAATAACTACGTGACTGATGTAAATGGATATCCATAGGCTACGTCTGATTTAGCCAGCTATGAATATGGGTTTTCTTGGTTCTAGGTCCAGAGCACCATCCGCTGCGCCACCTAGCGGTCTTCATGAACCCCTTTTCTCCCAATTAGGCGTTAGGTAGTGAAAGAGAAAACCATTGTCCCCATTTTACAGATGAAGTCACTTAGCCAGGGCCAGCATGAGAACCCAGACCCCAAGCCTCCTGCCCTGCCCAGCCAGTGCCCCACAGGGGCAGAGCCTGAGGGGTGGGGGAGCGCCTGTCTGACCTTCTCATCCCTGGACCCTTCCCACAGCTGGAAGCCACCTGTAACGTGAGGCAATCCCTCTTTAATGACTGGTTCAGCGGCCACCTCAACTTCCAGATTGAGCATCAGTGAGTTGGGGTGTGAGTTGGGGTGGGTTGGGACGGAGCTGGATAAAAAGCAGTGGTCTGCAGTCATGCTTGTCACTTTCTGCCTGCTGGGTACCAGGAGCAGATGGAGGACTGATGGGGAATGAAGGCAGGCAGGCTGGGGTCTGGGGGTCCCAGTTCCAGTGCTGGAAGGGATGCCCGAGGTCATCTGGCCCAACCTCCTCATTTTACAGATGAAGAAATTGAGACCTAGGAAGGTTCCCAGCAACTTGCCCAAGGTGGCCTCCTCAGCCCTATAGTGCCTCCCAAGCTCTCCTCTCTGGTTTTTTTTTCCAGCCTCTTTCCCACGATGCCTCGGCACAATTACCACAAGATTGCTCCCCTGGTGAAGTCTCTCTGTGCCAAGCATGGGCTCAACTACGAGGTGAAGCCTTTCCTGAAAGCACTGGTGGACATTGTCGGGTAACATGCCTACTGTGTGCAGAGCACTCAGCTGGGGAATGGGGAAGATGTGGCATTGAGATCAGACTGGATCCCTTAAGAGTCTAGCTAGGTGCTAGGGGCTTTCTCTCTGGGCCCTGCCCTCAGGCTGATTCAGTGACCATGAAGGAAGTTTAACTCCTTCCTGTTCTGGGTTTGTAGGGCTCGATGTGATAGCTGCATGTGCAAGATTGTTATATGGATGGGTTCTAGATTTGTTCTTTAAAAAAAAAACCCGCCCCCCAGAGAGAACTAGCAGTATTATGTAGGCTGGGAGTCTGGAAGCACTCTCTGACATATTAGAACCTAGAAGTGGTTGGGAGGGAGCTTAGAACACAGAGAAGATTCTGGGGTAGAACTTAGAAAACAAGGTCAGAGATGAAAGGGAGATCATAAAACAGAATGAGAGCTGGGAGGGAGCTTAGAACAGGAATGGCAGGGCTGAGAGGGACCTTAGAACAAGGAATGTCAGGGCTGGGAGGGGCCTTAGAAGAAGGAATGTCAGGGCTGGGAGGGGCCTTAGAACAGAGAATGTCAGGGATAAGAAGGGCCCTAAAACAGGATCAGAGTTAGGAGTGGCCTTTGAGACCCATACTTTACAAAGGAGGAACCCCAAGTTTCATCTAAGGTTTCATGACTGGCTGGAAGGCTGGGTTTAGAACCCAAATGTCCTGACTTCCAGTCTTTTGCTTTCTTTCTGAGTCAATATTACTCAGGTCAAGGTCAGGGGGCCATTGTGGACTGGTCAGCTGCCCTTTGTGCCAGGGCCACCCCCATTTCTGACTAGCTTTTCCCAGAGGCCCCAGGGAAGGGGAGGTCTCTGAGTGTGTGTGTATGTCCCCACCCATTACCCTCTGCTGGCAAAAATGTCCCTTCCCTTTCCACAGGTCCCTGAAGAAGTCTGGCGATGCTTGGTTGGAGGCTTATCTCCATGAGTGAAACTGCCTAAGTGGAAAGAGCCTAGGGCAGCCTTACCACCTTGTGCCCTCAGAGGCGGGCATTCGGAGGCTATGGCCTCCCTTGGTGCAGGTCAAGCATGACCCCTTGAATCACAGCAACTCTCAGCCTCATCCTCGATAGCTGATTTGGGAGGGGGTTGGGGAAGGAGGGGGTGAACCAGTGAGCCCTTTGAACATGGCATCTTGGCCAAGCTCAGCCCTAGCTGTTTCCCCAGGGCTAGCACAGCCTCTGCTCTGCAGCCTTCTGACCCTGGGCTCACCTGGATTTTTTCGGACCTCACCTGGAGAGATCTCAGGGGACTTGCCCAGGTAATGTGGGCTTAAGGCCAGCCCACTGCAGAGACGGAGCCTGCCCACTTCCTTCTGGATGTGTTCTCCACCTCTGCCTGGGATTCCTGCTGGGCTCTAGTTCCTGTCTGATTTGTGAGCACTGTAGGTTAATGATTAAAAACTCACTGATAAGCTGGACGCAGCCTTGGTGCATTCAGTGAGTCCTCTCTGGCCTCAGTTTCTTTATCTGTAAAGTGGGAAAGCTCTGGCTGTGGGTGTCAGGGTGTGTGTGAGTGTGAGTGTGAGTGTGTATGCGCATATGTGTGAGTGTGTGTGACGACTGTGTGTGTGACGACTGTGTGTGTGTGGGGATTTCTTGTTCCCTCTTCCCACCCCCATCCCCAGCTATGTTCCTAATATTTGTGCTTTAAAGTTAAAGGGTCATGGGTCTAGAGTTAAAAGAAATCTCATAAACCTCATTTTACAGTTGAAGACACTTGAGTATTGGTTTGCTCAAGGTCACCCAGGAAGTCAGTCAGAGGTAGGATTAGAATCCAGGGCTCCCTGGCTCCCTGCCCGCCACCCCCCCATTCCAAAGCCTGGACAGAAGACCTGTGGGTATGGAGGGGGTGGGCTGAGCTGGGCCTCGCCCATCAGCATTGGTCTGAAGAGGAAGGTAAAGTCTGATCTGAGGCCTGGGCTGCCTCATTGTCCTCTGGGGATAAGGGTGGCGAGGCTACCACATCCTTCTTCTGTGATCTCTCAAGTGCCAGGATGGTGATGAGCTGCCCCTCCCTTCCTCCCTCCCTGCCCCAGTGACGCAGCTGACTCTCGGCTATCAGGGGACCCCTGGGGCTTCAGCTGGCCATATTCTGGGTCTCCCTCCCAGGGCTCTCTGCATTTTAACCAGGGATTTGGGGAGATTGAGCCCATAAGATATGAATCCCTAAGGATGGGATCTCGGGCGCTGGGAAGGGACTGAGTAGGGTTGGATGGAGGCCAGCCCAGGCTGGTGGCCACCTTTTAGGACCAAGGCACAGACTAGAGTATCATTGCTCCTGGACTCAGGGTGCGAATAACCGGCCCTAGTCTGGAAAAGACCCAAGTGACTTTGTCTGATGCTGAAGTCCCCTCTAGAGGGAGACAAAGAGACGCAGAAAGAGACAGGCTATGAGACAAAGTAACAATGGTCTCCCCGTGACTTCCCGACTCTGATCCTTTGTCCAGGCTGTGCCCTACTCCTAGCATGCACCCTATCTCCCCCAAATGGAAACCTCTCACATTCTTCAAGGCTCCACTTACGGGCCACATCCTACAAGAAATCTGTCCTGCGTCCCCGGGTCCTGACTTCCTAATTACTCCATATTTCTTTATCTGTGCAAGTGTTGTTTCCTGCTGATTGTGGAGTGTGAGCTCCTTGGGAGCAGCGACTTTTCCATTCTCGACTTTGTATTTCTGGTGCCATGCTCAGTCTGTATTGGGTGCCTACTGAATGAATGGATAAAGGAGTAGATGGATGTGTGGGTAGATGGATGGGTAGGTGGGTGGATGGATGGATGGAACAGAGAAGAAAAGGCACACACACAAATTACAAAAAGAGATCTGGACCAGGCAGAGCAAAAAATGCAGACGCTGAAAGGCAGTGGAGTAGAATGGGAGAGAATGTACCGGAGCTTATACACGTGAACAAGAACCTACAAGGTTCTGGAACCTGCAAAAGAGGAGGCAGGATAGCGAGATGAGATTGGCTCCTTGGGGAGAGAAGATTGGCTGAGCATGGTGTAGCTAGTATTCCAAGCACACCACCTGCCATAACCAAGCTTTTATTAAACACCTACTGTGTGCCACATCCCATGATGGACAATGGTGATTCAGAGACCTCCAAAAAGGAAATAATTCTTTGTCTTAAAAAGTCCACATTCTGTTGGCAGAGAAGCCACATACATGCACATGCATATGTGTGTCCGTGAACAGAGGGGAGCTAGCATCAGGAAAAAGTTCCTTTAGCAAGAGAGATGAGAGACAGCCTCAGGTCAAGGCGGACATAACCCCAAGCTCCTCACATTGGGATCATCTCCAGAGAGGGACAGGGACTCTGGCACCAGACCTTGGGGAGCCGGGCCCAGTCTTCCTCTTACCCATGTCCTGGCAGCCTCCGATGGGCCAAGGGTTCCCAAGAACCCTGCTGATAGGGTGTGCCATCCCAAGTCCAGCCAGCTTTCCTCTCTTGAGTTTTCCCAGTTCGGCCTTCCTTTCTCCGGTTTTCCTGGTCCTGATGAGGCTCATCAGGGAAGCAGCCACCACAGCTCTCAGACAACTGGGGTGGGTGCCCCAGCAGCACATCTGCCCTGGTATGGGAGCTCTTTGGGCACAGATCTTGCCCCCTTACCAGACCGTGAGCTCCTCCAGAAGAGGGACATTTTGAACGATACTGGGTTCTAGGACAGGTGCTATGACACCTAATTTGGTCATGTCATTCTTTCAGGATGGGCTTTGATTTTCCCCATCTCAGAAATATAAAGAGCTAGACTAGAGATCACAAACCCAACTCCCCACGCCCACTCGGACATTCCGTTCTAGGTTCTCTCCAGGCTCTTCCCAGCTCTGGCTTTCCCTGTTCTAAGGTTCTTCTCAGCTTTGACATTCCTTGTTTTAAGGTCCATCCCAACTCTGGGTTCTAAGATTCCTCAGTTCTGGCACTCTTATTTGACATGACATTTGAGACAAAGATGAGAAACTCTTAAGATTCTTGGAGAACATGGCTCAAAATTATGTTGTTCATGGACCTCTAGCAGGGGCAGGGACCTTCTCGGTGGCCTGGCCCAAGTCCTTTGTTTTCACACAGGTAAATATCGAGGTAGAGCGAGGTTGACCATTTCCAGGCCTCTGTCCTGTCCAGGCTGTTTGATAGCTGAGGAGTGGCAGACTTCTCAAAGGCTGACAGCTGGAACAAGTCTTCCTATACCTGGACTCAATTCTTACAGCCCAGTACTGAGCATGGCCCCTGGCCATGACTGATATAGCCCTTTGGGGCTTCAGGCATGAGGTCTGTACCAATGGGGTTTTGGCAACAGTTGAGGTGGCCAGAATCCTGGTGTCTCCCCCGTGGGACAAACCCCCTCTGAGTAAAACCCAGGATTAAACCAAAGCAAAGTCCTAACCAGGCATCCAGGCAGCTGGGACAGAACCAGGTGAAGGGACAGGCCCTGTGTGCCACATCAGGACTCCTCCTGTGTCTGGTTAGGTTAGGGGAGCTGAGGAAGCTGAGAACCTGGGAGACCAGGCCCCTTGCAAGGGGCTGGGTAGGAAAGTCTACAGTTCAGGTACTCAACTTACTGAGGAGTGGGGAGGGTGCAGTGAGATCCACTGATGGCAGTGGTGAGGTGTGGCCAAGATTGAAACGAAAAGAGGTGGCTGAGAGAAAAATGGTTAGCCATGTGGGAGGGCAAGGAACTCAGTGTATCGGGGGCAGGGCAGGAGAAACAGCCAGCCTTGGAGAGGGGAGAACCAGAGATGTAGGCTGGGAGTGAGGAGGGGCCTGAGAGGCCAAGCTCCTCATTTTACAGTGTAGGAAACTGAGGCCCAAAGAGTTCTAAATTGACTTATCCAAGGACACACTGGTCCTAAGCAGGCATAGTTGGAAGTCAGATCCCAACCCCCTCTCTTTCCCTGAGCACAAGATGCTCACAACACTCTCGAAGCTAGACACCTCACCCCTCTCGGCTCATCACAGGCCAGTTACCTTCCCATATGTGGCCAGCAAGCCCCAGCCAAGGGCTGATTCAGGACATTTCACACTCCCTTGTGTGGGCCTGCAGCACCCCCAGGCCATGGCTCCAGCAGCAGGCCCAATTTCCAGAGGTTACACACCACCACCAGACCTGGGCTTAACATAAAAGGTCAATTTTTATTGAGTAACAAGAACACCAGAACAAAACAGGTCTTTCATTCATTTCCAAAACATTGCAGGGGGAGGGGGGAAATGGAAAGTCATAAAATCAAGTTCTTGTTTCCTAAGAATTCTGCCTCCATGGGGGGGAAAGTGGAGGGGTCAGGAAAGGTCCCTTTAAACATGAAGAACATTTAGTTCCAAACTACCACCAGAGAGGAAGAGCCAGCAGCAACTGAGAAGTATCAGGTCCACAGTCTAGAGACGGGGATTTCTCCTGCTCACCACCCCCCACTCCAGGCTGTGACCCCATGGTAAACATCACCTTCCTCATTTTCACAGGGAGAAGAAATCTGTTAGTAGGATGTGAAGGACAGGCAAGCCAGGCACTGCTCCCACCCCTCTGGGCTCCCGCCTGGACCGCCAGCTGCCTCATCCCTTCTCCATCCCTCAACTTCTCAGACCCGTCCTCCTCCAGCACAAACTCCTTTCCTCACTTGCTCCTGCCCCATCTTTCATCATTTCTCTTCCCTTCTCCTCCTCCAAACCTCCAGGCCTCCTTGAGCAAAGGCCCTCTGACAATCAGATGAGCAAATAAGGCTCAGGGCTCACTTCCATGTTACCACTTCCAACCAGCCTACCCTCACTAGCAGGCTCAGGGACATTGGGGTAGGGGGTGGGGGTGGGGGTGAGGGGAGGGCAGTACTGGAGAAGGACAATTTTCCTGGGAGAGCCAAGCACCCCTCCATTGACAACAACATACATTCTAATCTACTTATGACTTTTAAAGGGAGTACTCTGGACAGTGAATACTTTTAACCACCATCCCACACCTTTGGAATGGGGGCCACAGGGACATGACCAGCCTAAATCTAGTTCTTGTGCTCAACCTGAAAACAGATATCAGCACAGATAACTAAGGGTTAAAGAGCCCTCGGGGGGACCCCAAGAAGATTGAAGTTTGTAAGTCTCATACATCCTGCTCTAGGGGTAGCAAGTAGAATGGGACATTTCTAAAGCAGAGAGGGGTCACTGCTGTAGGATTAGCAAAATCCTGCCCAGCAGGGGGATGGGGAGAAGGGGAAACTGAGAATCCCTCCATCTTATCTCCTGAAGTTTCTTAAAAAGGCGAGACTTGGTTGTTCACCTGGGGCGCTTCCTCTACCCCATCAATCCCTGGGCAGGCACCATTTCTTACCCTTATCAGGGGCTTCCTTAAAGACCAAGGCTAGACACTATTCATCCCCACTTCCAAAGCATCATCTTCCCCTTGAGACCCATCTAAGAGTGACTGGCCCCAGAACCAAAGACGCTGTTTCCCAGGGCTCCTCTGAGTTGCCCAGTTTAATGTTAAGTAAACCAAGAACTCTCTCAGGACTGAGAAGACTGGGCTTTTCTCAGCTGTGGACTGGGAAAAATGGAGACACTGAAGCAGGAAGGAGAGTCCATGAGGAGGCAGATCGTGCTGGTGCTCTCAGAAAAAGGGCATCCTGGATACTGGGCACTAGAAAGTCAGCTCAACTCCATCTTACAGAGGGAGAAAAGTGAAGCCCAGAAAGGGAAAAAGAAGTCTGAAAATCCCCCATCGGCTTGATTCTGGATGTCCAAGGGTGCTCCAAGGGATAATCTAAACACCATGCACCCCCAGTACAGGGTCAGAGGGAATATTTGTACTCTGGACTCCCCCATCACAGCATCTGGGTCAAAAAAGGAGGACATGGAGAATCCCCTTCTGACATCTTAAGGCCACTGTGATGTGTGCCTGAGAGAGGCAGCCTGAGGCAAGGCAGCTTGGTCTAGTAGAAAGAGCCATGGATTCCAGACAACTTGGGTTGGAAGCTACACTCTTCACTGCCTGTGTGATCTCAGGCAAACCTTTCTGAATCTCAGTTTCCCTGTCTGTAAAAGGACGCGAGCTTGGACTCTCTGTAATCCCTAAGGTCTCCCTCCCCATTCAGCTTTTTAGATTGATGCTCCCACAGCTAGGCATGAAGGCAGGGAGTGGGGACAGGTGAACTCTTCGGTCTATAACATGCCCGAAGGGAAGGCAGAAAACCCTCCAGAGACAATCAAAGATTGAACAGTTGCCTCAGCTGCCCATTTGCTCTGGGAAGTCTCAGGAGGCAACCTGAGAGACAGGCCCTGGAACCTGGGGCTGGGGGATGCTGGGCACCTCCTGGGCAGGGCAGAAAGTCAATGGAGTTCAAACTTTTGGGCCAGCTTGTAGAGGAAGAAGCAGCCAATGTCGTTCTTGGAAGGAAAGGGGGCATCAGGTGTTCCTCATCTAAAACCAGACTGAACCAGTCATCAGTTCACAGGGTTTCAGACTTGGGGGAACCTTGGGGTCCCTCCAGTCTGATCCCCTCATCTGGCAGAAGCCTAAATTGCTTTCTCAGCATCAAACAGATCACTGAGTCAGGATTTGAAACCAGGTCTCCTGATACCGCATCGGGTGTTCTTCCAGCCATACCAGGGTGATCCTCTGAGAGAGGCTCCCCAAGGTGCTGGTCCTAAGAATGACCCACATTTCAGGACAAATCAGCAGGCAGTTTGTGAGCTGTTCAGGCTCAGCTTGGCCAGGGAGGCCCCAAAGAGCATGTCTGAGGGCAGGTGATTATCACAACTTCCCAGGAGGCCCAGGGGCTAGGCAAGCAACTGGCAGGGATGACAGGCAGGGCCTGGACTGGGGGTAGCTGGTGACTGACACAGTCTATCTCTTTCTTTCCCTCAGAGAAGAGAGAGCTGGAGTCATGGCAGGGTGAAGAAGGAGCGCAGCCTGCCACATGAAGGCCAGAAGCAGAAGCCAGGCTCGGAATGTGGTGGGGAATGAGACCCAACATTTAGGCTCAAACCTGAGTGACTCCAATGGCCAAAGGGACCATCATGTCTCATGACCACTACACCCACATAAAGAACTAAGTCAGATCAGCCACTGCCAGTTAGCTCTGGGGAGAGAGAGGAGAGAGGAGAGAGGAGAGAGGAGAGAGGAGAGAGGAGAGAGGAGAGAGGAGAGAGGAGAGAGAGAGAGAGAGAGAGAGAGAGAGAGAGAGAGAGAGAAGAGGAGAGAGAAGAGAGGGAAAGAGAGGGAGGGAGAAGAGAGAAGAGAGGGAAAGAGAGGGAGGGAGAGAGGAGAGGGAAAGAGGAGAGATGAGAGAGGAGAGAAGAGGAGAGAGAGAGAAGAGAGGGAAAGAGAGGGAGGGAGAGAACAGAGGGAGAGAGGAGAGACGAGAGAGGAGAGAGAAGAGGAGAGAGAGAGAAGAGAGGGAAAGAGAGAGAGAGGGAGAGAGAAGAGAGGGAGAGAGGAAAGAGGGAGAGAGAGAAGGGGAGGCAGAGAGACGAGAGAGGAAGGAGGTGTTAAGGGGGCTCCCAAAGGGGTTTCCTGAAATGGTCCTGGACCCTGTTGGAAGAGCTTGGGTTGCTCGAACCCAAAGTACTGCTCAGTCCCTGCCTCCCTTCCCCACAGGTCCCTAAAGGTGGGTAGGGGCTTCATTTGTGGAGATAAGCATCCAACCAGAGATCTCCTGACTTCTTCAAGGACCTGTGGAGGAGAAGAGGAAACTCTTAAGGTCATGGAGCTCAGGAACCTTAGAGGACATCTAGTCCAACGTTCTCATAATACATATGGGGAAACTGAGGCCCAGGGTGGGGTGTGCCCTGGATTTGGAATCTGAGGCCCTGGATTTGAGTCCCAGTTCTGGTACTGACGTGTGACCTCAGGAAAATCCTTCTTTTCAATGGGCCTCATTTTTCCCATCTGTAAAATGTGGGAGTCAGACTACATAGTCACAGAAGGGTCTGAGGCTCTTGATTCTCTAGTGAAGGGCCAGGACTAGAATTCAGGTCTTTCCGGTTGCTTTGTCCTCCATTTGCAGACAGTACAACCTTCTTTTGCTACCATCTTATGACCCCAAGTTTCTGGGCATGGACCCAGACCTTGATGAGGCACTCCCACTAGTGGCTATGTGCCAATTACCAAGCGTGTTCTCTCAGGACACCACATCCCCCCTGTCAGAGCTGGGCCCATCCACCCACCCATCCACTAGCTCTTACCCCACGATATCCAGGAGGGCTCTCATGAGGGGCTTCTCTTGGTAAAGGATGCCATGCTTTTCACACAGAGACTTGACCAGGGGAGCAACCTTGTGGTAATTGTGACGAGGCATGGTGGGGAAGAGACTGGGGAAAGGGAAGGGAGAAAGGAGGTGAGCAAGACCTAGAGGGAGACCCTCTGGGCCACCCCTTCCTTCTACAGATGAAGAAACTGTTGAACACAGAGGACCAGTGAGAACTCAGCCACCTAACCAGCTTATGATAGGGTGGGAACCTGAACCTGGATCTTCTACTTCCCCACTGAATGCTCAGTGGAACTCCTGGCTAGAAAGGACATGGATGAAGAGACATCCCAGTAAGGGGATTCCATCAAAGCAGACCAGCATCTGCTCTGTAACGGATCTTCTTAGAAAGGGACCTGGGGCATTGAGCCCTGGATCACACAGTCAGAATGTGTCAGGGGTGAGATTTAAACCCAAGTCTTTCTACCTCCAAGACTGGTTCTTTATCTGGGGCCACATCTGGCTCTCAATGGTGCAACCACAGTGCCTTGTGCCCATGATGGGGCCAAGGTTGAAGATGAGCTGCCCTGGCACAAGAGCTTTGGTACTTCTGGGCACATCGGCCTATTTTGGGCATGTGCGCATGTAGGAGGCATTTAATGCAGCTCAACCAGCATTTACTAAGCATCTCCCATAAGCCAGGCACTGTGTCTGGGACACAGACCAAGTATCTTTGCATTGGCTGGGTCCCCAGACCTGGAAAGCTTTTCCTCCTCCTCCTCAATCTCAGGCTTCCTTTGAGACTCTGATCAAGGGTCCACAGCCTCCAGGAGGTCTTTCCTGGCCCCTCCCCCAGACGTCACCCCTCCTAGACTGGACCCAGTGCAGCTACTGCCACCCCATGCCCTCCCTGGCCCACACCTGGACTCACTGGTGCTCAATCTGGAAGTTGAGGTGACCACTGAACCAGTCATTGAAGAAGGACTGTTCCACGTTACAAGTAGCTGAAAGCTGCCAGAGAGAGAAAGGTCAGAGACCAGGAAGGAGATGACATCTCCAGGGGTGCCCAGCTCCTTAGGCCAGGTAGGGGATCCCCCTCATCAACCACAGCACCAGAATCACCCAGGATCAAAGCTGGAAGGGACTCAAAAGGCAGTCCCCAATGAAGCCCCCAACAAATCGCCTGCTAGGACAGGGAACTCACTACCTGCAGAGGGAACCCTTTGCATTTGGGAACAGCCCTCATCACTAAGAAGTTTCTCTTTGGGTCAGTCTCATCAGCTTCTTCTACTTGCCATCATTGCATCTAGTTCTGCCTTTGGTAACCAAGCAGAACAACATTGATCCCTTTCCCCCAAGACAGCACGTCAGAGAACTTTATTATCTACCTCATAAATTATCAACCTAAAAAATAATATTGTTATTAGCAACTCCTACCCCACCCAACTCTTCTGTTCTAGACTAGATAAGAATATCCCTTGTTCCTCTAAGCCATCCCCGGGTGGCCTACCCTCTATCCAGTTTCCTCACCATTCCGGGTGGCCTGCTCTCCCTGAAGCCAGACCTTGATCCCAGAGTCTATTGCTCCACTCACAGGGTATATGGGGCTCCCATCATCGGGGCTCCATCCATTTCCTCTGTAGACTGAGCTAAGTAAAAGTTAGGGTCAATAGGTCTAAATTATTATTGACCTGATTCCTTACGTACTCACATCCCCCAATGACGAAAGGGAAGACAATCCCTGAGCCTTTTCCTACCTCACCCCTGCCATAGCCCTCACCTGGCTACTGAGCCAGTCTTGGTATTTCTCCCGGTTGATGTCCATAGGAATATGATTCATCTGCGTGACCCACACAAACCAGTGGCTCTCCAGGAACCTGGGAAAAGAACACAGGCAGGACAGTGAGGTGATGCTCTATATACACCCAGGGTCCCCTTGGAGATTTCTAAATGTCTGACAACATAGGCATTAGGGAGGGGAGTTGCAGAAAAAACAGTGCCTTCATTGCTTACTGGGGTTACCCATTGGTGCCAGGAAATCAATGGAGGGTCAGGAGGATCAGGGGAGTCTGCTGGAGCATCTGGAAGTTTAGGCCAGTAGAGGTATCCCCACAGGACTCCACACCCAAAGTAGGTTTGGCAACAAGAAGGCAGTGGGCATCTGGGTATGGTCTACATCATCAGGATGAGCAGAAAAGCATGGGACTTTTTCATCTGGACATGTTGCCTTGGCACTGGCCTAAACTCCCTGTGCACTGATTAGTCAGGGGTCTGCGCTCCTAAGGCAGTCTTCATTCCCTCAGAGAGCAAAAGAGAATGGACCCCTGAGCTCCCTGTGGGGTCCTGAGGCCTTTAAAGAAGTGGTCCTTGGGCTGAGGGGAGCAGTTGAGACAAGCTTTGTTCCTTGTCCCCAAGAATGAATCAGCACAGCTTGGTTACCTGATGAAGTTAAGGAAGCAGAGGGATCCCAGGACTCCATAGAAAGGGATGTAGGTGAAAAAGAACCGGGTGTAGTAGCTGATGGCCCAGGCCAAGTCCTTGGGAGAGAGATGAGACATTAGATGCCAGGCCTCACTCATGCTGGTAGATGTTCCGGGGCCCCTCCAGAGTGTGTGTGTGTGTGTGTGTGTGTGTGTGTGTGTGTGTGTGTAAGTACGTGTGTGTGTGTATGAGTCTGTGTGTGTGAGTATGAGCCTGTGTGTGTGAGCGTGTGTGAATGTGTGTGTGAGTGTGTGTGTGAGCACGTGTGTGAGTGTGTGTGTAAGCATGTGTGTGTGTATGAGTCTGTGTGTGTGTGAGTATGAGCCTGTGTGTGTGAGCATGTGTGAGTGTGTGTGTATGAGTGTGTGTGAGTACGTGTGTGAGTGTGTGTGAGCGTAAGTACGTGTGTGTATGAGTCTGTGTTGTGTGAGTATGAGTCTGTGTGTGTGTGAGTGTCTGTGTGTGTATGAGTTTGTGTATGTGAGTCTGTGTGTGTATGTGTGTGTGAGCGTGTGTGAGTATGAGCCTGTGTGTGTGAGCATGTGTGAGTGTGTGTGTACGAGTGAGTGTGTGTGAGTGTGTGAGTGTCCGTGTGTATGAGTCTGCATGTGAGTATGTGTGTGAGTGTGTATGTGTGAGCGTGTGTATGTGTGAGTGTAAGTACGTGTGTGTATGAGTGAGTGTGTGTGAGTACATGTGTGTGAGTATGAGTCTGTGTGTGTATGTGTGTGTGAGCATGTGTGAGTGTGCCTGTGTATGAATGTGTATGAGTCTGTGTGTGTGTGTGAGTGCACACATGTGCCATGGAAGAGCTACATTGACAGACTTTAAAGCACTAACATCATCATCTCATTAGGGGCTAAACAACCCAATGGGGTAGAGTAACAGCCATCACAATGTCCATTTTACAGTAGAAGAAACGGAGGCCAGGAAAGTGAGTGTCAGAGATGGGGTCTGACCCAGTATACGTTTGCCATATTGCATCATAACTGTCCACAAAGGTAGAGACAATGCTTTCTCTGTATTCTGCTCAGGCCCTACCTCCCAACACCTTGCTCTACACAGAGAATCAGAGTCTAGAGCCAGAAAGGTCCTCAGAAGCCTCCTCACATTTTATAAAGGGGAGGATGAAAGGGAAGGCGAGGGAATGGAGCACAATGACTGCACTCCATACTGCAGCTAAGGTTGGATCATCTAGGACAAGAAGGGGGCAGGGCTGACCGGAGCCTGGACCCAGAATTTCCCCAGCAGGTCAGCTCCTTCCCATCACTTTGGGTCATCCTGAGGGAGCCCAGGCTCGAGGCAGGATCAAACCTGGGTCATCCTGACCCGCAGGATGACCTTAACCTCTCTCTGCTTTGGCTTCCTCACCTGCAAAATGGGGGTGATAATGGTGCCTACTTCACAGGATCAATCAGAGAGTAAAGTGCTTTGCCAACTTTAAAATGTTCCATAAATGCTAGCTATCATCATCATCGACATCTTTATTATATAGCCTAAGACACAGAACCAAAATACACACTGGTTGCACCCTATGCATTTCCCTACAACCCCCATATACACACAGGAGGCTCCTTGGCTCAGGCTACATGGTCCACTATCAGTCCATTTTACAAAGAAGGAAACTGATGATCCATGAGATGAGTTACCCAAGGTTGCACAAGATGTATCAGGCATGATATTCAGAGTCCAATCTGCCCATCTCACAGATTCAGCGTTGGAAGAGCTGTGCCAACTCTCCCCTCCCCCAATTTTACAGGTGAGGGCTTGAGGTTCCAAAAGAGAAAAGAACTTGCCCGGGATCATAAGAAGTGTGGGCAGCTGTGGGGGGATTTAGACTCAGGTCCTCTGACCCCATGTCCAGTGTTCTCCCAGAATCACAGAATGACAGAGTTCAGAGAGACCCAGAGGTCAGCTCCCCCTGCTGACCCAATGCTGGCCCCCGCAAAAAAGACTACAGGACAGAACAAAGGTGAGCCCAAAGAGGGATGGATTCCCTTGGAGGATTTACAATTCCAGAAGCAAAGGTGCCTGGATTTGGACTCAGAGGGCCTGGGTTTGAATCCTGACTTGGCCCTTAACAGCCCATGTGAATTTGAGCAATTCCCTTTATTTCCCTGGAGATCAGTTTCCTGAATGGGGAGCTAGGACAAAATGACCTTTAGGGTTCTACTTCCCAGCTCCACATCTGAGTCTCAAGGCTAATCGCTGACTACTCACATGGGGAAGGAGAGCAGCTGACTCCTCAGAGACCACAGCCACCCAGTTCAGTACAGTACCCTGCACACTGGAGCTCCCCCCAGGCCTGGGCCTGGTCCACCCTTTCCCAAAGGCTTGGTGACAAGTATACCCCCCAGTACCTGGGAACATGGGACTCACCACCCAGTCCTTGCGCACAAGCATAGTCATGATGATCTGGAATTGGAAGTACATGGGGATGAGCAATGGCGGCCCAACTGTGGGAGAGAAGAGAGAGGAGATGTTGAGAAGGGGAGAGGAAAGGGAGAGTGTGATGGTGGAGGCTTGGCCCATCAATGCATACCTTCCCATCCCCCAGTCCCAGCCCTTTCTGTATGTACTCAGGGCTCAGGCAGGACTCTGGGACTGCAGGGAGGTGACCAGAGTTGGCCTCATTGATCATGACCATCATCATATAATGTGGAGGTCATCTGGGGAGTCACAGTGAAGAGGGTAGAGTAACAGCCTAAGAGGGGAGAGACCTAGAGTCTGGCTACATCTCAGTTTGAGCCATCTGAGTGACCGTGCATGCACACTTTCCTTTCTCTGGGCCTCGGTTTCCTCATTGGTAAAAGGAGTGAGCCAGCAGCATGGCTTGGTGGAAAGTATACTGAACACGAGGCCAGGAGAGCCCACTTGGGTCCAAGCTCAGCCACTTATGAACTATGGGGCCACTGGAAAGTCATTGAACCTCTGTGGGACTCAGTTTCCTCATCCATAAAATGAGTGAGTTCATAGGCTGGCATAGTCAAAAGTCCATTAAGACTTGGAGTCAAAGAATAGACCTATGCCCTGCATTTTATCTGCTGCTGGATGAAGGACAAATGACTTCATTTTTTGTTTATTTAGACGGTCTCTATTTCTTCATCTCTAAAATGGGAATAAAATAAAGATCTCTCTCATAGAGGTGTTCTGGGGAAAAGAGGCAGACATGAGTCTGAGCGTGGAATCAGGAAGACCTAAATTCCTCTCCAGCTTTAGACCCTTTATTAGCTGGGTGACCCAAGGTCAGGCCTCTGGTGGCCTCAGTCTCCTCATCTGTAAAATGAAGATAATGACAGCACCTACCTCCCAACGCTGCTGTGAGGATACAGTAAGTTAATGTCCATAAAGCACTTGGTCAACCTTAAAGCATCTATAAATGCTAGCTACTAGACATTATTCTCATAATTCGATGCAATCTCCAATGATCAATATGAATATTATACAATATATATTATTAGGCGGGAGCGCATGTTATTAGATTGCTCTCCAGTTGGTAACATTATAACAATGGATGTCCATCATCATTAATACAATATTAATTATAGTAATTTATTATTAGAGAGAAACTCCAATGGTTAATAGCATGACACTAATTAGATTATTATAATATAATGATAGATAACAATTGTTAGATGAGATCTCCAGTTATTAAATTAACTAACATTATTATAATGTCTATATTGTATAATAGTGTATACCAATTAGTAGCATATGAATATTATTAGATGGGAATCTTCCATTATTCTATTAATCATAGTTATTACAATAATATAAAATCTATTAGATGGGGTCCATGGTTTTTACTCCTCCTCTGCCTCCCAGTTCTAGCATCTCATGAACCCTTGACTTTCTCTGAACTCCTAGGAGACGAGATACCCCGTGGTCACCAACGGGGGAGGGACAGAAGCAGCTCTGCTAGGACTGCTGAGGGCTTGGGGCCTGGGGCAAGGTTTGGCTGGGTGCCCCAGGCCCACCACTGTACTCACTCAGAAAGAAGTACTGGTGCTGGTGGTTGTAGGGCAGGTATTTCAGTTTCTTCTTGCCGTACTGGAGGAGAGAAGGGAAATTGTTCAGAACCATCTGGACTCCTGACCCTGGCCTGGGGAGAGCCTAGCCCTGAGGCTGGTAGGCAGGGCAGAGTCTGGGGGAGGTACCACCTCAGGGGACAGCCATCCCAAGTGATCTCAAGAAGCTAGAAAGAGGGGCCAAATTTCCCAAGGTGACATTTAATGAAGATAAATGTAAAGTTCTACACTTAGAATAAACAATCAACTGCAGAAGGCCAGGACTGAGGATTAGAATTTGCCTGAGCTCACTCACAAGTGCTTGGTGGGGCAGACAATCAGTCAACAAACCTTTATTAAGTCTCTTTGACGTGCCAGGAGCCATGCTAAGCCAAGGATGTACCTAATGCTACTGTATCTGTATTCCTAGAATAAAAAGTCAGGCTGGCTTGCAGCCTCAATAAGGGCAGGAAGCCAAATGGACAACATGAGCCAGTTGCCTGTGTGTTATATTTGGCTGAAGGTGCCTCCATACACCCCGCAGAGGGAGTGGCCCCTATTAGGAGGAGAAGGGACCTTTTGGCAGGGATATCTGTGGGTGCAAGCCCACCCAGGTGGAACACCCTGTTTCCTGCCCTTTATCCAAGGGCTGCATTGCATCAAGGCCCAGGGCCAGCCTTGGCAGCACTGGTTCAGGTGTGTATTACTGATCTGGCTGGCTTTTATATGGAGACAAAGGGCATAGGTGGAAAGGGGCAGAAGTGCCTTTTAGACCAAAAGGCACAAGAAGAGGAGAGCTCGCTTCACTGCCAAGGGCTGGCAAGAGTCAAAACAAGGTTGGCAAACCACTGACTCCAGGGCTCCTGAGGACTCATTTAGCTCTGAGCTGAGTAAGCACTGATGGGGCCAAGCCCAGCCTGTGGCAAGAAGTTCTGGGCAGCCCAAGCAACATGATGAGCCAGTGGCCAGCCAAATCCTCAGTAACGTCTACAACCCTGAACACCGGAACACTGTTCAGGTCTCCCAGACCTAGAGAACAAGGACCATGAGAGACAAGATCTATTTTATGAAGGGGCCCTTGAAAGCTGAAGCTCATCCAAAATCCCTCCAATCCAAGAGAACATCTCCCAATTCCACGTCTTTGCATTAATCTCCCTTCATACCCAGAATGCCTTTCCTTCCTCGCCTTCACCTCCCTGGTTTCCTTCAAGACTCAGTTTAAATCCCCGCTAATGGAAGAGGCCTTTCTAGGTGCCCCAAGACCAGGGCCTTCCCTCTAGGACCACTTTCCATCTGCTCAGAAAACTCTATTGTACTCTTAGAGTGATTTGTATGCTGGAATGGGAGCTCCTTGAGGGTAGAGACTATCCTTTACCTTTCTTTTATCTCCCCAATGGTTAGCATAGTGCTTGGTGAACAGTAAGTGTTTCATAAATGAGCGTTGATTGGCTTGAATGGGATTGAATGCTGCTGTCTAAGAAATGCTGCAGAATATGAAGAATTCAGAGAAGCAAGAGGAAACTTCTCTGAACTGATGCAAAGTGAAGGAAGAAGAACTGGGAAAACAATATTTACAATGCCTACAACACTTTATGGAGAACAACAAATTGAATAATATATCAATCCAGTGAACAAGATAGTCCCCAAAGAACTGAGGAAAGATGTGCTTCCCTTCCTTATTGGCAGAAGTTGAGGGGATGGTGCCGCATGGATCTGCATCATCGCCTGTGCTACCAGACTCAGAGGTTGCTACGTTTTGCTGAACCACATCTCCCCCTTTACCCCAGCCCCCACCTCTTTTTTTATTCATCATCACAGGGGACATGGTTCTCTGGGGAGGGCAGAGAGGGAGGGGAGGGGAAGTAGAGCAGTTATCAATAAAATTTTTTAACACTTTAAAGCCCCATTTATCAATTCCATGATGGAGCTGGAAGATTAAAGCTTCTGGACCAAGGGGATGGACAGACAGCCAGAGCCCAATTCCTGCCCAGTCCCACTACTGGGGAGGAACAAACCCTACTCCCTCCAGAGGCCCAGTGTTAGCTGGATGACATTGCTAAGTCTCTTTCCAGCCTGCCTTGCACGGATTGTCCATTCTAGGCAAACTGGTCTATATTTGTGGTTCCCTGAACTTGGCATTCCATCTTCTGTCTTTGCCAACTCCCTCCCTAGGACATAGGAAGTATTTAATAAACATTATTGATTGACTGATTGACTGAAGCCCAGCGCTGCCATTTACTATCCCTGGGACTTTGAGTCAATTCCCTTCATTTTTCTGCATCTTTGTCTTCTCATCTGTAAATAAAGGAGAAGGACTTGACAACCTCTGCCTCCTTCCAGCTCTCATCTGTGTGCTATGGATTCGGCCACAGAACAAGCTCCTGAGAGAAGGTGTGACCTCCCTATCCAAGCCTGACATATAGTAATGTCCATTACAACTGGCATTGATAAAACACTTGAAGGTTTGACAAATACTTTCCATATAACACCACCTCTTTTGATTCTTACTGAGCGTACTAGACCACATCTCAGCTATTATTATTTTAAAGAAATAACTGAGAATGTCAGAAAGTCAGAGAATGACTTGCCTAGAGTAACAGAGCTAGTATGAATATGAGGCCAGACAATTATTATGTGGATCTGAATAGAATTCCAGTTTTCTTCCCTGTAAAATGAAGGGGTTGAAGAGGTAGCTGCCAGATCTAAATTCTGTCATCCTATGCCCTTTGGCATAGCTTGATACTGAGGAATATGGAGAGGGGGTCAGCTCCCCAAATTCATGGAGACTGAGACTCAAGGCGGTTTTGAAGGATGGGTCTCCATACAGCAAGGGAGAAAGGGAAGTTGAGGCAGCCTCCCTCTAATTGTCTAAGCAGAGCTGCACTTTCTCCAGGTGCAAAGGGGCCAGAGTCTGGGAACGCAGCCACAACCTATGAGGCCAGCCCAACTCTCCCATCAGCCAAAGGCCCAGCCTTCTTCCCTCTATCAGTATAATGATATTCTCAGCCAGCTTGTTCCCATCCTGGGAGATGACAGATCTTTCTCTCCCCAGAGGAAAGTAAACAAACAAGGAAAAATTTCTTCCCATCTCATCTCCTCTCAGATGCTGGGACTGGGCATTCTGAGGGGGGTGATGTCACGCAGGGCCCTCAGGTCCCCAACTCTGATAAGTGGTGTGCTTCAGGTCAGGCTGAGGAAGTGAACAGACTATGGCATAGAAAGGGGATGGGGTCTACCTTTGAAGAGGGCAAGATGTTACCAAGGGGAAGGCCTTGACCTTGAAGTGGGATCTGAACCAAGCTGGGTAATTTCCCAGCACCGTGACAACCTGTGGTAAGTCCCTGAATTTTTCAGTCTCATTGAATGTCTATCTATAAAATGGACAGTGGGGGTGCTCTAGAGGACCTCTGAGGGGCCTTCTCAGGGCTTCAGACCCTGCCCCAATGATCTCCTTACCCTCTATCACCCTTCCACACTAATTTTCAAACTCCTGACCAGACTCCCTCTCCATACTTTTCTCCAAGTCTATCCCTTTCCCTCTAGGCTTCACCTACTTGAGTTCAGGCCACCAGGACCAGCCACCCAGAGGTTCTAACAGCCTTGGAGCAAATCCCTGCTCCACCCCACCCCCAATCCACCTCTCAGCATCCCAAGATTTAACATTCCTTAAACAGGGGCCTGATCCCAAGATGTTGGAAAATATCTGAGGTCAACCCTATCATTTTACAGAGAGGAGAGCTAGGACACAGAGAGAGAGCCAAACTCACACAACTAGGAAGTGGTAGAATCAGCATTCAAACCCAGGACCCCTAACTCCAGATGCCCCCTCCTAAAGTCTCACCACCATTTATGACCAAGGCCAGACAGTCAGATCTCACATCAGCACACTGGCATCAGGATTTCACAGTATTTAACAGATTTTATCTTACCAGTGGGAGTAGGAAGGGTGGAGGAAAAACTGAATCAGAGATTTAGAGCTGGAAGGGAACTTTAATACCATGTAGCACAACCCTCTCATTTTACAGAAGAAAAATCGAGGGCTAGTGAAATTGGCCTCTCACCCAAGGGCACATAGGTAGTAAGATCTGAACTTTTACCCTCAGTCTTTCCACCACACCCCACTACCTCCCCTATGCTATCACCTGGGCAAATCCCTTCCTGAGTTTCCTCTATGTTAAAAAGAGGGGGTTAGACTAGATGACCTCAGATGCCCCTTCCAGGAGGAAGAAATCCAACATTCCTAGCAGCCCTGGTTAATGTACCTCCCTCTTCCTCTTCCTCTGCCATCCCTGGTAAAGAAACCCACCAGGTAAGAGACACATTCTTTAGTCTGGTTTTCAAGACTCTTTAGTACCTGGTCCCATCCTCCCTTTCCATCTTCATCTTCATTATCTCCTACCCCTCCCCATTTTCCTCCATCAATGCTGCACTAGGACCACAGTAGGATCACCCACTCCTCCATCAATTTCCACTCATCTGGATAATCCCAACTAGTCTTGGGACCAATCCTGCCTCACAGACTTACAAACTGAGAGACCCTGTGGGAGACCTATCTCTATGGGCCTGTGAAATGACAGGCCAGACTTAATGATCTCTCACATTTCTTCTAGCTCTCATTTGCTGACCCAGAGCTGCTCTTAAACCCTGACCTGTATATTGCTCATCGTTGGGGGGGCCATAATCCCT
Organism: Potorous gilbertii; assembly: GCA_028658325.1. Lineage (NCBI taxonomy): Eukaryota > Metazoa > Chordata > Mammalia > Diprotodontia > Potoroidae > Potorous > Potorous gilbertii. Next base: position 260,266,451 of record CM053770.1, read on the forward strand.
CGGGCTAGGCAGAGCCCCATAAAAGAAGGAGCCGCTTCTCCTCAACTCCCTAGCTCCGCCCCGAGGGAACTGAACCCACAGCAGGCTTAAATAAATGTTTATAGAATTGATGAATAAATGAATGTGTACCTACAGTAGGCACCAACCCCTGAGGCCAGGCTTCATTTAGGCGACAACACAACCCTGCTCAGACAGAGACCCTTTCCACCCCAGAACTGAAACAGGATGCCTTTTGTTTCTGGAAAGAGGATTTCTGTGAAATTCTCCTTGGTGGTAAAACCAGGAGTAATGCTGTTGCTAATGGCAACCCGATTTTAATTCAAAACCCTGGCATTCAAGACAAGCCTGTACAAGATAAGGTGTCCTGGAGGCCTGCCAGACTCCATCTTCCTCAAACCCAGAGCTGGGGGGGGGACCCCTGGGGTTGCTGAGTCCAGTCTCTTCAATTTACATACAGGGCAAGTAATTGTCTACTCACTACAGAGACTATGAGTCAATTCAATCCCAAGCCTTCTGAGTAAAAATCCAACGTTCTTTGGAGAGGAGAGAGAGGGAGGGAGAGAGGGAAGGAGAGAGAGAGAGAGAGAGAGAGAGAGAGAGAGAGAGAGAGAGAGAAAGCACGGGAGAGAGAAAGCACGGGAGAGAGAAAAAGCAAGAAGCAGGGATAGAAGAGACAGAGTGAGGTGAGATAGAGACAAAGAGAGATAGAGACAGAGAGATGGAGAAAAAAAGATGAGGGTGAGGAGAGGACAGAGAGAAGACAGAAAGAGACAGGAACAAGAAAGAAGAGACAGAAAGACAGAGACACAGAGATGGAGGAGACACATGGAGAGAAAGAGAATGAGGAGAGTCAGAGAGACAGATAAATAGGAAAGAGAGATAGAGACAGAGAGACAGAAGAAAGAGACACAGACAGTTGCATTCATGGTGCTTTGGGTTTGCTCTTTCCCCACATTAAAAAAACATACTCACTAATACCAGTAATTAGGATGACAGGCTGGTGCTAGAAAGACTTCAGAGACTGGAAGTGGAAACTGAGGCCCAGGGAAGTGACTTTTCAAGGCTACACATCAGAGGCAGGATTTGAACCCAAGCCATTAGATCACAGACTTAGGGTTGGAAGGCCCCTCAGAGGCCATCTTCTCAACCCTTCTCATTTCCACATGTCAGGGGTGAGGCCCAGGGAATGGCGTGTCTTAGCTAAGGTCACAAAAGTCATGAGCATCACAGACTGTGGGACAACCTCCAAGTTGTTCCAACCCCGAGGAAATGCTAAGCCCTTATCTGATGACAGGGATCCAGTCACTCCCTTTATCTACACATCTACAAGCATAAGCCTCAGTCCAGGCCAACAGAAGGCTTCCTGAAAAGTTTGGTGCAGGAAGGGAGATTCTGGTCTAGTAGGCCTTGGAAAGACTCAGGTCTTTGTGGCAAAGGGATTAAACTGCTCTGCCTGGCCCCAGCAGACAGAATCAGGAGCTTCTTACACCTCACTCCCACCAGAGAACTCTGTGATCCAGAGACACCAGTCTTCTAGCTGAACTTCACACAAGACTCTCGCCATCTCCCAACTCTGGGCATTTGCCCTGCCTGAAATGCTCTCCTCCTCCTCCTCCAGGCCTCCTGACTTTCTTCAGGTCCCAATTCCTAGAAGCTTTTCCTGTCCTCTGAGTGCCCACACCTTCCTTCTAAGATTGTCTCCAATATATCATGCACATATATTGTATGCACAAAGCTGATTTTTTGTTGTCTCTCCCCCATTGGAGGGTGAGCTCCTCAGAGACAAGGGTCAAGTCTTTGTCTTTGTGTCACAGGCCCTGACTTGGCTTGGTCATTGGGGAAAGTTGAAAAGAGGCAGCTTTAGGCTGGATGCCAGGAAACATCTCCTGACCATGAGAGTTATCCCAAAGTAAAAGGGGCGGCCTCACAAGGAGGTGAGTCTCTCCCTCCCTGGAGGCCTTCAAGCAGAGGGGAATGACCACTTGTCACCATACTGGAGAAGACCTCTTTGTTCAGGTATGGGTTAGATAAGATGACCTCTGACATCCTTTCCAACCTAAAATTCCACCAGTGAGATCTGTGCTTCCCTAGGATTGACAAATACCTCTGCATATATATGGTGGACAGAACCTTGGACTTGGAAGGTGGGAAGACCTGGAGTCAAATTCCCCCACAGTCACTTGGATCACACATTTCAACTGAGGAGGCACCTTAGCCATCATCCAGTCCAACTCTGCTTATTTTACAGACAAGAAAACAGGTTCATTAAGTCACGGAACTATGCCAGAGTGAGATTTAAACCTGAGTCTCTCCGAATCCCAAATCCAGAGGCTCATCTCAAGAAATTAGAAGGAGCATATCTCCATCAGGAGTTAGGCTGGTCCTTCCCCAGACCCTCCATTTCTGGGCCATGTTCACAACTCAGAGGGGTTGCCTCCCTCCTCCTCCTCTTACCTCCACCGGCTGCCACTCGCCCAGGACAAAGACATGGAGCATGTTGACATCAGGGTCCTTCTGGAAGATGTTGGGTTTGGCATGGTGCTGGAAGTGCCGATGATTCCACCAGTTAGCCGAGGCTCCCTGGAAGGGGAAAGAAGAGGATGAGGCTGATGGGCTCTAGGACCTGAAGCTGGAAGGAGCCTGGCGTACTGAGAAACAGCCTATCCATCCTGAGCAATATTGCCAGGAGAGCTCAACACACAGGGACAGAGACAGCCAGGATCTGGGAAAAGGGGGTGGGAGGCAGGGAGAATAAGGAGAACCCACCATACACTACGTGCATAAGATGACTTTAAAAAATAAGCCAGTAGAAGGAAGTCAAGCTGAGTGATTAAGACACCAGTTACAGATAATGAAACATATGTCTCCATTTGTAAGAGACAGGTGGAGGCTCCTGGGGCAGAATGGTAGATATGCTGCCAGATTCACTTACTGCATCACCTGTTTTTGTTTTTTGCTGGGGGGAGGTGCAATTTAAGATGGAGGGGAAGGAGGATGGGTATTTCCAGAAATCACTGATATATACGACAAAAGATGTTGGAAAAAAGTTTTTTTCTCTAAGTGAAAAAGGAGGCCTCTCAAAAGAAAATGAGTAAACTGCATGAGGTAGGTAAGTCATTTCTTTCCTCTTCTGTAAAAGATGACTTGATTAGGCAGTCTGACTTCCAGCTGTGATATTTTATAGACCAAATAATTGTAAGGCTCTCTAAATCCAGGAAAGGTCACAAAGCAGTGAGAAGAGACCTCAGAAGTTATTTAATCACTTTTCAGAGCAGGTAACTGAGGCCCAGAGAAGTTAAAGTGAATTGATTGCCCAGGATCACATAGCTGGTAAGTAGCTGAGGCAGAATTCTAACCCAAGGGGACTACAAGAAAATATCCAGTAATCACTAATTTTATCATCAGTCACTAATTCTGACCCAATTCCCCAGCCAAGGCTTCTTACCTGAAGTGGAATAAGTTTAAGTGGCTGGATTTGGAAGTGACATATTGCTACTATCATTACACACTTGAGCCTTCCCTCTATACAGGATTTTGTTCCCTTTGCCAACAGTGCCTGTTTTTGGAGCGACAAGCTCAAAGCCCGAGTTTTGGGGAGGAGTGTTCTTCTTGCCCAATTAATCAGCTGTGCCCAAGGATTATTGACAAGCTCTCAGCTGGCTTGTTCATTTCCTGAGATAGAGAGATCTAGACAGAGATGGCAGCTTTGCCAAAGGCCTGGCTTGTGCCAAGAGTGTTTCTCAAGCACAAAATGTTTGTCCAAACAAATGCATGTTTTCATTGGTTGGCCCACACTTTTGCCTAAGATATTAATCTGGCAAAAGTTCCTCGACTTGATGGAGACATCCGTGTTGACAGATTCTGGGGAGAGAGTATGAGGTTTGCCCAGCATGTCATCCAGCAATGGCGCCAAGCATGGAGGGAGTCTCCATAAGCCAAGTTGTGCATGTCACTGCCCTGGCTCCTTAGGGGGAGTCTGCTCCCCTATGCCTGGAATGCTCTCCTGCCTCAGCTTGGCCTCCCAGCTTCTGCAGGAAGCTTTCCCCAATCCTACCTAACTCTAGTGCCTCCTTCCTTTTAATTATTTCCAATTTAGCCTGTAGGAAGCTTCTCTGTCCATATTTCTTTGTATGTGACCTCCCCACTGCACTATGAGCTCCAGTTATCTTTTGTCTCTTTTTGTATCCCCAGCACTTAGCACATAGTAGGTGCTTCATAAATGCTGGCTGGATGTTGCATGAGTGAATATTTGAAATATGGGAGTGAAATAGGTATGCCCCATATGCTTTAGAAATCTTTGTCTCCTGGAATCCTAGAACTATAAAAGGAAGCTTAGAACATGTAGTGTCATTAAGGGCTGGTTAACTGCATTCTCCTGGGCCAGTGACGGATCTATGATCTCCCGGGAGTGGCTACTCCCTCTGAGGATATAAACTGCATCCCCCACCTACCCATGTCCTCCCAAAGAAATACTTTATCTTTTATATGCATTATCTTACTCGATCCTCCTAATACTACTGTGAGGTAGGGGCTGATTTCAACTTCCTCATTTTATAGATGAGGAAACTGAAAGCAACCTCCTCCTTCCCTCCTGCCTCTGACCACTCTGAGAAAATACTGACAAGCAAGAAAATGTCTGGAAGAAATTAAAAAAAAAAAAAAAAGATACGCTGGATCGAACCCAAATAAGCTCCTGAGCTGGATGTCAAGACACCTAGATTCCAAATCCTCAACCATTTACAAACTGAATGATCTTGGGTATGCCACTCTCTGGGTCTCATTTTCCCCACCTGTAAAATGAGGAAATTGAACTCAGTGGTCCCCAAGAGCCCTCCTACTGTCTAAAAGGCTGGAAACCTTGCACTAGCCCAGAGCTGACTCTGTAGGGCTGTGAAGATGGATTCCCCTCCTCTCACTGTCCCTTACTGTTACCCTGACCCTCTAAAACATCTGATATGTCAGGTCAAAAATTAATGTCCTGGCAGGACCGAGCCAAGATGGCAGAGGAGAGGCAGCAACCCAGATGAATTTTTACATTACCCTCCAAACAACTTTAAGATAACACTGACAACAAATTTCAGTGTCAGAGTCAACCAAAGATCAGGGTGAGACATTCTTCCAGCCTAAGGTAACATAGGAAGTCTACAGGAGAAGTCTGTGATGCTGAGGTGTGGGGGTGGGGGGGCATCAGCAGCACTAGCAGCAACTTTGGGAGCTCTTAGCCCAGAGACAGAAAGGGAATCAGACGAACTTGTCAGAGAGATTATAAGGGATTCTTTTCTGGCACTGGGTACAGCTGGCACTGATTGGCAACTCTATTGCCCATATGCAGTTTTAGGTTACAGTTCCAGGGCAGAGAGAAACACTGGGGGTGGCAGGGAAGACCAAGAAACAAACTCTAAAGAAGGCAATAGTGTGAAAAGTCACAAACAAAATCTCAAAGAAAAATTCTAATTAGACCTAACCTAATAAGAATTCCTGGAAGAGTTAAAGAAAGAAGTAAGAGTAGTAAGGAAAAAATTGGGAAAAGAAATGTAAGTGATGTAAGAAAATCATGAAAAGTGAATTAAACAACTTGGTAAAAGAGGCACCAACAAAATACTGAAGAAAGTAACAGTGTAAAAAATAGAATAGGTCAAAAGGAAAAAGAGGTAAAAAAAATCTCACTGCGGGGGGAGGGGGGCGCAGAGCCAAGACTCACATATGCTAGCTCCAAACCCACAGCTCATGGATTTCCTCTAAAAAGAACTCCCAACAAATTCTGGAACAGTGGAAGCTGCGCAGCAACACAGTGAAGGAGATTTCTGTTCCAGAAAGCCCTGAAAAACCGATCCCAAAGGTCCATCGTGCACCTAACGGGAGTGGAGCCCTTCCTTGCCCTGGCCGCGTGGCACTGTGAGGAGCAAGCAGATCCGAGCAGGCTTCAGGAACAGAATCTCCAGCGGCTGCAAAGGTCCCTCCATCCACAGATGCACAGGTCAGTGAAAGAGACGTCTGGATGGGCTGAGAGGGGAGCGGGGTGTCTCCATAATTTGGGCCCCCTCAGGAGGCAGTAGCAGAGGCAGCAGGCGGCCAGAGGCTCCCGAAGCAAGCAGGAGCTTGGCAGCAGCTCCATTACAGAAGGTCTCTGCATAAACCCCCTGAGGGAACTGAGCCTGGGAGGTGGCTCTGCCCCCACCTGAGAAGCTGATTTAATCTTACCCAGAATAGCAGCCAGGCCTGCCACCGAAAGCCCTGAAGCTGGGGAGCAGCATTTGAATCTCAGACACCAACCACTAGCTAGGCGGTGATGGGGGATGGGAGGGTGGGGGGGGGAGGACTCTCAGAAGTCAAGTAACTGGCTGGGAAAATGCCCAGAAAAGGGAAAAGAAAATAAGACCATAGAAGGTTACTTTCTTGGGGAACAAATGATTCCAACCTTCCTCTCTGACGAGGAAGAAAACTGCTTACCATCAGGTAAAGACATGAGAGTCAAGGCCTCTGTATCCCAAACATCTGAAATAGATATCCAATGGGCTCAGGCCATGGAAGAGCTCAAAAAGGCTTTTGAAAATCAAGTTAGACAGGTGGAGGAAAAACTGGAAAAAGAAATGAGAGAGATGCAAGAAAAGCAAGAAAAACAGGTCAATACTTTAATAAAGGAGACCCAAAAAATGCTGAAGAAAATAACAC
>CM053770.1:260273622-260294068 GCA_028658325.1 Potorous gilbertii
TGCAGGAAGTTCTCCTGGTTCTGCTCCTTTCACTCAGCATCAGTTCATATAAGTCTTCCCAGGCCTCTCTGAAGTCTTCCTGTTCATCATTTCTTATAGCACAATAGTATTCCATTACATTCATATACCACAGTTTATTCAGCCATTCCCCAATTGATGGGCATCCCCTTGATTTCCAGTTTTTGGCAACCACAAAGAGAGCTGCTATAAATATTTTTGTACATGTGGGACCCTTTCCCATTTCTATGATCTCTTTGGGATACAGTCCTAGAAGCGATATTGCTGGGTCAAAGGGTATGAATCTTTGTAGCCCTTTGGGCATAGTTCCACACTGCTCTCCAGTGGTTGGATCAGCTCACAGCTCCACCAGCAATGAATTAGTGTTCCAACTCTCCCACATCTTCTCCAACATTTATCATCTTCCTGTTTTGTCATGTTAGCCAATCTGATGGTGTGATGTGGTGCCTCGGAATTGTTTTGATTTGCATCTATCATCAATAGGGATTCCCAGCATTTTTCCATGTGATTATAGATATCTTTAATGTCTTCCTCTGAAAACTGCCTGTTTTGACCATTTATCAACTGAGGAATGAAATGTCTCTTTCTTAAAAGAAGCATCATGTGCTGTCAGGCTGGATGCGTAAGATTGTTTATTTGTTGTTGAAGTGGGGGCCCAGGAGGAAAGCTGTTCTTTCTTTGGCTGCTTCTGATGGTCCCAGAATCACGGCGGGCCTCACTTTTCAGTTAAATCTGATTCCTTAAGTCTACACCAGGGCTCAGCAAACTTCAGGCAGAGGGCCCACTCCAGCTGGCCACCCTTGAGTTCAGTGCACCAAAATTTGATTAGAAAATGCAAAAATCATTCTTAGCTCCCTGATTTTGTGAGACTGCTCTGGTTTGAACTGGCTACAGCACATCTTTAGATATAATTCATAAGAGAATGTTAAAACTTAGAAACGTATTTGTTACTGTCCAGTCATTTCAGTTGTGTCTGACTCCCCAGAACCCCATTTGGGGTTTTCTTAGCAAAGATCCTGGACTGGTTTGCCATTTTCTCCCTCAGTTCATTTTATAGATGAGAAACTGAGGCCAACAGGTTGAAGTGACTTGCCCTGGGTCACACAGCTAGGAAGTATCTGAGGACAGATTTGAACTCTGGTCTTCCCGACTCCAGGCCCAGCACCCTGTGCACTAGGGGGCCACCTCCCTACCCTGGGACCATAGAAATATGTACAAATTAATAATAGATTAAATAATATGCCATGTGCATAAATGTCTAGGTTGTGCCCCATAGAGAATAAGATTTGGGTATACTAGGGAAAGTAGAGTGCTATGAGAGTTGGTCAAGCTTCATCAAGGTCACCTGTTGCCATGGTCCTGAAAAGGGGGAGGGTTTGGCCCTGAGAGGCACCCAGCACAAAACTGGGAGTCCGATGGGGGAGCAAGAATGGTCCCAGCTTCTTTGAAGGAGGGGGTGGTGGTGTCTCTTCTGACCTCCCTCTCCCTCCCTCTCTCAGGTGCCCCTGACTGCCATGGGAATCCACGGCCTGGCCAAACTGATTGCGGATGTGGCGCCCGGTGCCATTAGGGAGAATGACATCAAGAGCTACTTTGGGCGGAAGGTAGCCATCGACGCCTCCATGAGCATCTACCAGTTCCTGATTGCGGTGAGGCAAGGCGGAGATGTGCTCCAAAATGAAGAGGGTGAGGCCACCAGCCACCTGATGGGCATGTTCTACCGTACCATCCGCATGGTGGAGAATGGCATCAAGCCTGTGTATGTCTTTGATGGCAAGCCGCCACAGCTCAAGTCAGGCGAGCTGGCCAAGCGTGGTGAGCGGCGGGCTGAAGCCGAGAAGCAGCTGCAGCAGGCCCAGGAAGCAGGCGCCGAGGAGGACGTGGAGAAGTTCACCAAGCGGCTGGTGAAAGTCACCAAGCAGCACAATGATGAATGCAAGCGGTTGCTGCGCCTCATGGGCATCCCCTACCTGGAGGCGCCCAGCGAGGCCGAGGCCAGCTGTGCTGCCCTGGTGAAGGCCGGCAAGGTCTACGCTGCTGCCACTGAGGACATGGACTGCTTGACCTTCGGCAGCCCTGTGCTGATGCGGCACCTGACCGCCAGCGAGGCCAAGAAGCTGCCCATCCAGGAGTTCCACCTGAGCCGCGTGCTGCAGGAGCTGGGCCTCACCCAGGAGCAGTTTGTGGACCTGTGCATCCTGCTGGGCAGTGACTACTGTGAGAGCATCCGTGGCATTGGGCCCAAGCGCGCCATGGACCTCATCCAGCAGCACAAGAGCATTGAGGAGATTGTACGGAGGCTGGACCCCACCAAGTACTCGGTGCCTGACAACTGGCTACACAAGGAAGCCCAGCGCCTCTTCCTGGAGCCTGAGGTGCTGGACGCCAACACCGTGGAGCTCAGGTGGAGTGAGCCCGATGAAGAAGGCCTGGTCCAATTCATGTGCGGTGAGAAGCAGTTCAATGAAGAGCGCATCCGCAATGGAGTCAAGCGGCTGAGCAAAAGCCGCCAGGGAAGCACCCAGGGTCGACTGGACGACTTCTTCAAGGTCACAGGCTGCCTCACGTCAGCCAAACGGAAGGGGCCGGAGCCCAAGGGGGCTGCCAAGAAGAAAGCAAAGTCTGCCGCAGCAGGCAAGCTCAAAAAGGGGAAATAAAGCCCTGCCCTTCTCTCTCCACTGGCATGCCTTTGGGGTCTAGTGGTTAGGGCTGGGGGTGGTTGCCGTTTTCTTGTCTATGTTGTGGGTCAGCTCAGTGGATGTCCATCTCAGGGAGATTGTCAGGGCACAGCCAGGACTGGCTCTCGAGTTGTCACTACCTTGGCAGTGGGCTTGATGCCACACAGTGGGGCCTGCCAAGGGGATTCAAAAGTGCCCCTATCCCCCTAAGTCTGGGATGAGGCAGAAACCACCATGTTTGTACTTGTTCTCCTGGCCGGAGAATCTCACCAATTTGCATCCTCGGGACAAGATAGTTGTTTTCATGTTTGTTTAAGCTTCTTAGAAAAGTTAATAAAGTTGTTAGATGCTACAAGGGACGTCTTTGAAAGCCATTGATGTAGCAGGCCTGGCCAGGGTTGGAGCCTCTGCTTTCCTGGCTGTGGGTTAGGGAGGGATGCTGGGAAGTGGCCACAAGGTGGCACCATGCCCTATGAAATAGCCCTAGCAGCCCTGCCCTCCTAGACTGCCTAGTGGTTTGTGCCTGCAGACCTTGAGAGGTCTGCCCTCCGGCTGTGCACCCAGGCAGTTGATGGGGGGAAGGGGGGGGGCGTGTCTAGTGAGTCTAGTTATATTTTCAGCCCAAGTGTGACCAAGGAATTAAAGTTGTGGGCTTCCTTGTTTTTTAAACTTAACCTGAGATAGGAGCAAAGATTATAATTTCTGTCCTTGCTCTGGAGGGGTATGAGATCCTGCCTTCCAAGGGAGTGACCCCCTCTAGATGAAGCCCAGCTTTTATCCTAGGGGAAAGCAGACCAGTCAGCAGCCTCCCAGATTCTACTCCCTAACCGTGGATGGGTGTGGGTGGCATATGCCAGCTGATTTCAAGCATGGAATTCAGGCACTTTGGTGCTTGCAAGGCAGGGTGGTTTGATTAAGAGGGGGGGGGGGGGGTTGGCGTTGGTGCAGGAGATTACCTGCAGAAGCCTCACATCATACTTGTAGGTATGCTTGAGAGAGCTTAGAAATGCCTGGGGGCCATTGGAAGCTGGCAGAGAAAGATCTGCTGGTGAAGAACTGGACAGGGATGGCAGAGGCCAGTGAGCCACAAGCAGGTCCCCAGGTGACCCAGAGGCCTAGGAGAACTTTGTTAAACCAATCTGAGCCTTGGAAGGCCTCCCTCTGGGGCAGGCATTTTGACAGTTTTGGGGGCAGTTTTCATTCCGAACAGCTAGTGGCCAGTGGGCACTTTGTTTTCAGGTCATTGCTGCCTGGCATTTGATGAGTGAACAAACTTAAGAAGAGCTAAATGTCCCTGCAGCAAGAGGGCCGGGAGCTTTATGCATTCCAAGTCGCATTAGGCTTAGTCAGGCTAAGACGGCTCAGATTTGCTGTTCAGGCTGGGAAAGTTTTCGGAGCCAACCCATACTTAGTGGGCACAAGGAGACCCAGCTGAAAGTACAAGGACAGAGTGAGGGGGAGGAAAGGAGGTCAAGGAGAGCTTCGAGAACAGCCACAGGCTCCCAGGGGTGCCTGGGCACTTCCCCAAGGTCAGTCACCACTCCCACCCCGGACTTTAGGCCCCTGCCCAGGACTTGGTATGGTCCAAGATGTCAGGAGAGACAGTGCTCAGAGCTCCTTTGATCACAGAAGAACTTGGACCCAAAAGACGTTAGTTTTATTCATGAGCATCAAGTTCCATCCTTGATTTTTTTACGGCAACATCATTGGCATAGGCACGGAGCCAGCCCTAGCAGAGACCCATCCCTGATGGGGAGACTTGGCAGCAAAATGATGGAGTTTTGTTACTGCCCTTTTCTGGACCTTACTCTGGGTCATTGCTTGCTGCTGATCACAGGGCCAGGCTGAGAATAGGGAAGGCCACGTTTAAAAGTATTCTGGACCTGAGGTCCCCAACCCTTGTTGGCTGAACAAGTCATATCCCGCCCCCTTCTCCAGCTAGAATGGTAGCACCGAAACCCAGGAGGCAGAGGCTGACACTTGGGGGCCTGGCAAAGGGTTGCAGACTGGAACGAGACTGACCACGCAGTTCTCGGGCAGTGCCAGTTTAAAGATATCTAAGTTGAAAAATCCACGTTCCCTTCTGACCTTACAGTTTGTCACATGACCTCATTAACCTATACTTCCACAATCCATCAGTCAGCAAGCACTTATTAGGCATTTATGTACAATAACATCACCCTGCATCACCCTAGTTATCCAAGTTATGCCCTGGCCCCATGCCCTCACCCTCCCACTTACTGTTCTCCCTCCGAAGGGAACCAGCTCTGTAACACAGCTGGGTTTCAGAGTCCTTCCCCATAATCTATCAGGTGACCAATGGCAGGGGTGGGTTGATATCTGGACCCTAGGGAGTAGAGGGCAGCAATGTTGCTGAGAAGAGAGGGCCACCCATCTGGAGGACGCACCTCCAAAGGTTGTTTCTGTGTCAGGAAGGCAGTGTCTGTATCTTGTGCCACGAGATGGCATGAGCACATCTCCTGTGGCTTTCATCATCTTTCTGGCTAAGAGCAGTGCATTAATTTTACGTTTAACAAAGCCTGAGGTAATTTGGGTTTATGGCAGGATCCAACCAGTGAAAGAGTGCCTTGAATGTTTTCCGTGTGAGACCAGTGGCAGGTGCCTTCCTATCCTCCATCCTGACTGGCTGCAGTTACATGGAACTTGTGGATGGAGAGGTAAGGGGAAACTTTGGGGAACCCCATTTGTTGACAGGAGGAAAGAAAGTCTGCCTTCCCATGGAGGGCTAGAAGAACTGAGTAGGTCTCTCCTGGAGTTCTTTTCGGGAGGTGGAGTTATGGAGGAAAAATGAGGGGTTTTCAGCACATGGAATGGATTTCTAATGAACCACAGCATTGTATACCAAATGTCAAATGGATATATTGTCCACAGCTAGAACCCAGTTCCCTTGGCATGCCCAGGGTGGGTGTGGGGGAAGGAGGCAGGACAAGTCTCCTGTTCCCCAAACCCTTCCCAGAGATATAGGCCCTTCTGCTGTGGTTAGCTTTGGGGCTGCCCATCCCTTCTGGGCCATGTCTTGAAACACTCGAGCAAGAGAATAGGTAAAGCTAAAGCATTCTAGGCTTGAAGGAAGCATTCCTGAGTCTTCTTTTTAAATCTCCAAAGGCTCAAACTGCTCTTTCTAGTGGACCAGTCATTGCGGAAGGAGGGCGAGGCCTAGGAGCTCAAGGAGCTCAGTTCCTGCAGGACCCTTACTGAAAAAGAGCCAGGCTAGGCCTTGCCCTCCTCTAACTTTGGCATGTGATGCAGGGGTGGGACCTCGAGTGGTTAAGTACTTTGACTGAATCTGTCTTGACCTTCTGAGTTCCCAAAGTTCACATTTCTTGGTATTCAGTTTAGTGCCTGCCATCCTGGAGAGAAAGGATCCAGCATGTCACTGCCCACCCACTGGCTTCTCCCCATTGTCATGCTCAGCCGTTCCCATTCCCATCTTCCCAGGCCCTGCTGGAAATTCAAATTGAAGTGGCATAGTCCCTTATCCCTCCCCTTGCTTCTGACCCCGAGACCTTCTCCCCTCCCTCCTCCTGCTCCAGAGATTGCTGCTTTATTTTTGAAGATACGCATCCAGCCAGAGCTGCCCAGACTCCTTCAGTGAGCTGTGGAGGCAAGCAGAGAAGAGAGGACATGTGGGGACCTCCCCATCCTGGCTCCAGGGAAGCAGTGGTCAGGGGGATGGCCCTGGCAGGAAGAGGTGGCCCCTGCAAGCAAGAGCTTGAAGGCCAAGTGGACTTCCTCTCTCTGAGCCTCCCAGAATTCTCTCCCTCCCAAGGTCCCCTTCCTGGCGTCATTGGCGTCCTTCAAAGCCCAGCTGCAACACCTGATGCTTTGTATATGCTTAGAGCTGGACATACTTGTGGTCTCCCTTGAGGGTAAGCTCCTCACAGGATAGTCCTGCTTCACTTGGGTCTGGCCCTTGTGGGCATTTGAGAGGGAACCCACTAGGTGACTGACTAAATGCTTGCTGTGTGCCAAGCACCTTCCAGATTCTGGGGATACAAAGGCCAAACATGGTAGGTCCTGCCCTCAGCTTTCAATCTAACTGGAGAGAGAAAACTTGTCGGCACCCAGGAACAGCAGGAGGCAGACCTGAGCGGGACAGATGATGTCCCACATTCTCTCCCCAGGGGAGCGTATAAAGGGCAGGAGGGAACAAAGGAGGCTGCTGGCGAGCAGGGTGAGAACGAAGGCCGGAGGGGAGAAGAGAAGCTGGAGGAGATCCTGAGGGGGCCCCTGAGGGTGGAGCCGGGTAGAAGCCCAGGAGACCTCAGCACAGCCCCTCCCCCTCCCCACTGCCTGCCCTCTTCTCAGGACTGTGCACTCACTGGACGATGTCGGCAAAGGCAGAGAGCAGAGGCTTGGACTGGTATTTGATGCCGTGCTTGGCACACAAGGATCTCACCAGGGGGGCCACCTTGTGGTAATTGTGTCTCGGCATGGTGGGGAAAAGGCTGAAGGGGACAGCAAGGGAGACATTTAGTAGGATTCCTCTTGGAACAGAGACATTGGAAGGCTCTGTGGGGTCCAGATTTCTTATGTGTAAAATAAGAGGAGCTGGCCGTGTGACTCTTTGGTTTCTTGTTCCCCAGTCCCCATACACTACTGGGTGTCCTGTCTCCCTGGCCCAGCCCCAGATCCTGCTGGGGCCTCATCATCCCCCACCCTGGCTGCTGCCCTTTTCCAGCCCCCCAGACTCACTGGTGCTCAATCTGGAAGTTGAGGTGTCCACTGAACCAGTCATTGAAGAAAGACTCATGCACATTACACGTGGCTTGCAGCTGCCAGAGAAAGTCATCCCAGGGCCAGTAAGGCCATAGCCAAGGGCCCTTCCCCAACTACCACAGTCCTCTCAGGAGCCCCGCTTAAGCCCACCAAAAGGTTCCAGTGTCCCCCTACCTCCCTGGGACCTCCCAAACACCAGGTCCAGGTGGTACCTGAGTGGAGACCCAGTCCATGTTCCGGTCATGGTCAATGTGCATGGGGATGTGGTTCATCTGGGTCACCCACACAAACCAGTTGCTCTCCAGGAACCTAGGCAAGCAGAGACATAGTGGATATTGTAAAATGTCCCCTGCCCCAAGCAAGTGTGAGCCCCGGGGCTCCTTCTTTCCCACCCTGCCCTCAGCTTCTACCTGACAATGAAGAAGAGGGCCAGGAAGTCTTTAAGGCCCAGCAGGGGAATGTAAGTTAAGGAGATTCTCAGATAGAAGGTGAGCATCCAGGCCAAGTCCTAAGATGTAGAGGGAGGAGGCATCAGGAGAGGCCACTCTGCCCCCCACCCTATGTCTCTCCCCTCCCTATCTCTCTCTATCTCTCTCCCCCTCCCCTCCCATGTCTCTCTGTCTCTTTGCACTAGCAGGTGTTTGACAGACAGGTCTGAAATGAATGTATGCCCAAGGATTCTAGACACATTGGTGCCTGCCTCTGGCCCAAGTGCTTCCTGTCCGAGGAGCCACATGTGAGCGGTCCGATGGTATCATGTCCTTATTTACAGGAAGACGTCCTTGGCTCGGGGAGAGACCCCCAGCCTCCTTGGAACAATGGGGAGTCAGGGGTGCTGGCCCAAGGACACTCACCACCCACTTCTTGCGCTGGACCACAAAATAGAAGATATACCACTGGAAGTAGACGGGCAGCAAGGCGGGGGGGCCAACTGCAAAGACACAAGTGTGAGCCACTCCACTCTGGGTCAGAGAACTGAGGTCCGGAAACCACCTGAGAGTTGGCCCTAGTCTGACCCTTTCATTATATAGATGGGGAAACTGAGACTCTAAAGGCAAAAGTGGGCTGCCTGTGGTCACAGAGCCAGCAAGGGGCAGAGCAGGACTGGGATGCTGGGCCTTTCAGGCTGAGCCACCAAGCAAGCTGCTTCCTCTGGCTCAGCCTGCCCTGCTCACCTCACATGCTAATCACTGGGCTACAAGACCCAGTTTTGAGAAAAGGGGGAAGCAAAATGGCGACATGTGAGCAAATCCAAAACGTCCAGTCAGATCTGTGGAGAGGAGGAGGGAAGATCTGCAGGGAGCTCTCCTGGGTAGGTGTGAGAAGTCAAGCCCTCCTGGAGCGGCTGGCAAGATGCCTGTTCATCTGTCCATCCGTGGGAGGGGAATGGAGGGTGAGAACAGCACCCCAGCTTCCCTCCTCTTCTCAGAGCACTCCCAACTAGGAGGCCCCATGACCTCCCTCACAAATTCTTCTTTGCCCATAACTGACATCCTAAACAACGCAGGTCTCAGAAGCAAACCCAGCGTGACTGAGCTAACTCACATATAGACCTTTCTGACCTTTTTTAAAGGCACAGTCACTCTAAGCAGACTGCAGAGCCTGGCTGCAGTAAGGGGCCCTCAGAACTGCTGCTGCCTCTACCCAGCAAGCCCAGCATCTGCCCCTGGCCCCTAGGCTCCCTCCAGGGCTGCTTCTGGTCCAGCCTCCATTTTTTTAGGCGTGTAGGGCCTGGCTAGTACTCACTTGACCATAGAACCTGTCCCCACAAATGCACCAGGGGCTGACTGGGGTCCAGGACCCTTCTGCCCAGGAGGAGAAAGGGAATTTTCAAGAAAGAGAAACTAAGGAAGTGGTACCTTCAAGTACCTCAAGAGAAATGACCCTCCCACCTGGTCAGGAATACCTCCCTCCAGGGGCCCAGGTTGGTTCAGTGTGAAGGGGCCTCATTGGGCTGGCCAGGTTGCATTCTCTGGCCCACCTGACCCCATGGCCCAGACAGGATACTCACTCAGGAAGAAGTACTTGTGCTGATGGTTATAAGGCATGTATTTCTTCTTCTGCTTCCCCAGCTGGAAAGAGGAGAGGGACAGGGTGAAGAGGGATGCCAGAAAAGGCTGTGATCTCCCCAACACCAGTCTTGGTCTAGGGTCAGCACCTGTCCCAAGGCTGGCCACTGCTCCTTTACCAGACCCTGCCCGCCCAGTGACACTGCAAAGGTCAGAGGCCTGGGTGTCCATGGTCACTGAGGTCATTTAGGTCTGAGGGACTCCACATTGTGAGCCCCTCCCCAAGGAGGGGCCAGAAGCAGCTTAGAAAGCACATCTAAAGCTGTCATATGTCCCAGGACACCAAGCAAGCTCAGTTTCCTCACACAGTGCCCCAGGGAAAGGCGGAGTGCCCGGTGCCCGGACCCACAGCCCCCTCTTTTATCCCAGCCTGTGATGGAGGAGGCTGTTGAGGGCTCCCGGGGCTGAGGCACCAGTGACAAGATGCCAGCTGAAATCCCGTGTGATTCTCAGTGTGTGTGCAAGAATGGGATAGACACTTGGCTCCCCCCCAGAAAAGTAAGGCGCGTAGGTGGCTGGAGACATGTGTGAGGGAACCAGATTAAAGCTGGCTCTGTGAGGCCTTTAGCGGGGAAACGTCGGCCAAGAAACGCCAAGTACCTTGTCCAGGGTAAGGCCCTGACCCATGGGAGTCGTCCTATCTGGGCAGCAGCCGGCAGAGGCCCAAGCCGCTGAGGTCCTGCCCTTCCCCACTGTGACCTCTCCTGCCGAGACCACATCTGGCACAGCCTGCTCTCCACCTGGGAAGCTCAGTCTGTCCTTCCTCCTGCCATACCACCTCCCCTTCTGTTCTGGTCTAAGCCTCTGGAACCTTCCCTTCCTGACCTCATCTGGCTCCTGCCCCTCCATCAAGAGATACATGATGATGAACTAAGTCTCTAAGGGTCAGAGGCAGACAGCAGGTGAGGGAGAGAAGGAACCTGGGTTCAAATCCTGCCTCAGATGCTTAATACCAACTGTTATGTCTTTGCCACATGGAAGGTGCTTAATAGATATTTATTGGTTGAATGATTTATTCCCTCTTCAAACCTGTTTCCTCATCTGTAAAATGGGGGAAAGACCTTGTGCAGTCCCTCTAGGAGTGGTCCTGAGGGTGGGGTGAGGTGATGCACATAAAAGGTTCTCAGTTCTCAAATGCTGGGAGATCCAACACATTGTGGGTGAATCTGCCGTCTTCCCCTGCCGCCACCCCAGATCCTTCATGCCCTCCCTGGAGGAGCCTCCTCTGGTCCCCCATCCCAAGGACCACAGTGCCCTTAGTACCCTCGCTGTGTATTTAATGCTGGGCTTCATGATAGTTCATTTGGACGTCCTCTCCTCTAGACTGGGCACTGCACGGGAGTGGAATGGCGTCTTGTGTAAATGTTGCATAAGGACGAGCTAACATTCATATAGAGCCCTTTATGGAGATTACCTTGCCCAGTCCTCCCAACTACCCTACGAGGTCAGTGCTATCATCCCTACTTTACAGTTGAGGAAACTGAAGCAAACAGGGGAAGTGACTCACCCAGGGTCACACAGCTGGTAAGTATATAAGGCTAGATTTGAACTCAGGCCCTCCTGACTTCAGCAGCTGCTGCCTTTGTAGGGCTCTGCTGGTGTCTGTTGTGAACACCCCCTCAATGGCCTGCCCTCCTGGCCTTCTGTTCTAACCCAGATCCTGACCTCACAGATCCAGACTGCCAGACCCCCCAGCCACCAGTGTTGTCTCCCTCTCCTATTGTGGGTCTATCCAGAGACACACTGAGGCATGGTGAGAAGGACAGGCCTGGGAATTGCCTGGGCCTAACTCTTCCTCATCATCCCTTGGGCCCCCTAAGATTTGGGGGGCCCTGCCTTCTAGGCCTTGCTGCAGCGAGGAGGATGGAGGCAGCCTGGATCTCTCCCTTCCCTCCTGTCCCGGCTCACCTCCACTGACAGAACCTTCCCCAGGGCAAAAAAGAGGGGGTGCATGTTGATGTCTGGGTCTTTCCGGAAGCAGTTGGGCTTGGCGTGGTGCTGAAAGTGCAGGTGGTTCCACCAACTGGCGGGGGCCCCCTGGATACGAGAGACACAGACTGAGTGGGTAAGGAAGAAGCTGGGCTCCCACCCATCCCCAAGCCCAGTGCTGCAGCCTCCCAACCTTCAGGTGGCCAATCACAAAGTGGTGAATCAGGTGGTTCCACGCAGATGTGCGGCAGACTGAGAGATGTCCAAAGTCATGTTGCAGCCATCCCGCCTGGGCCTGGGAGAGAGGGCAGAGCCAGTGGGGCTGGGCCCCAAGTCCTCCGAAGAGAGGGTGCCTCCCATTGCGCCCCTTCCCTCAGTTTTATCACCCACCACTAGCCCCACTCTGCACAGGAGCAAACAGGCAGGCTGAGAAGTTGGCTGACTTGGCCAAGAGGACACAGCCAGGAAGTATTCTAACCATGTGACTCCTCTTTGCCCCTCAGTTTCCCCACCCTTAAAATGAAACGACCTCACCGATCTCTACACTCCCCAGTGGATAACTCATAACTCGTTTTCCTCCACACCTCCCCTCATCTGACCTTCAAGGAGACCACTATTCCAGTTTCCCAGATGCCCTACCTCAGGGGCCTCCTGCTCCCCCAACCCTGAATGGTCTTCTCTCTCAGCATATGTCCCTTCCCTCTCCCAAGGGCCTGAGTCCCCCCTCCTCTGGAGAAGGCCAGAGACTTTCCTAAGGGCCCCCATTCTGCCTCTCCAACCTCCTCAGAGTCTGCCCCCTTGACATTCTGTACACACAACATTTGAACTTGCCTCCCCGCCCCCACCTGGAGGAGTCCTCGACCACTTGGCTGAAGGGCAGCCTCCTGTGGACCCTTGTTGGTTCCCCCTGTCCCCACCCCAGCTGTTTGCTTCTTCCCTTCTGAGGCTAACCTTCACCTATGCTGTCCCAGCATCCTGCA
Source organism: Potorous gilbertii (assembly GCA_028658325.1). NCBI lineage: Eukaryota > Metazoa > Chordata > Mammalia > Diprotodontia > Potoroidae > Potorous > Potorous gilbertii. Next base: position 260,286,037 of record CM053770.1, read on the forward strand.
TACTGATTTATAGGGCTTGTTTTTACCAGCAGATTATGAGTTCCAGGAGGCTAGGAGGGCAGGTTTTGTTTTTTTTTTAAATTTTTCTCTATCTCCAGTGCCTTAAACATGCCAAGTGCTCAGTCAGTGCTTATTAGGGGACTGACGGACAATTGGACAGTTACTCTCAAAGCCTGGGGACCAGCACTTCGAGGAGGCCAGAGCTGGGCCCAAGATGAGGAGACTCCAGATCTCAGCACCAGCTCTGGCGTTATCAGTATGCAGGAAGCACAGGCGAGCGCAGAATGAAAGCCTTTCCTTTTTGGGAAGCCAGAACCTCAATTCTGGAGCAGCATCGATTCCCGTGGGAACGGGGCCGGGTTGGGAAAGAGCCAAGCTCAAAGGGGCTGGGGAGATTTCACAGGGAGTGAGCAGGGGGACAAAAGAGTTGGGGGAGACAGAAGGAGCTGCCCAAGGAGCTGGGGCCTTACTCTGCATGGTAGCGAGAAAAGGAACAGAATAGGAGATGTGAGTGGCAATGAAATGTCAGCTTTTCACCTTTGGAAATGCCTGCCTTCCCCTCTGAGCCCCCAGCCAGAGCAATCCTGACACCAGTTGTTTCTGGTCCAGTGTCAGGGACCCTGACAGGCAGTGACCCTAGGCAAGTTACCTTGCTGCAGGCAACCCCAGATCAGTTTTCCGGGCCAGAGATGGTTTCTGGTCTGTTGGAGGCGGAGGGTCTGGGATCCTAGATTCTCTCCAGTATGTTCATGTTCTGGGAGTACAGAATGGGGCTCCCCATCCAAAGGCTTGTCTGTTTCAGCTCTGATATCCCCTGCTCTAAGGCCCTCCCAGCTCTGACTCTTCATGTCCTAAGGCCCTCCCAGCCCTGACATTCCATTACCTAAAGTTCTTTCCAGTTCTGATATTAAATGATCCATATTGTAAGATCTCTTCCCTCGCTAACATGCTTGTTCTCTGCCTGAGTTTGGGGTCTCTTTCCTTTCTACAATTCACACTAACATCCTCTCAAGGATAAAAAGCATTTGCTATGGACAAAAGTAGAGGGGACATCCAGATCACTAAGAGAGGCAGGTAGCCTGGTTATCGTTACCTGGACAGTGCTGAGCAACACCGCGCTGATAAGGAAGGGAACCAGTGATGTCCCGAAGACCCAGAGTGTGAGCCACGCTGCCACGTCCAAGAGCAGGATGTGCAGCAGGTAGAGTGTGAAGAAGATGGGATTGGCCTTCATGAGTCCCATGCGCTCCACAGTGGCCCGCAGCTCTCGGAATTCATCCGTGAGCTGTTTCTGTGAGACAAAAGGCAAGCAGTGTTCTGCTCTGACCCCCTGATGGTGGGTGGACTGCCCATCTGGGCAGCTATAGGCATCCTGCTAGGTCTTAGTAGAATGTTATGGCTAAGTGGTGTGACGGTTCCTGCACCCTGGGGCTGCGCTCAGTGACTGACAGGCACTGACCACCTTCAGTGTGTCTGAGAGAATGGGAGCTGGGCTGGGGAGGAAAGAGCCCTTGCTTAGAAGAGGAGGCCAAAAAGGCCGAGGCCGTGTAGCCAGGTCAGAAGCTGATGGGAAAAGGAGGTCTGTCACTTGGAGAAAGACCTGATTATTCTACAAGGTTCAGCACAAGGATGGACACAGAAAATGAGGGGAGGGAGGAAATCCAAGAGACAGTCTCCTGACAATTAGAGCCATATAAAGTGGTGAGTTCCCCATCCCTGGAGATGTTCAAGTGGAGGCACAGATGCCACTTTGTGGGATTATTCTTTCCTTAGAGAAATACTAGCTGGTCTCAGAAGGGTTCTCTAGGATGCTCTGCATCTGAGATGCCTGGGAGTTCAGGGAAACCTCAGACAAGATCCCCCCATCAACCCCCCGGCTCTCTAACCAACTCACGTTTTTGTTGGGCTCAAAGCTGGGCTGGTCCGGAGCCAGCTCCCCAATCAGCAGGGAATTCATGTACTTCCGAACCAAGGCTTTGTCAATGTGGAACGCCGTGAAGGGATCCTGGAGAAGACAAGGGGAAAGCAACTGAGGACCCGCCCTGAGCCCCACCTGGTCGCAGAGACCACTGATCCTGCTCTTACCTCAGGCTCCTCTATAAGGACAACAGGAGATGTGCGTACCCCTACAGATACACGCACCCCCACATTCAGCTGAGGACACTGAGCCAGAGAAAGGGCACAAGGCCAGTAAGGGTCAGTGAGGCTTACAGGCCATCCCTTCTTGGGACTGGGGGGCACTTGGCTCTCCCCCGCAACACTCACCTTGGTATTCTAGGCTGGAAGCCCTGTCCCCAAATGGCTTTTCAGGGGAGGACATGACCCCAGTCAGCGCTGATGGCGGAAGGAGCAAATGTTCTTCCAGCTTCTCTAAGATGTTAAAATCTAAGTAACTTTAGGTTAAACCCCAAAGTGAATAGCAGAGTCAGGAGGAGGGAACCTTGAATCCTTTGGGCAGGAAGGACAGAAGTCCTAGGGGATAAAACTCAAACTCTGTGACCTGGCACTTACCAATGGCAGGCGGGTCCTTAAAAAACACACAGTGGGCCATGTCCAAGGCTAAAACACCCCAGTCCTTGGGACAGATATTCTGAAGGAGAAGCTGGGTCCGCATCCTGCTGCCCAGACTGACCAGCAGGTTTCAGCCTCTCAGAGCCCCAGCTTCCTCAGTGAGCACTGAATTATACCAGTCACCTGTTTGTTTGCCTCCTTTTGCAGGAGGGGCCCAGACAGCCCCTGTCCTCAGGATGTTCCCATTCCCCAGGGGAGCCTGGAAGACCCAAGAGGCACCTCCAAAGAGATGAGGCCCAAACTAAGAGAAGGGGGTGGACAGAGGCAGAGAGAATAGAATATGGAGATCTCTGTGACCTCAGGCTTGTCTTCTCTGTAAAATATGGGCTTGGGCAAGAGGAGACCTCTTGGAGCCCCACCAGGCACTTCTGAGCAATCCTCTCCATCATCCCAGCAAGGGGATAAGATCTGGCACCCAATGTGTGGAGTCACAGGTGCCTAGGGGGAGGTGACCCCGATGGAAAATGGACTCACTACCCACTTCAGCTCCCACTACCTGCCTCCCTGAGTGGTTGCAACACAAGGGTTTTACAAACCTTAGAAACTTGTATTATTATTATACATCTTTGGATCTGGGTGCTCGGGAACGCCTCGACCAAAGAGTCCTGCTTAAAACAACTCCATGATTTTAGCAACAGATGGGAGCAGCCTGGTCAGCCCCAGACTCTGTGGTCATGGAATTCACTCGGCTATAAAATGAACACCTTGTTGGCCTCCAGGTCCTAACCTCCTTCTCTAAATGCTCTATAGCCTTTTTCTGCCTAAAGAAAAATACTGAAATACATCAGGAATGGATCAGGACAAGTGTGTGTGTGTGTGTGTGTGTGTGTGTGTGTATGTATGTGTGTGTGTGTGTGTGTGTGTGTGTGTCTCACCACCAGGACAGCCAGAGGGCAGAGATTTAGTCAGCCCCAGGAAATCACCATCTATGACATGGCCACAGGGGTGGAGATCAGGACAGAATCTAGAGCCTCCAAGAATTGCTTCTGCATCTCTGGAGAGGAAGGGATGTCTTCATTCCCAGGGCTTCCAGACACCACACCTAGACTGTGAGCTCAGTTCTGGGCACCAACATCTTAAGGGGGACATTGAAAAGCTGGAAAGCCTTCTTACAAGAGTAGCTGGGATGGGCAGGGGTGTCTAAAAATGCTCCATGGGGGCCAAGAGGCAACCCAGCTGAACTCTCTCAACATTTCCCTCTAAACAACTTTAAAATGACACCTTGAAGAAATTTTAGAGCATTGGAGTCAACAAAAGGTCCTGGTGAGATATTTTTTGGTTGAAGAAAACTTAGGAGGTTAGCATAAGTCTATGACACCAGAGGGAAGCCTATCTGGAACCCACACATGGGGCAGCAGCAGCCTCAGCCCAGAAGTGGTAATGGTGTTGGACAATTGGTCAGAAAGAGATTATAGAGGACACTCTGCTACCACTGGATACATCTGGCACTGACTGGCAACTCTACTGCCCGTATGCAGTTCCAGGGCAAAGAGAAGCACTGAGGTCAGTTCCAAGGGAGCAGGGACCCTGGTCATAGGTCCGGGGGAAGACCAGAGCACAGAACAGGAGAGCACTGACCACACATTCCCCAGGATCACACCACCATGCAAGCAACAAAAATTTGCAGACTTCCACGATTAGCTCTGAAAAGAGCAACACAGAAATAACTTTAACATAAACTTTAGAGTCAAGAAATAGGCTGAGAAATAGGCAAACAAAAAACAAAAAAGAATGACCATAATAAATTACTTCAGTGGCAGAGAAGACCAAGTCACAAACTCAGAAGAAATAAAAATGTGAAAACAGCTCCAAAAAAAGCCTCCAGGAAAAAGCTAATTCCTGGAAGGGTTAAGAAATAAGAGGAAAAATTAGGAAAAGAAATGAGAATCACACAAGAAAATTAAGAAAAGAGAATTAAACAGCTTGATGAAAGAGGTATGAAAAACACTGAAGATGTAACAACTTTAAAAACAGAAAGAGGCACAAAATTGCACTGAACTTTTAAAAAGCAGAATCGTCAAATAGAAAAAAAAGGTACAAATCTCATTGAAGAAAATAATTCCTTAAAAATTAGATTCAGGCAAGAGAAAGTTAATGACTCCATGAGATGTCAAGAAACAATAAAACAAAATCAAAAGAGTGGAAAAAATAGAAGAAAATGTGAAATACTCCTTATTGGACAAACAACTGACGTGAAAAATAGATCAAGGAGAGAGAATTGAAGAATTAATGGATTACCTGAAAGTCACGACAAAGGAAGGAATCTAGACATCATGTTCCAAGAAATTATCAAGGAAAATTACCCCAGTATCTTTGCTCCAGAAGATACAATAGTAACTGAAAGAAACCACGGATCACCTCTTGAAAGAGATCCCAAAATGAAAACTCCTAGGAATATTGTAACCAAATTTCAGAGCTGCCAAGTCAAAGAGAAACTATGTAACTATATAACCTAGAATAACCTATTCTGCAAAACTGAGTATAATCTTTCAAGGAAAAAAGTAGACTTTTAATGAAATAGAGGACTTTCAAGCATTCCTCATGAAAAAGATCAGAGAAAAGGGAAAGGACTTATTATATGAATAAAAATATTTACAGCAGCTCTTTTTGTGGTAGCAAAGAGTTGGAAATCAGGAGGATGCCCATCCATTGGAGAACTGCTGAAAATGCCATTTTGTTATAAGAAATGTTAAGGGAGCTGATTTCAGAAAAATACAGTAACTCCTGCCTGAACTGATGCAAAGTGTAGTGAGAAGACCTCAGAGATCACTGGGCACAGTAACGGGGATATTGTAATGAGGAAAGACTTGGTTACTCTGATCAATACCATGGTCCAAGGCAATTCCAAAGCACTCAGGAGGGGCAGCTAGGTGCTGCAGAGGATGCAATGCAGGGCCTGGACTCAGGGAGACTCAGACACTTTCTAGTTGGGTGACCTTGGGCAAGTCACGTCACCCTGGCTGCCTGTTTCCTCATCTGTAAAATGAGCTGGGGAAGATCTGCTCCAGGATCTCTGGGTTGGACAGGCTTAACATGAAAAGATGCTGCCCACATCCAGAGAGAGAAGTGATGACTTCTGGGTACCAATCTCCATATTTTTTTTCTGACTTTCTTTGGACTGGACAGCATGGACACGGTCTGTGTGATTCCCCAGGCTTCTCAGCGGGTGGGGAAGGGGGAGAGAGAGAATTTGGAATCACCATTTTAAAAGAATGTCAAAAATAATGTAATTTCACTTTTTTGAGAAAAAAAAAACCAACCCAGAATGTTCTGTGGGATCCATTGGGGTGACTGGGGATGTTTAGCAGGCAGAAGAAAGGATGGCTGGGGTGGGGGGGCTCCCCTGGGCCAGCCCCCCAACCCCTCCAGGTAGGTGTAGACAGGACCTACCCCGTGGGGTGTGGGGGGACGGGGCTGCAAGGCCTCCGCTTAGGATTTAGGCAGGGGAAGTTTGAAACCATCAGGGAAGGGATCCAAGCCGAGGGGGGCTCCTTTCCCAGGAGACTCCCCTTGTCTCGGGCTCAGTTTCTCCATCTGTCAAACGAGGCTCCTGTTAGCGGTTCTTCCAGTGCAGACAGGGGAGACACGGCCCCCTCGGGGCTCCTCCCAAGGGCCTCCTCCAGGCCTCCCCCCGCCAGTTGCCGGAAGAGGCATCCGACTGCTCGCTGAGACTGGTTCACCCTCTTTCGCGGAGCGTGGGGGCTCACCCCGCCCCCGTGCCCCCTCCCCGGGTCAAGGACCGCTCCCACCCCCCTATTGGACGAGCAGCGGCAGAGGAGGGACCAAGGTGCGGTGGTACCACTCGTTAGGACCAATCACCGCCCCCGTGGTCGGAACAATGTCACATAACGGAAAAGGCAGCTGCGCCCCGCCCCTCCACTCCCGGCCTACCGACTGCGCTGCTGCGCATGCTCCGTCTCCAGGGCAGACCACGGAGACCCTAGCCGGGTCGCGAGAGTCTCGGGGGCGGGGAGGGGAAGGAGGGAGGGGGGGCAGAGCAGGGCCTGGGCCTCTAGGTGATCAGCCAGAATCAGAGCCCGGGGAAGGACTACCGGAGACGGGCGGCTCCCCCAAGCTGGGGACGGGAGGAAGGGGGCGCTCCCGGGGGGCCCAGATGGAGCTTTGGCCGGGGGTCTCCCGGAGGATGCGGGACGCCTTGCCCAGGGGTGCATTCTGGACCCTCCCGTGCCCCTGCCCTTTAGTCGTCGGCCCTTCTTCGACCTGGCATGACCTCCTTGGGTCCCCGAGGTCCCAGCCAGAGCCCCATTCCTCTCATCAGGGCAGCGCCATCCCTCGGGGGCATCTCCGGGCGTGCCCTCTTTGTGCCCGGAGCGCCATCTCCCCCTGGAGCGCGAGCTCCTGAGAGCGGCCGGGCTAGGCTCCATGCCAGCCTCGTGTCTTGACAGCCGGGCCCGCATTCCCGGGCATCCCAGAGCTTCCTTTAGGACCTTCCCTTCCCACTCGGACAGCATTCGGGCACGTGCAGTCTCGACCCACGAACATCCGTGCTAGTCGGGCCCAAAGTCACCCAGCCAACGGCCCACCCTTCCCGGGCGCCCAGCTCGGTGCCATACCCCATCCCCGCCGGCTTTGGCCGTTAGCTTGGCAAGGTGGAAGTCCACTCGTGCCCCCGTCGGCCCTTCCATCCCCCCAGGAAACCCGGCTCCAGGTTTCCCAGGCCCTCCGGCACCAGCCACTTCTCCTCCAAGAACGCCTGGATCCCCACGCCCCTTCTGGCCGTCCTAAGCCGGGGGTCCGAGCCCGGGCCGGGCAGCAGCCCCCGCCCGCGGGACGGCGCGTCCCCCGCGCCCCCACTCCCGCGCCGCAGCCCCGGGCCCCGCGCTCACCGTGGCATCCTGGCCCGCGTAATGCCCGATGACCCGCGAGCCCCCCGGGTGCCTCCGGCTGAACTCGCTGATGTCGTAGACCTTGCGGTCGATGACGAGCCAGCGCTCCTGACGCCCGGAGCGCCGCGCCACCTCGTCCCACGTGAAAAGTCGCGGCGAGGCGCCCGCAGACTCCGAGTGAGGGGCCATGCTGGCTGCGGGGGGCCGGAGCGGGCGGCTGCGCGCGCTGCTTCGGTGCGGCCCGAGCGCGCGGAAGCCGTTTTCAGCACCAGCGGCGGCGGACGGCGGCCAAGCCCGGGGCCGCTCTCCCATTGGCTGAGCCGCGTGGCGAGGCAGGAGGAGGGGGCCCCGGAGGGTCCGCCCCACCTCTCCCCGGCCCCCGGGACCGAGCGGCCGCGCGCGCCCAACCCCCTCCCACCCCCGCGGGGCTCCGCTGCGCCCGCGGCACCCGGCGCCTCTGGAGGAGCTCTGAACTGCGTGCCAGCCCTGCCACCGCCCGGGCAGCCAGGGAAACTGAGGCCCCAGCCCTGCCCCCCTCTGGGCAGCCAGGGAAACTGAGGCCCCAGCCCTGCCACCGCCAGGGCAGCCAGGGAAACTGAGGCCCCAGCCCTGCC
>CM053770.1:260294568-260324834 GCA_028658325.1 Potorous gilbertii
GGGAAACTGAGGCCCCAGCCCTGCCACCCTCTGGGCAGCTAGGGAAATTGAGGCCCCAGCCCTGCCACCCTCAGGGCAGCCAGGGAAACTGAGGCCCCAGCCCTGCCACCGCCAGGGCAGCCAGGGAAACTGAGGCCCCAGCCCTGCCACCCTCAGGGCAGCCAGGGAAGCTGAGGCCCCAGCCCTGCCACCGCCAGGGCAGCCAGGGAAACTGAGGCCCCAGCCCTGCCCCCCTCTGGGCAGCCAGGGAAACTGAGGCCCCAGCCCTGCCACCCTCAGGGCAGCCAGGGAAATTGAGGCCCCAGCCCTGCCATCACCAGGGCAGCCAGGGAAACTGAGGCCTTAGCCCTGCTAGCACCGCTTGGAGCAGACACCCATACATGGTAGTCCTGGCAGACAGCACGTAGCACAGAGTAGGAAGGCTCTTAATAAATGCTTGTTGATTGGTGGGGTGAGAGCCTGTTTTGGGTCTCCGGTAATACGAACCGAACCGCGTGGCCCCTGCCCTCGAGAAGCTTAGCCCCTACTAGCTTATGGATAATAAAGCAGTGTAATCTGAATCATTTGGTAAACACCTACTATGCCCTGGACACTTTGCCGAGAACTGGGCATCACGCTAACTGGATATACACGCCCGATCCCTGCAGAATAGATGGGAGGTGACCATCTCAGAAGGAAGCATGGGGTCTGGGGCTGGGGGACCAAGAAACTTGAAGTGATTGTGAGTAGAGGCTGGAGGGAGGCCGGCAGTGGAGGTGAAGCTGCCGCTGCCCTTCTGAGATGCGAAAAGGGAAGGGAAGAGAAAAGAGAGCACCTGGAGAACCAGAAAGCAGAGCCAGGGAACAGATGGCAGCCTCAGCATGGGCGCGGGCACACACACACACACACACACACACACTCAGACACACAGACAGACAGACACACATACACACGCACACACACAGGACAAAGGAGCAGGGTGCCAGGCCACAAAGAGGAGGCCTGCACTGAAAAACACTGCAGGAAATTTGAGGTCTACCCATTTCAGCTAGAGGGGATGAGGCAGGATCAGGGACTTTAGGTTAAGGAATTCTTAAGCTGAGGTCTACGAACTTGGTTAAAACAAATATAGTACTTGTCCTTTGTAATTCTATGTGTTATATGCATTTAAAAAGATTATTTTGATAAGGGGTCTAGAGAGTGAGGAAGGAAGGAAGGAGGATGGAGGGAGAAAGAGAGAGAGGGGGAAGGAAAGAAGGGAGGAAAGAGGAAGGAAGTAAGGCTAAGATCCTCTAGCTTATTAATTCTTCTCAGTAATACAGTGACCCAAAACAATTTCAAAAGACTCATGATGGAAAATGCTCTCCACACCCAGAGAAAGAACCATGGAGTCTTCAGATTAAAGCGTACTATGTGGAAATATGTTTACATTATTGCACATATATGACCTATATTAGATTGCTTGCTGTCTTGAAGAGGGGCAGAGGAAGAAGGAGAAAAGAATTTGGAACTTAAAATTTTACTAAAAAATGGATGTTGAAAACTACCTTTATATGTAATTGGAAAAAAAATACTATTTCCAAGAAAAATTTTCTTTAGAAGATCCACTGGTTTAGAGGATGAGAGGACCTGGCATTGAATGCTGGACCCACTACAGCAAAATTCTGATTGTACATGTACAACCCTGGGGGAGTCATTTCAACTTCCTGGGCCTCAGTTTCCTTATCTGCAAAATGGAGGTACTGGGCTAGATCCTCCTTAAGTGTTCCTCCAGAAACAGAATAGGCAGCTAGAAAGATAAGTTGAAGGGAGGGGAGAGAGAATGTGACTCCTTTCTCCTCAGTTTCTCTTGGGGGAATTTTAATTTCCCAAAAGCCACAGAAAGAAATTCAAAGCTGGAAAGGCTGTTAAGAATTGCTCTTTTCCAAGTAGAAGAATACTCAGACACTAGGTGACCTGTCACATGTCACCCACTACATCCTATGATTCTGCAAAAAAAAAAAAAAAAATTGAAAAACATGTCTTGAAAGGATTGTCAAGAGTCAACCTCTGCCTCTCTGATGCCAATCCTCCCTGATCTCAGAGTGGGTGAGCCCATTGTCCTGAGTTCTGCTTGCCACATTGCTACCTTCTGTCCTTGGTGCTGTCTCCTAAAGAAGATGGCCCCAGAGAAATGTCATTCTTGCCTTTCCTACTTTGTCCTGTCTTTTGTCACCAGTTGTAGTTCCTGCAAACACCCAGGGATGAAGACCTTTGTTCTGGCCTGAAAGGTAGCTTCACCTATTTATTACAGGAGTTCTTAAATTAGTGTCCATGAATTTTTTTTAAAATGCCTTTTAACAACTGGAGTTCAGTGTTCAGTGTAATTGGTTTCTTCAGCAATTCAGTCTACCAGATTTCGTGCATTTACACACCTGAGCTTGAGAGGGGGCCCAGAGGCTTCACCAGACTGAATGCCCAAAGTGGCCATTCCCCCTCCCCCCAAAAAGATAAAAAAAACTCAGGGTATAATAGTGGGTTAGAGAGATCACTGGGCTAAGAGCCTGAGATTATAGGTTCAAATCCTCAAAGGAGTTTCCTTATCCCATCTGTACAAACAAGAACACTTATGCAACCCTCTCACTGTGTAGGTGGGAAGAAAGAGTAAAGCTGCTACGTAAACAGGAGTTACCATTACGACTAACTTCAGTTAATTCCACTCAGTCAGGATGTCCTTTCAGCCCCCATTTTACCTGGAAAGTCCTTGAGGGAAGGACCTGGGTGTTTTTTGGTTTTTGGTTTTTTTTATAGACCTAGCCCTTAGCACAGTGCCTGACACTTCCTAGGAGATTCAAGAATGCTTGTTGACTTGACATGTGTAGATTGTTAACCACCCATTACTTTGTGACAGACAGACAGACAGAGGTTGCTGTCTCCCTATTGTGTTTCTTCTGTCTTCCCAACTTGAGCATAGAGAGCTGGGTCAGGAAATACCAGACCCTCTATCTCTTCATTGTTTCTTATGAGCCTAGGACAGGGTCAGCACTGGGCGGAGAGGAGAGAAGCAAGAGGGCAGAAGTCTGATCTCCCATCTGTTTGCCCCCATTTCAGGTGGAGCTGAGGAAAATGGCTCCCCTTGGGGTTAGCTCCCCCCTCCCCCCACCTCAGCCAGGCACTTACTGGTTTGAACTAAAATCCTTGTAAATAGCCTTCATTTTAAATATTAGTGTCTAGTCACAGAAATGCAAATAAACATTTAAAGGAATTGCTCTTGCAGATTTTGATCTCTGCTGGAGAGTGGAGGGGGTGGAGGCCCTTTCCTGGACTAGTCAGCTCTCCCACCCTTCCTAGAGGAAGGGGGAGACCAGTGCGTTGGTACAGGACAGCTGTTTTTCTCCCCCAGGAAGCACTCACTGTGCTGCCATGTCTCCAGAAGAGGCTGGGGGGATGGAAAGAGGGAGAACACAGGTGATCTATCTAGCCCATCCCAGTCAACGTGGACCATTTGATTGTGTGGCCTTTCATGTCTCTGTCCCTCTGTCTTTCATGCTTTCTCTCTCCATCTCTCCATCTTTCTATCTCTATGTCTCTCCCTCTGTCGAGCTCTCCTCCCCTGCTGTCCTCCCTCCCTCCGTCTCTCCCTTTTTCTCTCTTCCCTCACTTCTCTCTGTCTCTCTCCTCCTCCCCTTCCCCTCTCTATATTCCTCTTTCCATCTCTGTCTCTCCCTCCCCTCTCTGTCTCTTTCCCCCTTCCTCCCTCCTCTTCTCCCTCCCTCCTGCTGTCAGGTCTCTGGTCCACAGGCTTTCTCTGTTTTATCACCCAGAGTCAGCGCTGGGGCACCACACGGATCCATGCTCAGCATGGCTTCCCTCTTCCTTCCCTTTTCTCTTGTGTTTCTCTGTGTGGCATTCCTCTTTCTGAGCCAGAATTTCTCTAAAGGAAGGAAGTCCTTTTCAAGGTCGAAAGGCCCTAGAGAACTTGGAGTGAGCTGGCAGGCAGGCATCTTTTAGCCCTACCAAATCTCCTTGGCAGAGGGGTCACCCATACACTGTTCAGGGTTCCCTGAGAGATTGAGGGATGTGTCTTGGGTCACACACTGAGGCAGTAAGCAGAACTAGGTCTAGAGCCCGCATCCCTTGACCAGCACTGTACTTTGTTCATCAACCTCTCTGACTCTAAGTTATCATATTCAGGAGGAATTATCATCTTGAGCCCAAGATTTTCTAGAGACTCTTCTCACGAGATCTGACCAAAGTGACTACTCCATGAACCGTCAAGTGGTAGGAGATGATACGTTACAAAACTTCTGGGAAATGCAAACTTCTGGGGAGATTGTATGTGTGTTGGGATTCAGGGAATGGTGAGGGGTGATGTCACAGAGTGCATTAAGGTTTGCCCCTCTAAGGGCCCAGAACCATGGAAGGGTGGATCCAAGTGATCCCGAGTGGATCCAGACTACAGTTCTCCAGGGCCAGATTGGAAACAAACACAATCCATGATGAATCATGGTGGGGGAGAACTATGGAATGGATTCCACTCACATCAATAGGCCTTACAGGAAGATGGAGAGGGGCTTGGCACAGAGCATGCTTACCTCTACTTCTAGCTCCTACCAGCCTCACTGTCCAGAAAAATATCTACAAGAGTCAAAAACAAAAGGGAAAACTCCTTTCACAGCTATCCTACTTGCAGGGATAGTGGACTTTAAGAGAATTCCTGGTTCTGGCCATAGCTCCACCCAAGATTCCCCCTTAGACTTCTCTAGTGAGGAGAAAGAGCCTTATGCTGTCTGAGGAGCCCAAAGAGCCCACCTACCAAGATCTTCCAGCTGAATTCTTGCCCCCTCAGTGTTTCTGTTCTTGGATACCTGCTCATTTACCAAACTTATACCTTGAAGTGCTGCCAAGAAAAGCAAAAAAAAAAAAAAAAAAGAGGGGGAGGGGTGGGAGAGGTGGGAAGAGAAGGTCTACTTGGTTCCTTCTTTTATTCCTTTAGTGAATTTATTTTAAAAGTTCAGAGTTCAGCCACAATCACTCCCAAGGCCTCTTAGGAAAATTCCTAATCCTTGGGTAAAGGCTGAGGTCTCTTCCTCACCTTTCTTTACTTTTATTTATAGGCAACCTCTGACCTCTTTGTGGTTATGGCAAAATTCAGTTTATTGGAAACATCTCAGTAACAAAAGAGATTATATTATGGTGCCTATGGATAGCCGGCACATCAAGAGGGGAACCTGGGGAAGGAACTTGGTTTTCCTTGACACCTCTCAGGCTTAGTTTTCTGCTAGGAGATGATTTTCTTCAATAATTCCCCATCTATGCCACAGTTCTTTTCTCCCTTTCTTCCTCAAAGATTTGCTGGAAATACCTACTTTACTCCAACTCCTTGAATTCAGATCTCTCTCCCTCTGCTCTGACAGAGTTTATTCCTTTTATACAAATGGCCCTCAAGGCAGATACAGTTTCTCACATAGTGGCTTTGACTGGTTCTGGGAGGTGTACAGGCCCTGTTCATACTCATTTCTGATCGTTTGATTCAATGGAAATGTATTTTCATCCATTCTAGTCACTTGAACAAAATGGGGTGCTTTCAATGAGACCCTTATCTCCTTTCCACCTCCATTAGGGTGTTTTTTCTTTCTAAGGGCCCCTCTTTCCCTCAAAGCTGGTCTACTACTGTCCCTGAAACTAATCTGGCAGATATTTCACTGCTTTGGTGCTGGGAAAAGGGGAAGAAGGCAGCTACTTTCCAAGTGGCTCCAGGACTTTGACAGAAAATTTTTGACGTAATTGTTAATATAATGACAGAAAGTGTCTATACCAATGGACTGCCACTCCCTTATAAGATCATTGTCATGTCAGAATCTCAGTAAAGTCCTTATATTTCTACTTTTAAGATATTTACTCTTGATTAGGTTGAGCTGAACCATACCCTAAGATTCCCCAACCCAGAGATTTTATCATATAAAGGAATCCCACTTAAACTGGATGGAAACTTCTCATGTTCTTGTCCCCTTCTGTTGGGATTCACATCATAAGGGCAAAAACAGCCAGAATGAAGTGGATTTCCTTGCTCAGATTATCAAGAACCACTGGAGTCTCATGATTGCTTGACCTTGCTACCTTCTAGGACTTCCTCCTTACTCCTCCTAAAGGTAAAAGGAGGTTTTGGGTTGGGAAATCCATTGTGCTCCGCATTCATGGGACATGCTCTGGGATGGCAGGTTTGCTACCCTGTTAACTCAATTAATTATGCCTCAACTCATGGCTTTGGTTTATTTCAAGATTTGACAGGCTCTATACCAAAGTGAATCATTTGAGGTCAGGGACTGGTATATAGTTGGAAATGAATAAATGTGCATTGCCTTAGTTCAATGGAGGTGACTACTTTCCAAACATAGACTTTCGTTAGAGGTCATATGCTGGGGATGGGTTGGCAAGGAGGGGAAGGCTTCCTTCTACCTGGAGCTCAGAGAATATTTTTGCCTGCTCTGAAAAGAGGAGAAGGTCTCTTCCATTATGCACCCCCAATGGGTTTCTATAATCATTAAAGGATTAGACTAAGTACCCCAGGAAAAAAACGGCTAGAGGCATTTGGCTAAAGTACTAAGGTTACATGGAAAAGGAAGAGTTCTGCAATTAAGAGTTGTTACAGGAGGTCTTTTGAAATTTTCCTTGAACATAATGTTGTTGTGCTTAGAACAGGACAGTTACTACGTGTCCTAACATATACATATCTTATTTGGGGACAGTAGACTGGAATAGATGGCCTCTAACCACAGGCATAAATACCACCCACTTACTCAGCCTGGAGATTTAGGAGGAGGACCAGGAGATGAGAGAAGGATTCCTTCTCCCATCAAAGTTCACTCAAGGGTAGAGGGCATTGGTGCAGAGACTGAAACAAGAATAAGAATAGGTAAAATTTGCCTTCAGAATGAATATAGTCTGTGGCATTGGTTCTTGTCAGTGGGGGCTCCCAGGCCCCAATACTCACCCCCAATTTCTTTTCCCCTCCCATTCCACTTGTCATCAAAGCATTAGACTCTTCATTCAAATGATAGTAGAAATGATTGGTAACAACCTAAAATATTCATTCGCCTTTTAACAGGGATCAAAGCTGCTCCCATTTGGATCTCAGGGCCTTGCACATAGTAATGGCCTAGTCAATATTTTTTCATTCATTGATGAAGAAAAGCAAGCAAGCTAGATGGTCTGGAATGAAGCAGAGCAACTTGTAGCAATCCAGGTCAGATTGTGGAGGGCTTTACAAGTCAAACAGAAGAGTTTGTATTTGATTCTAGAGGCAAGAGGGAATTAGTGGAGGTCCTTGAACTGGGGGTGGTGTGAAGCCAGGAAATGACTCAGAAAGGATATAGTCTAAGTCCCTATTTCATAAATCGAGACCATGAGGCTTAGTCAAGACAAAAATCAAGACACCTGACCAGGGCCCAGGATGCAGGGGATGACCTGGGTGTCTCTGATTCATCACCAAGCTCTAAGCACTCCCTGTTGCCTACTTAAGCCACCTTCACCTTCCTGGCCTTTGGAACAAATTGTTCTGATCCATTCCACCATGGTGATGGAAACACAAACAATGCTCTGAGTTACAAATATGTGAAGGATTGACTTTGTGAAGCCCCTGGTTTATTTTTTAACCTGAGGGCACCCTAAAATCTCCCTTTGCCACAAAACTTCCCCTTACCCTGGACCATAAAATTTCTCATTCTCCCTGCCCCCTATTCTGGGTAATGGTATTTCCCTGCTTCCCTTTCTTGTGTCATTCATCAACCTCATCTTGTATCTTGGTCTTTCGAGACTTCTTTATCTTGCAAGACTTACCCTAGATTTCCAACCGCCACAAGGAAAGTCTAAATTCATCCTATATAAATTTGATCCATTTCCTATATCAGTGCCTTTTAGCTCCTTGCTAAATCTCAGGTCCACTATTTTTGGGTCAATAAAGCTCGCAATGACTACAGAGAAGGTCTAAGTGAATTCTTTCACACTTGAATCAGATCTAACAATTCTAAACCTCATCCATGGGATTCCCATACTTGGGGTAGATAACCCAAACTCACTGATGGCTCTGAAGTCCCTCAACCTGGTCTAGCTCATCTGCCAAGAGTGTTTACTGGGATGAGTCCACCCTACTGGCTACAGCTTCTCGAAGTCCCTGGTAACAGTTGGGTGACTGGTGGACCCCAGAGGTGGATGAGCACCATACAAAGGGCTGGGCAGCCTCAAACTCTGGGTTAAGCACAAAAGAAAGGCAAAAACAGTCTGTGATCTCCCAAAGCTCCCATTTTATTGGAGAGAATTTGGGGAACTGCTACAGAGCAGCAGGATACTGTATATGGAAGGGAGTCTAAGGCAAGAAAACTGGAGAAGCTCATTAGACAGAGTGGGTCCCGAGAGGCCTTCATCAGAGCAGGGGCTCTGGAGCCAAAGGGGGCAGTCTGTCCAGAGGGGCAATGGGCCATCATGGAAAATGGTGAGTTCATCCTTTTCAGAAGTACTCATTCCAAAGCTGTACAGGGACTCCTTGGGGATGTCCTGGAGTGGATCCTTCTCAGGTACAGGTTGAGGCCTCTGCAGTCCCTTGCCAGGTGAGGTTTCAAGATTCTTTCCCTGGTACGGTTTACAAACGACCAGTTCTGAACCCTGTAAATACCCATTTTTGGTTAAAGGAAGAGGCAGAAAGGGAAGCCGTTTGGACTGGCTTCCATCCCACCCTATTGCGCCATTTTTAACTGATCTCTCTGAACCCATCTAGCAATCCCCTGGGAGTGACCTTGACTTGCTGAAGGCAGGTTCCAGGACCAGGCCTAGTGATGGATTGTGCATCTGCTGTCCAAGGATCAGCCTGGCACAGAGAAGAGTCCTGCATCTGGGCTGTCCACAGTGGGGATGGATTATTTGGGTCATGGCAGGTGCTGAAGGCCAACTCCCCCTGGTTCTAGAGAGGTCTGATGAATGACTTTATAGGGACAGAGAGTCCCAGCCTGGTAAAATCTGACATATTCCTACAACTCATCCTGATAAAATCTGAGGGCCTTGGAATGTGCTCCACAATAGCATTTCAACCACTTCAATTCAATAGTATTTTGATTAATGACCTACAGTTTATGTTAGAGAAAGACCAGCAGGCTCTGCCTTCAAAGAGCTGCCACACCGGTAATCCAGGGCAGGATGAGGAAAGAGAGGTGGGGAGGGGCAGAAAGTCCAGGGAGAGAGTCAGAGTTTTTGGGATTGGGCCCCTCAGGTAAGACTTGGGGCAAAACTGGGCCAGGAAGGAAGTGAGAGGAGGCTAGGGGCCACCTAGGAAGGGGCTGTCTAAGGGCCAGGGCCATCTTCCAGGTAGAGGAAGTCAGGGGAAGGCCAGGTGGTGTGATAGAGGGAGGTGGGCCTGAGTTTGAGTTTCTGCCACTTTGTGCATGTGTAACCCTGGACAAGCTGTTTCTTCTCTCTAGGTCTCATTTTGTTTCTCTATAAAATGAATTGTTCAGTTGTGTCTGACTCTTTGTGGCCCCATTTGGGGTTTTCTTAGAATGATATGGGAGTGGTTTGCCATTCCTTTCTCTGGCTCATTTTACAAATGAGCAAATGGAGGCAGATAGGGTTAAATGACTTGCTCAGGGTCACACAGCTAGTAAGTATCAAAGGCTGGATTTGAATTTTCCCTGGTGGAAAGTGTAGATGAGAATACTTTCTCCCAATGGCCATGGACGGTCCTGAAGTCCCTAGAGCCTGGTCAGACAGCGAAAACTCCAAGGTCATGGCCGTGGTCAGGATGACCATTGCTGTCATCCTGACTCTTGTGGGGGACGTCAATGACTGCAAGGGAGAGCAAGGCCAATGACTTTGTACCACTGAGTCCCACTTAAATCCAATCCATACCCAAGTCAACACATTGCCTACTGATGTCATTGGTCCTCTTCAAAACTAAGGCTGACCAACAACATCACTGACAACTTTACACTCTAGTTCAATGAGCAAAGACCATGACAAAAAGCTGCTATGGGTGAAATAAAGGTGTTTCAGTGAATCTGTGTTTTGTTGGTGTTGTTATTTCATTCACATCCAACTCTCTGACACCCCATTTGGAGTTTTCTTGGCAGAAATCCTGGAGTGGTTTGTCATTTCCTTCTCCAGCTCATTTTACAGATGAGGAAACTGAGGCAAGTGGAGTAAAGTGACTTGTCCAGGGTCACACAACTAGCGAGTGTCTGAGACCAGATTTGGACTCAGGAAGATGAGTCTTTTTGACTCTAGGCCCAACAAAGCAAGTATATAGCATAGCTAGGTGGCCCAGTGGATAGAGTCCTGGGCTTGGAGTCAGGAAGACTCATCTTCCCTCAAGTTAAAATCTGGCCTTGGGCACTTACCAGCTGTGTGACCCTAGGCAAGTCACTTCAACCTATTTGCTTTGGTTTCCTGGTCTGTAAAATGAATTGGAAAAGGAAATGGTAAACCAGTCTAGTATCTTTGCCAAGAAAACACCAAATTGGGCTGAAACAATTCAATACCAACAAAGCTCTACCTGACCCAACTGGGAAGGTTGAGCTTAGACCTTGGTGGCATGGTGGATAGGGCCATGGACTTGTAGTTTAGAAGACCTGAGTTTGAATTCTGGCTCAGATACTTTCTAGCTGTGTGACCCTGGGCATATCACTTAATTTCTGTTTGCCTCGGTTTCCTCATCTGTAAAATGGGGGTGATAATAGGGAAAGAAAGGGCACAAGCATTTATAGAGTCATAACCATGTGCTGGGCACTTTTGTAAGTACTTTACAAATATTGACTCTTTTGATCAGGTAAAAGGACCTACCTCATCAAATCATTGCAAGAGTTAAATGTAAAGGGCTTGGCAAACCTCAACACTGAGAGGAATGCTTGTTTTATTCTATTTCATAGGGTTGTTATGAGGACTGAATGAGATCACACATCAGGTGCTTTGCAAACATTAAAGATTTATGTAAATCTTATTTATATGTATTATTATATAACATTATTATATTATATATGTAATATGTATAATACATATTGTATTATATAATAAGCTTATATAAATATTAACTGTTAATTTTTATTAAGCATGAGCTCCGTGTGATACTATAATATATGACTGTTTTCTGAGGATCTGCCTAAAGTCCTGTGGCCAGGTTGGATAAAGGATGATGTTGTTTTTTTCAGCAGTGGCCATTCCCGCAGACCTCTGTTTTTGTTGTTATTTGAGCTGTTCCAACTCTTCGTGACCCCATTTGGGGTTTTGTTGGGAGTTGACATTTCTTTCTCCAACTCATTTTACAGGTGAGGAAACTGAGGCAAATAGGGTGCAGTGACTTACCCAGGGTCTCATAGTAATTGAGTTCAGAATTGATTTGGAGATGAATCTCCCTGACTCTGTGCACTATGGCGGCGCCACCTGGCTACCCACTAAGATATAGAGGTATTGGAATCCGGGTATGTGCACTGGGGAAGAAAAAAGGGGCAAATTTCCACCTACAGAATCACAGGCCATTCAACTAAATTTTTAGTAAGCACCTATTTTGGTTCAACTAAGTGGTGCAGTGGATAAAGCACAGGCCCTGGAGTTCCTTTGAACTTGAATTCAAATCTAGCCTCAGACACTTACTAGCTGTGTGATCCTGGGCAAGTCACTTAACCCTGATTGCCTCAAAAGAAAACCAAAACAAAACACCTGCTTTCAACTGTACTGCTTAGCACAGTGGCCTGGCCTATAGCAGACACTTCCTATTGATTGATTGCAAGACCATGAGCTGGGTATCTTAAGAGATACAGAGACCTCAGGTTGTTTATTATGGTCTACTAGGAGGAGGTGAGACCTGTAAATAAACTACTCCAGTAGAGGCATTAGAGAATCCCACAAAAGATTCTGGGTCAGGTTGGAGGAGGGGAATCTCTCCAATGGACCATTCCCAACTTTGCCTTGACTCTGCCATGTTGGCTTCTGTTCACCTCCCTCTTACAAGACCTTTGTCTGAGATATCATTTCATAGGTTCATGGATCTAGAGTTGGAAGAGGCCTCCAAGGTCATCTGATCTAATGGCCGCTTCTTATAAAAGATGAAACAGAGAGGTTCAGATACTTGCCAAGGGTCATGCCCAACCTGATTCCTTCCAACTCCAGTTTCCTGCCTTTTTTAAAAATTGCTGTCCTTCTGAACACTTGTGCTTCTCTTCCCTTGCTACTATGAGTTCTTGGAGGGTGCTTGTGTGGGTTTCCTATAAACAGGAAAGAAGGCACTGGACAGACACCCCCTGGTCACTCGAGGAGCCCCATAGCTGGGGAACATCTGCTCGAGCCTGACATTGGGAGATTCCATCTCAGGTTAATTTCTGTCTGAAAGTTTGCCTTGAGATACTGCTGTCAGATAAGCCTGTGACCTGTCTCCTGAAGATAGAATCTGAATTCAGTATTTTTTTCCTTTTTTCATGACGCAGCTTCTGCTGAGAGACTTGCAGACTTACTGGGAATAAAAGCTGTGGAATGTGGTCACATGGCCTACCCATCTAAGTGCCTTTCTTTAAATAAACCCTTCCAAGGCCCTTCTGGGTTTCTCACTCCTTCTATTTTTTGCCTTTCTTTCTATCCTCAGCACTTAGTCCAGTATGTGGCATACAGCAGGTGCTTAAAAGATGCATGTTACTTGAATGAATGGGGCAATTATGGATAAGGCTGGCAGGGAGTCCAAGGCTGGCCCTCATGAGCTCTGCTATACATACAGTCTTGTCAGTGGCATAATGGGCCAAGACTCAGTTTTCCAGCTCCGTGTGGCTGGGAGCTACGTGTGTGAGCACTCAGTCTCCAGGGCCACTGGGGCCCTCTGAGCAGCCTCCTATGAATTGTTCTCTACCAGGAACAGAATATATTAGAGTGGTCTATCTCTCTAGGGATAAGATATCGATTTCTGCTAAGCAAAGCACCCATTTCTCAGTATCATGGTATCCAGGAAATCAGATTTCTTGGTGGACTCAGAGTTAAAAGAAATGGAAGGTTTCATGAAATCAGTCACTGAGGCTCCATGAGGCTGATGAAGCTTTCCTGTTTCCCCACAGAGAATAAGGGGTATCAAAGCACAGGGAACCCCTCAGAGCTCTGCTCTCAGACAAGGGGTGGTGAGGACCAAGTTTCACCAGAAGCAACCACCCCAGTGGTCTGTTTGACTCAGGCCACATTTTCCACTAACACTGTCCACAGGGAAATGGATCAACAGAGCCTCCACGTGATACATTTTCCTGGGAACACTCAATTGAGAGATACCACTCCTTACCACTCAGTTGTTTGGGCCAGCTTCTAGCCTCTTTTCCCTTCTTCCAGAAGTCTGAACTGCTTTTGGAATGAAAAATACTTTGGATATAAAAGGGAGCTGAAATGTAGGGGACAGGGAAGAAGACGGGAAGGGATCTCCATGCAGGAGTCCTTAGTCATTAGTCAGAAGCATGGGAGGGGGCATGCGGAACAGGGACGGGGAATGAATCATGACTGGCCTCCTTCCAAAATGGAGCCCTCTGACCCAAGGCGGGAAGGAGCCAACAGGGCAGAAGTATTGCAGAATAAGGAGGGCCTGGGGCACTGAGGCAAGAAGGCACCTGAGTCATTGTAACAACATCCTTGGAGTCAGAGAAGGGAGCCCAGAAGGCTGACCTGAGTCCATCCCCCAAAGTACATCTTAAGGCACCAGTGGTATTATACCATCATAACAACTCAAGATATTTATTATGACTGGTCTGGTCATAACAGAATGAGTCAGAAAGGCCTGAGTTCATACCCTGGCATCACATACTAGCTGTGTGACCTTGGCAAGGTCTGCCTCAGTTTCCTCAACTTTAAAAGGAGAAGAAGAACTATCTCTCAAAGTGGTTGTAAGGATAAAATGAGATAACAATTATAAAGTTCCTTGTATACCTTAAAGTACCATTTATAAATGTGAACTTTTGTCATTGTTCATATAACTAATCAGTGAACGTGTATTTATTAAGAGCTTGTTGTACGCCGTTCACTGTGCTGACATTCTAAGGGAGGAGATGTTAGGAGTAACTGGCCACATATAAGATATGTACAGAGTAAATGGAAAGTCATCTCAGAGGGGAAGGCTCTAGCAGTTAGGAGACTGGGAAAGGTGGACCTCTAGAAGGTGAGATCGAAGGGGCCTCTGGAAGGAAGTTAGCAAGTGGAAGGTGATGAGGGACAGAATTCCAGGTATAGAGGACAGCTTGTGCAAAGGCCAAAGATGGGAGATTGAGTGTTGTCTGCCAAGAACAAGTAACCAGATTATAAATGATATGTAACAAGACCGGAAACATGGGAAGGGTCCAGGTTACGAAGAACTTTGAATGCCAAGTCGAGGCATTACTATCAGATTCTGGGAGTAATGGAGCACTGTTAGAGCCAACTGAACAGGGGGTTTCAGGGTCAGAAGTATACTTTAGGAAACTATGCTTCAGGATGGATCAGAGTCCTTGAAAATGGAAGATTGGTGGATTGGAGAACTTGAAGTGATTGTGCTTGTTCAGGTGAGAGGTGATAAAGGCCTGAATCTGGATGGTGGCTCTGTGAGTGGAGAGATGCAAGAGACATTGTGAAGGCAGAAAAGACAAGGTTTGCCAGTGGGTGGCATATGTGAGGCCAGGGTAAAGGAAGTCAATGATGATGTTCAGATTATGAACCTATGTGGTGGAATTCTCAAAAGTAAGAGAAAAGTCCAGAGGAGGGGAAAGTTTTGGGAGAAAGACAATGAAGTTTGCTTTGTTCATACTAAGGTGGAGATGTCTATGGGATATGCAGCTTGAAATGTCCATTGAGTAGTGGGTAATGTGGTACTACTGCTCAAAAAAGAGTATAGAGTTGGATAGAGAATATGGCTCTTATAGAGATGACGTATTTGGAGGTTCTCCATCCATAGGTTCTAAACGATCCCACCCATTTCTTGTTGTTTTGTAACCGATACCATGAGATTACACTGATCATCATCAAACATATATCTGTCTATTGGGGAAAAGGGGAAAGGCCTCAGTTATCTGGCATTTTTCATTGTCAGTACCTTTCTATGAACTGGATAGTCATTATTTGCTAGAGAGACACATTCTTAATCTCCAGCATTTCTCTTTCAAGATTTTATCATGACCCACCCTCTTTGCCATGGGGCAGCTGGGTGGTGCAGTGGATAGAGCACCAGTGCAGGAGTCAGGAGGACCTGAGTTCAAATCTCATCTCAGACACTTGACACTCACTAGCTGTGTGACCTTGGGCAAGTCACTTAACCCCAACTGCCTCACCCTGGGTCATCTCCAGTCATCCTGATGAACATCTGGTCACTGGATTCAGATGGCTCTGGAGGAGAAGTGAGGCTGGAGACCTGCACAGCACCCCCTCACTCAAAACAAAGTCAAGTGCAAGTCATGGCTCAATAGTTGCTATTGTATCATCTTAGCAAATTTTCATAACTTGTTGCGATTCCAAGGTTGTACTTTTACATAGCATATGTTTTTAATTACTTAGCACTTAATTACATTAGATAATTACACTGCACCCACTTATAAGAACCTGGTGTGGCCCTTTCCCAGATAAGAAGGATTCAGAAAGCTGGGCATGGTTGTAAGTTAGTTTGTATTTATTGAAGGTGGAATGTTAAAGCTAGAAGAGGCCTTAGAACGGTAAGTGATGGAGTTCAGTATATGAGTCTGAATGTAAGGAAGTCCTGAGTGCAAATCCTACACTAGAGTTGTCATCTTGGACTAATTTAACTGCTGGAACTGCCTCAGTTTCCTTATTTGTTAATAATAGCACCAGCCTTCAAGACTTGTTATAAGGATAAAATGAGATGATATTTTTAGAAACTTTACAATTTTTACAAACCTTAAACAGTTAGATGGCATAGAGTGCCAGGCTTGGAGTCAGGAAGATCTGAGTTCAAATCTGACCTCAGACATTTACTTGCTGTGTGGCCTAGGCAAGTCACTTAGCCCTGTTTGCCTCAGTTTCCTCATCTATAAAATGAGCTGGAGGAGGAAATAGCAAAACCACTCCATTCTATAGTGGTTTATAGAAAACCTCAAATGGGGTCACAAAGAGTCAGACAGACATGACTCAACAAAACGTTACTATTACCTCACAATAGCAGTTTTCAAAAAGTAGTCTGCAAGCCCTTGGGGGTTCCTGATATATTTGCTCTTAAAATACTCCTCCCTTTTTGAACTACATATCTGTGTGAACCTAAATTTTCCACACCGACCTCAACCAAAACAACCTATCCCAACACACTGAATGTTAAAGAAACAAGAGAATCCAGCTGTCTTCTATAGTAAAAGCTATATATAAGTTATAATAATTAATTATAATTTTCTATTCAGCCAGTCATTATGTTTGTAAAAATACATAAAACAATACCACTCTTCTCCCTAATTTTTTTGCTTTAGGAAATATAGTTATTTTTCATAAAAATGTTATTTGTGTTAACATGTAACAGGCTTATTATTTCAAATGAGTTACTAAATAAACCTTTTGTAAGTTTATTTGCTTTAATTTCTAATACAGTAAATATCAATAGTTATAATTACCCATGAACAAATGATATTTGGGGTGCTTGATAATTTTTAAGAGGGAAAAGGGATCCTGAAATCAAAAAAGTTTGAGAACCCCACTGCCTTAGAACATAGAGTGTCAGTCAGGGTTGGGAAGAGCCTTGGATAACCCTTGGTGTCTAAGCTTGATTCATCTAGATCAATTCCGGGGTCCAAACTGCTTGAGTCTCTGTGACACCAAGGATATATAGTATTGTGATCAGGCCACACTCAGGCAAGTGGGGCGCAGTGAATTGCCAGGAAGGGAAACTGGAAGACAGGGTGCCTGACCTGTTGTAAAGATTTCTGTTTGACGCAAAGTTGTTCCTCTGAAAAACACACCATACAACCTATGGGAGGCAGCAGAGAGAATTATATCTCAAGGGTCTGGGGCCAGAGATTCAGCCATTTACCTAGAGAAAGTACCCTCCCTTCTCTGGGTCTCAGTCTCCTCATCTGTAAAAAGGAGACAGGTTTGGGCCGGATGACTCTAAGGTCCATTTCAGTGCTGCGTCACCTGTGATTCAGGCAGACGGAGCCTTTCACACACTAGAGTGGGGAAGCTAGATGCCACCTTTCCTCAGTGGTTCTATTGTCAACACCCAGCCAATCTCTCCGAGTTTTTCATCACTGAAGTTTGACTTTGCTTCATTAGAGGTTGACGGTCTGGGATTCAAGATGGTAGAGAGAAGTGAGGAAGCTGCCTGCACTCTCCCCAGTTTCCCTCAGAAGTGATGTTAAATCATGTCCCTAAAAGAATTCTAGGGCAAGATAGATTCTGGAAAGATAGATTAAAAGATTAGATTAAAACTAATCAAATCCTAAAGAATGAGTGGATCAAATAACAAATCATAGAAACAATCAATACTTTAATCAATGAGAATGATAGTAATGAGCCAACATACCAAAATTTATGGGATGCAGCCAAAGCAGTACTTAAGGGAAATTTTATATCTCTAAATGCTTACATGAATAAGATAGAGAAAAAGCAGATTAATGATCTGGGAATGCAATTTAAAAAGTTAGAAAAAAGAACAAATTAAAAATCCCCAATTTAATACCAAATTAGAAATTTGAAAAATCAAAAGAGAGATTAATAGAATTGAAAAAAAGAAAATAATTGAATTAATAAATAAAACTAAATGCAGTTTTTATGAAAAAAAAAACCTCAATAAAATAGAGAAACCTTTGGTTAATTTGATTTTAAAAAGGAAGAAAACCAAATTACTGGTATCAAAAATGAAAAGGATGAATTTACCACCAAATGAAGAAGATATTAAAGCAAAAATTAGGAGCTATTTCACCCAAATGTAAGTCTGACAATCTAAGTGAAATGGATGAATATTTACAAAAACATAAATTGCCCAGATTAACAGAAGGAGAAATAAAATACTTAACTCCACTTTAGAAAAAGAAATTGAACAAGTCATCAGTGAACTCACTAAGAAAAATCTCCCAGGCTAGATGGATTTACAATTGAATTCTACCAAATACTTAAAGAACAATTATCAATACTATATAAACTATTAGGAAAAGTAGGTGAAGAAGGAATCCTATCAAATTTCTTTTATGACATGAAAATGGTTCTGATACCTAAATCAGGAGGAGCCAAAACAGAGAAGGATAATTATAGACCCAATTTTAGATAAAATATTAGCAAAGAGATTGGGGGGTTATACACTTATATTTCCAATAAAGGTCTCATTTCTAGAATATATAGAGAACTGAGTCAAATTTGTAAGAATCCAAGTCATTCCCCAGTTGATAAATGGCTAAAGGATATGAACAGGCAGTTTACAGATGAAGAAATTAAAGCTATCTATAGTCACAGGAAAAAATGCTCTGAATCACTCTTGATTAGAGAAATGCAAATCAAACAACTCTGAGATACCACCTTATACGTATCAGATTACTTAATATGTAAGGAAACAGAAAAGGAAAACGATAAATGTTGAAGAAAATGTGGGAAAATTGGAACATCAATGCATTGTTGGTGGACTTACGAACTGATCCAACCATTCTGGAGAGCAATTTGGAACTATGCCCAAAGGGCTATTAAGCTGTGCATACGTTTTGCTCCAGCAACACCACTAATAGATCTGTATTCCAAAGAGATCATAAAAAAGGGAAAAGGACACATATGTACAAGGATATTTATTGTAGCTCTTTTTGTGGTGGCCAAGAATTGGAAATTGAGATGTCCATCAACTAGCAAATGGTTGAACAAGTTGTGGCATACGAATGTAATGGGATGCTATTCTGCTATAAGAAATGATGAACAGGCAGACTTCAGAAAAACCAGGAAAGACTTCCATGAACTGATGCTGAGTGAAGTGAGCAGAACCAGGAGAACACTGTACACAGTAAAAGCAACATTTTTCTATGACCAGTTTTGATAGACTTAGCCTTTCTCAGCAATGCAAAAATCTGAAACAACTCCAAAAGACTCATGATGGAAAATGCTATCCACATCCAGAGAAAGAACCGTGGTAACTGAATGCAGAGCAAAGCATACTATTTTTACCTTTTTGTTTTTTGTGATTTTCCCCTTCTGTTCTGATTCTTCTGTCACAATATGATTAATGTGGAGATATGTTAATGATGTACATATACGATGTACACATATAACCTATATAGATTGCTTGCCATCTTGGGGAGGTGGGGAGGGAGAAAAATTTTGGAACTCAAAATTTTATTTAAAAAAATGAATGTTGAAAATTACCTTCACATGTACTTGGAAAAAAATAAAATACAATTAAAAATCAAAAGGTTGGAGGTCTGCCCTCCAAGGGTAACTCTGGGAAGCCTGATTCCATGTTTGAAGACCTTGGATATAAAGCAAACTTAGGCTCCTTAGAATCCCCGGAAGTGTCACTGTTAGTCTTCTTAGCCTCATCTTACATGCTTTCCTTCTTGGGCACCAAACCAGCCTCGTGGTTCCTCCTGTATGGGTCTCTGGGCTTTAGGGTGGGCCATGCATCGCTCATTGTAGAATTCTCTCATTCCCTTCCAAACTCAGCAGAAGCATCACCTTCTCTCTACAAACACCTTTCCTGAGTCACCAATGGCCAAGGTCATCTCTCCCTCAACTACCACATACGTACAGATGTAGAAACGGAGGCAAAGTAAGGCTTGGAGCATGAGACTTGCTCAAAGTCACAGGGGGCAGTGGTGACAGAGGTGAATTAAACCCACTTCCTATGACTCCAGAGCCAGGACTTGCTCCACTCTGCCTTAAGCTCTCAGATTCTCAGTTTCTTCATCTGCAACTGGCAGATTTGATAAAACACATAAATTCCTGCCTGAGATTAAAAAATATATCCCTGAGCTTTGGCTCTTGGGCCTTCTCACTGGGTGTGGTTATCTGCTCAAATATCCTTCCACGTACTTACCTCCCATGACCTCCTCCTCCACCTCACCTGAGCCACACACAAGATGATTGTGTTCTTGGTCATGCCATCACCCACCCATGCACCACCTCCATCTTCACGAACCCTGAAATTCCCTGATCTGATCTTCTCCTGCTGCCTGCCCATATCAAACCCTGTTCTTCGATACCAAGACCTTCAATCCCTTAGTTTTCTCCGAGGCCTGCACAGGCCACAGACTCCTTCTTTCCCCTTCTTGACGCTTTAGCAAACCAGTTCAACACAATGGTCCTCCTCTTTTTGAATGTCTTGCACCTTTATCATATCACCAATTGTACCCTGCCAAGCCTCAGCATGGGATCTCTCCCACAATCCTTCACTCTGTCACACACACACACACACACACACTCATGAACAAAGGTAGAGAAAACCATTCTGCCCTAGTCCATTACAAAGTTATATTACACACCCTCACTGCTGCTAGGCAATCCTTCTACTTCCCTAATTAAGTCACTATCCCTCTCTCCACAGTGGCTTTTCCAAATCTTCCCATGCCTCCTCAAACTTTTCATGGCTCCCCTTCCCCTTCCCTTCTCAGAGGAGAATCCAGCCTCATATTTTATTAAAAAAGAGAGCTCTCTCCTCTTATTCTTCTTTATCTGCCAGCACCCAGATGCCTTCTGCCACTATCTTCTTTACCCCTTTCTCACATGAGGTGGTGGCCTTACTCCTTACCAAGGCTAACCCTTGACATGCACAACATGAGAGATGTTCTCTGAGAGATTACCTCCTCCCTCATTTATCTTCAATATCTCCCTCTCTACCAGCTGTTTCCTTACTGCCTACAAAAACATCCACATTCTCTAACCCTCTCTTGACCCTTCCATACCCTGCCTATCTCTCCATATCTCTCCAGTCTTTTGTGACCAGCCTCCTTGAGAAGGCCACCTACAATAGGTGCTAATGCTTCCTCTCCTCTCATTCTCTCCTTAATTCTCTACAATCTGACTCTGACCTCATCACTCAATCAAAAGTTGACAATTACCTCCAAAGTTACCAGTGATCTCTTAATTGTCAAGTTGAATGGTTTGTTTTCCATCCTCATCCTTCCTGACCCTTCTGCAACCTTTGACACTGTTCAGCACCCTCTTCTCTGGGTCGTCTCTTCTCTTCATGTTTTTGGGACACTCCTCCCTCCTCCTGCCTATGTGACCTTCTCAGTTTTCTTTGCTAGATCTTATACCAAGTCATACATGCTAATTGTGGCTGTCCCACAGGGCTCTGTCTTGGGACCTCTTCTCCCTCAACTCTGCTTCATTTAGCCATCTCAAAAGCTCCCATAGATTCAAGAGTCATCTTTATGCTGATGTGTACCTATCTACATAGCTCTGTTGATCTCCACTCTTGCATTTCCAACTGCCCATTTGACATGTCAAACTGGATTCCCATAGGCATCATAAATTTGATATTTCCCCAAATGAACTCGCTATCTTTCCCGCCAATCCTCCCCACTCCATCCCCCTTCTTACTGTTGAGAGTACCACCATCCTCCTAGTCCCCCAAGCTCATAACCTAGAGGTCATCCTTGACTCCTCTCTCTTACCTCCCCATAGCCAATCTGTTGCTAAGGCTGTCAATTTTATCTTCATGACATCTTTCCCATTCTCCCCTTTCTCTCTTCTTATATGGCTACCACCCTGGTGGGTCCTCTTGACCTTTGCTGCGTCTCTCCCTACTCCAGTCCATCAACCACCAAAGTGATCTTCCTAAAGCACAGATCTGACCATGTCACTCCCTTATTCAATAAACTCCAGTTTTGTCTAGCACCCTCTGTGTCAAATAGAAAATCTTGTTTGGTCTTTAAAGTCTAGCAGAATCTACATCCTACCCCCACCTTAGCCTTCTTACCCTCTGAGCCTCTGATTCAGTAACTCTCCTTTGCTGCTCCTTAGACAAGATCCTCCATCTCCCCGTTCTAGGCATTTCCACCCCTGGCCCTCCATGCCTGGACCACCTTCCCTTCTCACTTTACCTCTCAGCTTCCCAGCTAAAATCTCACCTTCTGCAAAGATCCTTGTCTAATTCCTTTTCACTCTGGCCTCTTTCCTTTATTGGTAATTTCCTCTTTATTTTGTCTAGAGCTTATTTCTACACAGTCATTTGTGACTGTGAGCTCCTTGAAGTCAGGGACTGTCTGTATCCTCAGCCTTTGCACAGTGCCAAGCACATAGGAGGCTTTTTAAAAAAAAAGTTAATCAGAGTTCAGTGATTTGCCCAGGGTCATATAGCTAGTAAATGTCTGAGGCTAAATTCAGGTCCTCCTGACTTCAAGATTGGTGTTCTAGCCACTGTGTCATCAAATCCCACACATGGTAGCCTTCTGAAAAATTCTTATTGACAATTGACTGACTGCCAGGGTTGTCAAGCAGCCTACCCAAGGCCTCATATGTAGCAAATGACTCCCACTCACATCCTCTGACTCCAAGACACTCTACTCCACTGGACTCAACTTAGATCTTTAAAGTTTAACTGACGTCATTTGTTTCTTGCACCATTTCCCTCTAACAATCTAAGGCTTTTGAGAGCAGTAAATCTAAGTGAAGGGAAGGGTGGCTTGGTGCTTAATAAATCTTGGATTTTACAATTGAATGAACAAAAATATAAATCATTGAACTCTCATGAGTGTGTGTACGTGTGTGGGAGAGGATACATCATATCTGCCTTGCTGGAGCAGGGGGAGGTGGTCTGGGAGAGAATTCGATTGGGAAAGTTTTGACCACACTCTGTGACCTCCAGGCAAACATCTGGATCTCTCAGAACTTCTTTGTCTGTCACTCAGGATCTGGATGGTGGTGCTTTCTATGATGGGCCATTTCTTTATAAACCTCCAGCTTCTAAATGCCAGAAATCTTATTTATCCTTTTAATTAGGAGTCAAAGAAAGCTGGCTTTTTATTTGTAGCACATACAGGATCTGGCATCAGTCTCCCAACCCAGGCTCTAACTAACAGGTCAGCTTCCCAGAGGTTGGATCTTTCTCCATGTTCGGGGAGAAATATGTTATTATTAAATGTAGATATTGTTTTCTGAGATGTAATGTAAACTTCTTGGGAGCAGGGACTGTTTCCTCATCACCTGACTTGGTGCCTAGGTTCCAAGGGTAACCCTAAGAAGGCTAGACTGTCCCCCTCACACACAACCTCCTATCTGGTGTATCTCCCTCATATCAACATCAATTAATATTTTCCCAATGTCATCTAATCATACTTAGCAACCTACTATTGTTTTAATAGCTATCTCTTTGATATCATTGATAACCAGTTAGTATCAATTAGCTTTTATAAAGGAATAAAAAGCCAGAGCAAGAGGCAAAGGACAAAAATGTTCCCCTCCATACATACATACACACACATATACACACACACACACACACATACACACACAGACATGCACATACACACAGCCTCATCCACAACCAGAGCACCCTTCTCATACCCCTCCAGCCCTAGGGAGAGTGGGCTTAAATTCAATGGGACAGCTCCATAGCATTCCTCCCAATAAGCTCCCTTGATGGAGAGAGAGAGGGTGGTCCCCTTGCTCGGAAGGACATAATGCCTTGATTACCAGGTAAAGTGAGTGCTGCTCTCAGGCTGGCAGATGACTCTCTCAGGGCTGTTTGAACTCATCAGGCTCAGCATCTTCAGCTGAGCAGGCTCATCTCTGCACTGTTACTGGACCATAGGTGGCCCTTCTGACCTTTGAAAGCTCAAAAAATTATTTCATGTCTGATACTCATTAGCTTAGGATCAGGTGAGAATAAATACAATAGAGAGGGAAGAGTAAAAAGGTCACTTGTACAAGACTCCCAGGTAGGGAGGGATCTCACCACCTTGGTGCTCTATTTATCTTCTTTACTAGAAAGCTCAGGGTGGGAAATGGAGGAAGCAGAGAAGAGATAGGGAGGGAGGGCGAGGGGTGTGTGTGTGTGTGTGTGTGT
Organism: Potorous gilbertii; assembly: GCA_028658325.1. Lineage (NCBI taxonomy): Eukaryota > Metazoa > Chordata > Mammalia > Diprotodontia > Potoroidae > Potorous > Potorous gilbertii. Next base: position 260,318,474 of record CM053770.1, read on the forward strand.
GTGTGTGTGAGAGAGAGAGAGAGAGAGAGAGAGAGAGAGAGAGAGAGAGACAGAGACAGAGAGAGAGAGAGAGAGAGAGAGAGAGAGAGAGAGAGAGAGAGAGAGAGGAGAGAGAGAGAGAGAGACAGAGAGACAGAGAGAGACAGGGAGAGAGGAGAGACTGACGGAGAGATGACAGAAAGACGACAGAAACAGAAATGAGAGAGAACCAGGGTACAGTCAGATAAACAGGAGAGAGAGAGACAGAGAGAGAGACAAGGAGAGAGAGAGAGAGAGTAAGAGAGAGAGAGAGAGAGATTGAATCCCTTCCTTAGATCCTATATATGCACTTTCCATTGTTCTGACTCAACAGCCATTAAAATACTTTGCATAGCGAAATCGTGAGCACTGAGGTGGGAAGAGGGGTAGAAAGCCCCTTCCTCATGTGTCTTCATGCATATCTGGAGACAGGCTCCCCAAATCTCCACCTAGATGTGAAGCGGAAAAACCTTGTTCAGGTTCCAGGGACCAGGACCTCCCATTGGACAGTACCACTCCCCGTTATATATAATTCTCCATTTCACACTTAGATAAACTGAACCTGGTAAGGAGGAGGGGAGTTGCAAAGGGTTGTAATTGGAAGTGAGTCACAGTAAACCAGCAGGGCATCTTGGACTGGAGCCCAGGCCTTCTGACTAGAGGGTAGGGCCATTGCAGAGGGAAGAACGTAAGGAAAGAACCTATAAGTCAGAGCATTCCTGGGTTTCATGGATGAAAGGGACCTTAGAGGACATCTAGTCCAACATTCTCATTTTACTGAGGGGGAAACTGAGGCTCCAACAGGGGAGCGAATTGCTCCAAGTCACCCACATGGGCCCCTGATGGGATGCTTGGGTGCACGTGCTTGGACCCTAAATCTAAAATCATATTTCCCTTTAAAAATCACATTTCTCTCTAACTTCAAAACACTATCTCCATCAGTCTTCCTCCAGCTCAAGGACAGTCTGCCCCAGCAGGAACTGTTATCTCCCTTCCTGCCACAGTAGCCAGTTGCACCTATAGAATTTATCAATTAGAACCAGCTACATACTGACTGCTGGCTGTGTACTGGGTTGTAACAACATTTAGTACTTACTGACCAATCCTATGCATCCTATACTTAGATGTATGTGTATTCCCTCACATTAATCTTGTCTAACAAGACATTGATGAGAGCAGCCTGATTTTTCCTGGTCAGTCCTGACCATTGGTTGACTTAGTGATGTTTCAGGCCTAAAACCACACCTCCATGTAGCCCCCACCTTGGGCTATTTCCAGATGAATTTTGGGTAAAATGCCTGAGCAGTGGATACCAAAAGTGCCTGTTTCTTTAAGAACTGACCACTCCTTGACCACTTCCTAGTTACACCCCAAAGCACCTAGTTAGCATACTTGGCACACATCTTACTATAGAATAATCTATACAAACTTTATCTATAACTCTTAAGTTGCAGGTTCCTTAAGAACTCTTGCCCACTGAAAGGCGTAGTAATAAACTTTTTTGTCTATTTGACTTAAGATTGCTTGAGTCCAGTGAATTCTTTCCAGATTAGGTCCCAGGGATTTCTCATCACCCTCCATCCTATTTCCAGTAGATGACAGAGCTGGGATTTGAACTCAGATCCATTGGGTAAAATGAGAGACTTAAGAAGTACCTTTTAAAGAGTCTTAATGATGCCTTTTGCCAGATACAACTCTCCCCACCCAACTCCACCTCACCTAAACCTTCTCTTCTTAAACAGAGAAGCATCTCTGAGCAACTGAACCAGGAAACATTGTGCCCAGTCTTTAGAATAAGGGAGAGGACACATCCTTATGTCTTCTTAGGGCAAGGTGGGTCATTAGAATCATATAATATTGGTCTGCATTTGACCATTTTCATTTCTACTGTTGTTATCACTGTATGCCTGGGTCTCTTGGCCCTGCATCAGTCTGCACAAGTCCTCCTGGTTTTCTCTGAATTCTTCATATTCATCCATTTTCATGGCCCATCGAATTCCCATGCCGCCATCTTTGGAGGCCATTCTCCAGAATCCACTTTGTTCCCAGGTTTTTGCTATCACAAGGAGTGCTGCCATGATTATTTTGTTAAATATGACATCCTCCTTTCTGGCACCGACTTCCTTAGGGACCAGCCAGTGTCCTGTAGGACGTCAAAGTGACTTTTCTCTTAAGGTTGTAAATTGTTTTTACCTGATGATTGGACCAGTTCACATCTCTAGACAATGCAGACTCACCTCATGAGTCCCTGAACTTGTCCAGCTCGGTCTCAGTGGCATTTTCCCTCTTGCCCTCTCCTCCTCCTCCTCCTCCTCAGGGTGAATTCCTTTCTGGAGCCTCTGTTAGGGAGGTACCCACTTACACTAGTCATGCTCATTTCAAGTCTGGTCCAGTCCAAGTCTCTAAGAATTACTTCCCCTCACCCCCGCCCCCAGCTCCATGTAATGGTTTTCTTTCCCCATTTGAGTGTAAACTTTTTGAGGGCAGGATCTGTCTTTTCCCTTGTGTCTGTATCTCCAGCACTTAGTTTTACCCTGACCCTCACCAGCCTTATTTATTCAATCTATCAATGTATCTCTTTCACCAGTCCAGGAGGCTTCCTTTGCAGGGATGGGAGTAGTGGCATTGGATTCTGAGACCTTGGAAAGCACTCCCATTCTTCCATTGAGGCCCCACGAGCCAAGGAGAGGGGATGGGTGTGGTGGGAGGGAGGGAGTTCAGGGTCAGGAACTTAAGACTACTTTTCCAGCTGTATCCTGGCCCACAGACAAGCTGCTTGGAGAAAACAAATTATGTCCTCAGAGCCCAGGTCGAACCCTCCCAGATTAGTGGCCCATCTCCTTGCTCCTGCTAACAGAGGACTTTGAGACCCCCAAGGAATGAATCAATGGTCCCATCAGATGGGAACCCAACTCCAGAAGAGCATGATTGTGGCACCACAGAGCTAGCAAATCAGGCTTGCAAGGAGAGTGAGGAAAGCAATTTGTGTAATCAGATGGAGATAACAGGATCCTGACAGAGCCCTGTTCAGCCTTGAGCTCCAGGGAGGCCTTACTGTTTATGACCTGGCCGATCACAGTTGGCTGTCTGCACAGGTGCTCCCTGCTTCTCTCTAATCAGTCCAGTCAGAGAGGGGGCCCTGAGGCTTTGAGCTGTCTAGGACTGGGGGAGGGTGGCCTCTCCCACCCCCTTCCTCCACGGCTGAGGCCATTAAAGTCCAGAAAAGGCATCTGGGATGCTCATTACTTGTAAACAGCACAAAGCCGGAGCAGGACAAAGTCCCAGGGCGCAAGGATTTCCCTAGGCTTATCCATATCTGATAAGTGAGTTTTTCAGGAAAAAGTAAAGTATCATCTAGTTTAGGGAATTAGCTTCACAAGGCCGAAAGTAGCGGGGAGCTCAGTTTGTCAGGAGGGTTTCATGGGCTGCTGACTCCATATATGACCTGCTATGATGTGGGGGCTCCCCCAAAAGCTCATGAGGTCTCAGGCTATAGTAAGAGAGAACTCTGTCCTGATCATTCAAGAAGGAAGAAGGAGGAAAGGAAGGGAGGAAGGGAGGGAGGAAAGAGAGCATTAAAGTAGATTCTGATTTATTGAATGCTTTGGTTCTAATAAGCAGGTACTGAATTGAATAGCTCACAAGTGCTGGTGGAATCTATCATTAATTGGTCACAGTCTAAACCTTGGGCCTCCAGGTCACATGTGGCCTTCTAGGTCCTTGGGTGAGGCCTTTTGACTGGGTCCAAGTTTTACAGAACAAAATCCTTTTATGAAGAGGATTTGTTCTGGGATGTTTGGATTCAAAGGGAACCTAGTTTAATCTTGTTTCCCTCTGAGGGCCCAAGAAAGGTTCAGGAAAGCTAGACAGTGTCCAGAGAAGGCCACAAAGATGAGTCCCAGTTATAGAAGGATCAGTTGAATGACTGAGGGTTGAATTAGGAGCTGTGTTTGAGTATGTAAAGGGGTGTTGTGTGGAGGAAGGGATGGCCCAAGAGCCTGAAGCCCTTTCTGGGGAGTTTTGTTTTTTTTACAAAGAGGCACACTGAGGCTCGATTTCAGGAAACCAAGCACAAAGTGCTTTCCACAGGGCAGATGTGGAGTCCTCCCTCCCGCCCCCCCGGGAGGCTCACCTGTCAGGGATCTGGGGGATCCTAGGCTGGAGTAGATGTAGGTGAGTGCCATCCCTGCCAGTTCTCAGATCCAGTGATTCTGTGCCCAATTCCATGAGGCAGAGGATGGCTAGAACCAGATTGCCAGGTTTCTTGTCCAGTGGTCTTTTTGAAAATTCAATCCATCAATCACGAAATATTTTGGAATTGCCTAAGATTTGAGCTTGTGTCAGTTGTGAGCTGGGAGCTAGGGATGCAAAGCCCCAAGGGAAAGTCTTGCACACCTGTGTTTCCCAACACACTCTGTATCCCCTCTATCAAGCTGAGCCAGAGCCAGGCCCCTCCTCCATGGCAAGAAGATGATTTTTGGCATGGACAGTGCAGAAACTTGTTTTGCCTGTCTATATTTATTTGTTCCAAGGTTTTACTTTGGTTTTTCAGTGTATGGGGGTTGGGGGGATGGGAGGGGGTTGAAAAAGAGAAAAAATAAATGTTTGATAATTGCCAAGAATCTAATTTTTTAAATGACAAGGAGGTAGACAAGGTAAGACATGACCTAAGGGGAAGCAGTGGTAGCCAGCAATGGAAATTTCCAGGAATGGGAGCAGATGCCCCTGAGCACCCTGATTTATTTCTGGGCTGTACAATCAGGGGCTTGGGCCACATGAACTCCCAGACTTTCTCTATGAACCACAGATGTCTGCCTATTCCAAGGAGAAATATCATGGAGCCCAAGATTTATAGTGCCTGAATGATGGCACAGCAGACTGGTTGGTGTATGGTGGGCAGGTGGGGGTGGGGAGTTGTGGGGGGTGGTATTTTTTTTTGTCCCAGGAAGATCTGAAGTCAGGCTGAACCACAATGAAGTTGTGAAGAGCCTCCATGGTCCCCAAGTATAATTTCTTTTATCTTCCTCCTCCCAGGTCCCTGCCCCCTTTCCACCACAAGGCCATTTGCCCAGAATGAGAAGTGATGGATAAAGAGGTTACAGATTTGGGCCTGGACGAGCAAACAAGTTTCTGGCTATCGGAGCCCATCCAGCAATGGAAGGGGCCACTTTGCCAGGCGGTGAGTTGGAAGGCTTACGCAAGGGATGATGACCTCTTGTCACGGGAATGTTGTTGATTTCTGTCAGGTATCAGCTGAATTAGTTGACCCCATGGGGCTCCCAGTTTTGAGACTCTGTCAATCTGTCCTTGGCCCTGGAAGGCGGAACAAAAAACAGTGGGTGGAGACCAGACGTCCTGCCGGAAGTTGTCCCCAAGGACAAAAAGGGCTGTGTGGTGGATGAGACACTGGGCTTGGATTCAGAGCAATGGAGGAGTGAGAACCGGCCATGTAGTAGGGATTGTTTCAGGAGGTAGTGAACTCCCCTTCATGGAGGGGTAGCGAGTGGAAGCCAGCTCCTCCTGCATGCCCTCTGTCTGCAGCTCCAGAGCTCTCCTTTACGGAAGGGTCTAACCTAGCTGGGCCTATAGAATGAGATCCTTTCCAGCCAGGATTACCCTGGGCTCTTCCTTCTCCCTCCAACCAGTCAGTTGCCAACTCTCATCAATTCTTCCTCCATGTTGTCATTCCACTTACAATCTGGTTCTCACCCTGGCTCAGGCCCCCATTGGGCCCTCACTAGCATTATTTCAGCCACCTCCTCAGTGGGCACCTGGATCCAGCCTCTCCCTTCTCCAGTTCATTCTCCACTCCACTGCCAAACTGCAGTAGCGTAGGTCTGCCCATGTCCCTCCCCAGCTCAACAAGCTCCCATGGGGCCCTACTGCCTCTAGGATCAAATTTAAGCCCCTCTATTTGGTATTCAGAACAACTCCCCCTTTGGCTTTATTCTGCTTTGCTCCCCTTGACACCTATGGAGTGCCCCTACACATCTCCAGATGCCAGGCATTTGCACAATCTCCCTTCTCACATCAGGCCTCAGAATGCCTTCCTTCCTTCCAAGCTCCATTCAAGCACCACCTTCTATAGAATATCATTTATCTATAGAATTTCTCTGGCTCCACAGAAGATCATTTATATTGCTCCTACCGTGTTTCCAGCACTGTGCTACGTGCTTTACAGATGTCTTATTCCATCCCTCCAACAACCGTAGGAGATGGATGCTGTGATTATCCCCATTTTAAAGATGAGAAAACTGAGGCAGGGAGAATTTTTTTTTAAATAAATTTATTTAACTTTTTACATTCATTTTCACAAGATTTTGGGTTCCAAAATTTTCTCCCC
>CM053770.1:260325334-260354998 GCA_028658325.1 Potorous gilbertii
ATTGACTGCATTGATCTTTGGCTGACAAACTGACCTATTTTAGGGCCTGGATTCCTGAGGGGGTCAATCAGAGCTTGGTCTTAGTTGTCATGGCTGGGACAAACCAGGGTCACCTCCCTATGATAGGGGCTGGGAGGAGAACATCACTAGGGGCTCGTTGAGGTACTCCAAGAGGGAAGACTGGAGGACCAGGGGGTCCAGAAGTTTTATTACATTTTTTTAACACAGGATCCTTCCTTAGCCATGGGCTCTTCTTCTTTGCTCTTAGCAACCATGCAAAAGGAAGTCTCTTAAAACTGGTGTTGACCTTTTTTGCAGACTGAGAGTTACCTAGTATTTCTGGTTACCCAGTATTATCTGCCCTACCTTCCATCTTTTGTGCTCAGCCCTGGGAAGAGTGACTTCACTCTCTGGGGAGGGACTTGGATTTCTTGACTAATATTTCCTTTAAATTGTAAGCTGGATCAAAATGTACATGGAAAGCTAGATATTAATAGAATGTCTGAGTTAGGAGAGATCTAAAATATCATCATACTGAACAAGAATCTCCTTGAAGCCAAATTCTCATTCCCTTTCTTTAAGAATGAAAAACAAGTGTATGTGTGCACACACACACACATACATATATACGCACACACATAGACTTGTTATCTCTCCCCTACTCAATCTCTAACTGGACAATTAAAAAAATCCTAATAAATAATAGACGTAAGTATGTGAAGTCAGATAAAACTAATTCCTCATTGATAGCTCTTCTCATTTTTAGTACCCTGGATACTTGTTTCATTGTTGCATTGATCTGAGTCCTAAAGTAGTTTTTCCCTACCCCATAGCAGTTATGGCTCCTGGTTCTCTTCACTTCCCTCTGCATCAGTTCATCCAAGTCTTTCTAGTTTTCTCTGCAAACATCCTTTTATCATTTCTTGTTTCCCTTTCCAGTATTCTTTTCACCAAAAGATCACCTGGCAATATGCAGCTGGATTCCTCCATGTCCATCACAATTCAAGTTCTTGTTGTTCAGTCTTGTCCAATTCATGACCTCATGGATCACACTGGCCATGTGGTTTTCTTGGCAAGGTACTGGAGCAGTTTGCCATTTCCTTCTCCAGTGGATTAAGACAAATAGAGATTACACAGGTATTAAGTATCTGAGGTCTGAGGTCTTCCTGATGTCAGGTCCAGCGCTTTAGTTACTCATCCACCTACCTGCCTACAACTCAAGCAGGGTCAGACAATTAGAACTGGAGGTCATCTAATTCAGCCCTCTTGTTTGATATATGAGGAAACTGAGGTCCAGAAAAGTTAAGTGACTTACCCAAGGTCTTATTTCATTTTGAAGTCAGGCCAAAGAATTCCAGTACTCATTCCACTACAAAATGCTCCCTTACTTTTTATTCTCCTTGGGAACCAAAGATAAATAGAAATTTAATAATTCCCCTTTGCTGGTTAGTCCTGTCCCATCTTCCATCCAAACAGTGAGTATAGACTTCTGTCCCAGGGATTCCCATATTGATTACAAGGTTCAGTTTGTGCTTGGACGCTAGCCTTCTGGACATTAGTCTCAGTCTGTATCAATAATCACCCCAGCTATCAGAGGGGGACCTGCTATCAGAGGTTCTTAGATCTGCATTCATAAAAGGAAAGCAACTTTCAAGGGGTTAACAGTCACTTTAATAAGGGACATGTATCAATCCTTTGACCAAGCACATATATTATTCACCTATTTCAGGGGAGTCAGCACCCCAAACTTCAAAGAAAATACAGAGAAATTAAAGATCAACAGATATGGCTCCCTCTGCCTGAATTCAACAAATAGGTGCACCCCAACTGTCTGACCACGGTTACCAGAGAGGAAAGCACAACATCTGAGTTCTCAAAGCTGGCGGTGGGGGGCTCCTTTAGTGGATTCCCAGAGTACTCATCTGGCCAAACAAACGCTTCCAGTCAGTGAGCCCAAAATAAAACCGGACCTCAGAGTCTTTATGCATTTTTTAGAGTCAAGAGGGCATCACATCCCTTGAGAACCAGCACCTCATTAACAAAAGTCATGGACCTTCTTACAAATCTTCCCAGGCCCTTCAATGGATGGGAAAGATCCTCCTTAATCACATTCTAGTAGAGGCATTATACTTCTTGATTATACTAAAACAAAAACAGCAAAAGATCCTACTTTACTTCCCATTACACAGTCATCTTTCCACACTTATCTTGTGACCTGCCCTCATTGCCATTTCTCAGATGCTCTGCTTTCAAAAATCTGGAGAGCAATGTGGAATTATGCCCAAAAGACTATAAAGCTGTGCACACCTTTTGATCCAGTAATACCACTACTAGGTCTGTATCCCAAAGAGATCAAAGGAAAGGAAAAAGACCTACATGTACAAAGCTATTTATAGCAGCTCTTCTTGTGGTGGTAAAGAATTGGAAATCCAGGGGATGCCCATCAGTTGGGGAATAACTGAACATGTTGTGGTATATGAGTGCAATGGGATGCTATTGTGCTATAAGAAATGGTGAGCAGGCAGATTTCAGAAAACCTGGAAAAATTTATATGAACTGATGCTGAGTAAAGTGAGCAGAACCAGGAGAACATTGTACACAGCAATAGCCAGAACATTTAATGGCTGACTTTGATAGACTTAGCTCTTCTCAGCAATGCAAGGATCTAAGACAAATTCCAAAAGAGTCCTTGATGGAAAGTACTATCCACATCCAGAGAAAGAACCATGGAGACTGAAAGCAGATGAAAGAAGTCATTTTAACTTTTTTTTTTCTTATGGTTTTTTTCCTTTTGTTCTGATTCTTCTTTCACAACATGACTAAGGTGAAAATATGTTTAACATGATTGTACATGTATAACCTGTATCAGATTGCCTGTTGTCTTGGGGAGGGCAGAGGTGAGGGAGGGAGGTAGAAAAATGCGGAACTCCAAATCTTACAAAAATGAAGGTTGAAAACTATTTTTACACATAATCAAAAAAAAACCCCACAACATATTAAGTGTAAAAAAAGAAAGGTAAGAGCATATTGTTTTACATTGTGTGTTCGTCCTTCTTTGCTGAAGAAGACCATGCCATCAGAGAAATAATGACATGACTTGCACTTGACTTTGTTTTTGAATGAAGGAGGGCTGTGCAGGTCAACAGCCTCACTTCTCCTCCAGAGTCATCTGAATCCAATGACCAGATATTCATCAGGATGACTGGAGATGACCCAGGATGTTTAAAGTTTGAAACATGCAAAACCCCCCCCAAACCTGAGCTCTTTTTCTACTTTTCCTTTCTTCCATCAGCAGAGTAACTTGTGTCCTACACCTTCCTACAGTGGGTGAAGACCAATCCAATTAAACTATCAGGATTTGGGACTTGATTTGTTTTATCAGTCACAGTCAACTGTCTATTCATAAACATTTTTATTGCTTAAGAAGTACATTTTAATTGGTGAGATAACAGCAGCCAGATGGCATAAGGAAGAGATCTAGGTGAAGACAGGCCAGGTTATAAAAGGTTGTAACAGCCAGACCGGGGATTTTATATTTGATTTTTGATGTGGTAAAAATCCACTGATGTGTAGTGAGTAGGGTGTGAGGTGTGAGGTGTGAGGTGTGAGAAGGAAGGTCCTTAGAAGAGGGAAGGTGTGAAGGTTGACAAGACTTGGTAACAGATTGGATAGGGTGGGATGGGGGTTGAGAGAGAGTGAGGAGGTAGGGATAAAGTCTGGGAGCCTGGGGAAGGGGGAAGGTTTTATGAGAAAGATAATGAGTTCATTTCTGGACAAGTTCAAGGACACCAGGACTTTTATGGCTCCAGGAAGCTTTGCGATAATTTTAAGACAATCCCCCATCCCCCTTTCCTTTTTCAGTCCAGTCATTACACAAGGACTTCTTAAGATCTAATCTGAACTCAAATCTTCTCAGAGAAAAGATGTTAACTCTTTCCTATTGTCGAAGGAAATGAGGGGTCCCAGCCCCACCCTGGGTCCCTAAGACTGGAAAAGTCTGAATCATCACCCAAGTGGCATGGCACCTATGTAAAATGCAAACTGTTTGTATATAAAGTTCCTAAACAAGAAATTTGTTTTGGTGACAAATGATCTCTAGTGATCGACTTTTAGGACAAATTTAAGATGTGAGTCCTGGTCAAATTTTTTGACTTGTGAAACCTGTCATCTGGTATCTGCCTCTGGGCAATTACTAATTGTGTCCTACTACTCATCGAGGAATGTGACTGCTACTGGCAGAAGTTTGCCTCAGGAGACAATCCTGTCCTCAGCTTGGGATGGAAGTCTTCTGCCTCAGTTTCTCCATTGTGTTCCTCTGAAAAGGAATGTTTACCCACTTGACTCTTTCTGAGTCTGGCTATAAAGTGGAGATGACATCTAATTAGATCCTTGCTTTTCGTCTTTGTGACATTTTTCTATAATCAAAGTAGATAGTTTAAGATGTAAGCACAATGCAAGTAGTGGAATCTTGCTGTTTTCACTTAATTGGGTAAATGAATACTATAGCATGAAAGATAAAATCTCTGAAATAGACCATTCTTTCTGAATGTTACAGGAATAATTAGATAAAGGAAAGGAAACCAAAGTATAAATGTGATGTTGAATCATTGTTCCATAGGACAAAACTGGTATTTAAAGTTAATTGTAATTGTATGGAATTATTGAGGTTAGGGATGCTTGGGACTCAAACTCCAATCTCAGGAAGTAATGGGATCACCTAGGGAAATAGTATAGAGGGAGAAGAGAAAAGGGTCCAGGACAGAGCCTTGGGAGATAGATAATGAAAGGGTACAGTCTCTTGGAACCTCCTTGAAATCCCCTTGAAACATCCCACTTAACCTGGCCTTTCATACTCAAATCTGTTGCCCTTGGCCTAGTCTGGTCCTCTATTGTCTGTTACCTCTTGATTGCCCCACCTGCTTCCCATCCAAACCCTCCATTTTCTGATACCTCCCAATTACCTCCAGCTGTTTCCCTAGATTACATCAGTAGTTACCCCAGTGTCATCAAGACCATCTCTAGATCTTTCCACAGACTTTCTGTATATAGGTTCCTTTTTGCCTCCATGAAGGCACTCAGATTCAATCCGGCTCTGACTCTGTCTAGCTGAGATTGTATCTGGCCCACTTGTAACAAGCATTACAAATGCTTAGGCTCCTTAAGAGTCAACCCAGTATGGTGAATCTTTAATAAACTTTGTTTTTCTTTGGTTTTAAGAAGGCTTGTGTTGAATTCATTCGAGCAGGACCTGCTGTGTCAGTATTTAGGGGTCCCCGGTATCCTGAACCTCAACAATACCAGCTGGTGGTTATCATGTAAAGATACCAGCTCGATGGAAAGTCCAGCAAAGGAGACTGAGAAGGAGCAGTCAGACAGGTAGGAGTACCAGGACAGACCTAGAGAGGACAGAGTATACAGGAGAGGGTGATCCACAGTGTTAGAGGCCACAGAGACCTAAGTGGGAGGAGAATTGCCAAAAGACCATTAGATGTGGCTATGGAAACATCACTGGAGACTTTGCCTGAATGATGAGGTCAGAAGTCAGGCTCCAAGTTAAGAGAGAAAAGGAAGTGGGAGCACCTGGTGTAGACAGCTGTCCTAAGGAGTTTAACCATGAGAAGGGATGAGAAATATAGGATGGGACCTAGTGGAAATGGCCACATCACTGAGGGTTTTTTAAGGATGGGGGAGCCTTGGGTATGTTTGTAGCAGCAACAGGGAACTGGATTAGTAGAGAGGGATGGGGAATCAAGAGGCCTGGGTTCTAGTTCTCCACTCTACAGCACTGGCTCCTTTTACTGACTAGCTAGTATAGCCTTGGCAAAGGCTTTCTTTCTCTGGGCCCTATTTCTCATCAAAATGAAAGGACTGGGTTAAATGTCTCTGAACTTCTAGCCAGCTCTAATGTTTTCTGTCCTAGAGTAATATTTCATGAACTTTTGATGCACAAGGTCCCTTTGGGCTTAGGCATGGTGTGTTCCAAGGTCCCTTCCAGTTCCAATGTTCTGGGTTCTTCAATCAATCTTCCTAATCCTTTGATGATGTCAGACCTGGCTTCAAGATCCAGTGGTTTTACTGCCTACTGAATAAAATGGAAATACTTGTTGTCTGTCAAGTCCTGCTACAATTTGCTATAATTAACTTTCTTCTTTTATCTCATACTTCTCTACCCAGGGCCTTCGCTCACATCACTCCACCCCCTCGGTCTGCACCTACTCCCTTCCCATCCTCTTGGTGTGTGGGGGAGAGGCAGGGTAGGAGTGGGAATGAAGTTTTTCCTTCACCCACAGATTTCCCCTTTCCGACCCCTACCCCTTTGGACTCTGCCTGTAGCTGCCACCATGAAGTCTACCCTGATGCCCTCTCCTAAAATGCTCTTTTCTTTCTACAGTATCTCAGCCCTTTGCTTGGGTCCTATCCTGGGCAATTGCCTGGCTCTTTCTGAGGAAAAGTGTAACAGACTTAAAAGCCCAGGAAACTGGTTCACATCCTTCCTCTGTCTGACCATACTAGAGTGTTAATGGATATGGCCCGGTTGGTGATCCAGTGGGAGCTGCTAGAGAGGTAGGGCACCAGCCCCCACAGGGCAGTGTGTGAAAACCCGGAGAAGAGAGAAGATGCTCTGAGGCTGAAGAGAGGGTGGGACGGATGAGGATGGAGAAAGGACTGATGGATTTGGCATTAAAAAGATCATTGGAAACTGTGGAGACTTCCATCCCAAGCTTTCAGTTGGTGTACGTCCTCTGTGTCAAAGGGGACCATGACTTCAGGAAGGTGTGAGAAGGCAGGAAGGGAAATGGAGGCATCATCCTAAACACTCTCTACCTCCTGGAGTTTCCATACTAATGGACCATCCTTGGAGGCTCAGGTTGGGGGCGGGGGTAAGATAAAAGCAGCAGCTGGGGGAGGGCCCGATGGGCTGTCTGGGCACTCTGACATGGTCCGGTCCCCCACCTCCCAATCACTTTCCTTATTGCTCGTTCCCAACTCGGTAAGAGAGCGGGCGCGGGGCAGAGGGCTTTGTGTGACCCTGGACCGGTCCCTTCGCAAGCCAGAACATGGCCAGAACGTGCCTCCACCTGGTGAAAAGCCGGGGATGGATCGGAGGCTCCCGGGGCCCCCTTCGGGCTCCAGCTCCCTGGCCCCACAGTCCTGAAGGACAGTACTAGGAGGGGGTCCCCGATCTCTCTGCCCAGAGGCTGGCTGATCCTCGGACGGATCAAGTGAAGATGGGGAAGGCTGTGTGCGTGTGCGCGTACGCGTGTGTGCCCCGGGCACCCAGGTGTGTCCCCCCACTCCGGGCGCTCAGGTGGCGAGGGCCTGCGGCTCCTGCAGGGGGAGGGGGTGCACTTGGCAGCCGGGCTGCGCGGCCGGCCAGCGGGCTGCGGGCTGGCTGCAGAGTCCAGCCCGCTGGTCTTCGAAAGATCCTCCTGGGCCAATGGCAGGCGGGCGACCCCTCCGACGGCGCGCACGGATTGGTTCAGACGCTCTGCTGATCCCGCTGGAAGCCGGGACGCTGGGGCTGGGGGGCGGAGGGGGAACTGGGCTCCCCCTCCCTCTGTGGGGACTGGACTGGGGGCGGGGCTGCCGCGGGAGGGGAAAGTCCACGAAGGTGGAGGGGAGGGGGCCGGGAGGGGGCGGGGCCGCCGGGAGGGCACTGGGGAGCCCGGGGCTATTGCGGAGGGAGGGAGGGAGGGAGGGGGCAGGAGCTGCAGACAAAAGCGGCGTGGGCTGCCGGCTGGTCCGGCACAGACGGCTGGAGCGCGAAGGCTGCAGCAGCGGGGCTGGGCTGGGCTGGGCCGGACTGGGCTGGGCTCGGGCTGGCAGCCCGGGCGGCCGCGAGCGCCATGGGCAAAGGCGGGGAGCAGGGAGGTGAGGGCTCCGCCGAGCGGGATGCTCCCATGTTGCCCACCTACAGCTGGGAGGAGGTCCAGAAGCACAACCTGCGCACGGACCAGTGGCTGGTCATCGACCGCAAGATCTACAACATCACCCAGTGGTCCCGCCGCCACCCGGGCGGACAGCGGGTCATCAGCCACTACGCTGGCGAGGATGCCACGGTAAGGGGCGGGGGCTCGGGCCTGACCTGATGCCCTGTCTCGAGAGAACTCCGGGAGGCGGCGCGCGCCACCCCATTCCCGGGGGATGACATTCAGGGCACCCCACCCTTTCCATCAGCCCACCTCCAACGTCCACTCTCCTTCCCCAGCGGTTTGGGTCCCGAGTTCAGCCCTAGCATTCGGCTGCCCTCCCTCTATCGCGGCGGAAAGGGCCGAGGTTGGGGGGCTGAGAGGGGGTGGGGGGTTGGGGCAACCCGAGTCGCCTGGTGCAGCCCTTTCGGCTCTAATGTATTTTACCAGCTCCGAGAAGCAGCTGGTCAGCTGCACCGGCTTCCACATGGCCAGGCCTGCTGTTCCCGTGCCTTCCCCCCACCCCCCAAACACACACACGCAGGGCTCGCATTGTCCTTCCGAGCGGGAGGAAGGAGGTCCCCTGGGTCCTGCGAGTTCGGGGTTTGCAGCGGAAAGCCCCTAGCAACCCCCCTCAGCTTGGCCCTGGAGATGGGGTTATTCTGGGTCATCCTCTGGGAAACAGAGCGTGTGTGTGGCCTGAAGGGCTTCTCAGGCCTGCCAGAACCCCCCACACTCCCCTTCCTCATCCCAACCTTTGAAGGGGGTGACCCCGGGTCCTGGGAGAGGAGCCAGGGTTGCCAGCTCACCAGAGGCACTGAAGATGGATGGAGGGATAGATGATGGGTGACCAGTTTCTCCCTATGCTCATTAGATCCCCTGTTTTTTCCCACCTACATATGCATGCCTGCCTGCGTGCCCAACTCCGGAAGAACAGAGGCCTTGCCCTCCTGAACTTTGTTTCTTCTCCAGAGCCCTGCACAGGGCTCTACCCCTCCCGATATGGAAGAGCCAGGGGCTTCCTTTAATTAATATTTGTTGGGTCAGTGACCCCAAGCCCTTGGAATTGAGGTAGGCAGGTGGGCTCAAAGAAGTGGCCACAGAATGGGCAAGGACAGAACTGGAACAAGCTGCTGGCAGAAGACAGGGTGGGAAGGATGGAAGAAACCACCCCTTAGCACAAAGTCTGCACCCAGAGACCCAGATGGGTCAGGAAACAGAGAATTCAGAGATGGAAGCTTCTGCTGGTGAATGGGAACCTTGACCCTTCCCGGGTGAAAATGTTTCCATCTTGGTTCATCTTCTTCTAGTTGGGCTCTAGGGAGGCTGTGGCAGTTTAGGGCCTCAGATTCCTGCCCTTTCAGGCTTTGCAGGGTCAGGGCAGTGCCTTTCTGGAGCTCTTTGGATATCCCAGCCCATCTTTGGGTCACTGCAGCCCCTTCCTATTTGGGAGAGATTTCTTCCAGGGTAGAGAGGAATACTTAAAGAGCAGGCCTTAGAGTCCCCCAAATTCGGGTTCAAATTCTTCTTCTACTTCTTACTAGTTATATAGATTGAGGTCAAGAAAGAATCATAAAGTCTATCTAGTCCACCCCTGTTTTTTTTGCTTAACAGATGAAGAAACTAAGGAAAGGGAAAGGAAAGGAATATACACTTAAGTGCCTACTATGTGACAGGCAATGTCCTGAGTACTTTACAGATACCTTTGATCCTTACAACAACCCTGGGAGGTGAGGAGCTGTTATTATACTCACTTTACAGATAAGGAAACTGAGGCAGAGAGAGGTCAAGTCACTTGCCCAGAGTCACCCAGGTAGTAAGTGTCTGAGACCGGATTTGAACTCAATCTTCCTGATGGGATGGGAATAGTACCTGCCTCTTAGGGCTGTTATAAGGGTCAAATGAGAAAATAATTGTAAAGTGCCTGGCACAAAGTAAGCACTGTGTAAATGTAAGTGCTCATCAATATCTTCATCATCATCATCATCTAAGCTCCTACCTAAGGCAACTAAGTGGTTCACTGGGCCTAGAGTCAGGAAGACCTGAGCTCAAATCCAGTCTCAGACACGTAATAGTTGTGTGACCCCTGGCAAGTCACTTCACCCTGTTTGCCTCAGTTTCCTCATCTGTCAAATGTGCCGGAGAAGGAAATAGCAAATTACTCCAGTATCTTTGTCAAAAAACCCCAAGTGGCGTCATGATGGCTAAGGAGTCTATTACCTCTGAATCTTTTGACTGATTCTTTGCATGGGGGGATGGATCAGATTCCCCATCTCCTCCTTTACTAGCCATATGACCCAGAGTGACTTGCCCCTCAGCCTTGGTTTGCCCCTCTGCAAAATGGTGGTAATGGTACCCACTTTGCTCCCGCTTAGGGGATGCTGGGAGGAAAGTTCTTGGTTCCATCTGGGATAATGCACAGAAAGGGAGCCATTGTGACCCAGGGGCTATTATTTCTTCATGCTTGGAAACTCAGCCTACTCCTCACTTTGAACTGGAGGCCTTAATCAGTACATCTAGGCAGAGAGTGTGGTAATTGTTCTGGGAAATTTTGTGCTGGCCTTTGGTCAGAAGCACTCAGAGTTCCAACTGGGCCTGCTGAGCAGGTTCCTGCTGGGTAATGGGGGGGCTGGGGAGGGTACTTCACCCATCTAGGGTCAGAAGTTAGTTTGAAGGGACATTCCTAAGTTTCTTCCCAGAGATAGGAAGGCTTAAGTGGCATCTAATATAACCGGTAGTTGACCAAGAACTGGCCTTTGCAGGGAGCTCACTACCTACCTCCTGAGGCAGCTCACTGTACTCTGGGACCACTTGGCTGGGGGGAGCTTTTCCCTTAATCTAGCCCAAATCTGCCTCTAGCCCACTTCCCCTGCTCTGGGTTGTATCCTTTTGGGGCCAAGCAGATAAGAAAGCCTCCTTTCTTACACAAACTGCCCTTCCTGTACTTAGCTGATAGATATGACTCTGGCAGGGAGCCTTGAGGTCATCTAGCCAGCCCCCTCACTAGACATCAGAGGGTAGTGGCCCTGGAAGGCTTTGGTGACTTGCCTGCCTAAGGCAGTTGGGAGGAATGCCTGAAACCTAGATCCTGTTTTTCAGAGGCAGGGTTCTTTCAGTTATTCCATACTGCCTGCTCCCAAGACTTGAAGGCAGTTCAACTATCTCCCATCTCCTCTTCTGCACATTGAGTATTCCCAGGTACTTCACTGTCCTCAGAGGAGGCTGGGATTCAAGATTCCCATCACACCCAAGTGTTCAGTCATTCTTTGGGACTGCATTTGGGGTTTTCTTGGCAAAGATACTGAAGTGGTTTAACCATTTCCTTTTCTGTCTCATTTTACAGATAAGGAAACTGAGGCAAACAGGGTAAAATGACTTGCCCAGGGTCATACACTCTTCTTTAAATGAGAAAGGAACAGCCTCGCGTCTTTCTTGTCAAAGAACAACAGGTTGTTCCTATAAGCACATTAAAGAGACTATACCCAGCCTAGGATATGAGTCTAGAAATAAGGAAGTGAGTCAGGTCAGCCCACTGTCTGGTGCCTGGGGTTGAGTACTGGGTGCTATAGTTTAGGAGGAACTTTCATAAGTTGGGGGTATTTGGAGGAGGGCAGCTGGAGTCTGAGTAGTGTGAGGATCACTTGATTCAGTTGAAGGAGTTGAGGATAGTTAGCCTGGAGAAGGAAAGATTGGGAGAAGTGGGGAGGAGGTATGACAGTTATGTTCACATCTTTGAAGGACCTCTTCTGCTTGACCATAAAAGATAGAACCAGGAGCAGTGAGGAGGAGGGTTGAGGAAGAAAGCCAAGGTTGGGTGTTGGGGGAAATTTCAACAAGATGAGCTGTCCAGGAGGGAGGTGGGCTGCCTTAGCATGGGGTACTAATGGAGGGAGGGAGGGGAAGAGAAACAGAGGGGAGGAAGAGGGAGAGAGAGAGAGAGGGAGGAAGGAGGGAGATAGGCAGTGTGTATGGGCACATTAGGCAGGTTAGAGTTGGAGCAAATAGCTATCCATGGTCTCTTCCTGGTCTAAGTTTTGTGATCCAGAGGAGAAAGGTCCAACTGAGGCTTGAAAGAAGGGGCTTTAACCCCCTTTGCCTCACTTTCTAAGTGTCAGAGGTAGGGGTTGAAGCCAAGTCTCGAGGTTCCCACTGGTGCCCTCTTCCTCGATGGCTGGTCTGCCTGATGAGTCTTTAGGAGCTTGGCCAAGGAGGGGGAGCTCAGACCTAGGCATTGTAGTGGGAGGGAAAGAAAGCTGGATCTGGGCAGAACACTAGTTCAGGGCATCCCTCATGTTGGCTGCCTGTGGGACCTTGTTCAGGCCTCTCCCCACTTTGGAGCCTCAGTTTCTTTATTTATCAAAGGGAGGTGACTGGGCTAGATGCCAGTCCCTGCCACCCTGGCTCCTTAGAGGAGATGATAGAGGTCAGTGTTAACTATTAAACAACATGGAGGTGGGACCACACTCACCTTTGGTCACTGTTTTGATACCTGACTTGATGGGGCACTACCCACCCTTCACTTGAGCAGCAACACATGATGTTCCCTAGGACAGACAGTCTTGCAGAGGGAGATGTTTGGACATGAATCCCCCAAAAAATGCTTGAAAAGAGGAATATGAGTCCCTAGCCTCTCCCTCCACTTTTCTCATGACTCGGACCCTGTTGGGGGCCACTTGGGCAATACGCTGTCTGTGGACTGGCAGGATTTTGGAGACTGGCTTCTTCTCCAAAGCCCTCATTTTTCAGAGGAGAAGGGACTTTTCCAAGGTCACATAACTAGTCACTGATGGAACAGGTCTGTGATGGCATTGGTTGAGGGAACAGCTGAAGCCTGCAGAAGGCCAGTGACTTACCTCTCACCCAGGTAGCAAGTGACCCATCTAAATGATCCTAACACTACCTTTTCTGTTTCCAAATCCAGTGTTGTTGCTCCCTAGAAGGGGTAAAACAGGCAAGGAAGGGAAGGGAAGGGATGTGAGCCAGAGATATGAGCCCCTTGGAGGTAGGGGCTTATACAACGTGAGCAGAGAACAGTATCTGGTAGTGGGGATGTCTCCTAAGAACTTGGTTTCCCCAGTGGAAGGAGAAGGGGGCAGGCAATCTCTTTGGACTTTGCCCCCCTCAGACCAGACCATCTCTGCAGGCTTGAGGCCAGTTCAGGAAGGCTCTTGTTAAGCTGGAGAGGGTCCAGAGTTTGGCAGTCATGCTAGGGTGCTGGGGTCCTGACTTCCTATCGCTGGAGGGTCAGTTTGCCTGGAGAAACCAAGACTCCATGATGCCACACTACCTGCTCCCGAGCCTGTCCCCCATCTTCTTTCTCTCATGCTGAGTATCCCCAGTCAGCTGCCCTCAGAGGAAGCTGAGATTCAAGACCTTCGCCATTCTGATTACGTTCCTGGACATACTCCACCATAGCTACACTCTTCCAGAAATGAGAAAGGATCTCCCTAAGCATCTTTCTTTTCTAAAGACAGCAAAGCTTTCAGGTGATCCCTGAATTAAGCACATTAAAGGGATTGTTCCTAGGATAAGACAAGATTCCAGGAATAAGGATGTGACAATTTTTCTCTGTCTCTGTCTCTCTTTCTCTCTCTCTCTCTCTCTGTCTCTGTCTCTCTCTCTCTGTCTCTGTCTTTGTCTCTCTCTCTCTGTGTCTCTCTCTGTCTCTGTCTCTCTCTATCTCTGTCTTTGTCTCTCTCATTTTATCATCTCTCCCCTCTTCCCTCAGGTCAGCCCACCATCTAGTGCATTGGGCTGAGGTCTGGGTACTGCAGTTTGTGAAGGGTACAAATATTTGTCAGGATATCAGGGGCCCATAGTAAGTGTTAATTAGCTGCTTGTTGAGTTTAATTGAAGAGGTCCCAGGTGGATACAAGATGGTTTTGTCCAGGCAGGGGCGAGATGATAGCAACTGGCTTAGGGGCTCCTAGGGGCCCAGGTTTATTGAATTCTGCCACAGCCTGGGGGCCTGAGAAGGGTGCATTGCCTTGAAGTTTAGTTGGAAGGTCTGGCTCCCCAGCTCTCCAACCCTCTGGGCTCCTTTGTGGTTCCACCTCTGCTCATCCTTGGACCTGGAACACACTGTTCCCCATTCTAATGATGGCCACTACTTTGCTGGTCAAGATTCCGTCCTTTGTGACGCAGCTTGAGAAGTCACTGACCCCACAGTCCAGCCAAGTCACCAAGCATTACTTAAGGACTACTTCATGCCAAGCACTGTAGCAGGTGCCAGGGATGCCCTCAAGGAGCTCCCGGTCTAATGGGGAGACAACATTCCAGCTCTGAGCAGATGGGACAGAGACAGGATAAGTGGTGTTAATCACTGAGGGAAGGAAGGAGTATGAAAGGGGAGCAGGAAAGGCTTCTCCCAAAAGAGGAGATTGTGGCTTAGACCTGAAGGCCACCAAAGGATGAGATGAGGAAAAGGAAGAATGGTCCCCCCATGGGAACCAGCCAGTGAGACCAGGAAGTTGGGAGATGGAGACAAGAAACCGCTGGATCAACAGCCCTCTAGGAGACTGGGAAGGTGACGGGGCTGACCCCAAAGTACTTCGAACGTAGTGACAGGTGAACAAATACCAAATGCCCCAATCTCCTCTCTCCAGCCCTTGTATATATATAAGTTATATATATAAGATAATAAGTTAATGTTTGTGGAGTGTTTCAAAGTTTGCAAACCTGTTAACATAAGCTCATTTTTTTTCACACAGCAACTTTGCAAAGTAGATGTCATTTTACACATGAAGGAACTAAGGCTGTGTCTTGCTCAGAGTCACAAAGTTAGCAAAGTGCCTGAGGAAGGCTTTGAATTTAGTTCCTCCTCTTTCCATGCCCAGTCAGTGAGTAAACATTAAGTGCTTGCTATATACTTAAATAATCAGGCAAAACTAGTTGACATATTGGCCTTATCTGACTACTGCTTCTTCTCGTCTTAAAGGAGATTTCTCTCTCTCTTCAAGCATCTTCTTGCCACCGAATCCCTTTCTCCCTCATCAGCTGACTGCCCTTTTGTGTCCTGACCTCCATTGCCAATGCCTAGAATAGGGTAGAGGCTTGTCGATTAACCGTCATCCTTAAGTACAAAGAAGGCTTGAGGGATTCTCCATGTTCAGCCTGGTTCCTGAGGGCAGACCAGGAGCCAGGGCTAGAAGGAAATTGCAAACTGGGCACATTTAGACTTGTGATCAAGAAGAACTTTCTAGAAAAGAGAGCAGTGACTAAAAGCCTTTAGGAAAGCTCTCTCTGGGCCAAGACTGCTAAGGACAGTGGCTAATAGTAACCGGTTAAGGATTGTAAAGTGTTCTCTGCCTGTCTGATCCTTACAACCACCCTGGGATGGGCGCTAGCATTGTTTTACAGGGGAGGAAACTGAGGCCACGAGCAATTAAATGACCTGCTCTGGGCCACGAGTTCTATCTGAGGCAGGATTTGAGTCGAGCAGGTCCCACAAGGTCCCTTCTCCACCCAGCTGCTCCTAATACAAGCACAAAACAAAACACAAAAAACAGCCCCTGTCCTCTTTAAAGTGCTTACATCCTAATTTTGTTCAGGCATTTTCCTGCTCTTCATGACCCCATTTGGGATTTTCTTGGCAAAGATACTCATTTTACAGCTGAGGACATTGAGGCAGACAAGCTGAAGGGACTGCCTGGTCTAGTAAATATCCAAGGCCATATTTGTACTCAGGTCTTCCTGACAGCTGCCCCGAGTCCTTGCTAAGACCGTTTGTTTCACCTCCCCGTTTCTTTCTAGATTTCTGCTCTGGAGCATCTCGCCAACACACCCCCTTGTCTGCACAGCCTTGTCACCTCATGCCTATATGAGACTAAATGTGGCCTCCAGACTCTCCAGCCCATCTACTCTGCATTCATTTGCCAAAGTGATTTTCCTAAAGTACAGATCTGACCATGTCAGCCTCCTACTCACTAAACTCCAGTGGCTCCCTATCACCCCTAGGAACAAATCCAAATGCTTAATTTGGTGTTCAGAGCCCCTCCTACCTTTCCAGTTTTATTTCACCTTACTGCTCACCATGTAGGCATTGATTCTGTGACAGCCATGGGGCTGTTCCACAAACAGAACCCTCCTTCTCTTGGCTCTGGGCATTCTCTCTGGCCACCTCCTTGCATAGAAGGCTCTCCCTCCTCATTTCAATTTCCTGGCTTCTTTGAAGTCTCTGCTAAAATCTTACCTTCTGCCAGGAGCCTCTTCAACCTCTCTTACTGCCGGAGCTTCCCCTTTCCCAATGATTTGCTTTAGATTCGTGTTGGTACTTACCTGTTTGCTTACTTCGGGCTGATTTCTGGTCATTAGCACTTAGTCAATGTTTATTGACCATTTTGGTTGGGAAATTTACAGGGATGGAGAATGAAGCCCCAGGGAAGCAAATAGATTGTGCCACCCTTCCTAGGAGTAAGGGCCACTGAAGTTGCTTGGATTAGGGCAGAAGTAGCCTGGGCAGAAAATGAAATAAAATGAAGTGTGGTTAGATAGAGTGGGCTCTGAGAGGCCTTCACCATCAGGATCCAGGGCACTATAGCAGGGGTTCTGCAGCCAAAGGGGGCAGTCTCTCCAGAGGAGCCATGGGACACCATGGAAAATGGTGAGTTCATCCTTCTCAGAGGTATTCAGTCCAAAGCTGTACAGGGATTCCTTGGGGATGTCCTGGAGTGGATCCTTCTCAGGTACAGGTTGCAGCCTCTGAAGCCTCTTGCCAGGTGAGGTTTCAAGATTCTCTCCTTGGTATGGTTTACAAACGACCAGTTCTGAACCCTGTAAATACCCACTTTTGGTTAAAGGAAGAGGCAGAAGGGGAAGCCGTTTGGACTGGCTTCCGTCCCACCCTATTGTGCCATCTTTAACTGATCTCTATGAACCCATCTAGCAATCCCCTGGGAGTGACCTTGACTTGCTGAAGGCAGGTTCCAGGACCAGGCCTAGTGATGGATTGTGCATCTGCTGTCCAAGGATCAGCCTGGTGCAGAGAAGAGTCCTGCATCTGGGCTGTCCACAGTGGGGATGGATTATTTGGGTCATGGCAGGTGCTGAAGGCCAACTCCCCCTTGTTCTAGAGAGGTCTGATGAATGACCTTGTAGGGACAGAGAGTCCCAGCCTGGTGAAATCTGACATATTCCTACGACTCATCCTGATAAAATCTGAGGGCCTTGGAATGTGCTCCACAATAGCATTTCAACCACTTCAATTCAATAGTATTTTGATTAATGACCTACAGTTTATGTTAGAGAAAGACCAGCAGGCTCTGCCTTCAAAGAGCTGCCACACCGGTAATCCAGGGCAGGATGGGGAAAGAGGGGTGGGGAGGGGCAGAAAGTCCAGGGAGAGAGTCAGAGCCTTTGGGATTGGGCCCCTCAGGTAAGACTTAAGGCAAGACTGGGCCAGGAAGGAAGTGAGAGGACGCTAGGGGCTGCCTAGGAAGGGGCTGTCTAAGGGCCAGGGCCATCTTCCAGGTAGAGGAGGTCAGGGGAAGGCCAGGTGGTGTGACAGAGGGAGGTGGACCTGAGTTCAAATTTGCTACTTAGTGCATATGTAACCCTGGACAAGGTTACAAGGTGTTTCCTCTCTCTGGGTCTCATTTTGTTTCTCTATAAAATGAATTGTTCTGTCATGTCTGACTATTTGTGGCCCCATTTAGGGTTTTCATAGAATGATTCTGGAGTGGTTTGTCTCCCCTTTCTCTAGCTCATTTTACAAATGAGCAAATGGAGGCAGATAGGGTTAAGTGACTTGCGCAGGGTCACACAGCTAATACATGTCAAAGACTGGACTTGATAGGTCTTCTTGACTCCCGGACCAGCATACTATTCAGAGTCTTCTAGTTGCCCTTATAAAGTGAATGTATAGGACTACATAATTTCTGGAGTGCCTTCCAGGTGTGAAACTCTTCTGGGCTGTAATATATCTCCCAGATGACATCCCGTGTTCTCTGTTCTGAGGCATCTCCCAGCTCTGACACTGAAAGATCTAAGGGCCTCCCATTTCTAACTGTGTTCTAAGGTCCCTCCTAGAGCTCTGACATTCTCCTCCTTGTTCAAAGGCCCTTTCCATCATTAATCTCCGATGTTCTGACATTGCTCCTAGCTGATATCATGTGTCCTCTGTTCTGAGGGCCCTCCCAGCTCTGACATCCCATGTTCTCGTTCTGAGGACCCTCCCAGCTCTGACTTTGCCTGAGAGTTCAGACTTGGGGAGCCAGTGGAAGGCTTTGAACCCACACCTGCTGCCTTGCTTCTCCATATCTGCCTCCCTACCCCCAAGTCCTTCCTATCCTTCAGGTTTATTTTAGCTGTGGTGTTCTCTTCCTGAGGCCTCTGGGCTCTTTGTTCATCCTGGTGGCTGATCCTGCCTCAAGGAACCAAACTCCCAAGGGGCTGAGCTCTCTGAAATGGAGATGCCGAGTTACATCAGTGTGGGTCACTAGGACACCAGAGGCCTTGTTTCCTGGCATCTTCAGTTACCCTTCTCAGATTCCTGATCCAATCTGCTTGCCTACCAGGTGGGGGAAGGAGGTATACCCTCTCCCTGGAGCAGCTGGAACATAGCCTTGTATCAGGTTGGAGGGGACTTAGGGAGACTGAAGGAAGAGACTGGCATAGTCAGGCCGGGGCTGAAGAATACTCTAAGCCTCTGGGAACGAAGCCAGGGTGGCACCTGCCGATGGACAGTAGTCCTTTGCTCTCCCTATTAGACTTCTGTTCCAAAGACTGCCATGGCTCCCCAGTGCCCAAGTTCCTGAGCTTAGCATTGGAGACCCTTTCCTCTTCCAGCCTTAGCTCCTACTGCTCTGTGTGGCCAGGAGGGACTGCCTTCTGCCCCCAGGCATTCTCTGAGCTCTTCCAGTCTTGTACCTTTCTGTGCCTGAAATACTCTCCTTCCCTGGCTCTGCCTGGTGAAATTCTATCCATTAAAGCCTGGATCCGCTGCCATGTTTTTCAGGAAGACTTCCTCAGGCCCTGAGAGAATAATACCTGTTTTTCCATTTGGCCTTTAAACCCCTTTACCTGGCCCTTTCCTGCTGCAGCTGCCTGTGTTTTCTGTTTCAGTTAAGGACTTACCTATTTACCTGTGGTTTCCGTTAGACCTTGGGCTCCATAGGCAGAGAGCTTTTCTTTGTATCCCCAGGGCTTAGCTGGGGTCAGTAAGCCTTTAATAAATATTTGGTGACTGATTGATCCAGAGACTTCCCCTCACTTTGTTTCTCTCTTAAGAAACTTAAGACTTGTTTGTAGTTCAGTAATTTTTGTCCTCTTTTCCCTGCCCCCCATACTGGGAGCTCTGAGGAAAGTTGAGACTCGTCTGAACTCCCACCTTTGCCTCTTGTACCACTCCCCCAGCTAACAGCTGTGCACACAGCCAGTGGATAATAAATATTTGTTGACTGTGTATGCAGAGCTGGTCTACCCTTTCTGAGCATTAATAAAAGAGCTGCCAGAGCTTTAAGCTTGACAAAGCACTTTTTACCAACTTTATCTTAGGCAATCCTCATGACAGCTAGCTCATGAGGTAGACCTTCCAGATGTTATCATCCCCATTCTACAGATACGGAGACTGAGGCTCTGGAGGATTAAGGGAATTATGCAAGGTTGCCTGGTTAGCAGTCTTTCTGAGTTCAGAGAGCTGGCTGCACTCTCTCTACTAGGCTACCAAGCCATCTATAGCTCTAAGCTGTTGTTATAAGTCATTAGGAGGCTAGCCGTGGGAAGGAGAAAGATGAGAGATCCGACGGGGCAGAGAGATGTCTGAGGACTGCCTCAAATGGGTACGCCTGTGTCCGTGGGTGACTCACTTCCTCAGCTGGAACCCGATAGAATATAAACTTCCTGAGGGTAGGAACTGTTTAGTTTTTGTATCCCTAGCTTTTAGCTCAGGGCCTGGAGCACAGATAGTGCCTTAAGGGCCATCTAGTCCAGTCATTTAGTCCTACCCTCCTCATTTTACAGAAAAGGAAACTGAGGAATGGGGAATTTTTTTTTATTTGGACCCAAGGCCTCAGGCTGAACCACTGACTTTTCCAGAGGTCCTTGCCTTGAAGGGTTTTGTAATCTGCTTGAAGATAAGATACAGCATTTAAACAGATCATGAAACTTACCCCTTGGCCCCCATCTTTGTAAGTGGGATCTCCTGATCTCGCCTGTACCTTTGGCTACTGTCTCATCTTGACTCTGGGGAAATTTCCCTTCTCTGAAGGAGGTAGGCATGGGGACTTTGGGTCCTCATGTCGTTCAGTCCCTTTGTTCTACAGACCAAGGAAACTAGTGGCTTCAGAGTGGATGTCTGCAGCTGGAAGGGACCCCAGAGATCATGAGCCCAACTTCATCTTTTTGGCAGGTGTGGAAACCGAGGCCAAGAGGCAGAAGTTAAAGTGACTAGCCCAAAGTCTTCTGGATAATAACTAGTGAAACTGGGATGTGAACCCTCTTCCTGCCTGTGTGTGGGAGCATCAGTACCTGTCTGACCTTCAGTTTATTTATCTGCAAACATGAGTTTGTTTGGGCCAGTGGCCTCCAAGGTGCCCTTAACTTTCCCGGGGCAGGACCCCTAACCCTGGGGTCCCATCTTGTGTAGAATTGCTTCCATCTGCCGGCTCCCATGGCCTTGAACTTCTCCCCCAGGTCCAATTCTGAATATGGCCTGGGCAGCTAATTAAATAACTGCCTGGGGTGAGGATTGGGAAGAGGGAGAGAGACCCAACCATGGCACGTGGAAAACTTTGGGAGGCCTGGGACGGAATCCTGGTTCTGTCTCTTGGTCCTCCTTTCTGGACCCCAGTTTCCTCATTTGTGCAATGGTGGATGAGTTGATTCCCAAGGACCTTTCTGGCTCTTAGTCTGCCAATTTTCAGAGGAGTGGGCAGAAAGGAAGATGTAGAAGAAGGCTTTGTTTATTCTGTTTGTTCTGTATGCCTCTGACTCAGCTGTTTTCCCTGCCCAGGATGCTTTCCTCGCCTTCCACCAGGACCTGCATTTTGTGAGGAAGTTCATGAAGCCCCTACTGATTGGGGAGCTGGCCCCCGGGGAGCCCAGCCAAGATCGTGGCAAGAGTGTGAGTCTGGGACTGAGCTGGTGGCAGGGGGAGCTCAGAGGCCCAGGGCTGGTAGTGTGGTCTGTATGTCACCAGGGGCCCTGGGCCTGAACTGCTTCAGGTGGGATTCAGCCTAATTCTACTGGCATTCACCATGGGTCACGAGACCAAGACAAGCACACTTGTTCCTCTCCTCAGGCAGTTTATCTTCTTGTGGTTTCCCACAGATGTCAAGGACAATTAGAGGGTTCTGGGGTATAGGGCAAAGGTTTGGTAGAGCCTGATTTGTATCCATTACCTCCCCTCCCTTCCTATTAGAAGCCCTTCTGTTCTGCCTAGTAGCACTATTCCTGGGCATAACCATCCCTGTGAGCTGTCCTTGATAATGAAAAAGTCCAAGCACAGCGTTCTGAGGGGGGCAGAATATGTTAGACCATCATTTCTCTCCTTCTACATCCCTATATGCTAAGGAGCACTGAGAGAAGCATCATTAGGAGGGAGATTGAAGAGGGGAGAGAGAGAGAGAGAGAGAGAGAGAGATTGAAGAGGGGAGAGAGAGAGAAAGGGGAGGGAGAGGGAGAGGGAGAGGGAGAGAGAGAGAGAGAGAGAGAGAGAGAGAGAGAGAGAGGAGGGGAGAGAGAAGAGACAGAGAAAGGAGAGAAAGAGAGAGAGATTGAAGAGGGGAGAGAGAGAGAGAGAGAGAACAAGCATGAGCACTAGGCCAAAGGTTTCCATTCCCATCTCTGACTCGTTCTGGCTGAGTGATTCTTAGCCAGTCATTCAACCTCACAAGTGTTCTGGGAAACTTTCTAAAATTATTAAGTTGCACAATGATCCTTGCTGATTGTTACCCACGCTAATGACAATTTTCCTCTGTGCCCCTGCTCAGCTCACACAGTAATAACATTAACCTTGTAGTCCACTAAGACCCCCATCTCTTTTTCCATACAAACTCATCTAGCTACACCATTTCTCTTACCTTATCTCATTAATTATCCTTTTAAAATTGTCTATGTATGTTATACCAGGGATACAAGGATGGTTCAGAATAAAGAAATCAAATGGCATAATTATTTATATTAAAAACAGAAATATCCCAAACCATATAATTATTTCACAAGATGCAAAACAAAACAGAAAAGCATTGTACAAGACAGAACACTCATTTTGCTAAAACCCTATAAAACACAGAGATGAAGAGCTTCTTTAAAGCCATGAAAAGTATTTAGCCAAAGCCCAAAGCTAGAGTCCTTTACAATAATAACACTAGAAGCTTTCCCAGTAAACACAGGAATAAAACAAGGATGCTCTCAAGGCCCCTGTTATTTGACCCATTCTAGAAATATCAGTGATAGTAAAACAAGAGAAAGAAATTAAAGGCATAAACACAGGTAAAGAGGAGACAAAACTACCTATTTGCTGATGCCTTGATGTTTTACATACTTTTTATTTATACCTTTTTCCTAGACAGACTTGAAGCTTTCTCAAGGCATAGAGGATGTTTAGCACTTCTCTCCCTGAGGTAGCATCTGGCATGAGGCTTAGCATGTGAAACTCAAGAATTACTTCTATCTGTTGATGGTCTGGAGATGGCCTCTCAAATTGCACTTTCAACATAGGAAGGCTGGTTCCTCTGGGTGGGAGCACTGAGTTGCTTGGGAGGTTCAGGGTTTCTGTGTTGTGTGAGACTGCTCAGGTGGCTGACACACCACTCCTTGGGTTCTGGCTTTCAGCCTCAGATTACAGAGGACTTCAGAGCCCTAAGGAAGACTGCAGAAGACATGAAGCTCTTTGAGACCAACCACATGTTCTTCCTGCTGCTTCTGGCCCATATCATTGTCATGGAGAGTGTGGGCTGGTTCACCATCTTCTACTTTGGCACTGGCTGGATCTCGACCATCTTGACTGCCTTCATCTTAGCAACCTCCCAGGTGAGAAATAGGGCATTAGAACATGGAATGTCAGAGATCCTAGGGAAGAGAGTTTTAGAACATGGAACATAGACTGTCTGAGCTGGGAGGAATCCTGTGGATCATTCCATTTCTTCATTTTACAGATGAGTAAACAGAAAGGGAAGGTGCACACCTCCAGTGAGAGGGGGTCACTTGTTGAGTCAGAGACAAAGCTTCCCTGGCTCTCAGCCCTTATTTTCTTCCTCTTGACACTCCCACGGTATATGCAAACCCTCTCCTTTCTGGGCTCTTGATGGGCTCATGTGGGTCAGGCCTTGCAGGTGCATTCTGGGAGCTCCCTAAGTATCTTTTCTTGACATTTTCTCCCCCCAGGCCCAGGCTGGATGGCTCCAACATGACTATGGCCACCTCTCAGTCTACAAGAAATCTACGTGGAACCACTTTGTCCACAAATTTGTGATTGGCCACCTCAAGGTAAGTGCCACCAGCACTAAGTGGGCTCCATGCCATCTCATTTTCCTTTTCAGATCAGAGGTGTTGTCAGGTCTGGGCAAGAAGAAGCAGGAGAATTCCTAGCCCTCCCTCATGTATTTGCACAGGCTGTGGCCATGCCTGGCATGCAGTACTTCCTCACCTACTCCCCTCAGAAACCTTTTCTTCAAGACCCTGCTTAAATGCTGCCTGCTCTGAATCCTACTGGTTGAAAGCACTCTGCATCCTCAGACTTTCCCAGAGTACCCTAGGTAGATCTCTCCTCCTATCACTATCTACCAGGAAAGAGAGGCAAGGCTTGGGATCCTTCCCACCTCTGTGGCTCTAAGCCAGATCAACTCATCTTGGTAAATAATGAGTTATTAGTAGGAAATACACCTGGTAAGATCTGCTGATGGTATCCCAGAAACAGACAATACAGAAATGCCTGAACAACAATGATTCTGTCATTCCTTGTTCTGTCCTCCAGGGCCAGAAAGGATAAGTCTGATCCCTCTTGCACAGGGCAGGGCGTCCGATGCTCAAACACAGCAATATTGTCTCCCCGAGTTTTCTCCTCACCAGGCTCAATGTTCCTGGTTCCTCTAGCCAGGACTGAAGACCCCCATCCAGGAGGTTTTCCAGCTTCTCAATGCCCCCCATCCGGGTTGTTTTTGGTGGCAATCAGCATTAAGTGACTCATCCAGGGTCACACATCACACAGTTAATTAGTGTCAGAGGCCAGATTTTAACTCAGGTCCTCTTAACTCCAGGCTCAGTACTCTATCCACCGCACTACCTACCTAGCCAACCTGTCAATGGCCCTCTTAACTGGCAGTCCTCACAACTAGACACAAAACTCTGCTCTTCCTCTCTCCCCGGGCCTTAGTTTCCTTATCTCTACAACAGGTAGATTGGGTCCAAGTGGGTTTCTGCACTTTGGGACCCATGAATGTGTTTTCAAGAATATTTTGATATCTGTATTTCAGTATAATTGATTTCTTGGTAATACTACATATTTTATTTTGTATATTTAAAAACATTGTCTTTTTTTAATAAACTCTGAGAAAGGATCTATGAGTAACTTCACCCAAGGAGTCTCACAAAAGGCACATGTCTTTTAACAAGCCCCTAGCAGCTAGTGACTGAAACCATTGTCAGGGCCTGAATTTCAATCCATCCTTGGACAATGACTACCTATGTGACCCTGGACAATCCAATGAATCTCTGTTGGCCTCAGTTTCCTCATCTGTAAAAGGATGTAATAATAGCACTTCCCTCCCAGGGTAGTTGTGAGAATCAAGCAGAATTATATTGGCATGGCTAATCTTCCAATGCTAGGAACATCACGGGCCTCAGTTTCCTCATCTGTAAAATGGAGGACTTCGTCTAGTTAATCTCTCATGTCACCTTTCTGGGCCTTAGTTTGCTCACTGACCTTGGCTTCTCGAATTTGACCTCTGGTACAGTCTCTCGCCCAGCTCCCCCACAGAACTTGGCTGCCTCTGACCACCAGATCCCCTTCCGGCCCCAACAAACTGATTTTTCTCTTTCCTGGCTTGAGTAGAGTTGAGGAGACTTCTCACGGCCAGATTGGCCTCCTGCTGGCCCAGGCTGATGGGAGACCCAACTTCCTAACCAGCGGCACCTCTCCTGAGCTCGTACAAGGGTCTGGTTTCCTGCCAGAATTGGGGAACCTCAACCCACACAGGGAGCTTTGTGTCCTTTCTCCTATTCTCTCCTTTCTAATAAAAACTCCCTTGAATGCTGAAAAGCAGCATTCCCATTCCTAACCAGCCTTAGCCTTGTGGGCTCCACAAGGCTGGTCTGTGTGGCCCTACTTGGCTCTGGTCCAAAGGGAGGGATGCCCCCCAGACTGGCTGGGGTGGGAGTGGACCTGGACCCCAGCAACCTGGTCAGGCCAGAGAGATCGGGCCAAGTTTCAGTAAGACCCAAGCCAGAACTTTGGTTCAACATTCATCTACATTGCTTGATTTTGTAGGTTGATTTGGGGGAAGGGAGAAGCACAGGTTAGCTGGCATACAGACCCCTGTGGAGGAGGAGGATGAGCAGCAGGCTAGGTCAGGGGGCCCAGATTCCCCTCCCAACTGTTTCTCTCATTCTCTCACTGAAATCAACCATTCATTTACTCAATAAGCATTTTCTAATCACCACCTGTATGCCAGTCGCTGCCAGGAAAGGGGAATTCAAAGCCTCCAAAAGAACCATCACTGCCCTCTTGTATCACTTGGGTGGGGACAGCATGTGCATGTCAGTAAATAGAAAGGCATTTCAGGAAGCACTAGAAGAATTGGGGGAGGAGGGCCTCTTTCTTGAAGGGGGTGAACCTTGACCTGAGCTTTGAATATAAGAAGTTCAGAATTCTGAGGTGGTTGGGAAGAAGGGAGCCAGCTCCAGGTGGTACAAAGTCACAGAGGTAGGAAATGTAACCTTATCTGAGAATCAGCCCCCAGGCCAGTTTGGCTGGAACACTGAATGTAGTAAATAAGAAAGGGAGGAGGTTGGAGTGAGATGGGGAAGGACCTCCTGTGAGAAACAGGATATTTGGTTTTTGTTTTTGAATTCCATTATTTATTTTAAACTTTCTTTTTAAATTTTAAATTCCACATTTTCTCCCTCCTTTACCCACTGAGAAAGCAAATGATATATCAGTTATAGATGTGAAATCATCTAAAACATTTCCATATTAACCATATTAAAAGAAAAAGAAAAAGAAAGTGAGAAAATTATATTTCATTTGGCACTTAGTTCATCAATTCTCTCTCTGGAGGTGAATAATATTTACCTTCACATTCTTTTGGAATTGTCTTGGACCATGGTATTGATCAGAGTAGCCAAGTCTTTCACAGTTGATCATCTTTACAATATTGTTACTACTGTGCACAATGATCAGTGGTTCTTCTGTCTTCACTTTGCATCAGTTCATAGAGGTTTCGCCAGGTTTTTCTGAAACCACCCCACCCCCCAATCATTTCTTATAGCACAATAGTATTCCATTCCATTCATATACCACAACTTGTTCGGTCATTCCCCAATGAATAAACATCCTCTCACTTTCCAATGCTTTGCCACCACAATAAGAGTTGTTATCAATATTTGTGTACATTAAGAAGGTGAGGCTGGTGACCTTGCACAACTCTCTCTCACCAAATCCAAGTCAATTGCAAGTTATGTCGCTATCTTGATATCATGGTCCCCTTCAAAAACAAAGGATAAAACACAACATCAACCTAACATTTAGGTCCTTTCCCTCTTTCTTTGATCTCTGGAATATAGACCTAGTAGTGGCATCTCTGGGCCACAGGGCATAACACAGTTCTATAGCCCTTTGGGTCTCGTTACGGATTGTTCTCCAGAATGGTTGGATTAATTCACTACTTCACTAGGAGTTCGTTAGTAGAGCTATATTTCCCTCAAACCCTCCAACATTTGTCATTTTTGATATGTGTGAGACAGTACATAGGAGTTGTTTTAATTTGCCTTTCTTTACTCAGTAGTGAAGTAAGGCATTTTTTCATATGACTATAAATCGCTTTGATTTCTTTGGAAAAGTGACTGTTCCTATGTTTTGATCATTTATCAGCTAGGAAGAATGACTTATTTTTATAATTTTTTAAATAAATTTTTATAAATTTGACTCAATTCTATATATATTTGAGAAATGAGGTCTCTACCAGAGAAACTTACTGTAAATTTGGGGGATAATGATCCATAAACTATAGTACCTTTTAGCAAAATGTGGTTTCTCTGATTATTTCATTTAATTAGGTCTGGTTTTGCTTTTCTTTTGTCTAAGATCATGATTGCTACTCCTACCTTTTTTTACTTTGGCTGAAGCTTAATAGATCTTGTCCCTTTATTTTAACTCTGTGTGTGTGTGTTTCTGTTTCAAATGTGTCTCTTCTAAATAACATATTGTTAGATTCTGGTTTCTAATCCATTCTGCTATTGGCTACATTGTAAGGGTGAGCTCATCACATTCACAGTCTCATTTCCGTCATTCCATTTTCTTCTCTCTATTTATCCTATCTCTCCTCAAAAGTCTATTTTGCTTCTGATCAATGTCTCCTTTAATTAATTATCAACCCCATCCCACTCCCATCACTTATTCTCTTCCCCTTTTAGTTCCCTGTTGGGTAAGACAGATTTCTACACACAACTGAGTGTGGGTATATATTCTTCCCTTTGAAACAATTTTGCTAAAAGTGAGATTCAAGCAATATCTGCTACCCTACTCCCTTTTTCCCCTTCCACTGGAAAAGTTCTTCCTTATATTCTTTTTTCATATGAGAAAATTTTCTGCAGTCTAGATCTCCTTTCCCCATTCTCCCAGTACATCCAGCTTTCTCACCTCTTCCTCTCTTGGAGATCATTGCAACATAATGGACTCATACCTGTGCCTTCTATTTATGCAGGCTCCTTTTAACACTCCTAATAATGATAAAGGCCTTCAGGGTTGCATGTATCCTCTTCCTATATAGTAAGAGAAACAGTTTAACTTTACTGAGACCCTTATGATTTCTCTTTCAGGTTAACCTTTTATACCTCTCTTGAATCTTGTGTTTGAATGTCAGATTTTACATTCAATTCTGTTCTTTTCATCAGGAATGCTTGAAAGTCCTCTATCATATTCATCACTCTGAAGTCCATAGATTGCACACCAATAGATCCCTTCACAAATTCCACTTAATGACTGTTTTCTGGACCCTCCTGGCTTCAGAGTGATTATTAATAGTGACTGTTGCTCTTTCCCTCCCAGCTTGATTTACTTATTTTTTCTTTTGCTCATTAAAGGGGCCATTCTCTAATTACTTCTTAGAGAGGCATATTCAATGAATGACCTTACCTCACACTAAGTGAGTACCTGAGTAGATCAAGGTCTTCCATTGCATCCTAGGTCATCTCCAGTCATCTTGATGAATATCTGGTCACTGGATCCAGATGGCTCAGGCAGGGAAAGTGAGGCTGGTTAACTTGCAAAGCCCTCCCTCACTCAAAACAAAATCAAGTGCAAGTCATGTCATCATGTCTTTGATGTCATGGTCTGCTTTGAAAACAAAGGACAAACACAGACATTCCCCCACTGCAGGATTACATTCAGTTTTACTATATGGCTAATCCTTAATTCTAGCTTCTTTGCCTTCTGGAATATCATATTCCAAGCCCCTCACTCCTTTAACATGGAAGCTGTTAAATCTTGTATTATCCTGACTGTGGCTCCACAATATTTAAATTATTTCTTTCTGGCTGCTTCCAATATTTTCTCCTTGACCTGGGAGCTGTGGAATTTGGCTATAATATTCCTAGGAATTTTTATTTTGGAATCTCTTTCAGGGGGTGATCAGTTTATTCTTTTGATTTCTATTTTACCCAATGGAACTAAGATATTGGGAAAATTTTCCTTGATAATTTCTTGAAATATGATGTCTGTTTTTGATCATGGCTTTCGGGTAGTCCAGTAATTCTCAAATTCTCTCTCCTTGATCTATTTCTCAAGTCAGTTGTTTTTCCAATGAGATATTTCTCATTTTCTTCCATTGTTTCATTCTTTTGTCTTTGTTTTATTGTTTCTTGATGTTTTACCATTCACTTGCCCAAATCTAATTTTTAAGGAATTCTTTTCTTCAGTGAGATTTTTTTTAATATAAATTTATTTATTTAGGTTTTTACATTCATTTTCACAAGATTTTGGGTCCCAAAATTTTCTCCCCATTTGTCCCCTCCCCCACCCCAGTACACTGAGCATTTTAATTTCCCCTATCACCAATCTGCCCTCTCTTCTATCATCCCTCCCTTCTCTTGTCCCCATCTTCTCTTTTGTCCTGTAGGGCCAGATAACTTTCTATTCCCCATTACCTGTATTTCTTATTTCCTAGTAGCAAGAACAATACTCAACAGTTGTTCCTAAAGCTTTGAGTTCCAACTTCTCCCCATCCCTCTCTCCCCACCCATTCCCTTTGGGAAGGCAGGCAATTCAATATAGGCCATATCTATGTAGTTTTGCAAGTGAGTTCCGTAATACTTGTGTTGTGTAAGACTAACGATATTTCCCTCCATCCTATCCTGCCCCCCATTGTTGCAATTCTCTCTTTTGATCCTGTCCCTCCCCAATAATGTTGACATCAAATTACTCCCTCCTCCCATTGCCTCCCTTCCATCATCCCCCCCCACCCTGCTTATCTCCTTCTCCCCCACTTTCCTGTATTGTAAAATAGGTTTTCATACCAAAATGAGTGTGCATTTTATTCCTTCCATTAGTCGAATGTGATGAGAGTAAACTTCATGTTTTTTTTCCTCAGCTCTCCTCTTT
>CM053770.1:260355498-260399882 GCA_028658325.1 Potorous gilbertii
GGGTATCTATCTCAGATATTTGGGATACAGAGGCCTTGACACCCATGTCTCTACCTGATGGCAAGCAGACCTCTTCGTCGTCAGAGATGAATGGCGGAATTATCTTCTCAAGAAAATAGCCATCTATGGTCTTAGTTTTTTTCCCTTTTCTGGGCATTTTCCCAGCCAGTTACTTGACTTTTGAGAGTCCTCTCCACCCCCCTGGCTTAGATCCGCCGAGCTAGTGCTTGGGGTCTGGGATTCAAATGCTGCTCCCCAGCCTCAGGGCTTTTGGCAGCAGGCCTGACTACTCTTCAATGGGAGCTTATCTGCTGGTTCTCAGGTGGGGGCAGGGCCGCCTCTCGAGCTCAGTTCCCTCAGGGGGTTTATATGGAGAATTTTTGTAATGGAGCTGCAGTGGAGCTCCAGCCTGCTCTGCCCGTAGCTGCCTCTGCCGCAGTGGCGGCCTCCCAGGGGGTCCGAGTCCCGGAGATCCCCCGCTCCCCTCTCAGCCCATCTGTCTCACTGACCTGTGCGTCTGTGGGTGGAGGGACCTTCGCAGCTGCCGGAGATTCAGGTCGCTGACGCCTGCTTGGGTCTGCTGGCTCCTCTCAGTGCCGCGTGGCCGGGGCGGGGGAGGGGAGCGCTCGGCCGGGCAGGGCTCCGCTCCCGTCCGGGTACCTTTGTGGTCGGTTTTTCAGGGCTCTCTGCAACGGAAATCTCCTTCACTGTGTTTCTGCGTGGCTTCCACTGTTCCAGAATTTGTCATGAGTTCTTTTTACAATAAATCTATGGGCTGTGGGTGCGGACCTAGCATAGGTGAGTCTTTCTACTCTGCCATCTTGGCTCCGCCCCCGGCAGGGAGAATTTAAGAGACTTGCCCAGGGTCACACAGTTAGTAAGTGTCTGAGATCAGATTTGAACTTGGGCTCTGCTGACTCCAGGTCCAGCTCTCTCCATTTCACCACCTCCATGCCCCACCTTTCCTGTTTCCCACCAGCTACCCCTCTCCCCCAATCTGCCCCTCACTAAATTATCTTGGGGATAGTGCAGTGGAGAAAGCACCAGACTCAGAAAGATCTGAGTTCAAATCCAACCCCAGACATTTATTAACTGTATAACCTTGCACCCTCTTTGCCTCATCTGTAAAATGAGCGGGAGAACTGGCCAACCATTCCAGTGTCTTTGCCAAGAAAACCCCAAATGGGGTCAGGAAGAGTCAGACAAAACTGTACGATAGTAAAATCATCTAGCTCTATGGGCATATTTTTCCTGATAAAATTCCATGAGGGCAGGGCCATTTTGTCTGTCATCGTATGCCTGGAAAAC
Source organism: Potorous gilbertii (assembly GCA_028658325.1). Taxonomy (NCBI): domain Eukaryota; kingdom Metazoa; phylum Chordata; class Mammalia; order Diprotodontia; family Potoroidae; genus Potorous; species Potorous gilbertii. The sequence goes on from CM053770.1 coordinate 260,356,807, forward strand.
AGTAGGCACTTAATAGATGCTAGTTGCTTCATGTTTCTCCTGTTTTGATTTTGCATTCTCGTAGTTTCTGTGTCTGCAGGTTCTCCTGAGTCTGCTTCTTTCATTCTGCATCTTACAAGTTTAAACAAGTCTTCCCATGTCTCCCTGAATCTCTTCAATAAATCATTTTATAGTACAATAACATTTCATCATCTCACCCACCACCATTTGTGCCCAAGAGATGGGCACTCCACTTTTAAAACATATGCAGTCTTTGGCTATGTTGTAAACTGTTAGTAGGATATTTTGGTACATGGGGGACCCATCCTTTTGTGTTGGTCAAGTCAACAAGCATTTATTAAATGTCTACTACATATGAAGCATTAGGCTGTAGGTGGGCACAGTCTCTCTTCTGGGGAGGGACTCACCGTATTGGTGCCAGTGTGAACACCCGAGGTTGGCTTACCACTAGGGCAATAGACTGAAATATATTCGGATCAATGTTTAGGGACAAGAAGACAGCAGAGAGAAATTTAAGAGCAGACGGAGAGTTGGGAAGGGAATAATCCTAAGGAAAATAAATGTCTTAGGTCAAGCAGAAAACTGAAAGAGTTTTTCAATAAGTAGCTGATCAAATCAATCTTTATGTGAAATAGAACATGGTTTGGGTTCTGTTCATTTGGGGTTTTTTGTCTCGTTTTGCTTTTTTTTGGCGTAAAGAGTCGAATACAGATCTTCACAAGTTTGAAATTTCATCAAGGAAATATGTTCCACAAAGATGAGTGTGGGGGAAAACGGAGCACACAGACTACTTGGTCCCAAAGGGCAGAAGGAGGAGCCACAGGAAGGCCTTGGAGAGAACCCAGTTTGGCATGGTTGTCATAGAAAATATCAGAGGTGCCTTAAATCATGACGGGCTGTCTTGAGAAAGTTGGTGTACTCATCTCTTGGAGGGTTTCCAGCAGAGGCTGGATGGCCACTTAAATTGACTCCTAGACCCCCTGTGAGACTCCTTCCCACTCTGACCTAAGGCCCTGCTGCCTCTGTGTGGCACACATCAGCTGGATCCTTCAGTGGACCTGCCTCAAGAAAGGAAGGGAGACAGGCTGCTTAAACAGGCATAGACAACTTTTATTCCCCAAGGGCGCCAGGCTGTGCAAGTGAGGAAGGGAATGCCCACGTTTACACTGTTCTGGTTCAGTGCCATCCCTGCCACTCAAATCATAGAGACAAAGGGAGCATCAGCAGAAAAGTAGGCAAGGATGCCAAGTCCTGGCATGACAGAGAAGATGATCTCACATGTCTTAGCCTGGCATGACCTTTACTTTGGGGCACATGAGTTCAGAGATAGCTCTCCTGTCTTTTATAATCATTAATCTTTGGAAGGGGAGTGTGTTTACCATTTTGTAATGCGAGTGTTTGTATGTGGTGCTCAAAAATTGAGTGACTTCTAAGTGTTGGTTGGGTGTCCATCATGCCAAGTCACAAAGCAAAGTTTCCAGGGGACAGTGGCCAATTCTGAAAGACTCTGGACATCTGAAAGGCTCAATATCTGGTTCCCCACTTGGAAGGCTGAGCTCTGGGATCAGGGTGTGTGTGTGTGTGTGTGTGTGCGTGAACAGGGGGAATGAACCCACAGCATTACAAATAACTTCCCTTCTCTAGGCCTGAATTTTTATGTAGCTATAATAAGGAAGTGGGGTCAAGTCATTTCTTTTTAAAAACATTCCATTTTTATTTTAAGATTTGCATTCTCTCCTTTCCATACTCCCTTCCATTCTACCTCCTCCACTGAAAAGCAAGGAAAACAAAATTCCTGTTACAAACATAACCAAGGGAAAAAGAAATCTCCCCGTTAGCCAAGTAAATCTTCTCTCTGAGTCCACTGTAATATTGTCTATAAACCACCTTCACCTGGGATGATATACGATAAAAGAGAGTATTTGTGATGGAACACAAACTCTGATGGGCTAGTATCCTGCTGTTACTCCTACACACACACACACACACACACACACACACACACACACACACACTCCCTTCCTCCCCTGCCCCCCAACCAGTTTACATCATGATAGAGCCAGGGGATTTTCTGGGAGTCACTGGTCAGTGACCTCTTCTAGCCACAACAAAACCTAAGTTGCCTTTGCCTTCTAGAGCAGGGAGGCTCGGAAACTTGTATGAACAATGCCCAGTAAAATGAGCAGAGCCAGGAGTATGCGGTAACCTCAGATATGAAAAGACTAACAACTGTGAAAGACTTAGGAACTCTCATTAACACAATGACCAATTACAGTTCCAGAGGATTCATGATGAAAGACGCTGCCCACTTCTAGCAGGGTGATGGGCTCGGAGAGAAGCTTTACTTGGCCAATGGGGAGATGTTATGTTTTATCCACCACTCCCTTAAGAGCCTTGGTTCAAATCTTATCACTCTGGAGGATTGGGAGGAGAGGTGTGTGGTGAAAGTGGTCCAGAGGGCACCTCCTTGCAATCCTTAGCAATATAACTTCCTGAAACTAAGAATAACCTTTATAATTTGTAGAGGTCTGAATGGCTGTGATGTTTCCAAAGTAAGGGTTTATCAGTGGCCTAAGGTGACTCAGTTCTGCTCCCTTTCTCACCTCAAGTTCTATACAATTCATCAAGCAGTTCCTAAGCTTTACCTTGTCCCCCAAACTGTGTCAGGTGCTGCGAATACACAGGAAAGTGTGAAAACCTCTGGCTTGCAGGTGCCTTCATTCTACCTGGGGGAAGAAGGAGAGAAAGGCAGGCAAGTATGCAGATAATTCAACACAGGGTGTATTTGTAAACCCATGGCCTGTAGGCTAAACCCTAAATGCATGCCTGGGGCACCTTCTCCCAACATCTGGGCTCAAGGGGATGCAATTTAGTCTGGTATTTTAGTATAACTCTCCAAGAGAGATTAAAAAAAGTAACTTGGAATAGTAAATCACAGAGTTCTAGTTAGAGCGGGGTGATTGGAGCTGAAGACATTAACAATCCTTTATGAGGCAGAAATAACAGATAGGCTGGGCTGATAACATACATCTGGGTGGGAAGGCATGCTTCCTTGTGGAAGTTCTCCTTTCGCCTACTGTGCCATAGGAAGATGCCTCATCCTATGCCTCCTCCTATGAACTGAGAGATGTGGCAGTGCCATGGGGAAATGGGCTGGACTTTCCACAGGATGGGTTGACTCTCTTCTAGTGCAGCTTTCCTTTTCTGGAGAAGATTGCTAGCTACCTACCCAATTGTGGGGATTAAGATTGCCCAATCTATGATAATGGACAATGAGGGAGAACTCTGAGTCAATGGCACTTTATTAAAGGGTCAGTGGTCCTCTAATGAAGTGGATCTCAGATCTTCCTCACAATCCAAGATGCCCCTTCTCCCAGGGCTTTGTGTCAGGGGTAGGTTTCATGTGTTAGACTCCTCAGCTAGTTGTGTGAGAAATAATTCATTTGGACCACTATGCTATTCCAATCAGTATTAACCAATATGATATGACTCCATAGGCGTAGTGATTATAAGTTCTGTATATTAGGCCCCAGAGCTCTGAGCAACAGATTGTAAATTCACTTGGCTTAATCATAGGAAGTTAAGTAGAGGCCCTCCACCCTTGTTGTTTCTTGTTGTGGCAACTAAGCCCAACATGGCGGAGTTGACTCAATGACACAGAAAACCCTACAACTTATTTTTATACTTCCAGACCAATCCCTCACGTCCGACATGAGTAGGTAACCATCTTATGACCACTTAGTCAGTGAAAATGCCTCATATGTCACCCAGCTCAAGATCTCCCTACTATTTCTATCTGATGCATCATTTTTTGACCCATAAAGCAAGATCTATCAAACCAATGGGATTCTGTACTTTGTTCATGTATCAAATCTGATATCAAACCTTGTAAAGCCCTGGGAGAAGGGGCATCTTGGATTGTGAGGGGGCTGGTATTCTGAAGTCTCTTCACTAAAAGGGCCTTGGGTTCTGAGGTCTAAGGTCATTCTCAGGATCTCCTCTTGTCCTCCCCTGGCCCCAGTTGAATTTTTCCTTTAAAAAGCTGATTTAACGGTGTTTGTTCCAAATACCAGTATCTCTCACTGAATTCTGAAGACCAGAACCAGAGATGGGAGAGAAACCACAAAACCTTGCATTTCAGTTCCTTAGCTAACTAGGCAGTGAACTTGTTGGGCAAAGCACTGTCAGGAAGGCCTTTCCCAAGCTATGTGACTAAGGGTGAACCACTGCTTCTCTTACAGAGGCAGCCTGGGGCAGTATTTAAAGAATCTGTACCCAAACCACCTGGGTTCAACCTCTGACCCATATGGTCTGTGGGACCTTGGGCAAGTAATTTCATTTCTCTATGCTGTTGGCAGGGAATCTTAACCTGGGGTCCATCAACTTTAAAAAATATATTTTTTTGGTCATTGTATTTCAAGATGATTGATTTCCTTTGTACCTTTATGTATTTTATGCCTTTAAAAAGTTATTCTGAGAAGCAGATCCTTGGGCTTCCCCAGACTGATTCCCCAAAGGGCCAGGACATGAAAAAGCCTAAGAACCCCTGCTCCAAGGCTATAGATTGCAGAGGTGCCAACCTGCATTGGTAGAGGGTGTTTCCTCACTTGGGAATCCCTCTATCAAAGTAACACCAGGTTCAGGCCCTCTCTCCCATCTCTGGTGGCATCAACTTCACTAGTTACTGAGGAGGAACATGAGGTAATGTAAAGTACTTTGCCGTCCTTAAAGTCTCTATAAACCATGAGCTATAATTATGAAGGTGTACTCTAAGCCTTCAAGGATTTTGAAATCTAGTAAATAAGATGTACTAAATGATCAAAATGTTATAAGAATGTTATGTCAAAGGACATAATGTATGCTCTCCAACTGTCTAGATGTAACTCTTAAAGCCCAGACACTCCCATTCCAGGCCTTCCACCCTGGGTGTCCCCTATTAGACCCTTCAGGGGAGAGTCTATCTTTTTTGCTTTCCCTTAGTACTGTGACTGGTATGCAGTAGGAGACTGACAAATACTTCTTGACTTGACTGTAGATGAGACAGCTGTTCTTCTTAGCCTCCTGTCTGCCCATAAGATCCAAGGCTTTGGGGCTGAGGATGCAAGGAAGAAAACTTAGGTTTGTGAAAGTGATGTGTAGATGACCATGTCTGAGATTTGAACCCAGGCCTCAACTCCAGTCTTACTATGCCCCTAATTCTGCTATGCTTTCTTTTCCATACAAAGAGGAAAACAGCTATTATTCTATGCCTAGGGTAGAGAAGATGCCCTTTGAATGGATGAATAAATGTGACATTTTACTGTTTGTTTGGGGGCCTGTAATTTCATCAGGCCTGGGGAAATTCTCCCTCCATACAAGTTAGCAACTCCTTGGTAAGTTAAAATCTTAGAAAATTTCTTAGGGCTGCCTCCCTGGTGTGGGTAGTGGTCTCTGAAATAAGGGGACTGGTCTGGACTGGAGGACCTCGACAGTCTTTTCTAACACTCATGTTTCATGAGCCTATGACCCATCCTTCTGGCTTAGAGTGCAATGGATAATTCAGGGTAGTACAGACTGGAAGACAAATGGACAGTGGGATAGCACATTCTGGAAACAAGCAGCATATTGTTGGGGAAACCAATGAGAGCTTGTTTCCTAGAAGGAATCCACTTTTCCATAGTTCTTCAGGGTAGAAATATTGGGTTTACCCATAGTCCTTTGAAGTAAGGTCAAATTCTCTCAAAGCATCACCAAATAACGCAAGTCTAGACTCTGATTTGGGGCAGTTAGGTGTCTGGAGTAAATAGAACTCTGAGCCTGGAGTCAGGAAGACCTGCATTCAAATCCAAGCTCAAACACTCATTTAGCTGTGTGACCCTGGGCAAGTCACTTCACCCTGTTTGCCTCAGTTTCCTCATCTGTAAAAAAAAAAAAGAACCAGAGAGGGAAATGGCAAGCCACTCCAGTATTTCTACTGAGAAAATGGAGTCATGAAGAATCCTGCTTCCATAGGTCCCTTTTAGCTCAGATGTACTATGTTTAAAGTCCTGTTCCACCCATCTCAACCCTACATTCCACATTCTATTTTCTGAAGTTTCAGCTCTGGAATCCTATAATTCTAAGTGTTCTGTAACCCCAGAATTAAGCTTCTGATTACACTATTGGAGTGGCCTCCACCTTTCTTTTCCATTTCTCTTCTCTTTCAAACCTCAGCCTTCCTGGAACCCTGTCCTATACCCTGTCCTCCCTGTCTGTCCTCCTAGGCCTCCCCAGCCCCTTACATCAGTAGAAGACAACATGAACCTGACCCAGTCTCTACCTCCTGAAGCTCTTAAGACTGTCGATAACCTGGAAGTGTGTTGGAGGCCACTGAGTCCAGGAATTCTGAACCTTGTCTGTGCCATGGACCTCTGAGCCATCTGCTAAAGAGACATCTGGTCTGTCCTTTCCAGAAGCAGTGTTTTTAAATGCATAAAATGAAATAACAGATAGAAATACAAGGGAAACCAAAAGTTAGTGAAAATGAGAATGTTTCCCCCTTGAAATCCATCCATTGTCTCGGGTTGATTTAGTTCAAATACCTTTATTTTACAGATTGGGAAGCAGATACTCAGCCCTGGGCCACCATGATGGCAAGGCATGGCTTTCCCCCTTGTTCCTTGACACTTCCTCCAAGACACTTTCCGCTCCTTCTCTACCTGGCCAGCCAGTATAGTCCCTGCCCCCTCCCACCTGCCTCATCCCCACCCCTGGGGTAGGTAGGCTTTGATGATGGTAACAGAGGTCGGTCTGCAGCTTCTCCCTTTTAAATGAAGAGTTTCCTTGAGGGAAGAGACTTGGAATGATCCCCACTGCCTGGGTCTTTCAGCATCGGGTGATATGCAAACCAAATGTTAACAAAGTCATGTCCCAATGGTTCCTTCCTGCTGTTCTTCCTCATCTTCTTTCCCCTGGCTGTGTGCTTCTCTTCCTGTTCTTGACACAATCTGGGGGTGCATGGGGAGGGGAGGATGTGCTGGAAAGGTCTGTTCCCCTCTGCAGGGACCTCTTCAGAACCAGGCCACCATGGAGGAAGACGGCCTGGAAGTGGACAGCTGGGGGCCACGGGGGCTTTCTCTTCACTGTGGGCACGAGGACAAACAAGGATCAAACTGCCTGCTTTTGTGATTGCCTGTGCCTTCTGAGAAGCAGATCTTAAAAAGGGAGAGGGAGAGAGCTCAGGAGGTGTGGGGTGGTTGGCCCATCCTGTTTAATGCCAATTCCACCTTTCTGATGCCCGAGGAAGTCTGAAAGCTCAGGCTAAGAAAGTTTCCCATAGACCTGCCCATTTCCTCACTGTTGGGAGAACTGAAGATAGTATATTATAGGTCAAATTGCTCTGTAAAATGAGGAGGCTGGACCTCATAGGCCTACCTTAGCTTCTTTGTTCTAATACCCCTTAGATTTCTGACATTCCCCATTCTAAGGGTTCCCCTTCTTCTGACATTCCCTGTTCTAAGGTCTTTCTCAGCTCTGACATTCCCTGTTCTAAGGGTTTCCCTGGTCTAAAGTCTTTTTCAGTTTTGACACATTCCCTGTTCCCCCTCAAAGGGTTGCATGGAACCCTGACGATAGGAGGGGATGGCATTGAAGACTGTGGTCGAAGGAGGCTAGACTCCCTTTGTCTGCAGCCTGCAGACAAAGCCCAGGTGTGTGTTCTCTGAGCAGTTCTGAAATGAGAGCCTTTGTCCAGATGCCAGCTCAGCCTTTCACCCACTTGGCCCAATGAAGAAGTAAGGTGTAGGGCACATGGAACATATGGGACACCTGGGACCGGCTTCCTCTGTTTTCCAAAAGAGTCCAAAGACCATGTCAAGACTCAGGCAGAGCAAATCGGTTCACTAGCACCAAGGCCATGGAAGCCTCATGTCTCAATAGATGCTCACTGCGCCAGCTCAGAGGAGGAGGAAGGGATGCCTGGCTGCTCTTCAACTTCTTTGGCTTCCTCTGGCCACGTCAGCTCCACAAACACGAAGGAATGCTTAGAGCAGGAAGAAGGCCAGTGGTGGGCTACCACCTCCTGAGGAAGAGGAAGGAGCATGGTGTGAGGAAGAGGCATTGGCCTGGGCAGGCATGTAAATCACTACACAGATGAAGGGCTATAGCAGGAGTCCAGGCCAAATGAGGAGGGTCTGAAGGAGCTGGGCTTGCATAGGCTGGATAAGAGAAGGCCATTGATCTTCTTTAAGTCTTTGGAGGGTTGTCATGTGAGAGAAGAAATAGACTTGTTCTGGAGGATAGTAGGGCTGTAAGCTTTAAAAAGGTGGATTTAGGCTCAAGGTAAGGAACAATTCCCTTATAACTAGATTTATCCAAAAGTGGAACGAACTGCGTCTTGGACTCCTCTGTCAATTGGAGACAGATTTTCAAGGGAAGGCAGGATGACCTCTTGACAGCCATCAAGTCAACAAGCCACAAAGCAAAGAGCATTTATTAAGCTCCTACTACACGTGGGGCATCATGTTAAGTACTGAATTACAAAGCAAGGCAAAAAATGGTCCTTGTCCTCAAGGAGTTCACAGTAAAATGGAAGAGATAACTCGACAACAACTATTTACACAGAAAACAGAAAGAGTCTAAATGCCAGGTCATCTCAAAGGAAACCACAAATATTGAGAGGGAGTAGGGTACCAGGAGGCAGAGTGTTCCAGGCATGGAAATGTCCAGTGTCAAGAAGCTGGTCTCGGGTCACTAGACTAAAAAAGCAGGAAGCCACCCATTAGGAAGGGCTTGAGAAGCCAGAATGTGTGCCTCTGGCCCAAACAAAGAGACCTGAACTTCCTTCCCAAACCACACCACCTATTTCTGCCATCTTGATTTTCTTGAGTGCCCTTGGGCAGCTCATGCTCATTCCTGACTCTGAACTTCAGCTTCCACCTTCCTTTTGCAAAAGAGAAAATAGGCACCAAGTGTCAGTGTGCAGTCTTCAAGGGGATTATTACTGTGTGCTGCACACTCAAGCCAAGGGCTTGAGATGCAAAGAAAGGCTAAAATAGTTCTAATCTCTCCAATATCACACAGTTAAATAAGTGTGTCTGAGGTAGAATCTGAACCCAGGTATTTTCCTCCCTCAAGTCCTGTAGTCTTTAGAACCTGAAGACTTTAATGATCACTGAGTCAAATGATTAAAATACCGCCAGAGATTGTTGAGTCAGACCCCCTCATTTTACAGATGAGAAAACAGAGGCACAGAAAGAGAAAGTAACACTTTGTAAATGCTATTAATTTAAGTGCTTATGGAATTATCTAAAGTGGGATTTGAACACAGGTTTTCTCTGCCCCAAGTCCAGTGTTCTTTTTACGACAGGGTGTGGAGGGAATATATGTATTTTGCAAACTTTACTGTGTCAACTACTAGAGTTAAATGTTTCAAAATCCAATTTAATTCACTGAACATTTAGATTAATATCATTTAGAAGGTATCTTATAGACCATCTAGTCCAATAGGCTCATTTGATAATCAGTGAGCACTTATTGAACTTCTACTATGTGCCAAGCACCATGCAAAAGCTAGAATATAAATAAGGAAACCGAGTCATCAGGAGTTCAGTCGACTTCCTCAAGGTCACACGCGTGGTAAAGTAGCAGAGGAAGAATTCTAACCTACTGTGATACACAAATTAACTGGGATAAGTCAAATCAACATATAATTTATATTTCAACCTTTTACATCTTTAAAAAGCTTTCAATATATAGTATGTCCTCCTTTTGATCCAATCAGATGATTTTTTATATGATTTGGCATTGAATTCCAAAGGTTTTTTGACATTCTTTAAATGCTCATCATGAAACCAGACTTTTCACATTAGATATGAGGTAGATTTTTGATGAATAGTCCATTTTTCCAAGTCTAACCATAATTATGCACTTTAGATTGTCAATGAAGTTTAAATAAAATGAGCTTTTAGGCCATTGAAGCATGTTTATCTCCATCTCTTGGTTAAATTCTTAACCTTTTGTGATGTATGGCATAGGGACATAGGATTGCAGTATTGTATCTCCATTTGGCACTTTCTATAAATTTCAATATATCAATATATTTGTAAATTTTGTCATTCTCTCAATGCAGATAAGACCTGGAGGCCCACTGAGGTTTTTTTAAAAATCCCTAAAACAGTTTTTGTTTGATTGTCTGATTAAGATGCCTCTGCATTATTAATATTTCACTGAAAGTGCTGGACAGTTTCTCTGGAGTTTATCCAGGTTCCTCTTCCTACTCAAGTTTGGACCTAACTCATTTGTTCATCTCTCTCAAATACATAGGATAATGTACTGGCTTGATGGGCTGAATGCCAGTTTGGTCTTCTGTAGGTGGTGGTAAATACAGGGAGCTGTGCTGGTGCCGGGGTCCACATGAGCCAAGGAAGCCTTCACCAGACTCACTGGACTGAACCAGGGTGTCACTTGAATTAATGAATTAACCAATAAAGAGATCCTTTTATGAATATCTATAAGTAACTCAAACCCTAGCATAAGAAGGGAAGTAGTTGATGAAGAAAAAAATTTCTATCAGATTTATCTGATAAGGATTTGATATCCAAGATATATAGACAGCTAACAGATAAGACTAAAAGCTACCTCCCAACAGATAAATGGTTAAAGGATATGCATAATCTTATCTATATCTTTCAATTTTATCTATATCTATTAGTTGTATATGTATGAGAGATAGTTGATACAAAGATTTTTTTCCCTATTCAACCGTTTTCCTTCTTATCCTAGTGCATCCATTTTGTTTGTGGGAGAGCTTTTCAACCTCTCTCTAGCACTCTCAAGCCTGAAGCTTTGTGGGTTTTGGCTGTTCACCAGTCTAGCTATGTACATTTGCCTGTCTCTTATTTTTAGTGATTTGGAGCATTCTTTCATGTGCTTGTTAGCCGTTCGCAGTTCTTTTGTTGAGAACTCTTTGTTTACATTCTTTGACCACCTATCTATTGTGGAATAGATATTAATATCACACACATAGATGCAGATATGTGCCTATATATGTATATGTGTGTTAATAGTTTATATATATATTTGGGTAGTAAGCCTTTATCTGAGAAGTTTGATATTAGGTACATTAACTTTGTTTGTACAGAAACTTCAGTTTCCCATGATCAACAGTATCTATTTCATCTTTTGTAATTGCCTCCATCTCTTGTTTGGTTAAGAATCTATTTCCTATCCACAGATATGAGACAAGGTTTTGGTAAACAGGAAACATAAACAACTAGCAAATTTATATAAGATACAACCATCCCCCCAAAAAGGTAAGTGGTCAAAACTTATGAACAAACTATTCTCAAAAGAATTGCACACTATTAAGGACCTCATTTAAGTATGCTTCAAATCACTAAAAATAAGAGATATGCAAATAAAAACTAACTTGAATTTTCACCTCACACTCTGAAAACTGGCAAAGATGGCAAAATATAGGACTAGTGTGGGTGGCCAGGTGTTATAGAAGATAGAGCACCAGACCCAACTCTGGTCTTGGATACTTACTAGCTGCGTGACTCTGGGCTATTCACTTAACCCCTATTTGCCTCAGTTCCTCACATATAAAATGGGGACACACTAGAGAAGGAAATGGTAATTCACTCTAGCATCTTTGCCAAGAAAACCCCATGGACAAAGTCCATGGGGTCATGTAGACTCAGACATGACAGCAATTGAACAACATTATTGGAATTGTGGGACAGTAAGCCTATTAATGTACTGTTAGAGGTGGGAATCAGTATAAGCTCTTTGAAAACAAATTAGAATTGCTTTTTTCTTACAAATAAAGTAACTGAGATGTTCCCACTCTTAGACCCAGGGATTCCATTACTAGACTTATGCACTGCCTCACTTAACTCATGTCTACCCAGAATTCTTCTGAATTCATCACATTATTCATTCCTCCTTCTGTAGTCTGGCTTACAATCCACCCTTCAATTCAACTTCTTTCTTCAAAGTCATCAGTCATCTCTTAATCACCAACTCTAATGATTTTTTTCCTTAATCCTCTTTCTTCCTAGCAAGCTTTTGACACCGTCCATCACCTTCTTCTCTTTAAGTTTTTCTGACCCTGTTTTCTTTTCAATCTCCTTCTACCTGACTGATCCCTCTTGTTTACTTGCTTCTGCTTCATTTTTCTTCCTTCAGATCATCCCCATCAATCATGGGTCTCCCCAAGGCTCTGTCTTGGACCCTCTTCTCTCTTTCTCTAACCAGTCATCTAAACATGATCTGATATGCTTTCAAGGAGTCTGCAAATATTTTCAAAATAGTAATGTTTCAATTTCTAATATGGTAAATATTGATAACTATAATCCACATAAATAAAAGTTCTTGAGGGTGAGATCTTAAATAATTTTTAAGAGCATAAAGGGATCCTGAGACCAAAAAGTTTGAGAAGTTACTCTCTCTTATGAATTCAAACATCCTGTCCATGCAGGTAATTCTCAGCTTGTTTCCTGTGTCTCTTCTGAGCACTGATCTTTCATCACCAAGTGCTTATTGTCCTATAGATATCTCAAATTCGTCATGTTCAGAGTTTGTCGTTATCTTCCCCCTTGCATATACAAACTTTACTTCCGAGGACACCACCATCCTTGCAGTCACTCACACTCACCTCATCTATCCAACCTGCTGCCAAGTAGTGGCATTTCTGCTTTCCCAGAATCTCTCCAATATCCTATCTTCTCTCCAATTTCCACATAGCAGACAGCTTGGTCAGGCCTCTATCACTACACATCTATAGTCCATCCTTCACTCTGTTGCCAAAGTGATCTTCCCTGATCCTAAGTCTGACTATGCCAGAACGCTATTCAGTGAAGCCCAGTGGCTCCCTACTACTTCTAAAATCAAACACAAAGTCCTCTGTTTAGTGTTCAAAGCTCTTCAAAACCTGACCCCTTCCCTTCTAGCCTTCTTTCACCTTACCTCCTCCCTCCAAGTATTCTGTTCTGTGATCCAGTGACACTGGCCATCTTCTCAACTCCATGCTCATGAAGCGTTCTTCCTCCTCATCTCCAACTCCTGGCTTCTTTCAAGTCCCAATTAGAATGCCACCTTCTCCAGGAAGACTCCCCCAGTCTCTCTTAATTCTAGAGTCTTCCCTCTATTTCCTATTTATCCTGTATATTACTTGTTTGTGCATGTCTGTTTACTTGTCTCTCTCATTAGATTGTGGATTCCTTAAGAGCAGATATTGTCTTTTGCCTTTCTTTGCATCTTGAACACTTAGTGTGGTGCCTGGTATATAGTATGTGTTTAATAAATGCGTATTGACTGCTTAACTGAAGAAATCTAATCCAGGAAGGGAGGGAGGAAGAAAGGAAGGAAAGAAAGAAGGAAACATTTATTAAGTGCCTACTACATGCTGTGCTAAATACTTTATAAATATCTCATTTGATCCTCACAACAACCCTGGGAAATCGGGGCTATTATTGTTTCCATTTTACAGCTAAGGAAACTGAGGCAAACAGAAGCTCAAATGACTTGGCCAGGGTCACATAGCTAGTAAGTATCTGAAGGTCCATTTGAACTCAGACCCAGTGTTCTGTCTATTGCACTATCTGTCTCCAGTCATTAAATCTGGATTCTAGTTCACGAGCATAGCCCCAAATTGCTTTCCAGAATGACTGAGTTAATCCATAGCATCTCATAAATTCTGGCATATTGTATCATTACTATAAGTTTCTTTAATAAAATTTTCTATTGTTTTTATAATTTGTTCTTTAACCCAATGATTTTTTTTTTGGAATTTGGATCAAATGCTTCAATTACTTTAACATTCTTTCTTTAAAGTCCTTGTATTAAATATAATTATCACATTCTGCTTAGTAAATGATGTATTTTAATATTTCTGCTTTCATACAGTTTTTGGTGAGGTCTTTATGCCCTAGTACTTGGTGAACTTTTGCAAGCCATGTACAGCTGAGAAGTATATAAATTTCTTTCTTTTCTTACTCAATACTGTAACAAGAGAAATTCTGAGAGACAAAGTTTGAAGCAATACCAATAAATACCAATGGCCTTTCTCAATGACCCAAAGCCCACAGTGAGGGCTGGAAGTTTCAGGATTTTTCCAGTTACTTTTTTTTTTTTTAGAGATCTCATTTCATTTAAAATATGATTTGTAAGCTCTCAATTCATTTCTTTTATCAATTCTATTTTACCTTGTGCCAAAACTAGATAATTCTTGAAGCCTTTCCTTGCAGACTTTATGGCCATTTTCTTCTGGATTTGTGTCTTAGTTATCTCTGCCTTCATAACAACCTTTTATTGTAGGTCTCTTCCCGTCCCCCCCCCCCCTTTATTCATTCTTTCCACCTTACTGCTCAGATTTGGATTTTGTGTTAGGACTACACTTTATGTACACCTGAGAGGAATGCTACAGGCTTGTTTGGTCCTGATATGTTCTACTTTCTTCAAAGATATCAAGGATAGCTCAGGACAGAGACCTCCACAGCTTCACTGCTTTCTTTCTAGGTGATCTAATCTGGGACAAAGTCTGCTAATTATCTTCCTCATCCCAGTCCTGGCCTAGCTCCAGGTCACACTATTGCAGGCTTTCCCATGGTTAGAATTCCAATACAACATACTATTGTTCCAAGTCCTTGTCAACTAGGTGAAAGTGACAGAAATTCAACTTGTCCTCGTCTGAGGTCCCTGCCCTGGTTACTTGGCTATAGACTTCAGCTAAGGTCTGTGGGTTGAATCTAGTACCCTACTCTGCAGCCACACAGCTGCTATTCCTTTCTATTTGTCCAGTATGCAAACTCAGGTCTCGACCTCAGTTTTCTCTGTAGCCTCTGTAGTTTTCTCTGCTACTGCTCCTTGCCTGTTTCATGGAGGTAGGCTTCAGATTCACTCCTTCTGAAGGTTCTGCAGAGGTTTTCTTGGCTGAACCCCCTTCTTAGTGGCTACAGACTTCTGTCTGTCTTGCTTTGCTGACCTGAGCTGGAAGGATTTCCAACTGTGGTTTCTCCTTGAACTTCCCAATCACTACCTAGTTTATAACTTTTCCTTGGTCTTTGCTGGAGTTGTTACGAAAAAGAGCTGGGTTATCATACTCCTTCCTACTCCACCACCTTTGCCAGTCTTCAAGAATTAATTATCTATTTTAAAAGAAAAGCAAGTTCCATAAGATGGAAATTGGCAAGTTTCTCAGTGTAATTGGAAATACTCATTTTATTTATTTATTACATTTCTCATAAATTTTTCAGGTTTAATTTTTTAATTTATTAAGTTTACAATAAAAATTCCTCAAAAGTCCTTTGCAGCTGGCAAAGTCACAAGCACCACATTATGTTATCTATAAATACCATATCATGCTTACATTCCATTGTATCTTACATTCTTATATTCTGAGCCCCATTGTATATTCATCATAAAAACAGAAATGGGCTCTATCTCAACAGACAGGAATTGACTAGTTACCCCACAGTTATGCACTGGCCAGACCTCAAATTCTGGGCAGAACATAGGAAGAGAGGGCAGGGGCAGAGAGGCTGTGAACAGTATTGCCTCATAATTTAAGTAAAAAGGAAAACAGAAGGAAATGAATTTACAAAAATTTTGGCAAGAGACCCAATGAAGCCAGATCACTCCTTAAGCATTTAAAGACAGAAGGTAAGCAAAGAAATGTAGGCCTTCTGTCAACACTTCCCCAATATTTCATTAACCATAATAATGGCTGATGAACAAATGTTATTTTGAAGTTTACAACATTATAAAACATAGTCCTGATAGAATTGCAGAACTTTCAGGGTTAGAGCACATTTAGAGCTAGAAGGGCCCTTAAGGCCAAGATGGGCAGAGCTGAGAAGGTCCACAGAGCATAGGATGTATGCCTTACATACATTAAATATGTAACATACGCATCTTTATGTAGGCATGTGTATCACCCTTGTTTGACAGATGAGGAAAACAAGTTCAGAGAAATTAAGTAACTTGTCCATTAGATCTATCTACAATGGGGGAGCTACCTCATGTGGATGCTTATGTCTTACTTCCCCATGTGTTACAAGTAGAAGCAAGAGGCACCAAGGAAAGCAAAGCTAGGGAGACCAGTTGTACCAGATTCAGTCAGCACAGGAGAAGTCTGTCCTGTAGGTGACATTAATGCCAGTAGGGCATTAATTCATAAGATCTCAAAATTTCTGGTTAAGGGGAAGAGACTGAAAATAAGTAGAAAGTATATATTACGGCAATCTCAAGGACATCCGCGACAACCAACTCATACAAGAACTTTCTTACCTCCCTAAAATTCTCGGATGTAATCTACATATCAACTGAGCACAGCTTCATGAAAATATGAGTCAGTAACAAATAATATTCAATCAGTCAATAAGCATCACTCCTTATTAATAATATGCAATGTAAGTAATTAATAATAACCATTATTAAGCATCCACCATATTCCAGGCACAAATTACATGTAGCAGACCACATTCGTATAGTCACACAATTCCCTAAAAAAAAGCGGAAAATGTAATATCTGACTGATTATTTACTAATTATAAATAAAGCATTTTATTTGGCAATCAGTGAACAAGTATGTATGAAGTACCTACTGTGTGTCAGACCTGTGCTGGGGATACAAAAATAAAAATGAAATGTCCTTTATTTGCATTCCAAAGGAGAGAGAACATGTACAATAAAGTACAATTCCTTCTTGGAGGATCTCCTCTACTTCCCATTCATCATCCACCCAAATTCATCTGGCAAACTTCAAAGTGCTCTGGAAATGATAGCTATTCTTAAAGCCCACTGTTTTCCCACACCACCTCTAGACCTGAATGACTGATATGAGTTGTTTCCATGGGGTAGTCTTGGCCCCTTCTATTCTCTCCTTTATTTTCATCAGCCCAGAAAACATTGTTGACACATGGATTTGGTGGCTTACAGAAGGAAGCTGGGCAGTGTGGTGAGCAGGTACTTGGGATCGATCAATCTGTGAGCATTTATTTAATGCATCAGGCAAGAGGCAGCCTTGGAACACTGACTGGCACCCTGAACTTGGAGACAGAAGACTTGGATTCAGGTACCCTCTCTGCCACATCCTAGCTGTGTAACCTTCTCAAAGAGCTCCTTCCCCTCCTCTGCCTCCAACTCCCTAACTATGAGTGATACAAGATGTTCCCTATTGAAAATTCTCTATGTCAATAAAATCATCAGTCCTATCCAAAAAAAAAAAAATCTGCTAAGCCCTGAAGTAGTCCTGGGGAGACAGAGACACTTGAAGCAGGCTCTTACCAAGTGTAGAGTGGGAAGGAACTTTAGAGGTCATTTAGTCCAATTCAGTTACAATAGTGAAACAGAAGCCCAGAGGCATTAAGGTATCTGCTCAAGTGGGTGGCAAAGAAAACTATATTATAGTGGATAGAATGAATATGGCTGCTGTAGGATGAATTCACTCCTTGGCTCATCTGGGGCTGATCACCGGTGGGGTCCATCTGCCTCAACAGGTTCTCCAGCCTACCCTCTGGCAGGCCCAGGACTACTGTTCAGAATCACAACTGTGCCAAGACCTGCCACTGAAAAAACATTTCTGGCTCACTCACCGGGACCTTGGCCCATTTAGAAAGGCTTCAGCCTTGGAAGGCTCTTTCTGTGTTTATTCAGTTGTGGAACTGAATGGATCTGTGAGTCGGTTGGTGGGGGGTAGTGGACTCCCTCCTTCTAGTTATACAAATAAAAACCTATCCCTGGTTCCTTGTCGGAAATAACTTTGGTACCAGTACCCTATTAAATGCTCCACAAGGATATGTGTGTGTGGGTAGGGGTGTGAGTGTGAGTGTGTGTGTGTGTGTATGTGTGTGTGTGTGTGTGTATGCATGATTCACCCACCTCCTTTTCCTGTCAATCATCTCCAATTAAATCTGTTAAATTGCTTTTTGTGCACATATAGACCTTGATAACAGGCTTGCCAAACCTCTCTGTTAGCCTTTGGATGAGCACTTAATTTCTCTAGATATCAGTTTCTTCATCTGAAAAAATAAACTTAGACTAGGTGCCCCTGAGGCTCCTCCCACTTCTGGGTGTATGGGCCTATGAATTCCTCAAAGAGTTTTTTGGATTCTAGGTCTCCCCAGGCTGAAACTTCAGCAGTCACTCAGTGCTGATTGCTCTTTGACCTGTTCCATTGCTGTCCCGGGCAAGTTTGCGCCCTCGCTAGACAGCCCTATGTTCCCCCACTGCTCTGGTCTCCTCATTTTGGTGCCACAGTGTGAATAACCAATGGGTTCTGGCTCTTAGAACTCCTGACTTCAAGAGATTCACTGGTCTTTGTCTCCTGGTCAGCAGCAGCTATGGGTGTCCTCTATCATTTAAAGATGGAACAGCAGAGATCACCCCCAGGATTAAATAAAAACCTATTTGGTGTTCAAGGCCTTTCATAACCTGTCCCCTACCTCTCCGGTCTTCTAGCACCATCTGCCCAGCCCTAAAACCCAATCTGGTCTTCTTCAAGGAGATTTTTCTAATCTGTCTTAATCCTAGGGCCTTGCATTAGTTGATTATTTCCTATTGACCTGTGTAGAGTTTTTTTGTGTCTACTTGTTTGCATATTGTCTTTCCACGGCCAGTAGATTGTCTCCCCGCTCCAGGGCAAGGATTGTCCAAGGCAAAGACCCTTCTTTATCTCTAGCACTAAGCACAGTGTCAGGCAAATAGCAGGCCTGCTATTTAATAGCAGGGGGTCATGGGGTATTCCAGGAGGACTGGCACCTCTGGTGCTCATATGCTTTTGGTATCCATCTTCACCCACTTCTCACCTGTGATCCCAAGAAGCTAACATGGGCTGTGCTCAGGGAAGACCATCTTGGCAAGCAGGTGAGCTAAACCAGATTACAGGTAATCCATGAGTTAAGGCAATGTCTATCTCAAGCATGTAAAGATTTCCCCTGGCAGAATGGGTGGAGAACAATTTGTTCCAATGGCCAAGCCACGAAAATGACTGAAGCAGGCACTGTGGAGCAGCACTTGGAGCTTGGTCAGACATCAAAGACACTCAGGTCACCCACTGCATCCCAGGCCATCTACAGTTGTCTTGAATTTTGTCTTTCCATTGAACTTTGATGACTCTAGAAGAGGGAGTGAGGCTGAGGACTTTGGACAGTTTTGTCTCACTTAAATCCAATTTAATCAAAAGCCAAGACATTATCCCATGATGTCACTGGTCCTCTTCCAAAAAAAAAAGAACGAACAACAGTATATATGGCATGTGCTCCAGTACCCTCACCTTGGGATACCTTCCAATTTATCAATGATCTTCCTAAGATAGGGCAGTGAGGAGGTGAGCAAATGTAGTAAGGCAGAGATAACAGATGAGACAGGTAAGGAGATGAGGATGGATTAGAATCCGCTATCTCTTGTTTGGTCATTAAGTCTTTCCCTATCTTTGGATCTGATACACAATTTCTTTCTCACGCCTTTAATTTGTTTTTAATCACCCTTTATGTCCAATATGTATGCTCTTTGAAGCTTGTTTTGGTACATTGTGTGAGATGTTGGTCTATACCTAGTTTCTCTCAGACTGCCTTCCAATTTTCCCAAGGGTTTTGTGAATAGTAATTTCTTACCTTCAGTGGCTGGAGTAGTAGGGTTAATCACACCAGGCTATTGTGTTTATTTGCCTAATATAATATAATATTTTGCCTAACATACTTAATCTGCTTCCCTGATTAACCTCTCTACTGCTTAACCAATAACAAACTGTTTTGATGATTACTACTTTGTGTGATAGTTTAAGATCTAATATTATATAGGCTCTTTTTCTTCCTATCCAAAAAAAAAATCCCTTGAGATTTATGACCTTTTGTTTCATCAAATGAATTTGGTTATTTTTTCTAGTTCTATAAAATAATCCTTTAATAATCTGATTAGTATGACATCAAATAAGTAAATTAATCTAGATGATATTATGATTTTATTATATTGGCTCGGCCTACTCATGAGCAACTAGTATTTCTACATTTATTAAAATCTTTATTAGTATAAAGAATATTTTCTAGTGTATTTGTAGTTCCTATATGTATCTTGACAAGCAGATTCACAGAATATTTTATACTTTATGTAATTACTTTAAATGGAATTTCACTTGTTATCTTTTCCTGTTGGATTTTATTAGTAATATTTAGAAATGCTGCTGATATATGTAGGTTTATTTTATAACCTGCAAATTTGCTGAAGTTTTTCATTATTTCAATTAATTTTAAGTGACTTTCTTGGATTCTTTAAGTAAACCATCATATCATATGCAAAAAGTGATAAAGTTGTTTTCTCTTTACCTATGTTTATTCGCTCAGTTTATCTTTCTTATCTTATAATGATAGCTAGGGTTTTTAGCACTATATTGAATAGTAACAGGCAGCTTTGCCTTACTTCTAACCTCATTGGAAAAGCCTCTAGTTTAACTCTAATACAGATGCTGCTGCTTTTGTTTTTAGATAAAATGCTACTTTTCATGTGATGGAAAGATCCATTTATTCCTGTGCTTTATAGTGTTAACAAGACTGTGTTGTATCTTGTTAAAAGCATTTTCTGCATCCATTGAGATAATCATTTTTTATTGCTACTGTTATTAATATTGTCAATTATGTTTATAGATTTCCTAACATTGAACTAGCTATTCATTTATGATATAAATTCAACCTGGTCATTGCATATAATAATTGTGATATGTTTTGAAGTCTTTTCGCTGTGATGCTTTTACATTTTTTTTTGCATTAATGATCATTAATGACATTAATCTTTGGTTTTGTTTCCTTGTTTAGACTCTTCTTGTTTTAGGCATCAAGAGCATATTTGTGTCATAGAAAGAAATTGGGAAGATCTCTTCTTTCCCTATTTTTTCAAATGACTTCCATGGTGTTAAAATTGATTATTTAAATGTTTGATAGAATTTGTTTGTAAAACCATCTGGTCCTGAGTTGTTTTTTTTTTCTTTGCAAACTCATTTATAACTTGTTCAACTTGTTTTTCTAAGATCATATTATTTAAGTCCTTTATTTCTTAGTCTATTAATCTGGGCATTTTATGTATTAAAAAAAATACTCATCCATTTCTTTTATATAGTTTTATTGGTATATAATTGGGTGAAACAGTTTTTAATAATTTCTTTTATTTCTTCATTGGTGGTGAATTTAAAATTTTAACTATCACTACTGGTAATTCGGTATTTTTCTTTTAAAAAATATCAAATCTCATAATAAGTTATCCAGTTTTTAAAAAATAACTCCTAGATTTATTCATTTGATAGCCTTTTTGGGAGGAACTTTCAATTTTGTTAATCTCTTCTTTGATTTTCAGGATTTATGGTTTGTTATTTAATTGGTATTTTTTTAAAAAATGTTGATTTTTCTAGTTTTTTTTTTTAGTTTGTTCTTTCTCTTCTAATGATGAAAGTTTTTTTGAGAAAGAAATCTTCCCTTAAAGATTATTTTGGCTGCAGTCTCAAAATTTCAGGACATTGTCTCATTGTTGTCATTATCTTTAATTAAATTATCATTAAAAATGATTTGTTCATTGGCCAATTAATTTTTTATGGTTAAGTTTTTGTCTTTGATCAAATATAGTCTTTGTCAAATGTAATGTTTATTGCATGGTAGTCTATGCTTAATGTGTGTGTGTGCATGTATATGCTTAATATTTCTATTCTTCTGCAATTATTTGTTAGGTTTTTATGCCCTAATATATGCCACATTTTGTAAAGGTGACATATTTCTGAAAATTATATTATATATATATATGTGTGTGTGTGTGTGTGTGTGTGTGTGTGTGTGTGTGTGTATACTTTTCTATTTCCATTCAATAACCTCTAGATGTTTATGATACTTAACTTTTTCTAAAATTCTATTCAGGTCCTTAACTTCTTCTGCTTTTTGGGTGGTTGATTTATTTAAGTTTAAAGGAGTAAGTTGGGGTACTCCACCATCTCCTCTGTAATTCATTTAACTTTTAAAAAATATTTAGATGCTGTGCCGTTTGGGATATATATATTAAGTATTGATGTTATTAGTTCATTGTCTACTCTATGCTTCAGTAAGATGTAGTTTTCCTGTTTATCTCTTTTAATAAGTCTATCTTTGCTGAGCTTTGTCTGAAATCATGATCACTACCCTTACTGTTTTTACTTCAATTGAGACATAGTAGATTTTGCTATAATGAGTCATTTTAATTAAGTGTTCATCTTTAATTTTCAGTTGTGTTTCTTGTAAGCAACATATTGTTGGATTTTGGTGTTTAATCTGTTGTGCTATCCCAGTCCATTTTATGGGTGAGTTTATTCCATTCACATTCACATTTATGATAATTCTGTTTTTCCTCTATTCTATTATCTTGTGCTTTTCCTTCTCTTTCTTTTCACCTTCCCTTTAATAGGAAGAAAAGGTTATTGAAAGAGGAATGTCCTCAGTAACAGTGCTCTCGGTTTTATACAATCTGTTTCTGTCCCTTGGCCACCTTCTCTTTCCTTCATACAGAACCCAATCGTAGTTTCTCATCCTATCTTTCTTTTCTTTTAAACTCCACTTTGTGATTCATCCTTCTTAGTTAGATTTTGTTTTGCTTAGGACTATTCCTTCCCTTAATCTACCTTCCCTGTTTCCCTCATTCTGCCTTTTCCCCTTTCCCTTCTACTTCCCTGTTGAATGAAATGTTTTTTTTTACCCAACTCTGAATATGTGTGTGTGTGTGTTGTGTTGTGCCCATTCTTCCTTCCTTTGACAAGTTTATATGAGATTTCAAGTATCACTCATTCACTCTTCCATTTTCTCCTTATTTGTAAAGATTTCTACTTAGGTACCTTGATTATAGAAAATAATTTTCCATGCTCTTTCTTTCCTTCTCTCCCACCCTTTCCGTTCTTCTTTTAAGATTACCAGAATATAACAAAGTCACTCCGAGATGTTCAGTCTTATTAGACTCTCTTTATGACCCTTGATAACATGAGAGGATACATGTAGCATCTCCTCATATCATGAACAACCTTTTCTTTGTTTAATACCTTGTGGTTTCTTACTTTTTTTTTGAAAACAGACCCTTTTTTGGTTCTTTTGACTCTTGTGTTTATATTTCAAAATTTCTATGATGTGCTGATCTTTTCATCAGGAATGCTCAGAAAGTCTTCTATTTCATTTAAGTTTCATTTTTTTCTCCTGTAGGATTATCCTCAGTTCTGCTGGGGAAGTTATTATCAGTTGTAATCCTAGATCATTGGCCTTCTGGAATATCATATTCTAAGCTCTTAGCTCCTGTAAACTGGTAGTCACCAAGTCTTGTGTTCCTAACTGTGATTCCCTGAGACTTATATTCTTTCTTTCTGGTTGCTAACAGTATTCTTTCTTGAAACTGGAAGCTTTGAATTTAGGCTATAATATTCCTGGAAGTTTTTATTTTAGGAGGTGACTGGCAGATTATTTTTATTTTTTTCTTTGCCTGATAGTCCTTTAATAATTTCATAAATATAATGTTTAAGGGGCTCTCTCTCTCTCTCAGCTTTCAAGCAATTCAATAATTCTTATATATATATATATATAAATTTTATTTATTTTTAGTGTTCTACAATCACTACCATAAAACTTAGACTTTCCCCCCCACCTACCTCCCACTACCCCCCCTCTCTGAGACAGCATACAATTCTATATAGGATCTATACATACATTCCTATTGAATACATTTTCACTATAGTCATGCTGTGTAGAAGAACTAAACCAAATTGGAGAAATCATACAACAAACCAAAACATAAAATACGCACAAGAAACATGATCTGCCACATTCTGCGATTGAATTCCATGGTTTTTTCTATGGATGTAGAAGGTATTTTGTCTTAGAAGACCACTGGGAATTTTTTTTTAATGTCCTTGCATTGCTATGAAGATCCAAGTCTACCAGAAAAAACTCTTGCACACTGTGGTCGCTCCTGTGTATAAAGTTCTCCTAGTTCTGCTCTTTTTGTTCAGCATCAGATCATATAAGTCTTTCCAGGCTTCTCTGAAGTCTTCTTGTTCATCATTTCTTATAGCGCAGTAGTATTCCATTACATTCATATACCATAATTTATTCAGCCATTCCCCAATTGATGGGCATCCCCTTGATTTCCAGTTCTTGGCCACAATCCAATAATTCTTAAATCATTTCTTCTTGATCTGTTTTCTGGGTCAGTTGGTCTTGTTTTAAGACCCATTACATTTTCTTCTACTTTTCCAGTTTGGCTTGGTTTTATGTTTCTTCTTGTCTCAGGGTCATTTTCAGGGAGTTTGTTGCTTTGGCAAAGTTTTATACAAAGATTCCTTGGGATCAGCCTGAAGAAGCTTTGCACATCTGGATTCGAGGTCATGACAAAAGTGCCGGGAGCTTGGGCAGAAATAGACAACGAGGTAGGTCCAACGGCTGCATCTGATTTTCTTTTCTTGTTTTTTTCTATTAGAAATATTGGGGCAACTAGGTGGGGCAGTGGATAGAGCACCAGTGCAGGAGTCAGGAGGACCTAAGTTCAAATCTAACCTCAGACACTTGACACTCACTAGCTGTGTGACCTTGGGCAAGTCATTTAACCTCAATTGCCTCATCCTAGGTCATTTCTAGTCATCCTGATGAATATCTGGTCCCTGGATTCAGATGGCTGTGGAAGACAAGTGAGGCTGGTGACCTGCACAGCCCTCCCTCACTCAAAACAAAGTCAAGTGCAAGTCATGTCATCATTTCTCTGATGGCATGGTATTCTTTGGCAATGAAGGACAAACACACACATCTTATGCAAAGCTTCAAGTTCTCTTTTCAATTCTTTCTTGTCCTTGCATCTTTTGTCCAATTTTTTCCTACCATTTTATTTGATTTTAAAAATCATTTTAAATTCTTAAAAAATAACCTCTTGCTTTTACCTCTTCCAGGAATTCTGGAATGATTTGTGCCCAGGTTGTAGGATTGTGTTTTTTTTGAAGCTTTGCTTATAGACTTTGGAGTAATTCTGTTCTTTTGAGTTTGCATCTTAAACATCCATGTCACCAAAGTAATTCTTTTTGGAGGGTTAATTTGCTCATTCCTTATTTGCTACATCTTGACTTGAGATTTTATGTTAGGTCTTGGCTCTGAGTCCTTCTGGGTAGGGGAACATCTGGACTGAGAGAGCAACAGAACCATAGACTCACCTTCATTCTGGGATCCTTGACCTGGTTATTCCCCTGAAGACTTTAGACTGGTCTAAATGGGGTTGGAATTAAGTCCCTACTTAATTGCCAGACTTAGAAGCATATACCTGCTGTTTCCTTCTGAATGTGATTCTTACTTGGTTCATAGCCTACAGCCTATGACTGCTCCTCATCCCTTGCTGAAGGACTCCTATCTAATGTGCCCTGGATTTGTCACCTGTAGATGGGCAGTGAATAGCAGCATTGCCAGTTGCATCTTTGTGTGGGTCTAGGACTACATCTTTCCCTGATATACAGCCCAGGTCCTCTTTCAGTCCATGCTTGGCATACTCTCTGTTTTAGTTCCTGGCTATACTCCATCCCTACTGCCTGCAAACCTTGCTGTCTGTTTCTCTATGCCAACATGTGCTAGAAAAGTGACTCACCATGAGTTTTTCTTTTGGATTTCCTAAATAGGACTCAGTCTGGTGCATTTTCTGGATCTTTATGGAGGAGCTGTAAGGGAGAATTCGGCTGTCCTTTTTTCTGCTCTTATGATAACTTGACTCCTATTCTAATTTTTACTTCAAAGATCTTTTGTCGAATATAATTTGTATTGAATTATGGTCAGTAAAGGTTGTGTTAAGTATTTCTGCTTTTATGAACCTGTGAGGAATTTTTAGCACAATACATAGTCAATTTTGGTTAAGTTATATGCTGCTGAAAAATATATAAATTAATTGTTCCCATTCATCAATCACTAGAGAGCTATACTTTCTACTTTAAAGTTCTATTTAATTCCAAAGCTTCTTTCTTGTTGATTTGTCTAAATCTGAAAGGGGTACATTGAGATCTTTCATCATGATAATTTTGCAATCTACTTCTACCTACAATTTAATTTGCTTTTTCTTTAAGCATTTAGATGCTATTATATTTTCTGCATATACATTAAGAATTGATATGGAATTTTTCCTAAGGCATTTTTAATCATAATGAGATTTCTCTATTTACCTCTTTTTATTATGTCTATTTTGGCAGTAACCTTGTCTGAAATTATCTTTACTATTCCTGGTTTTGTAGGCACCCATATATACATATTGTAGCATAATAGATTCTGCTTCAGCCCCACATTTTAATTCTATGTGAGTTTTTATGTTTAAATACTTCTCTCTCAACATACTCTTCTTCTTCTTCTTATTTTTTTTTTAAAGAAGCAGCAGGGTGGCAGAAGAGGGAGATAAGATGGAAGAATTTCACAATTAGCCATCAGAATTCTGAGAATAAATCGGTCGATTTCACCAATAAAATAGAAGAGGGTGGGAAAATGGATTAAAAAACACAATCTTAAAAGATGTTATTTATAAAAAAAATTTGAAGCATAAAGATTCACAAGAAATTAAAGAGCTGGAGTAAAATCTATTATGCTTCAGGTGAATAAAAAAAGTAAACCAGAGGTGGCAGTCATGATCTCAACTATGCCACAATTAAAAAAAAAACAATTAAAAGAGTTAAACAGGGAAACCACATTATGTTTAAAGGCACCATAAACATTGAATTTTATCACTACACTATATATATATATATATATATATATATATATATATATATATATATGCATCACCATCTAATTACTTAAAGATAAAAGTTTATTAATTTACAGGAAGAAATATATGGCATAACTATAATAGTTGGCCATCTCAGTGTACCCCTTACAGACCTAGATAATCTAACCAAAGATAAATAAGAAAGAAATTAAGACTTGAGTAGACATTTATTTAAAAGTTAGATTTATTTATTTCAAGCAACTATAGAATGAGGAAAAAAAAAGATACTTTACAAATGCACATGACACTTTTACAAAATTAACCATAGCACAATAAACATTATATTCAATAAAAGAGCTTTGAAAAACAGTGAGAATTAAAAGACTAAATAACTTAATCCAATGAAAACGGGGAAAAATGTTCTCTCAAATACTTTTTTATAAACAATAAATGCAACAGAATCATATATACTTCTTAGTCAATTGTATAGCTGTGAAGACATGGTCGGTTATAAAGAGTCACATATAAAAATGTGGTTTCTTCCTCATATTTTCCTCAAGGATACTCTGGATATTTTTATAGTCTAATTTTATAAATTGTATAGAGAATAACTAGGTGTTACAGTGGATAGAACACTGGGCTTGCAGTCAGGCCCGAATTCAAATCTGGCCTCAGATGCTTGTTAGCTATGCGATTCTGGGCAAGCCACCTTACTTCTGTCTGCCTCAGTTTCTTCAGCTATAAAATGGGTATAATAATGATGCCGACTTCACAGCGTGGTAGTCAGGATCAAATGAGAAAATATTCCTAAAATGCTTAACACAATACCTGGCACATAGTAGGTAGTTAATAAATGCTTTTCTTCCTTTTTTCCTAAAGATGAGAAACTAGGAATATGAGTTGGTGGTGTTAAGGGGTCAGTCACCTTTTGTGGATAATAGCCTCTATTTTTTCCTTGCTTTTGGAATTTTCCTTTCTTTGAGACACTTTGAAAATCAATTTCTGAGTGCCATTAAAATTGTATTCCCTCAAGTACGTATTTCTTCTACATGCTTTTTGTCAGGTTCAGGAACTCCTTTTGACTTCACATTTTGAAGACTGTTCTCCATTCCCTTATACAACAGGTTGGGTGCCAAGATCCAAATGTAAGTTCCATTGTCATTGGTGGTGAAATGAGATTATTACGGAAATA
Source organism: Potorous gilbertii (assembly GCA_028658325.1). NCBI lineage: Eukaryota > Metazoa > Chordata > Mammalia > Diprotodontia > Potoroidae > Potorous > Potorous gilbertii. Next base: position 260,384,666 of record CM053770.1, read on the forward strand.
CTGTTAGATACGTTTCCTTTCACATCAGTTTGTTGTCCTGCTTCCAATTTCATCTGCAAATGAATATATAATGTAAGCACCTTGAGAGAAATTGTTTCTTTTTTATCTTTGCATTTTCAGCACGTAGCACATCATAGAGTGAATGCTAGCTAAATGTCCATGTGATAGAACTAAATGAACTCTATAAATACTATTGGAATGATTTGGCTCAGTTGGATCTCATCCCAGTCCTTAAAGGTTTGTTTTCACTTTCAATGCTTTCCAACATTTTGGAAGCAAAATTTCTCACAATTCTCCATCCTCATCATTCACAAGGTTTTGAAAATGAGCATAATTATAAACCAGTGTTGCCCTTTGCTGACTTCTGTTTTTATTTTACAAAGACATCAAATGTTTGCTGATTAAAGTAGTTTCTGTCCTTTCTAGTTCTCCTCATTGTGGCAGATGCATTATATCTACTAAGGGATGGTGGTAACTAGCATCAGTGCATTTACTTATATCCATGTCCCACTTTTCAAGTGGTTTGGTTGGAGATATTATAATTGTATGCAATGCCTTCTCACCTTTATCCCTTCTACCAGTTTTCTATTGATTTTGACCCTTGCTCTAACCACTCAATGATCTGACTATACCAGATGACTTATTTGAAAATGAGTCCTACATCAATAACCAGTCAATTCATAGCTGAGATAATAAATAGTCCATTTGATTAATGAGGCAGCTTGGTGTCTGCCTTGTCTCCAATGTCCCAACTCTTCTTAAAGAGCCTATTCTGATATAAAAATATGTCTGTAAGCAGGGGTATACTGGTAAATGTTTAACATCTGACTTTCTGGCAGGGAAAGAAAGGTAGTCATGAAACACTTTTAATTTCAATCTGCAGTATTAATGTTTTTGTCATAATTTTCTTAAGTCTAGACAACTGACAAAAAAATAAATCACATCTTGATATTTAATCATTGCCAATTTCAGAAGTGCAAATGTTAACACTGAAAATTTAACAATCAGGCCTCATGAGTCAGCTCTAGCACACTCCTAACTATAGATGCCTCTAGCCTCTTTCATTTATTTCTGAGACATATTTCCATGACTATTTTCTGTGATAACATATTTTCTAGGATTATGATTCATGGTTATAGTCATATACCATGAGTATGTAACTATGGTGATTTATATATACACATATGTATTATATAATATATATACCCATATATATCTGTACATGTGTGTATAGAGTTGGAACACGTGCACACATATATGTATATGCATATGTTTACAATCATTCAGCCACTTTGTATCTCCATGGATGCAATCTGTTCTTTATTCTGCTTTGAGATAAGTCCTTCCAAGGCTTGTTCCAGGTCACATTTATAAAATGACTTGTGATGGTGTGTACCATGAAATAAATACATAATGTTCCTATAAATCCTATAAACTAACAAATTTATAAATTTATTTCTATAAATCAACAAATATTTATTAAGCATCTATCATTTGGCAGGCAATGTGCTAGTTACAGCTTTATCACTAAGTAACTGTGAAATGGCCACTTCCTCTCTCTTGGTCTGAGTTTCCTACTCAGTAAAAAATGCCCAAGGTCCCTTTAAGCTCTGTCCTATGACAGAGCTTATGTCCTTTATAGTCCTATGATTCTTCAGCTTTTTGTCTTAGACTACAGGGATCACCCTTAGATTCTTTCATTAGAGGTAAGCAGGGCTGTATGCTGGCTCCCATGCTTTTTACCATGATGTTTCCAGTGACACTGTCAGATGACTTCAATAAGAATGAAAAGGTCAGATACCACATTGATGGTAGATTATTTAACTTGAAAAGGCTGCAAGCCAAGACTAAAGCGGAAGGAGAGATGGTGCATGTTTTTTTAATTCCCAGATGATTGATTATTCAATACAGCCTTTGAGGCTGATTCTCTGAGGCTTGTGATAATTTTGGCCTGACAATGGCAAGAAAACACAGATTCTCCATCAATCAGCATCACCCCATCCATATACAGAGCTATTGGTTACAGAAAATGGAGAAATATTGAATGTTGTGGGACAGTTTCCTTGCCTTGGCAATATATTTTCTAGGGAAGTCTACATAGATGAAGATGTTGACACACACATTACCAGAGCTAACTCAGTGTTTGAGAGGCTCCTAAGGAAGGTGTGGGAGAAAGGAGGTGTCAGATTGCTTACCAAATGGAAGGTCTATGGAGCCATTGTGCTGACCTCATTGTTGTATGCCTGTGAAATCTGGACAGTCTACCAATGCCATGCCAGAAAATGGAATTGCTGAATTCTCTTAGGAAGATTTTGAAGATCACCTGGCAAAATAAGCTGCCAGACACAGATTCCAGACACTGAGGTCTTTTATTGAGCTGAAGTGCCAAATATTCAAACCCTGATGCAGAGAGCATAACTCTGATGGGCTGGACATGTTGTTCAAATGCCAAATATGTGTTTGCCTAAAACACTATATTATGGAGAACTCACACAAGGCAAGTGCTGACAGAGAGGTCAGATGTGTTACAAAGACACAAGGTTTCTCTGAAGAACTTGGGAATCATTTAGGAGACATGGGAGACACTGGCACAGCACTACCTAGCATGGTGTACCTGTATCAAAGAAGGCACTGTGCTCTGTGAGCAAAGTGGAATTGCAGCAGCTCATAAGAAACATGAGATGCCCAAATTTAGAGTCATCTGCACTCCAAATTTTCATATGGATTATTTGTACCCGATCTCTAGTAGAGCCTTCTGAGCATGTATAGTCATACACATTGTACTTTGATTCCAACATGTTTTGGTCCTCTTTAAGCACAAAGGACAACAACCAACAGGCATCTTAGAAATTCCGAATGGATGAAATAGGAGCAGTGAAAAGGACAGGACTGATACTACTATTTCTATTTTACATAGGAGAAAACTGAGGCCAAAGGACGTTATGACCAATATGGAAATTCTCCTCAACACCTTGATTTAAAATCTTCCCAGACCTTAGAAGGATTTGTTCCCTTTATTCTCTGTGTAACAAATAATAATAGCTTGAATTTCTACAATGCTTCATGGCTTCAATGCTTTGTTTGATTTTTTCATGTTATGCCATACAATTCAATTCAACAGATATTTATTGAGAAACTACTATGTGCCAGGCACTGAGCTGGCTACACAAAGACAAAAATCAAAACATTTCTTGCCCTCAAGGATCTTCCATTTTGCTTACATTTAGTCTTTACAATACTCCTGTGAGGTAAGGAGTTACAAGTATTGTCTCTATTTTACAAAGGAAACATTGTTGCGTCGTTTTTTCAGTCATTTCTGAATCTCTGTGACCCCATTTGGGGTTTTCTTGGCAGAGATACTAGAGTGGCTTGCTATTTCCTTCTCATTTCCAGCTCATTTTATAGATGTGGAAACTAAAGCAAACAGGAGTAAGTGACTTGCTCAGGGTCATCCAGCTTGTAAGTGTCTGAGGCTGGATTGAACTCTGGTCTTCCTGACTCAGTGCTGGGCACTTTATACTATACCTGAATTGGAACCCAGGGACCCTCATTTCCCCTCATTGTTCTCCCCACTGTTCCATAGCACAACTGTGCCTTTCTCATGCACTTATTCTGTTTCATTCATATGGATCATCATGTGGAAGGATAGTACCATGGAAAGAATGACACAGAACTGGGAAGACCAGTATTTTAATATTAGCTCTGCCACTTTCCAGACAGTGACTCTGGGTAAATCAACCTCTCTATGTTTTCTCACCTATCAAATAGGGGTAATCATAACATAAACACAATCATCTAAGAAGGTTTTTGTGAGAAAATGCCTTTGTAAGTCTTAAAACATAGAATTGTAGGGAGAGGGGGCTTTTCTGGTGGCCAGAACCCCAGCACCATGGCAACAAGACTGCCAAGAACAGATACACAGAGTGGAGACAGAAATGTGGGACAGGGAAATGTTGTTTGTCCTTCACTCTCAAAGAGGACCATGACATCGGAGAGGTGACATCACGACATGCAAGTGAATTGGATTGAAGTGAGGCAGGGCTGTGCAAGGTCAACAGCCTCACATTTTCCTCCAGAGCCATCTGGGTCCAGTGGCCAGGTTGAGATCAGGACAATTAAAGGTGGCCCCCTGGGAAAGGTGGATGGAGAAAGGAGGAAATGGCGGGTGTTACAGAAGTGTAAGCCACCATTGCTACCGTTGTCTTCTGTGTCTATGTCTCTGTGATCTATTAGCTTCTTCTGTAGGGATCATCACAGTATTCTTTCCCCATACATTTGTCTAATACACTTATGAACCTCAAGATTTAACGGCCTCTACAGGGGACCATTCCCATCCCTCCCTCCCATGGATTAGGCGATGTTAGACAATTTTTTTTTTTACAAATAAGTATTGATTCATTTTGCTGTCACTTTCTCATGATTCCCTTCCCTCCTACACATCTAGAATACTCTTTTGTAAGAGAGTTAAGCAAAACAAGTCCATCCATTGACTCTGTCTGATGGCATGTACTTTATTTGGAGAATTGACTCATCCCTCTTGTTACAGTAGATTTTGTTCATGCAAAAGATGTTCAATTTTGTGCAATTAAAATGATCAACTTCATATTCTCTGAACATTTCTATGTCTTATTTAGATAAGAATTTTCTCTTTGCCATAATTTTTCCAGGTTGGCATGTGTGTGAGTGTGCATGCATGTGTACATGTATGTACATGTGTGTTGTGGATCCCTTTATTGGTCTGTTGAAATATATGGAGCCCTTCTCAGAATATTTTTAAATGCATAAAATACATAAGATTACAAAGGAAACAGAGTCTATTGAAATACAGTTATCCAAGTATTTTATATGCTAGTAGAAAATGCCCCCTGAGTACTCAAGTGTACCCTAGAACCCTGGCTTGGCTAGAGGTGGAGTGACCCCTCATTCCAATTTCTGGAAAAGTCTCTCTTTTCAGCTAACTTTTATACCCAAATATGTTAAACATTTTGTATTTATTTTGAATGAAATTTTTCCCCATCTCTGTTTGCTGGATTGTGCATGTGTGTACTCATATATAGTATATGTGTACATATGTGTGTATATATCGAGAGAGAGAGAGAGAGAGAGAGAGAAAGAGAGAGAGCTAGGTGACATAATAGATAGAATGCTGGATCAGGAGTCAGGAAAACCTGAGTTCAAGTCTGGTCTCAGACACTCACTACTGTGTGACCCCAGACAAATCACTTCACCATGTTTGCCTCAGTTTCCTCATCTGTAAAATGAAATGGAGAAGAAAATGGCCAACTGCTCCAGTATCTCTATCAAGAAAACCCCAAATGGGATCACTGAAATAATTCAACAACAACAAGATGTACAGAAAGTCTCCCCGTTTTCTGAGATAGCTAATTAAAAGAGAGCTCACTACTTTAATGACGTCTAATTGTTTTAATTTTTTCTTTGATTTTCTAGGATTCTCTGTTAGCCATGGTATCATCTCAAATAGAGACAATTTTACCCCCTCTTTGCCTGTGTTTACTGTCCCCATTTCTTCTTATTTACTGCTTAGCTAGCTTTTCCAGAACTATATCAAATGAAGGTGGCCATAATAAGCATCCTCACTCTACCCTGATCTCGTTGGGAAAAGCCTTGGGAACAGCAGAGCTCCCTAGACCACCTGCCCTGCTTCCTGCTTCCTGCTTCTGTCTCCTTCCCTTCACCATCAGACAAGGTGTCACCTTTGTGTATCTGCCTCTGCAGGTGTGGAAGCCCCGCCTCTTCAGAAGACCCATGCATTCTCACCACCAAAGCCCTTGGCACCATCGAATGTGGTGCCATTCAACGGATGGGGTTTTGTCAATGGAGATGACAGTCCAAGTGAAATGATGCCTCCCGTGTGAACTGCTGTCCTAAGAGCCACTGAACCTTCCCATCTGACTTGCAGGTGAAAAGTGTGTGTGTGTGTGTGTGTGTGTGTGTGTGTGTGGTCTCCTTTGAAGAGAGTAGCTGACTTTCCTAACGCTGTGCTTTGCATACTCTAAGAGCCTAATAAATGATTTTCATTCATCCATCCATTCTAACGTTTCCTCATCACAAATAATGCTCGCTCTTGGTTTTAGATAAATACTATTTATCATGTTAAGGAACTTCTTTGTTTTTTTAATGCTTTTAATAAGAATTACTGGTGTATTTTTTAAAGATTTATTTTGTATTATATCTAGTCAAGCCAGATTAACTGAAGCCACAAAGTGCCTGAGGGAGAGACAGGTAGCAGTCTGTTAGCCAAGTCAATAACCACCACCAGCTTGATCCTCATTTCCTCTCATATCTTGAGGGAGACAGCTTGAGGGAGCCCTAGAGCCTTGGGAATAGACGATTTCCATCAGACCTGCTTACAGTCCAGCATCCATAGTCATCATGGAGGAAAGAAATCACTGCAGAGAGAGGGCCCATCTCCTTCATCACCACCAGCAACAAGTGCCAACTGACTGACACCTACAAGCAGTTAGACACAGAAATGCAAGGAATGTAACACCTCCCAGACCACAGGTCTGATTCCAGCCTAGTCCTCACTGACACTATCCAGAGAAGCATTTCCTGTGGACAGAGCCCAGTGTCTGGCTCATAGTGAGTGCCTAATAAATGTTTTAGTATTTTTAAAAATATTATTTATTTTCTAATTCAATTTTTTAAAAAAAATTAGTTCCAAATTCTTTCTCTCTCCCTCCCACTCCCATTGAGAACACAAGAAAAATAAAAACCATCACAAACATGTATAAACATGCAAAGCAAATTTCTACATTAGCTATGTTCTAAGGGGGAGGGGGGAGAAAGAAAAAGAAAGAAATAGAAGAAAATATGTTTCAATCTGTACTTTGATGTCATCAGTTCTCTATCCTCAGGTGGATAAGTCCTTTTACATTGTGGTAGATCGTTAGAGTTGTTGATCAGAGTTACTCTTTCACAGTTGATTCTTGTTATAATATTACTATCATATGTGTACAATGATCTCCTGGTTCTACTCACTTCACTTTACATCAGTTCACATAAGTCTTCCCAGGTTTTTCTGAAACCACGCCCTTCATCATTTCTTAATAGTATCCCATCACAATCATATACCACAACTTGTTCATTCACTCCCCAATTGATAGGCATCCCCTCATTTTTCAATTCTGGACCACCATAAAAAGCTTCTATAAACATTTTTTGTGCATGTGGATCCCTTTTCTTTTTCCTTTGATTTCTTTGTGGTATAGAACTAGTATTTGTAGTTTAATAGCTTCATGTGAATGGTTTCACGTTACTTTTTCTTTTTGAGGGTTCCGTTACTTCACAATTCCTTCAGCAGTGCATTAATGTTCCTCTTTGTCCACATCCTTTCTAGCATTTGTCATTTTCCATTTTTGTCATGTTAGTCAATCTGATAGGTGTGACGTGGTACCTCAGAATTATTTTAACTTTCATTTCTCTAATTATTAGTGATTTAGAACATGTTTTCATATGGCTATTGATAGTTTTGATTTCTTTCTCTGAAAATTATCAATCCATATCCTTCAATTGGATATGAGATCCAATTATCAATTAGGGAGGGCATTTAATTCTTGTAAATTTGATTCAGTTCCCTGTATATTTTAGAAATGAGACTTGCTACAAGTGTTTTTCAACTTGCTATCAGAGACACTTGCTACAAGTGTTTTTCTCCCTAGTTTTCAACTTTCTTCTAATTTTAGCCACATTGATTTTGGTTATGCAAAAACTTTTAAATATTATATCAAAATTACCCATTTTACCTTTTGTGAACCTCTCTATCTCTTGTTTAGTCATAAACTCTTTTGACCAATCAATAAATAAACATTTATTATTCATTAAAATCTTCTCCTGCACAAAGATCTATCTGACAGATAATTTCTTACACTAATTTGCCTATATTATTATTCTTTATGTCGAAATCACATATCCATTTTGATCTTATTTTGGTATATAGTGTGAGACATTGGTCTCTGAAAGTAATCTGATTACTTTCAGTAATTGAATTCAGTAACTGAAAAGATTACTTTTCAGTTTTCCCAACTTTTTTTTTTTTATCAAATAGCAAGTTCTTGCCCTGATAGCTTACATCTTTGGGCTTATCAAATATTAGGTTATTATGTTAATTTGCTTCTGTATATTGTGCACCTGATCTGTTCCATTGATCAGCCCTTCTGTTTCTTGTCTAGTACCAGATTACTGTGATGATTATAGCTTTGTAATAGACTCTGACATCTGTTACTGTTAGTCCCTCCTTCTTTCCTGTTTTTTTCATTGATTTCTTATGTATTTCTCCACTTTTTGTTCTTCTAGATGACTTTTGTTACAATTTTTCTATCTTTATAAAGTAATTCTTTGGTAATTTAATTGGCATGGAACTGAGTAAGTAAAATAATTTGGGTAGTTTTGTCATTTTTATTATATTGGTTTGGTCTACCCATGAGTAATAAATATTTCTCTACTTAATTTACATCTGTCTTTATTTCTTTGAAGAGCATTTTTATACTGGGTTCACATAGTTCTTACGTGTGTCTTGGCAGGTAGACTCCCAAGTATTTTATAAAGTGATGGAAATATTCCTTCTATCTCTTCTTGCTGGGTTTTGTTGGTAATGTTTGTGTGAGCATATTTTACATCCTGCAGCTTTGTCAAAATTGTTTGTTGTTTTTTTTTTGGCAAGTTTTTGAGTCGACTCTCTAGGTTCCCTAAATAAACCATTACATCATTTGCAAGAAGGGATAGTTTTGTTTCCTCATCCCCTATACTTATTCTTTTGGTTACTTTTTCTTGTCTTATTTCTATAGCTAGAATTTCTAGTACAATTTTGAAGAATAATATTGATAATGAACACATTTGCTTTATCTTCAATCTTACTAGAAAGGCTTCTAGCTTCTCTTCCTCTTGGTTTTAGATGAATATTACTTATTATTTTAAAGAAAACTCCATTTATTCTCATGCTTTCTAATTTTTTTTTTAACAAGAAGGGTTGTTGTATTTTGCCATAAATTTTTCTGCATCTGTTGAAGTAGCCATATGGTTTTTGTTGTTTTTGTTATAAATCATCACTTACAGTTATAGTTTTCCTAATATTGAACCAGCTTTGCATTCCTGGTATAAATCCAACCTGGTCATAGTGTATGATCTTGGTGATACACTGATGCAATATCCTTGCTAGTATTTTATTTAAAAAATTTGCCTTCATATTAATTAAGGGAAATTGTTTATAGGTTTCTTTTTCTATTTTGACTCTCCCTGGTTTTGACTCTCCCTCTTCTGTCATAGAAGAAATTTTATAAGATTTCTCTATTTTTTCAAAGTTTATGCAAAACTTGAATAAATTGTTCTTTAAATGTTTGATGGAATTCATTTGTAAATCTTTCTTGTCCTCAGTTTTCCCTCCTCAGGGAGTTCATCTATGGCTTGTTGGATTTTTTAAAGACAGATTATTTAAGTATTTAATTTCCTGTTTTGTTAATCTAGGCAATTTATATTAATCTATATTTTTAGGCAAATACCATGGAGTTAAAACCAAGTAGAACAGAAAATGGAAAATGAAGGGTTACCTGAAGTCTTCAGACCTGAACCCACTATAAAGGGACATTTTAGGAAGATGTATTGTCCCATTCTCTAGCTCTCTAATAGAGGAGAGAGGCAACTGAAGGAGTTGAGGTATTGAGAATCAAAAACTGTGTAAATCCTCACAGTGGTAATGATCCTTTTAATTAAAATGGTCAGTTTGGTTGGTATATAGTTGGAGAAAATAGATCCTAATAGTTACTTTAATTTAGATGTGAATTCATTTTTTTCATCTTTGATACTGGTCATTTGCATTTTGTTGTTGTTATTATTGTTTTCCTGTTTAAAAATCAAGGTAGCCAATGGCTTGTTTTTTTTTTTTCAAAAAATTAAATCTTGGTTCAGTGTGTTTTTCTTTATTTGCTTTCAATTTTGTTAATCTCTTCTTTGATTTTCAGAATTTCTATTTTGGTGTTTAATTGGGAATTCTTAATTTGTCATTCTTTTAAATTTATAGTTGTATATAGAATTCCTCGATTTGCTCTTTCTCTCTTTTATTGATATAAACAGAGATATAAAATTTCCCTTAAGTTTTGCTTTGGTTATATCCCACAAATTTCAATATGTCATCTCATTTTTGTTTGGTTGCCTCATTGTTTCAATAAAATTATAGATTGTTTCTATGATTTGTCCTTTGATCTACCCACTCTTTAGGATTAAGTTATTTAGTTTTCAACGAATTTTTAATTTATGCTTCAAAGGTCCTTTATTTAGTGTAATTTTTATTGCAATATGATCAAAGAAAGATGAGTATTTCTTCTTTTCAGTATTTGTTAGATTTTTATGTTCTAATACATGATCAGTTTTTATTAAGCTGCCTTGTATAGCTGAGAAATAAATATATGTCTTTCTATTTTCATTTGATATTCTCCAGAGATCTATTACAGCTAAATTTTCTAAAATTCTATTCATCTCCTCAACTTCTTTTTTTTTATTTTATAGTTAGATTTTCTAAGTTGGAGAAGAATAAATTGAGGTCCTCAACTACTATAGTTTTACTCTATTTCCTTCTGTAATTCATTTAACTTTTTCTTTAAGATTTTAGATGCTATGCCATCTAATGCACATATGTTTAGTATTGATATTAATTCATTATTTGTGGCACATTTTAGTAAAATGTAATATTCCTGTTTATCTTTTAACTAAGTCTGCTTTTACTTTTTGATCATGATTGCCACACCTTTTTTTTTTTTACTTCAGCTGAAGCATAATAGAAATAAATGTGTAATATATACTTAATTTATTTTGGCATACTAAAAATATGTGTAAATGTGTATATATGTTTAATGTACTTAATAGATTTAAATATATAAATTATTTTAAATAAGGGATTGAAACAGAATCTATTTAGTGTTTACATACACAGATACAGACATGCACACACATGCATAGATAGAGATTATTTCTATCTCTATATCTTTCTGTTTCAAGTGTGTTGTAAACAAAATATTGGCGGATTCTGGTTTCTAATAAATTCTGATATTATCTCCTTTAATGGGTGAGTTTTCCCATTGACATTTACAATTATGATTGCTAACTGTGTGTTTCTCACTATCCTTTTGTATTACACTTATCCTCTTTTTTTTATTCTGTTCCCTCCTTAAGAGTCAGTTTTGTTTCTTGCCACTACTTATCTTAATCTACCTTCTTTCTATTCTTCACACCCTACCCCTGCTCTTACCCCCTTTCACTCCTACTTCCCTGTTGGACAAGATGAACTTCTGTACCTAAAAGTTTGTATATGTGTTTTTTCCCCCTCCTTGAACCAGTTTAGATGAAAGTGAGATTTGAGTTTGACCCACTCCACCCCATTCCATGTCTCCCTCCACTGTAGAGTCTTTCTTATACACTCCATTCATGTGATATAATTTTCTTTATTTTTCCTCTTACTCCCTTCTCCCCCAGTGCATTTCTCTTCTTTGCAATTCCATTTTTCCTTTTGAGACTACCCAAATACAATAGAATCACATCCAAGCTCTCTGTCTAATTAGACTTCCTCTATGATACCTGGTGATGATAAAGTTCTAAGGGGTTATATGTATCATCTACCTATATAATAATGTCAACAGTTTAACCTTTTTTTGCAGTCTCTCATTTCTCAGTCATGTTTAGCTTTTTATGTTTCTCTTGAATACATTTTCTATTCAGTTCTGTTCCTTTCATAAAGAATGCTTGAAAGTCTTCTATTTCATTAAATTTCTTTTTTTCCCTCTGTAGAATTATACTTAATGTTTATTTTGGGGTAGATTATGTTTGGTTATAATCCTAGTTTCTTTACCTTCTGAAATATCATATTCCAAGACCTCTTTTTCTTTATAATGTATAGCCAGGCTGCTTAATCTTGTATGATCCTAACTATGACTCTACCATATTTGAATTAATTCTTTCTGGCTCCTTTCAATACTTTCTCCATTACACCTGGGAGTTCTGGATTTTGGCCACAATATTCCTGAAAGTTTTTATTTTGTGATTTCTTTCAGAAGCTGACCCGTAGATTCTTTCAATTTCTACTTTGCCCCCTGATTCTAAGATATCTGAGCAGTTTTCTGTTATAATTTCTTGAAATACGACATCTAGGTTCTTTTCTTGTTCATTGCTTTCAGCTAGATCAAAGATTTTAAAATTATGTCCCCTTAATCTACTTTCCAGATCAGTTGTTTTTTCCTGTCAAATATTTCACATTTTCTGCTATTTTTTTAAAAGTCTTTTGACTTTATCTTATTATTTATAGATGTTTCATGGAGTCATTAATTTCCATTTGACCAATTCTAAATTTTGAAAAGTTTTATTCTTCAGTGAGGTTTTATATTTTTTATTTTTTACAAAGGTGATAATTCCTTTTCATAACTCTTAATTTGTTCTCATTTCCTTTTGCCCTTTTTCCTCTACCATTTTTATTTGATTTTAAATTTTTTCCCTGTCTTTTAATATTTTGCTTTAACTCCTAGGAATTGTTCTTGGTCTTGTTTCCAATCTTGTTGGACTTGCTTCCATTTTTCTTGGAGGCATTGCTTGTAGATGTTTTCATCATTGTCTTTTTCTGTGTTTGTGTCTTGACCTTCCCTATCACCATAGTAACACTTTAGGGTTATGTTCTTTCTCTGTTTTCTCATTCTTCTAGGCTCCTTCTTGACTTTGACTCAATATTAGTACTGTGCTCTGATCCCTTCTGGGATGGGTGATGGGGCGTGAGGGAAACCTGGTCTTCTCTCTTTTATATCTTTCTTCTGCTTTCCCAGCTTAGCCTGGGGACCTATAAGTTTTCAAGTGTGTTCATAGTCCTCCTAATCTGAATTTTGTAAGTTCTTGGCAGGGTTTGGGTCTGATGGCTTACAAGTGGTTGAGTTGCAGTAAATTATAGCTCAACTCTGTCACTGTTACTCCACTGGGGTGTTCTGAAGGTTCATGGTGATTGAACTACTGACTCTTTTCTTGGTTTCTCACCTTGGCTTATTCCACTGCAGGTTTTTGTGTTAAGTTAAAGGTTAGAACTGAGTCATAGCTTTTGCATTCAGAGCCACCTGGCTATGTTTCTGGGATTTGGTTTGTGTTCATTATTCAGCCAGACTCCCATGCTTACTTGTGGCTGCATCTTTCCAGCCTGAATTTATGCCCTGGAACAGGGTAATGGGTGTCAGGGCTGCCACATTATACCTCTGCCTGCTCCCAGAGTTGGTTCAAGGGTCCTCTGGGATTCTCTCTGCCTTGGTGCATTTGGCCCTGGTGCTCTCTCAGTTCCCTTCCCATCCCAGAGTGCTGTGATGCTCCCAGCATTATTGCCGTGTCCTCAGACCTATCTTCTTCAAATTTCCTGTGCTGGAAAAATGATTCACTTTGACGTTTTCTTTGCTTGCCTAATCATAATTCAGGCCAGTGCTTTTTCCAGGTTCTTGTGATGGAGAGAGCCAGACAAAAATGTTATCACTCCCCCACCTTTACTTAGTTCCCTGATGCTTTATTCATTTGTCTATTTGGTCATATATATTTAGAGAATATATTTTATTACTTTTGTTATTAATATAGTCTGTAATATATATGAGATACAGCAAAGCATGGTGGAAAGTCTCAGGTAAGCTCCCTGCATTGTAAAGGGAAGTCCCATCCCTAAAATACTGATAGTTTTTCTAATGTTGAACCATGCCTACGCTACTGTTAGAAATTCAACCTGATCAGAGTGTATATTTTGAATATAGCTGGTCTCGATAAGTATGAATGATGAATCGCCTGACCCTTTGCATGTATTCAAAGTCTCATTATTCAAAGTTATAATTATGTCATGTGTGGAAATTGACTCCAGTCCAATGAAAATAGGCAACGCCAATTAGAATAATATAGCCACTTCATGGAATGAATGATTTGCATCAACAGGAGCCTACCTATTTATTTGTATAGTTTCTTTTTGCTAATATTTTATCCAGCATTTTTACAGCAAAACTCAGTAGTGATATTTCTTTCTCTGCTTTATTGCTGTCTGGTTTGAGATTCAGGAATATATTTGTCTCACAGGAGTTTGGTAAGGTATTTTTATAGATGTGTTTGACAGTATCTTAAGTAACATAGTAATTAATTGTTCTTTAAATGTTTGGACAGCTAGGTGAAAGTGGATAGAGTCAGGAAGTCTCAGAATCTGGCCTCAGACACCTACAATATGTGTGACTCTGGGCAAGTCACTTCAACCTGCTTGCCTCAGTTTCCTCATCTGTAAAATGATCTGGAAAAGGAAATGGAAACCACTCCAGTATCTTTGCCAAGAATATCCTAAAAGTGGTCACAAAGAGTCCTACGGGACTGAAAACTAAACACCCACAAATATTTGATAGAATTCACTTAAGTTTATTCAACTCTTGGTTTTTTTTCCTTTGGAAGTTTATTTAGCTTTCTAATCTTTGTTTTTGAGAATTGAGTGTTTATTTTCTTTATCTTTTTTCTATAAGTTTTAAAATAAAACATCTTAAAATTTATAAATTTTGAAATAAAAATATTTTCTATATTTATAAATATTCATCCATTTCATTTGGTTTTTTTAATTTTTCTAGCATATAACTGGGTTAATAGTTTGTGGTAATTTTTTTAAAAATCCTCTTCATTTGCTCTGAATTCCTGTTTTGATAATGAGCTGTTTCTCTTCTTTTGAGCAAGTAAGCAAATGTTTTGTCTATTTTGTTAGAATGTTTTTTAAGCTTCTGGTTTTATCAGCTCATAGTTTCTGTGTTTTCAATTTTATTTCTTTAATTTTCAGAATTCCTAATTTTGTAGGTATTTGATGATTTTTAATTAATTAGTTTTCTGAGTTTTTTAGTTGCACGCTCTCTTCATTGATCCTGTGTTTTTTCTTTTTTGTTGATGAAAGTGTGTAGAAATAGAGGGTTTTCCCTTAAAGACTCTTTTGACTGCATGTTAATTTTTTGTTAGTTTGTTGTGTCTTTATAATAATTTTCTTGTGTAAAAGTATTTGTTTCTGTGATTTTCTAAACATCTCTTTTTTAAAAAAAAGGATTATTGCCCTCTCGGCCTCTGTTCTCTGAGCTCAGCGGAGGAAGCCCCATCCAGAAACTCAACATGTCTATTTACAAGATCCAGGCAAGAGAGATCTTTGACTCTCGTGGAAACCCTACAGTTGAAGTTGATCTCTACACTG
>CM053770.1:260400382-260464197 GCA_028658325.1 Potorous gilbertii
CTCCTTCCCCTCTTCCAGACTCCCCAGGACTGTGCAGGGCAGCACCATCCTGCCTCACCATCCCCTCCCCTCTTCCAGACTCCCCAGGACTGTGCAGGGCAGCCCCATCCTGCCTCATCCTCCTTCCCCTCTTCCAGACTCCCCAAGACTGTGCAGGGCAGCACCATCTTGCCTCACCCTCCCCTCCCCTCTTCCAGACTCCCCAGGACTGTGCAGGACAGCACCATCCTGCCTCACCCTCCCCTCCCCTCCCCTCTTCGAGACTCCCCAGGACTGTGCAGGACGGTACCATTCTCCCCGTCTTGCAACCTCAGTTCTTTACTCTCTCTCACCCAAGGTATCCAGTCACTTCCAAATGCATTGCTTTCTGCCTGTTCAGTATCTTTCATATTGGTTTCATTCTCTAACCCTTTTCTCCACTTGCTCCCCACTATAGCTCAGTCCCTCGTCCTTGGTCTCCCAAAGCTCATTCTTCCCTTCTCCCTCCTCTCCACAGCCGTGTTGATGTTTCTTCAGCTCAGGTGTGACCATTTCATTTCCTTACCCAATACATTCTATTAGCTACTTGTTGCCTCCAGGATAAAATACAGATTTTCCCGTTTGGATTGTAAAGGTAGTCTTCCCCTCCTGCCCCTGACCTGTCTGTAGCCTCATGACTCCTTACCTTGGATGGTCCCATCAGACCAGCCTCCTCTACAACACTATCTACACCCCCTTATGCTGGCTCTCCCCAGGGCCTGGAATCCACTCCATGTACTAGTAGACCATGCCAACTTGGGCAAGTGACTTCACTTCTGAGTGCCCCAAGAAATTCTCTGAAGCCCTAAATTTTATTGGCAGAGGGAGTTTCTTCATTTAGGAACTCCATATGCTAAGGAAGTCACAAGTGAGATAAGGCAAAGAGAGGGGGCAGAGTGAGGAAGGAAGGGAAAGGAAAAGAGAATAAAGACTTGTATATGCCCATGTTGTCATCCCCAAATAGCAGGGACTGCTGCCTGCTTGTCTTTGTATCCCTGACATCTAGCCCAGTGCCTGATACAGAGGAGGTAGGTGATTAAGGAATAATAAATTGGTTAATTGATGGGTACTGAATAAGACACAAAAACAAGAGTTCCTTGTTTTTAAAATGCTTATGTGTGTGACATATACCCTGAGAAATAAATATGTAATGCAGATCATTTCAGGGCATACAATACCAGCCCCAAGGGGGAGTAGGAGGCAGCTCCACAAAATGGAGGTGAATAGGATGGGTATTTCAGGTAGGAGACTCAGCCTGTTCAAAGGTGCAGAGATGGGAGATGTTAGCAAGCATAGCACTAAAATGGAAAGCTACTGATGGCTCGCATCCTAGCCATCCCCGATATCAGCTCCATAAGCAAGCTCAGATTTGCTCACCACCCTCCATAACAGCCTCTCTGGTGATAACCTCACAGGGTCCTAGATTCTCCCCCACACCACCTAAATTTCTCTTTAGAAGTTTTGGAGGACTCATTTGTTTTGTACACCTTGCCCTAGATATAAAAATTGATAGTTATAGCTATGACTGGAAGAGACTTTAGTGATCACCCTGTCCAGTCTAGGTCCTCAGGTGTCACCCTTGATGGAAAGTTTGAATTCAGTCAAAGGACAGCACTTGAGGATCTAGAGGGCCACAGATGGCCTTGAGACTGCAAGTTCCCTCCCCACAATCTAGCCAAATACCCTCATTCTACAGATGAGGAGACCCAGGGAAGGGAAATGATTTGTCTAAGATCCCACCACAAAGTAGTGTTGGGACTGCAACTTGAGACCCCCACTGAAATGACTTTGACAAATTATAGCATCATTTTCTTGAAGATCATGATGAAGAAAAGCTACCACCATCGCCAAAGGGTGATACTTCAAGAATCTCTTATTTTCAGGTATAAAGGTATCTGCCATTGATGCAGATCCCAGCTCCTTTAGAACTTGAGTCATGTTAGGGAGTTGATTGTGACTGAAAAGTATCTTGTCCTGGGGGCCAGTAGGTGATGAATATACTTGAGCTTCTTAACATTTTGTCAGTCCTAGCCCCCTTCGACAGTCTGGTGATGCTTATGGACCCCTTCTCAAAATAGTGACTTTAAATGCATAAAACAAAAGATTGGGTTACAAAGGAAACCAATCAAATTGAAATACATTTCTCAAAATATTTTTTCAAAACTTTTCACAGATATGAGGTTAAAACCCGCTGCTGTCTACGCTGTGGTTCTGGGGGTTCTTAAGCTGGAGAAATTTTCTCTTGGCATATAAGCTTAATAAATCTTTAATGACAACTTTTTAAATGTTTTGATAACTTTATTTAACCGGTTTCCTTTGTAATTGTGCACTTAAACACATTCTGAGAAGGGGTCCATCGGATTTTTCAGACTGCCCAAGGGGTCCGTGACACCAAGAAGGTGAAGAATCTCCGGTCTAATCCAACCCCCTCATTCAGCAGAGGAAGGAACAGAGGTACAAGGACGTGCCTTGCGTAATGAGCAGGTCCTGGATTTCCATCTCCGTTCTCTGACTCCAAAGTCATCCTGCCTTCCTCATGTGCTATTTTTTGTCTCTGAGCCTGTGCCTTTGCCATCTGGCAGGGCCTGGCCTGAGCCAAGTAGAGGCCTTGAGGTTGCAGACCATGGCTGGAAGAGAGGCTTCGTTGGGGTGTTTGGAGGCTAACACTCATGACTGACACTTAGATTGGACTTTGAGGTCTGCAAAGTGCTTCATCTTATTTGACCCTGGCCACCTGGGAGACAAATATGACAGGCATTATCACCCCTGTTTTTGCTGAGAAAGAGAAAGTGTTTTGCCGGTAGTAAGCCGGCTGTTAAGTGCCCTGGGCAGGATTGGAACCCAGGTCTTTCCTGACTAAGTCTTTTATTGTTGTTTGGTTGTTTCCAACTCTTTGTGACCCCAGAACACTGGAGTGGTTGCCATTTTATGCTCCAGCTCATTTTACAGAGAAGGAAAGTTAGGCAAACAGAATTAAGGGACTTGCACAGGGTCACATAGCTACTGAGTGTCTGAGGTCAGATTTTAACTCAGGACCAGTACTATATCCATTGCAGTGCCACCACATAGCTGCACCATGTTAGCTAGACTGCAGGTCCTCTGGCATGGGATAGAATTGGCCTTGCCATAGACAGATTCTGCTCAGTCATGAGCTGTGGTTCACTTTCCAGTAGCCTGTCTAGAGCCTTTCTTGACCAGCAACCCTGGCCTTTCTCCCCCAGGTGCTGGAGAACTACAACAAGGGTAAGACGGCCCTGCTCTCTGCAGCCAAGGTCATGGTGAGTCCCACGGAGGTGGACCTGACCCCAGAGCTGGTCTTCCAGCAGCAGCCCCTGCCCAGCGGCCCCCATACCCTGGAGCCTCCGCCAGCTGCCCAGAGGAGCTGCAGCATCAAGTAAGTGCCACTGTGACTCCCTAGGAAGGTTGGGTTGGTGGGGGCAGGACTCCCAATGGTCTTCCATCCCCAGATTAAGTCAGCAGAGGGATGCCTTCTCCGTTAGGTGTTTGCTTAGTGAGCATTTCCCCTATACTGTGATTGATGCCCACGCAGGCCCTGCCTGGTGGGACCAGGACCCAGGAGTCAGCAGCAGTCCTCTTCCTCCCACCCCTCTTAAGCCATGACCCTCCTCCTACCTCCTGAGGGGCAGAGCTCACTGCCACCCGGGAGCCTCAACCGACTCCCTGCCCCCACCCCGCTCCACCCCCAACTTGGCAGGAGCAAGTCCCAGTTCGAGATCAGCCTGGAGGGTTTCTATGAGACCAAGGCTTTGTCCCCCACAAGGAAGGACCCGGTGGAGCTGCTGCTGCTCACCACCCAGGAGCGCCTGTCGGTGGAGCTGCAGGCCCGGCGGGCCCCCCTCGCCACCATGGAGAGCCTGTCGGACAATGAGTCCGTCTACAGCTTCGACTCTCGTCGCTCCTCCGGTTTCCGCAGCATCCGCGGCTCCCCGAGTCTACACGCGGTCATGGAGAGGGACGAGGGCCACTGCTTCTACATCGACCCGGCCATCCCCGAGGAGAACCCTTCCCTCAGCTCAAGGACAGAACTGCTGGCCGCCGACAGCCTGTCCAAACACTCGCAGGACACGCAGCCGCTGGAGGCCGGGCTTGCTGGCGGCAGCGGCGGGGAGAGCCCGCAGCGACGCTCCAGCGGGGAGGAGGGTGGCTCTTCCCCTGCCCCGGCCAGGGGGGAGCTGACCCTGCAGAATGGGCGGCTGGGGGACTCCCCGAGTCCCCAGGTCCTTGAGTTTGCCGAGTTCATCGACAGTCTCTTCAACCTGGACAGCAAGAGCAGCTCGTTCCAGGACCTCTACTGCATGATGCTGTCCGAGAGTCCCGGCGGTGACTATGGCGCGCTGCCCAAGTCGGTGAGCGAGCAGGAGATCCTGCTGCGGGCCCAGTACGAGCCGAACCTGGTGCCCAAGCCCCCCCGGCTCTTTGCCGGCTCCACCGACCCCTCGTCGGGCATCTCGGTGTCGCCCTCCTTCCCCCTCAGCTCCTCGGGAGAGCTCATGGACCTGACCCCCACTGGCCTGAGCAGTCAGGAGTGTCTGGCTGCAGACAAGATCCGGACTTCTCCGGCTGGCCACGCAGCCAGCCCCTCCAAGCAGGAGGACCTCATGATCTCGGCCCTCTAGTTCTGGGGTTGGGGGGAGCTCGGACCCACCACACGAAGCATGCAGCGGACTCAGGCCTGGGGTCGCCATCCCCTGCCTGCCCGCTGGCAACGGCGGGAAGCATCCCCCGAGGGTCCGTTGGAGTACTCGGGTGCACTTGCGGCTGGGGAGGGAGGGGCTGAGCTGCCAGCAGAGAGGGCGAGTAGAATCACAGGGTCCATTTCCCTACCTCAGCCCCAGTCAGTGTAGGCTCCTGGGGTCCACCATGAGCTGGGGAGGGAGGTGAGCAGTCCAGGGTTCACCAAGGCCGGCAGGGAGGGGACTGGGCAGTGCTTGGCCTCCCATCCTTCCCCTCTCCTCCTTCAGCAACAACCTTTCCAAGGCTTCTAGGAATCATCATCTACTGTTCACCTGGGTCCTGCCCCTCTCCCCACACCCACCAGCCCACCCCAGCTTTCTCCCTACTCTCCTTAGGGAGGAGAAGGAGCCAGGGTTAGGCGCTGCCATTGGCCATCTCATCCCTGGCCCCCAAAGCCCCAGGTCTGTTGTTGGCACTTGAGCAAGACCGGCCTCCAGCTGCCTCCCCAGCCATGTCCCTCGGTCCCTGTCTAGGGTCACAGTCAGCAGTCACAAACTGTGTATGTTTACAGATGCCCGGGCTCAGCCCAAGATGGTTGCGCTGTGCCAGGTCTAGCCCCGGGCTTCCTTAGGGGTCTTTTCAGGGCCACCCCTTCCCCTCTGTCCCACCTCTCCTGCCCCTCCACAACACTCCTCAGAGGCCCTCCTGAGTCTCTGGCCCTGGGACCTCCCCTGTTTAGTTGCACTTATCCAGTCCTTATTGAAGGCTTCTCAGACCCTGCGAGTGTAGATATCCTGGCCCGAGGCTTTGAGATGAGCTTTCTGCAGGAGATGGGTCCCTGAGTCCCCACAGGTCCTGGGGATGGCGAGGATGTCGGGGACAGATCAAGGGTATCAGGAGGCGGTTGAAGGACCCAGTGCCTCTCCCTTGTAGGCCTTACTGGTCCTGGCATCAGGGCTGCCAGCTGGTCCCTGCTGCAGCAATGGCCCCTATACCCCCTTTCTCCAGCCTCTGTAACACCCCCCCACCCCAAGCTGAATCCCAGCTGCATGGTGAGCTGTACTGCTTCAGAGAGGAGAGAAAGCAGGCATGTTGCTGCTTGCGGGGGTGTTCATAGGCCTCCCCGCCTTCCTGCCACCTGCATGCATTCCCTGAGCTCAGGGCGCTTTTGGAGAGAGGGACCTTGCCTGCTTCCTTTTTCCCTAGACACCTTGGATGCCAGTATTTGAAATGAAACCCTTTGCTACCTCCTCCCTGCCCTGTGGCTCCCCAGACGTATCTCCCTTCTCAGTCCCCTGGAGAGGGAGGATGTTGTCTGGCCCCATGGCTGGCCCCGTACCCCATTAGCAGCTGGACTGAGGAATATTGCCCTGTGGAGAAGGAGGCATGAAGACCTGCTTGGGCCACCTTAGAAAGGGATGTCTGAGGACCCTCCAAAAGGGTTGGGTTCTCTGGCCTCCCACATGCTGCCATACCCACAGAGGTGCCCATCAGAGACTGAGCCTCCCCCCACCACTACCCAACCCCCAGGGGGCAAGCCCAGCGTCTAAGTGTTTTCAATAGCCAACATTTTTCTTACTTAGTTTGGGGTGCGCCAGGGGAAAGGGTGAGGGAGCTGGAGCCCTCTGGATTGGAGCACAGATATGGCCTGGCCAGTTGTACGTGTGTGTGCATGTGTCTCCCCAGGCTTTGTTCCTGCTGTTGCCCCTTGGCGTGCCACACCCCACCCCCCAGACTGGGATCGTGGGATGAAGTTCCTGAGAGACTCCTCACCAGCCTGCCTATAGGCTCTGGGGGAGGACTTCTGTTGTCTCCATGTCTGCCCTCCCTTAGGGGCTGGTTCAGATGCCTGGATGGCATCAGAATGCCAGTGAGTGAAGGTCACCCCTCCAGAGGGGCCCTTCTTTCCTTTGTCCAGCTCCATACCTACCCCAGTCCCTGTTTTTTTTTCTGAGATTCCAACCTGGGTGCTTTGAAAGGAAGGGAATGCCCATGATGCACCCTGGTGGTCAGACAGTGTGGGCCACGGATGAAGAGGCCTTGTGGGTATTGGTCCCGTGCTTGGGTCACAGTGAGAGGATTGAGGCCAGAGAACTAGCCTCTATCACCTCCTCCTCCTTGTCCTCCATCTGCATTGCCCTCCTTCCCCTGGAACCCCTGCTCTAACCTGCTTCAGAGATCTTGCTCTAGGCTCTGATGGGGCAGGCTCCTTGTGGGCACAGGCTGCTCTCCAGCACAGAAGGGAGTTGAGGGGTGATAAGGTTGGGTGTGAGGATGGGCTGGGATGGGTTTAGTGTCTGTTTTGAGGTACGCTTTCCACAGGGTTGCCTTTCCCTGCCCCTTGCCTCAGCCTGCCAAACTTCTGCCCCAGAGGCAGAGCTGGTTGGATGCTCCAGAGCCCCAGGTCTCCCTCCCCTTCCATGAAGGCTGTAGCCACAGTGCTTTAGGGCCAGGTTGGCTGATCCAGGATCCCAAGGCCCCTCTACACTGGGGAGGGACAGGTTCTCTCCCAGATGATCCCAAGAGATGTTTACCCCTCTAAGACTCTTAGGTTCTAGCCTCCACTAGAAGAGAATCTCTGGGTTTAAGGGTCACTCCATTTTTCTCCTGGCCCAACAGGGAGCCTGGAGCAGCAACCTTCCACCTCCACTCCTTAATCCCCACCTCTGGCACAGCCCCCACTCCAGTTCACCCTCAGAGCCCTGCCCTCCGTGGCCCTGAGCTGCTTCGTTCTCCAGGGGCCGACAGAACCTCCATATGCAATCACTAAGGAAGCAACCAGGCCCTCCCCATCCTCACCCCTCTCTCCCTGCCCCGCCTTTGGCCCCCACAGACAGTCATGCACTCCATGTGCCAATCCCACCTGACTTTTTTGTACCTAATGTATGAAAGATCCAAACTAATATTGCTGTAAAAAAGGAGAAACAAATTAATATAGCTTATTCTATAAATCTATCTGTATATAGAGGTTTCTGTATATTGTATAGAGTTGTGTATAAATTGGTTGTAGAAGCAGGCTTGGTGTGAGTGACTTTTCCCAGCAGGGGCTGGGGACAGGCGGTGGATCCACACCAAGCAATCAATGACTTTTTATTCAGCGTGGTGCACTGTTCTTGGTTCTGGGAATCAGACAAAAATGAAGTCATTCCCACCTCAAGGAGCTTACATCCGATGCTCATTTCAGCAGACTGACCTTTCTCAAGTCTGCCGATCAACAAGCATTTCTTATGCCTTTTTTTCTGACTGCTGGCTGGGACGGTAGACTGAGGGCTGGACTCCAAGTGCCTCACACACTTCTTACTGGTTCTTTGGCCCTGAGCTAGATCCTGAAGCTCTCTCCAGGCACCTTATCTGTCAGATAGGGACAGCCAGGTGTCACAGTCGCCTCAGTTTCCTCATCTATAAAGTGAGCTGGAAAAGGAAATGGCCAGCATTTCAGTGTCTTTGCCAAGAAAACCGCAAATGGAATCACAGAGATGAACAGTAATGACAGCACTTGCTTCCCAGAGTTCCAACGATAGGATATTTGTAAAGCACTTTGCAAACTCTCAAGTGCTTTATAAATACTGGTTGTTATTATGTGCTGGGCCCTTTGTTAAGCACTAAGGACTACAGGGAGAGTCAAAAGCAATCCCCCCTCAAAGAGCTTATATTCCAGTGGGGAGGGAAGATAGTAGGTCCTTATGTATACATATAGAGTAGGTAGAAGGTGACATTAGAAAGACAGGCCTCCCGTAGAGCTGAGTCACAAAATCCAAGAGTACTGAAGGCAGAGCTTTCTAAGCATGGGGAGATTGTAGGTCCAAAGCATGAAGATTCTGTGTTCAAGGAACTGCAGGCAGCTGGGCTAGCATGCTTGCATTGGAGAATATTTGGAGAACCCTGGTTAGAAAGGGGCCTAGTTCTGAAGAGCTTTCAATGTCAAAGATGGGGAATTAGAGTTAGAAGATAGGGGGCTAGGAAAAGCGGGGGAAGAGTCAGTGCACAGAAGCTACAAACCCAAAAGGGAAAGGAGGGCAAGGTTAAACTGGACATTCTGGATAAGCAATGGAAGAGAAGCATACCTCAGTGCTCCTGTGAGTTCAGACTGGAGTGAAGCCCTTATCTAAGGCCCTGAAATATCATTAGGAATAGGAGTCATACTTCAGGCTTGTGTCCAAGCCTCATCCAGCCTTTATGTTCTGTGATTTCTTTCCCATCTCTCTGGGAACTAGTAAGATGAATCAGGAGACAGAGTCTTTGAAATATCGAGGGAAATCTTCATTGAAGTCCTCAGTCTGGAAAAAGAGGTACTCAAGAAGGGACCTTCCTTTCCCTCTTTCCCCAGTCCGAGGTCAGGACTTTGGACCAGGGCAGTGCCCTAACCTGAGAGTACCTGACTTGCCCTCCATGCACGTAGCCTACCGTGGTAGGATGAGCACAGGATTTGGAGGCAGAAAACTGGGTGGACTATTCATTTGGCTACATATTCCAGTGTAATCATATAGTACAATGGAAAGCATTCTAACTCTAAAGCAGCAGAGGATCTGGGGTCAGATTCTGTCTGATATTTACTACCTATGTGACTTTAGACAAGTCATTTAACTTCCTAGGGCCTTAGTTTGCTTAAATGTAAAATGAGGAGTCCAAACTACTTAGTTCAGTTCTAGATCTGTTCCTAGAACTTGGGCATCAACCAATATCTACTATGTGCCAGACACAGTAGATAGAGTGCTGGGCTTGAAGTCGGAAAGACCTGAGTTCAAATGTAGCCCCAAACACTTGCTCACTCTGTGACCCTGGGCAAGTCACTTAACCTCTGTTTGCTTCCATTTCCTCAACTGTAAATGGGGATTATAATATCACCTACCTCCTGGGTTGTGGTGATCCAATGAGATATTTATAAAAGGGTTTAACATGGTACCTGGCTCATAATAGGCACTATTTAAATGCTTATTCCGCCCCCTTCCTCTGTATTAGGGGTTGGGGACCCAAATGTGTGTGTGTATGTGTCTGTGTCTGTGTGTGATGATGGAACAAAGGAAAAAGCTCAAAGAAAACCTTAAAGAAGATGATCTTTGGACTGAATTTTGAAGGGAGCAAGGGATTTCAAGAGGTGAAGGTGAGCTAGGATAGCATTGCAGGCATGGAGGATAGTCTATATAAAGGCACAGAGGTGGAAGATGAATTTTGTGTATGGAGAACATCAATTAGGTCAATTTGCTTCAACCATAATGTATATGAGGGAAGTGCTGTATAGACAGGCTGGAAAGATAAGCTTGAGCCAGATCTCAAGGACTCTAAATTCCAGAGAAGTCTGCATTCTATCTAAAGGCTAAGGAAAACTACAGATAACCCTAAGTCGTTGTGGAGCAAGGAAATGACATCATTGTGCTTTTAGAATCTCAATTTGGCAGCAAGTGAAGAGTGACAGTCAAGAGACAGGGAAACCAGTTAGGCTAGGGGCGAGTGGCCTGGACTGGGCTGACTGTGGTGTGAGTAGAAGGAAGGGACTGAGTTTGAGATGTGTTGAGGAGCAGGGTCAGCAAGGATTGGCAACTGACTGATGATGATGAGTGAGAGAGAAGAGCTCATGAGAGCTGCTAGATGTAAACCTGACTGACTAGAAGAAAAGTGGCCTCCTGGTCAGGGGAAGGAACTTTGGGGGAAAGGTAAGGAGTTCTGGTTTGGAGATCCCATGGGACCACAAGGTGCAGAGGTCAAGCAGGCAGTTGAAATTGTAGACTGGAGCTCAGGAGAGATGGATAAAATTTGGGAGTTACTTATGTCATGTATCTATGGGATCATTTGAACCCATGGAAACTGATGAGAGAGAGTAAAGGAGAAAGAGAGAAGGGGAGAGAGAAACAAGAGAGCGATAGAGAGAAGGGAGGGAAAGATGGATAAAATTTGGGAGTTACCTATGTAGAAATGATTGTTTGAACCCATGGAAACTGAGGAGAGACAAGAGAGGAGAGGAGAAAGAAAAGGGGAGAGAGAAAGAAGAGAGGGAAAGAGAGAGAAAAGGGAGAGAGGAAGGGGGGGGGAAAGAGGAGAGAGAGAGAGAGAAAGGAGAGGAAGGAGCGAGAGAGACAGAGAGGCAGGGTGGCTCGGGACAGGGCTCTGGGGTGGATACACCTGAGGTGGAAGGTGGGATGTGTATGATGATTTTATAAGAGACAGAACTGGACAGATAAGAGAACTGTGATGGAACAAAGATGAAAACCCAGGGAGGAGAGGCCCTTTATCTGGACCTCAGTTTCCTTTTCTGTAATAGTGGGTAGGGTGAACTAGGTGATGCCTAAGTTCCCCTTCACCTTTAACCTTCTGCCTCTCCTAACAACTAGCTCTTTAGCCTATGTTACCAAAGCAAAGCTGTTGAAAGTGGCAGTCCCAGTCTGGGAGCTTAGGTACCTGGGTAAACCAGTTCTCTTCCATTAGCTTCAGTTCCCACATTTACAGAATGTGGAGGGGTGGGCAAGGAGTACCTAACTAGATAACCTTGGACAAGTCACTTAACTTCTGAGCCTCAGTTTCCTTCTCTGTGAAATGAGGGGGTTGGACTAGATGACTTTAAGGTCCCTCCCTAGTTCTAAGTCTAGGATCCAAATCCCAGCGTACTGCCTTGGATAGGTCATCCAATCTTCTAGGCCTCAGTTTCCTCATGTAAAATGAGGGAATTGGGTTCTCCTGTCCCTGCTCCAAATTTATGGGAGGATGTTCTCCTTTCGGACGGCAGGTGGTGCTGCTGGGCCCTTCAGGGAGCGGTCATGACAACAGAGCAACGTAGGCTCTCCCTTTGGATTGACCTAACCATAGGATGAGGTCTCTGAGCCCAGAACTCCTTCTTTCAAGAACTGACACAGTGAGAACCATAGACTTTCAAAGTTGGAAGAGACCTTAGAAATCCCCCTCTCCATTTTACACGTGAAGAAACTGAAAGTAAGCAAAGTAGGCAGAAGGGGAGATGCCTCCATTGAAGGGGACTGTGTAATGGAATCTAGATCAGGGAATTAATAGATGATCCCCAAAATCAAGTCCTTTCTCTACCCGCCCTGCTCAAACTGCTG
The DNA here is from genome assembly GCA_028658325.1 of Potorous gilbertii. NCBI lineage: Eukaryota > Metazoa > Chordata > Mammalia > Diprotodontia > Potoroidae > Potorous > Potorous gilbertii. The sequence goes on from CM053770.1 coordinate 260,412,145, forward strand.
TCCGATGCAGATCCCACAGGGGGCTACCCTCCCCATCAGTCCCATCTTGCCAGCTCCAGGCTAGAAAGAAGTGGTTCAGTCAAATCACCTGATCAATAAGCATTTGTTAGGCACCTACTGTGTGCCAGACACTGGCTAAAGGCTCTACCCTTAGTCAACAGTGATGTCTACATAAGGTATGCATCTTTAAATGGAAGATACATGGGGTGGGAGAGGAAGCTCAGAGGTCATCTGCTCTAGCACCCTTATTTTCTCTCTTTTTTTTTTTTTTACTGATGAGGAAATGGAGAGGGGAGGAAGTGAAGAAATCTGCCCTAGATCCCAGGGGTCTTAAACTTCAAGGACTGTCTTTGAACCTAAGTTCTATGACCCTAAGCATGGGACCTTTGGACTGTGTCCCACTGTGACCTCTCTGGCCACAGCCCGATGAAGAAAGGGGGTAGAAAGGGCTTTGGAGGGGAACCTGAGCCGATGTTGAACCAGTTTGTGGTTCTTAGTTCTCAGGGTCTTCCTGGAGTATGCTGGGTGCTGAGCCCTGGGAGTGAGAGGGAGGGTCGGATCCCTCCCCACAGGAGCAGACAGTGCCCCACTCACCCCAACTCCAACATAAACACCTACATATACACACAAGCCCTTAAGCACATGCCTCCTTCTACGCAGAATCTTTCCACTTGGGCTTTTTGGATCGATTCTCACTCAGACCCAATGAACGAGAACCCACCTTCTGATCCTCAGATCTTGAACCCATCCCAGCCAAAGACAGCTAGATGGTGCAGTAAATAAAGCCCCAAGTTCAAATCCAGCCTTGGACACTTACTATCTGTGTCACCTTGGATAGGTCCTCTGCATGCAAGCCTTTATTTGCCTCACTTTCCTCCTATGTAAAAGAGACATCATAATAGCACTGTGCCTCCCAGGATTTTATAAGGATTAAATGAGATAATATTTATAAAGTGCTTGACACCTACCAGGTCCTTAATAAGTATTTCTTTCTTTCCTTCCTTTCCTCTCTTTCTCCTTCCCTCCCTCCCTTTCCCTCAAAAAGGTACATAGCCCAAGACTGGGGCAGGGTTGGGGTTGAGTTGAGTTCTCAGAATGTATATGATAGAATTTGAAGTTGGAAAGGACCTCAGATATCAGCTAGTCTCATGCTCTCATTTTTTTTTTTAAAACAAAAGTTAACAGCAGGGCCCAGACTGAGTTCAGGTCTTCTGCCACCTGCTCATGGGCTCTTTCATCTTGAGGAAGCAGCCCCAACCCCCACAGACACCCCACGAAGTGCTCTAGGACCCCCAGCCCAGGCACTCTCTTAGGGCTCTCTGTGCTGGCTCTGGGAGGTGAAGTGAAGAGACAGACAGGAAGTCAGAGGGGGAGAGCGAGGGACCCACAATTGGTTCTTGCCGCTGCTGCCTCTGTCTGGAGGTGAAACCCTGCATCTCTCTGTCCTGAGCTCTGGCTTCTCCCTGCCTGAGAAGGCATCAGACATGGAGCCAATGGCCAACGGGAGTGACAGCCCTGTGCAGAGAGCCAAGTCTGCCAGCAGGAGCCTGGGCTGGGGGCACCAGGCTGGGACCCTGTCTCAGGGCTGAGATCACCCTATTGGTGTGACAGTCACACCCCTCCTCCCTTCTTGGCCTCAGCATCCTCATCAGCATAATGGGAAGGAGAACAACACAAAACATTCCTTCAAATATCGCTGTCCCTTCCCTCCCCGCATCCATGAACTTGAACCCAACAGGGCCCTTCCTCTTCCTCCTTTGCCCCCACTCCATACCCATCCTCTTCTTTCTGGGAAGTACCAGACAACGTGAATTTTCACCCTCCTGTCAGGGATTCCATGTGCTCCTGTCGCAGGAGGCTTTGCATTTTAATGAGAACGACTCCCTCTCCCTTTGACCTGAGCCAATGGACACCCAAGGGTCTATCTCTATGCAATTAGTTTCCTTTGCTATCCTGTCATTCTGTTCTATTCCTTGAAGGATATGGCTCTGGGAAGGGGTCCCCAGGCTTCAGCGGACCATTGGTCTGTGGTCCCACACAGCCAGTAGGTGGAGAGCCTGGATTCAAATCCAGCTCTCTGATGTAGGTCTCTTTCATCTACACAAACCTGCCTCTTCTAAGAGTCACAATACTTTAACCAAAGAAATGAATGCCTAATGGTTCAATCTTAGGCTTGGTAGGGGAGATATTTGGGGGCAGTAGAACCTTCCTGGCACTAAGGGGTGGCTGCCTGGTCTGGGGGAAGGGGTGCATCGAGGGCAGGAGCAGAGAGATAACAATTGTCTTCCTCAGGGTCTCAGTGGAGGAAGAGAGACCTCCTGGGCTTTTCAGCCCTGAAAGAATAGGCCTATTAGTGCTCCCTCCCCCTCCCTCCACCCTATCCCCTTCCCCCTCCCCCAGAGAAGAATTGGTCAGCGCACAGCTGGGGCTTCCAGCAAAATCCGATTCTATATGTAAGAGAAGAAGGCTGCTGGGCAGGCCCGGGGTAGACAAAACCTCATTGTGAGTCTGCCCTGCATCGGGGAGAATGAGGCCCAGTGCGGCACCCCCTCCCCCACCCCAGCCCTGCCGAGCTCGGCATTGACCCTCCCCTGCCCACATCTGGACAGTCTTGGTCAGGCCTGTCCACCCTGCACCCCCACACAAACCCACTCGGGATCTGGGGTGGGGAGCCGGTGAGACCGGGGTATTGGGCCTCTGGGGGAGACCATCCTCTCATCTCTGACCCTTGCTAGCTCTGTGACCTTAGACAAGTCACTTCAGCTCAAGAGCCTCAGTTTCCCCATCTGTCAATGGAACACAGGGATGAAGATGGCAGAGACCTTTGGTCTTCCATCCAAGTCTCATTTTGTTGAGGGACAGAACCTAAATGACTTGTCCAGCATCCAAAGGCAGGTTCTCTACCTCCACTGAACTATTGAGTTCCTTCTATGATCAGTGTCTCTCAGGCCCTGAGACACAAAGCCCCAGATAAAACAGTCTACACCTTCTCCAAGATATAGGCTCCAGGCCTCTGTCCACTGGGACAACTCCCATTGCTGAGAAAAGGGATTTTTGTAAAGTTTTGAAGGCTCTGGGGACCCTGGACAAGCCCAGCACAAGGAGACTAAGTGTCTCTGGCCTGTTCCCAAAGATCAAAGAGGACAAAACAATGGATCTGGTCCAGCCTCCTCCCATTTTACAGAAGAGGAAACTGAGGACAGAGAAGGGAAGGGTCTGATCCACAGAGGGTGCTGACCATTGCTGGCCTTGATGGATGGAGCACTTTAGAGTGTGAGAAGCTTTCCACATAGAATTTCATTTGATCCCACCAACAGTGCTGTGGGGGGAGGCATCATTATTTACACTTTAGAGATGAGGAAACTAAGAATGGGAAAATCGTCACTGAGTATGTGTCCCAGGCAAGATCAGAACTCAGCATCCAGGATGCTAAGCTGCCTCAATAAGGTGCTGGATCTAGGTTCTAATCATGCTCCAGGCAATGGGCATCAGTTTCCTCACCTGTAAAATGGGGAGAGGGAAGTCCCTTAAAAGTCTGTAAAGGGTCGTAGATCTAGAGATGGAAGAGGCCTTCGAATGACTGGGACGTTGGAGGGGCCGCCTTGGGACTCGAATGGGGTCCGGCGGGTCCGGCCACTCCGGCCACTCCGGGGGCTGCCCTGTGGGCAGCAGCGCGGGGCGTGGCCTCCAGGGGGGCGGGCCCACGGGGCGAGGGCGGGCCCACGGGGGAGCAGCGGAGCCTCGGGGAGCTCCGAGAGCGCAGGGCGCAGCGGGGGGCGCGGGAAGCGCGCGGGGTGCAGCGCAGCGGGGAGCGCAGGGAGCGCACAGGGCTCAGCGCAGCTGGGGGCTGCCGGGCCGGGCCGGGGCTGGGACCTGGACCTGCCGCTGCTGCCGCACGCCCGCACCGCGCCGGGGATGCGGCCCCGCCGGGCCCGACTGTAGCGGCCGGAGCCTGGGCCGCGGGTGGACATGGAGGTGGTGGACGAGACCGAGGCGCTGCAGCGGTTCTTCGAAGGTGAGAGCTGCCGAGGCCGGACCTGGCCATGACCTTCCCCGACACCCGGCCACCCCCTCCGTCGGGGGAGAGTGCCGGGAGCCTCCCACACCTCTGTCCCCCCATTCGGTCCCCTCCGTGTCTGCCAGGCTCCCTTTCCTCGGACCCCGTGGCCTGTCCGCCCCTCCCACCCACCCTCCGTTCGAATCATACCTGGGGGAGCGCACCGGGGGGTTCCCCGTTCTCCTCAGCGGGGTCCCGCACCCCTGCTTCTCTCTTCTCAGATGTCCTTCCCCTTCCATACCCAGGGGCTGCCACACTAGATCCCCGGCCTCCCACGCACCAAATATTGGCCAAAGTTCAAGGATCCCCCCACCCCTCAGAAATCCAGCCCCAAAGATGACTGAGCTTTCCTAGTCTCCATCCCACCCCATCCCCCCCTTGTCAGCCCCGCCTCGTCCGCCTGGGTCCCTCCCATCACCCCCTGCCCCTATGCCTCCCCATTCCCATGGCCCGATGTCGGATACGGGGACGGGGTTCTGTAACCCCCAGGCTTCAGGCCATTAACTTCCCTGGCTGGGGGCCAGGACGTGCCCCAATCCAGGGAGGCCGTTATCCCTAGATCTACGACCCTGAGCTCTCACTGGCGGCCCCCTGGCACCCCCAGCCCCGTGACTCTAAACACACCGTCCTGGCGCTCTCCTCTTGGGGAGCCCTCCTTGCCCCACCTGTTTGAGTGCCTGGGACCGAGAGTTAGGACTCCTGGATTCATTCCCACTTTCCCTGCCCCCTCCTAGGAAAGATGTCTGGTGGGGTGTCTTCTCATCTCCCAGTGAAAGGGGGGAGTGGGCTCCTCATCCTGTTCATCCTAACCTCAGTAGGTCATTTGTCTTTATCTTCTGGGTCTGTATACTGTCCTCTGTGTGGAGGAGAGGGCCCCCAATGTGTGTGGTGGGGGGGTATAGGCTGATCCAGAGACTCCACCTCAAAGCAGTACCCAAAACTCAAGAACCTAAGGGAGCAGCTCCTGCCTCCCTGCTCCTGGAGGGAGCCTTTGTGGGAGTGGAAGGGGGCTCCCCAACCCAGGGGAGAGAGCCAGCAGGGCCCTTGGGCTCTTCCTCCCCAGCCCATCCTTTCCATTCCAGGACTCGTTTTCCCCTGATGGTGTTAGGTATTTTGTGGGCTCCTGGCCCAAAAGGCTTTGTGGGCTCTCTCTAATTCCAGAGTGCCCAGGAGGCATGGGGGACTGACTGTGGCTGCAGCATCACACTGGGGGATCGTTGGGGGGCATTCCCTGAAGGAGGAGCTGTCCCTTAGGCAGCAGGGGGGCCTCTGGCATAGGGGGTGCTGCGTCCACTGGCACCTATCACCTCCCCTCTTAGCTGGAGGCTGGGCCCTGTCTAGAGGGCTCTTCATGTTCTCACTTCTTCCTGGCTGGGGACAGGCTGTCCTCTCACACAATCAACTGGGGGTGGAGGGAGAGAGAACTCTGCCTGCCTGTAACCCTCTCTGCCAGCCTCCTAGCCAAGCAGTGTTGAGGCTGGAGGTTCTATAGGATCCCCCTTATTTGGGGGATCAGAGAGCTACGGTGTGGTCACTCATTCTGGGGAGATATCCCCCATTATTTTGGAAGGTGGGCAAAGTCAGGAATTCCTTTTCCCTTGTTCTTGAGGGTGACCAGGAGTAATGAGAATCCTGTAGATTATCATTCTAGGGTAACCATAGAGGAGTAGTGGGGTCTCTGTGGGCTTCTCTTTATTTGGGGGGCTCCTTGTTCTAGGGGACCAGAGAGGCCGAGGGGAAGGCCCAGAGGTGCCAGAAGGGCTGGGCTACGTCTCCCCTAAGAGGGTCTGTCTTTTGTGGAGGAGGGCCCTTCTCCAGAAACCCAGACCTTCCGCCTTGGCTGCCTTGGGGGTGGGGGTGGGGGGGCCCGCCTGTGCTGACGCCATGGCTTAGCCATGCAGCCCTCATCCCGGGAGATAAGAGGCTGCTCAAGAATGTTTGTGGGGAGAGGGGGCCCTGCCCACCCGTTCAGGGGGCTTTGGGATAGAGTGTGGAGGGCCAGAAACAGGGGGAGGGGCACTGAGGCCTTGTCTGCTCACTTTGTATATGGGGCTGAGGCTTTAGGGTGAGCATGCAGCGGGGTGTCTGCCTCCAGGAACCAGTGTGTGTGGGAGATAGGAAATGATCCTAACCTGGTTCCTGCTGGTGTCAAGGTGTATGTGTGTCTGTGTCTGTGTGTATGTGTATGTATGTGTCTCTCTGTGTTTGTATGTGCACACATGTGTGTACATGTGTATGTGTGCATGCATGTTTATGTGCGTGTGTGCCTGTACATGCGTGCGTGTTTATGTGTGTGCATGCATGTGTGTTTGTGTGTGTGTGCATGTGTGTGTTTATGCATGTGTGTGTGTGTGCTTTCTGGCCCCAGTCTAGGCTTCCACTCTCTGACCCTCAGTTTCCTCATCTGTACATCGGGGTTGAACCTTGCCTTCCCCTCCTCCCAGGCACTGAAGAAACGTTAAGTCATCCTTATCACCAAAGAGTGGGACACATGTGCACGCGTTGGGGGGAGGGGAATAAAGAGATTTAGATTCTTCAAGCTGAAAGATGATGGAATCGTAGACCTAGAGCCCCAAGAGGCCTAGGAGGCTGCCTCGTCTAGCCCTTCTTTTACAGAAGAAGAAACTGAGGTCCAGAGAAACAAAGGGACTTGCCCAAGGTTACTCAAGCTGAACCAGGATTCAGACACAGGCCCATTAGCTCTAGGTGTGGGCTGTGTTCTGGGACCTTCTGTTTCCTCCTAGAGGCAAGACAGGGGAGACAGTGGTGAGATGGGAGTGGGAGGGGCAGAGCTGTAACTAGCAATTATGGAGCCTGGGGAAAGTAGTACAAACTGTGCCCCCAAGCCAGAGTCGAGGTGGGAGCAGCCTACCCTTCACTGGTTTCAGTTCTGTACGATTTTTCTGGACCCCATTGGGGGTTCTCTTGGCAAAGGTGCTGAGTGGCTTGCCATGTCCTTCTCCAGCTCATTTGACAGATGAGGAAACTGAGGCAAATAGGGTGAAGTGACTTGCCCAGGGTCACTCAGCTAGGAAGTGTCAGGCTCGATTTGAACACAGGTCCTCTTGAATCCAGGGCTGGCGCTCTAACTACTGCACCACCTGGCTGCCCTTTGTTGTTTTTAGCCTCCTCTGGGTCTGACCACCCGAGAGAAGTTCTGGTTCTCCTGCACTATTTTCATCTCCCAGTCTCATGGCCAGTTTGGGCCACTGTGAGGCATAGCACCTTCCACTTACAGTCAAGGGAAAGAGAGGAAATCCTTTGTCTCCTCTTGCCCCATTCCATAGAACCATTGATTTAAGGCTGGAAGGGCCCTCAGAGATCTAGTCCACCTCTGAGGGCAGTTAGGATTCAAATCAGGGTCCTCCATCTCCATAGTGAGAGTTCCTTCCAGCATCCCCACCTGGCAGGAGCTTGGGGAGGGGGGGAGCTAAGGAGCTTTGTGGCAGCCTCTGGGAGCCTGGTACTGCCCAGCCCCCCAGGATCAGCCCCAGGTAATCCCCAGGCCCCTCATCCCAAAGGACTGACTGGCTGGGCAGAGGCCACAGAAGAACTGGGCCTGGGGCTGGCGAAGGCAGACATCCCCAAGAAGGGGCAGAATGCATTGGTTCCATGCAGGTAACCCCAGGTGCCTAGAGAGAGGGTTTGCATCTGCTTAATCAATCTCTTGAGCAGGTGGTATCCAACTCCTGAGACACACCTCCATGACCTGGCAGGGCCAGGGAACCCCTCTGAAGGGGACTTCAGAAGGGGAGAAGCTTAGATCTAGGTCAAGGGGGAGAATGATATCGGGGGCCCTTGGGTGTGGTGTGCTAGGAAGGAGATTGGAGGTTTGAAAGGACAAGGGACTGGGGTGTGGAGCCTGAGGGGGCTCTCACCTGCTAGGGCTGAGAGTCAGAACTTGGGGCCCAAGTCCCAAGGGAAGGGGGGAAGAATCTGAGAGGAGACAGGAAATACAGAAAGATAAAGGGAGAAGAATGAGAGGGGGTGGCTCCCGAGGGAGGGAGCCTCCCTGGGGTACTGGGAGGAGCCCGAGGCTTCCCATCAGAACATCTGGGGTGCCCTTGGAACTCTTCCTCTGACCCTGAGGATGGGTGTGAAGCTACAGAATTTGGGAACTGGTCCAGGTGATGGCCTCAGGCTTTTCTGTGAATGTCTGTTCTAGGATGAGAATTGAAGATGGTCTGGGGTGGGAGGAGGACGCCCCTGGAGAAGTCGGAGAAGGAGGTGGGGAATGAAGGCAAGAGAAGAGAAAGTCCCTGTCCCCCTTGGGAAGGAGGGGGCTGTGATCCTCCTATGATCAGGAGGAAGGGGAGAGGATGTCAGGGAGCCTCTGCTGGTGTAGGAGTGTCTGGCCATAGGGATCCAGATGGGGGCTGGCTTGGAGGAAGTTAGGGATGAAGGGTGGAATGTCCCAGAGAGACAGGGAGGGAGGGAGGGAAGGACAGAGAGGCAGATAGCCTCTGAGATAATCTTAGGGAGTGGGGATCTGAGGGGAATTCTCCTATGTCAGGGTTGGGTAGGTCCCATGGTAGGTAGTAGCTGGATTGGGAGTCAGGAAGCCTGGGTTTTTACATCCAGATCCGATGGTAATTAGCTTGGGTGAATGACTTCCCCTTTCAGGACCTCAGTTTCCCCATGTGTAAAATAAAGGGTTGGAGTGGCTGATCTCTAAAGTCCCTTTCAACTCTGAGTGGCTGGATGTTATTTATCCAGTCCAGGATGGTTCCTGAGGGGGCCACCTTCATCTCCACTTCACTGGTGGGTGTGGATGTGTGTTGGGGGAGGGCAACAGGAGCATAGCACGCTGGGTAACTGTCTAGCACTGACCGATGATTGGCTTTGCCTTGGACTTTGTGCCGGCTGATAAGAAACCTGCAGCAGAAATCATTAACTGGAATTATTAACTTGGTCTCCCCGAAGTCTGCCCAGCCCTGGCTGGGCCTCTCCCTCCTACCCTCTTTTTTTCTCCTTCCTGCAGGCAGCAGTTAGGGGGGCCCCAGGGTGGGGTGGGGGTAGGGTAGGTAAACCTGGGATTCTTGAGTCCTCATTTGGATGATCCTGCCGTGGTAGATTTAGAGCTGGGAGGGGCCACAGAGGCCGTGTGGCCCAACCCCCTTGTTTTACAGATAAAGAAACTGAGCCCAAGGTGGTGAAAGTGACTTGCCAGGGTCACATTTATACACAGGGTAGGATTCAAACTCAGGTCCTCTAGACTAAACCCAGCTCCCTGGGCCTCAGTTTCCTCCCTGAGACTCCACCACTCCCCTTTGCCCTCATTCCCTGAGTGAGCTAGAATAGCTCACTTCTCCACAGCCCTTGACGATCAATGAGACAGTGAATTTGGAATCTGGAGGGGCTTGGGTTTTACACTGTGACCTTGGGCAGTCCTCCTCTGTCAGATGGGAATGGTCCCAGAGTCTTCCCTCACAGACAGAGGTGTCTCAGCACCAAGCCCAGGACTTTGCTCACAACAGCCTTGCCAGACTGGGAAGACTGGGAAGCCAAGGTTACCATACTCATGGCAGATGGGAAAACTGAGGTGGTTCAAGGTTAGGTGACTTGTCCAGGGTGACACAGTTGATTAGTTATTTGGTTGGTTAGTGTTTGAGCTGGAATTTGGTTTTCCTCACTCCAAGCTCAGGGCTCTTTCCCCTCTCATAAAGGGAATGATTGGGGCGGGGGGAAGGGCAGCCAAGTACCCATTACCCCAGTTTTGGGCAGGGGCAGTTAGGTGCATTGTACCCACATTCTCCTCTGTGACCTGGGTCTGATGGAGAGGTGCTAGGTTCATGGAAAAAACCAAGAAGGAGAGATCTCAGGGCTCCTCATTTCTACCCCCTTGTCCTTGGGGTGACTAGGTACATTCAACATCACAACCAGAGGGATGACCCCTGGCATCTCATCATTTTCCTACTGGCTGTATCCCCTCAGCTCAGCCTATGGGCCTCCTCTACAACCCAAATGAAGCTTTGTCTTCCTCTTTCCCAACTCAGGTAATCCCAACCCCCCATTCCCACTGGCTTTCTTTAGGATTGAGGGTGCACTATGTGGAGACCCTCAGCAGGGTTTGGGCAGGAATCCCCAACACCATAGGCCCTTCCTGGCCTCCTTTCCCCACAAGATACTGTAGGGAGCCTTGGGGAGCACTTGGGCTGGTAGTGCTGAGATGTAACTTCTAGCTCTGTGAACCCCAGACACTACGACATGGTGGGAGTGGGGTCTCGGATCTCCAGATGTACCCCTTAATGCCAGCATGACCCTGGACAAGCCTTTGTTTCCTCATCTGAAAAAAAACGGGTTGGATGCACTGACCCCAGAAGTCTCTGCCAGCTCAAAATCCATGTTGTTCTCCTCAATCTATTTGTCTCTGAAATGAGTCCATAGGGTTCCCTCACAGGGCAGTGTTGAGTAAAGCATGTATAAAATGTAGCTCATCACTAAAAGGTGAGTTATGAATATATTAACTAATATTATAATATTAGTACTAAGAGCAGGGAGGATGCTGCTTGAGCCCATGCTGTTGGGTGGTCTAGCTCTCCTCTCATAGTGAACCGTCTCTTCAGCCTGGGAGTCTCTGATGTCACTAGCCTGGGGTGGGGGAGTGAGGAGTTGGGGAAGGGAGCTGACTAGGATGGGGAAAGGCCTCAGAGTCCATTGAAGGACTGGGAGTATTCAGCCTGAAGAGGAAACGTCAGTGGGATGTGATGGCGGAACCAGGCATTGGAAAGACAGACAGAGGGAAGGATGGGAGAGTGGTTAGAAGTGACAAGGATCAGGGATAATGCTCAGTGGGGAGAAATGGTCCTGGGAGTGTTGTAGAGTGAGGGCAGCAGCCTCCCCCTCCCCCTCCTCCTCCTCCCCCTCCCCCTCCTCCTTCACCTTTGTGTTCATATTCTCAATAATGATGACCACTGGTATTTATGTAAAGCTTTATGATTTGCAGAGTGCCTTGTATGTGTTATCTCACTTGTTCCTCGCAACAATAAGTAGCACATCCTAAGGAGGAAGATGCCAGTATAGCCCTGTTTTACAGATGAGGAAGTTGAGGTCACACAGCTAGCGTCTGAGGGAGGGTTTGAACACAGGTCTTATGACTCCAAGTTGGGCCATGTAGCATTACAATACAGGCATTAGCTGCTTCTGAGGTCTCTTGAAAGTCTGCAGCTCTAAGAAGGAGAGAGACCCTTGGATGAGTCACCCCTGGTCCCCTGGCTCTGTTCACTGCCAAGGTCAGTAACAGTAGGACCATGGACAGCAGAGGTGGATGGCCCTGGTTTCTTGGAGCAGAACCAGAGACTCTCTGGACCCAGAGGAGTGTGGAGAGCTCCAGAGCAGGAGGCTCGCTAGCCAGCCGCTGTGGGCTCCCCCAGTGCCCATCATCCCATCATGCTTCTTCTTTCTTCTGTCTGCTTCCAGTTCTTAGGGCTTCTGGTGTTCATTGTTCCAGCTTCAGGAGGGAGGCTGGGGATCAACTGATTTCTGTGTCTGGTCCAGGACCCTTTGGTGGCTGCAGGCTGCTGGGGCGTCCCACTTGGCCTACCTTCTTGGGCTCTGTGTGTCCTCGGAGCCCCCACCAGGTCCTCCATCTCTGTAGCAGTGCTGGGGCAGAGCTCAGAACCCTGAGCTCTCAACACTCCACCAGGGGGAAGAGAATGTTAGGGAGACTCCCAGCATTTGGAGGAAGCTGGCTTCTACGCCCCACCCCACCTCCCTGCCTTCCCGCTCCAGGCTCTGCCTCCACACTTGGCCAGCTCTGGTGGGAGGCCATGCTTCCTCTCCCCCATCAGCACCTCTGGATGGGAGGCAGAAGAGCTCTTTACTCTGGATTCGGGTTGGGACCTGGAGGGAGGAGGAGAGGAGGAAAACATAGGGTAAGAATCAGGAGACAGGAAAAAAGCAGAGCCTCGACTTTTGTCCTTTCAGGGAATGTGTTTGTGTGAGAGGGAATGACTGTATCTACTGGGCTGTTGTTGAGTGTGTGTGTGTGTGTGTGTGTGTGTGTGTGTGTGTGTGTGTGTGTGTGTGTGTACGTGCATGCTTATCACATATCTGAAGCCGATTATGTGTTTAGGGCTGACTGACTCGCCATCCCTCTGAGACTTGGTTGACTGGGTATGGAAAGCACTGGCTTTGGAGTCCATGACCTGAGTTCAGATTCCACCTCGGGCTCCTCCTCAGGCCTCAGTGGTGTCATCAGTGAAGTGATGGATTTGGACTTGGATAAGTTGACCTCTGAGATCCCTGCCAGCTCTGGTCCTGTGATTCTGTGAGCAGATCTGAGGGTATTTTTCAAGGCAGTCAGAATACCCTACAAAGATCTCTGTGTGCCCTTGTTCTGGAGTTGGGCAGCTGTGGAGTTCACTGGATGGAGGTTGGATCTGGAGACTGGAAGACTTGAGTTCAAATCCCTCCTCAGATTCTTACTAAGTGACCCTAGACAATTCATTTAACCGCTGCCTGCCTCAGTTTCCTCACATGTAAAATGGAAGTTATACTGTCCTTCCAAGGTTGTTGTAAGAATCAAATGAAGTAGTATTTTTAAAGTGCTTGGCACATAGTAGATATTTAATCAGCTTCTTTGATTCCCCTTTTCCCTCCCTCCTGTCCTTCCCTCCAGCACTCAAGCTATTTTTCCTGACTTCTTTGGGTCTCTCACCCCAGACAGTGAGGAGAACAGAGGCAACAAAGGAGCTGGGGATTCATTATAGGAAGATGGCCTTCTGTGCTACACTCAGGGCTCACACATCAGTCAGTCAGTCAACAAGCACCTTCCAGACTCCTGCTTTATGCCAGGCAGCGTGCTGGGCACCACTGATACAAAGAGAAACAGAGCCATCCCTGTGTTTCTGAACTTTACATTCTGTAGAAGCAGATTATGTGTGTGTATGGTATATGGATGGATGTATTTCTGTGTACCTACATGTATGTGTATAGGGTTATGTGTGTGTGTGTGTGTGTGTGTGTGTGTAATTGGACAGCAGGGATGCCCTTGTAGCTGGAAGAGAGGGCTTCCTGTAAGAAGTGGCACTTGTGTTAGGTTCTAAAAGGGGCTAGTGGTTCTAAGAACTGGCAGTGAGGAGGGAGAGCACAGACTGGGCAAAGGCAAAGGCATAGAGGGAGAAGACGGAGAGTGGGATGTGTGTGAGGAACAATCTGGTGTGGCCAGACTGGAAGGCAGAAAAGGCTGAGGGCACCTGATAAAAATGAGAGTCACCCCTGACATATCTGTAGTACTCCCATTGGGAGTCGGGGCTCAGAGGGAAGACCACCTGCCTAGGGGCATGTGGAATGTTCACTCAGCTAGTAGGTCCCTGGGATGTCTCAGGGGCTGAGGGCAGTCTCGTCTCTGAAGGCTCTGCTGGCCTTCTGTGTCCTCCTGCTCCTCCATCTGCTGAGGATTTGGAGAGGGCAGTTGGGAGCTGGGCTCTCTGAGGCCTGCCCCCTACCCCCAAACAGAAAGTGAAGGGTGCAGGGCCTGTCAAGGACCATGGAGGGGCCAGAGGCAGACTGGAGACAGGAAGCTGTGCCTGCCCTTTCCCCAAGGCTTGGACCAGAAGATCTCTAAGGTCATTTCTCTCCACTCTTTCTTCTCTGGATCAGATCATGGACTTACAGTTAGACTGACCTCATCAGGTTCAGTCCCTTCATTTTGGAGATGAAAAAACTGAGGTCCAGAACTGTTGAGTGACTCGGCCAAGGACAACATCTTCTGAGGATCTGAGATGGGATTTGAACCCGGTCCCCCAGGTCTGAAGTCAGAAAGGAGGAGGAAGGAGACACAGGGCTCTCTCCTCTGTACCAATATCTCATTAATTCCTCAGATAGGGTTAGGGGTGTTATGCATTCACCATTCAGACCCTATGACTGTCCTGGGGCACTCAGCCATAGCAGACCAAAGGAGGAAACCCTCAGACGCTACACTAGATAGGCCTGGTGTCTTGTCCTCATCTCATGCCTCCCCCGGAAGATGATATGTGGGTGTGACCCAAGAAGGGTTCTCCAGGAGTGTCCAGACAGAGGTTCTAGGTCAGGCTAGTGGTGTGGGGGAAGAAAGGGAGTCTGGTGGGTGCCTCAGATAGGGAGGAGGGGACTCCAAAGCCTGAGGGAGATTGAAGAAAGTAACTGCTGATGAGTGGAATTCGAGAGTCTGAAATGGGAAAGTCAGGAAAAGTGATGTTCATGAAGTGTGGTATGGAGGAAAGGGCCCCTGATTTGGAGTGAGAGCCCCTGGATCAGATCCCCCATGCTACCCTAGTGCCTTGGCACATGACTTAACTTCTCCTTGCCTCACTCTCCTTATCTGTGAAATGGGTGGGGGTTGCCCTCCTTGGCCTCTTGAGTCTCTTCCAGCTCCAATCAGAGGGATGTGCTCTGTGACCCAAAGGAACACATGAGCCATGTCACTTGGACTCTCAGGGCCTCAGTTTCCTCATGTATGAAATGAAGAGGTCAGACTCCTAGGTTCCTTCCAACTCTGGCTCACCCCAGTGTGGAATTGACCCCAGGCTCTCAAAGTCTTAAACCTGGGTACAAAAGGTTTGAGGGTAGGCCTGGTGATGGGGCACTGTTTGAGGGCCAGGCTAGTCAGGCTCCGAGGGGCAAATGGAAGCTTGGTCAGATTAACACATGGAGAGTTTGAAAGAGAAGACGAGGTGCGTCAACCTCACTAGAGGAGGGTGTGCGCACTCTGGGGAAGTCTCATGAGCTTAATGATGTACTTTCTGGTAGCAAAGCCTCTTGTGATAGTTTTATGGAAAAGATGGATGGATGTGGTTCAGGTGGCCAGTGCCAAGCATGATGACTCGGTCTGATGGGAGGCAGTCTCTAAGGGTTCTGGGTTTGGTTCTGGGCTCTTCCACATTTTTAGCCAGGACTAGATAAAGGCACAGGTAAGATGTTGGCCAAAGTTTCAGAAGTGCCAAGACTGGGAGAGGTGGAGTGATAACCTATTGATAAAATCAGGGCTCCAAAAGGTCATGATAGGCAAAAACATGGGAATTAATTTGATAGGCATCAATGTAAAATCTTGCACATAGGTCAATACAATCAATTGCACCAATATAGCAAGATGGAGGAGGTTTTGCTCAATAGTACTCCATCTCCTAAAGCTCTGTGTGTTCTAAGGGATTGTTTCCTGTTTGGCCTCAGGGGGTGGAAACAGGGAGAGGGAGGATAGGGGTCATCTTAAGCCTGATTTGGGGGAGATTTTTCCTACCAAAGTGGCATGGGCTGCCCCTGATCTCACCCTCTTTGGGAAAAGTAGTAGGAACTCGTTTCAGTTGGCTAGCTGGAGTTGGTTAGCTAACTGCTGAGGACCCTGTCAACCCTCAAGTCAGTGATTCTGCTTCTGCTGGTTTGGTAGAGTGCCACTGATGGGATCCTGGACTAGGGGTCAGGGGCTATGGAAGGAGGGGCCATATTCTCGATTTATACTATTGTACTCTGACTGTTCGGAGTCTTGTGTTCACTTCTGGGTGCCACCTTTTAGGGAAGGACGTCAGTGATCTAGGAAGTGTCCAGAGGAGAGCAGATGGGATGATGAAGACCCCAAAGATGGAGGTTTTGGCAGATCAGTGGAAGGAGGAGAGAGCAGGAGAGGGTTTGAGGAGTGGCCTCTCTGAAGAGGGTTGGCACATGCTCTGCTTGACCCCATGGGGCTGCAATGGGAGCAGGGGCTGGGCTGAGGGAGCAGAGCTTGAGGGAGGTAAATTTAGGCTTCCCAATGAGGAGCATGGAGGTGCTAGGCTCCCCCTAAGTTGATATCTGCAAGCAAGGTTGGAGAATCATGGGAGATGTTGTAGAAAGGGATTCCTGGCCATGGTCTGGTTGGACTCAATGTCTTCAGCATGGTCTCTTTGCCCTTAGCTAGGCTGGTTCTCAAGTCCATGTGGGCAGCTGTGTAGGGCCCGCCAGAACTCAAGTTTCCCTGGTGAAGTCTTGAAGGACTTAGGTCTCCTAGGAGCAATGTGGAACAGCGGCTAGAGCTCCAGGTGATACTCACCCCAGTTCCTTACTACCTGTGTGACCCTGGGCAAGTCACTTGACACTTCTTCAATCCTTTATAAGGAAGAGGAGGAGGATTTCCTGAGGTAACAAGTCTACCCTCTCTCCTTTCTCTGAAGTTTTACAATGTCAGTGGAGAGTCCTGTGGGTGGGGGAGGGTCCACACTGTCCCCTCCCCGGTCCCTTGCCCTTCTGGGGTCCTAGATCTTAAAGGGGTACAGGGATTGTTTTCTTTACTTTACGGAAGAGAAGACTAATGTTCAGGGAGGTTTAGAGGCTGGCCCGTAAGCAGTCAGTTTTTAATCTTGCCAGCAGTCATTTCCAGAGTCTACTGTGGGCAGGATAGATGGTGTTCATGACTGTCAGCTTTGAGACTGGTCCTTCCCTCCCCTTTCCTGACACATACACAGAGAAGTGAAAACTGAGGCCTGAAGAGAAGTGACTTGTCCAAGGCTGTTGGTTCAAAGATACAGAACTGGAAAGGACACAAGAGGTCATCCAGGCCAAATCTCTCATTTTATAGATGAAAAGGAAATCTAAAGACATCAAATGACTTGTCCAAATCGGAGAGTGTCAAGCCTGGGTCTCCTGATTCCTGGTCTAGCACTACGCTCCTGGAACAGCCCTGGTCAGGGGCTCAGAGATATCCGAAGGGCACAGAAGCCAAAAGAGATAAGCAGTGGAAGTTTAGCTGAGGGCAGACAGGAAGTGTTGCCTTGGACTCAGAGAGGAGGGATTCTGGTAGGGAAGGGAGACACCCTCACATCCTCCAGTACCGAAGGACAGTGGTATGAACCACCATTCTAAACCTTCTCCTGACCTGGAAGGAAGCAGGACTCTGCCTTTGTGGGAACCATAACTAACCCAGGCTTGTCTGTGCTCACCGAATTTACCAGCTCCTGTGGAGGTGTTTGGGGCTGAGAATGTGGGTGATTTTCCCATCAGACCCTGAGCTTAGTGAGGTTGGTGCTGCCTTGGTGTTGGAGGAGGGACTTGAGTACACACCTAAGGACCTGGGATGATGGACAGGAGGTCCTAGTGGGGAGCCCTGTGGAGGGAGGAAATGGTGATCCCAGACCCAAGATCAAGGGAGGTCCTTTAGAGAGCTAATCTGATCCTGTTCATTTTATGGATGAGGAAACTGAGGCCAACAGAGGCCACAAAATTGCCCAGAGTCACACAGGGAGTGAGGAGCTAAGTTGAAATTCGAACCCAGGTCCTCCACCCAGAAGTGCTATGCTTTTTCCACCAGTCCCATTATCTTAACTGTGTGGCTGTGTCCCAGGGCCACTGGCCCAGGTGTGGAGGGGGCCGCCTTGGGGTCCGGGGTCTGAGGCCAGTCGTGTGTCCAACTCAGGCTCCCGGGTGTCAAACAAACAGGGCAATGTGTCCCTGGCCCCTGCCCCCTCTGTGGTGTTGCTGGTGACTTCCGCCATCTTTGGTGCATGAATTGACAAGTGACCCATTGACGGGGGCCGTGGAGGGGGGCACCCAGGCAGGGCACAAACCTCCCACTGTGCCCAGGCTCCCACCTTCCCTCCCCCTGCCCTTATGGACAATGGGCTGGTCTGAGCCAGCGGCCACAGCTGGTGGGGAGCAGAGTGGGGGGGCCGGAAGAGGGTGGGACAAGGAGGGGCTGATGATGCTCCCCCTCAGGGCTGAGGGACAGGGTACCACCTGTGGCCCTCCCCCCCACCCAGTCAAGCTCACCCCTCCTTTCAAG
This sequence comes from Potorous gilbertii, assembly GCA_028658325.1. Classification (NCBI taxonomy): domain Eukaryota; kingdom Metazoa; phylum Chordata; class Mammalia; order Diprotodontia; family Potoroidae; genus Potorous; species Potorous gilbertii. Next base: position 260,429,931 of record CM053770.1, read on the forward strand.
AATACCCTTATCTCAATGACCCTTGGTGACCCACCCCAAATGGAGGGTCCTCTGAGATCATGGGACATTGAGTGCCAGCCCTCAGCAGGGGGCCAGTCTACACAGCAGGAGGTCTGCAAACTGAAGGCGGAAAAATGGGGTCTTCTTTCCATTGACCTCTCCCTGAAGCGGAGCCTTCCATACAGTCACCTCAGAGTAGGGAGGACAGTAGCCACAGGCTTCCTGGGCTTGACCCACGGGTCTTGGGCCCTCGGTGGGCATACACACACACACATACACACACACTCACATACACTTACACACTCATACACATATACATACTCTCACACACATACTCACATGCAGTAACATATATACACTCACATATTCATGCTCTCACATATACACTCACACATACACACACATACCCACTCACCTACATATACACAGACTCACACATACACACACATATACTCACATATCCACTCATACACACTCCTATACATGCACACTCACATACATGCACACATACACACTCACATACATACATATACACACACACATACACTTACACATTCATACACATACTCACACATACTCATACACACATACACTCACACATACATTCATACACATACTCACACATCTCATACACACATACACACATACACAGTCATACACATACTCAAGCACACATATACACTCTCAAGCGCAGTTCAGAATCCCTGTTCAATCCACCCTCTCATTTTACGGAAGAGGCAGTGAGCCTCAGGGCCTGGCCTGGGGTCCCTCAGAAAGCTGACTAGGGGCTTCAGATCCCACCTTGGTCCTCTCTGGGCCACCCTACTGCCTCCTAGGTAGCTGAACTCACCATTGCTCCCTACCAGGAGCACTTCAGGGTCTGTGGAGGGCGAGGGAGCCCTGGGTGGTCTGGAGGGAAAGGGGGGGAGGGGAGAGTGGTCAGATCTTCCCTCTCCAACAGGAAGGCTGGGGGAAGGGCCGCTGGTTATCGTTAGAGTCGGGTAATAATTCGAATAATTAATGAGGAATGCTTACAACATAGCTTAGCCGGGAGAGTGTGGCCCATGTCCAGGAGGGGGATGGGATTAACCCATGGAGGGAAGGGATGAACAGCAGTGCAAGTGGGGGTACGGTGAGGGAGCCTACTGTCTGCCCCCCTCTCCATACAGACTCACAGACACGTTTCCCATGAGAGTCTCCTCCCCTTGCTCCCCCAGGGGCAGGGATTGTCTGATGTGGCCCCTCTTCTCTCCCCAGGGAAATCCAGGGCCCTGCCAGAGGGGAAGATGTGTGGAGAGAAGGGGCTGCCCCTCCCTCCTGCAGCCCAGCTGCCTGAGTGTTTGCTCAGAAATCTCTAGTGTGGATTCTTGGGGTCACGGAGCCCAGGGGCCCAGCTTAGGGGTGAGGGAGGGGCTGAGGTGTTTAACCCCTCTGATGGTGCAAGGTCACTAACTCCCAGCTGCCTCAGTTTTCTCTGAAAAGTGAGAGGGTGGCACTTTGCAGCTCCTGCTCTGTTGCTCCTCTGATCCCTTATGGCATGGATGAGAAGGCTGTGGGTCAAGTCCACAGGGGATGGTTCTGCCCATTGTGGAATCCTGCCCTCCCCAGTAGAGTGCTCATGCCAGTTCTGGGGGCAGGACCTGGTGATGTTGCTGCTGCCCAGGCCAAACCCGAGGGCTGAGACACGGTCAGTCTGTCCCCACCTTGGCCTGGGGGGCCTGCGCCCCAGCCCTCCCCACATCCGTCCACCTAGCCCGATGGCCACATCTGCTTCTCATTAGCTGGGGTATCCCAGGATGCTTCACGCCACGACACCCTCCCACCCCATACCCCAGGAGGGAGGCCGGAGGATTAGGGGTGATTAGAGAGAGCTTGGGCCAGAGAGGGAGGAGGGAGCAGGGAGAAGGCTGGTTATAAATAGAAATGCCCTGAGCCTATCAGCCTATCACACAAGGTAAATTCTGCAGTTTAATCTCAAAAACCTGCAAATAAGCAGGGCGGGGAGGGCCTCCAGCCAGGCGGAGTTAACCTCTTCCGGCCGGGGATTCACGGGTATCAGAGGGTGCCCAGCTCTTCTTAGCACCCCCCTATCGGGCCTGAGGACAGAGCAGGAAAGACCCCACAAGACATTGGGTAGATTCCTGGAACTGGGATGGAACTGGGAGGCCTTTGAGCCCCAGAGGCCAGCCCAGACCCCACTGTGACAGCCAAGAGAACTGAGGCCCAGAGAGAAGGGTCACACATTAGGAGGGTGCAAAGCCAGGGTCTTGTCTTCCAGCTCCACTATCTCCCTGCTGCTGTGCCACCTCTCGAATTCTAATCACGTTACTAATTAGCTTAATTAGAGGCAGTAACTTCTACTCCCTGGGCCTCCACTCCCCCATCTGCAAAATGGGCAGACTGGTCTAGATTTTGCCCAAAATCTGCCTCTGACGCTGCTATTGTAGGACCAGCTGGGAGACTGAGGAATAAGGCAGGCCTTGCTGCTCAGGGCAGGGGTTCCATGGGGCTCTCTAGGCCAGTTGATGGAGGCAGGGAGCTGCCTTCACACATCAGACTCTGTGGGCAGGCATCCAGGGTGGAGGACCTTCCTTGCTCCGACTGGAGGCCCTGTCCACCCCCTGTCCTGGAACCTCAGTGGGCGTCCGGGCCTTCAGACCTGCTCCCTTCCTAATCCCTGCCTGGGGAAGAACAGGAGGCCAGAGGGTCTCAGGATGTCACTGGCTGGCAGCTCGTGACTCTCCTTAATCAGCTAAGCTGGCCTGGAGGTGGCCTCAGAGCCTTGGAGGGCTCAGCTGGGGCCATGAGGCATTCCACACATGCCTTGCCTTTGGGCAGCTTGTGGGGGGATTTGGATTCGGGCTGGGGTGGCAGGATCAAGGCCTTCAGGATGGGTAGGAGGGCAGACACGGATCGGAAGGACCCAGTGACCTTTCTATAAGTTTGAGGATTACAAACCACTTCACAGGCCTCCAGGGCAGAGCCTCCTGGTCATCCTTCTGAGGGCTGTACTTGCAGGTGTAGGGGAAAGACAAGAAAACTGAGGCACAGGGAGCTTCCCCCACCTGGGAGGTGTCCAGGAGATCCTAGACAGAGCTGCAAGGACCCTCGTGTTACAGATGGGGAAACTGAGGTCTTGAGTGGGTGGCAGACAGCCTGCCCATTCTCCTGCCATGTTCCCCTGCTGGCACCAAGTGCTGGGCTCTTCGTCCTCTTGGAGAGAGGATATGATGAGCTGGGGAGGGGTGACTAATGATGACCAGGATTGGGAGAGAGGAGAGGTGAAAGACAGCAGAGCATGAAGAGTAAGGAGGGAAAGAGAGGTAGGGATGGAGAAGGTCTTAGCCAGGACAAGTGTTGATGCCCAGAGTTAAGAAGAGTACCGAGTGCCATCCTGAAATAAGAGAGTGAAGAACTGGACCTGGGATTTCCCAGGTGGGGAAATACTCTCCACCAGTGCAGATCAGCACCTTCCCAGCTAAAACCCCCAGGGTCACCTGGCCAGTGAGGGTCAGAGGGAGGCTTGAACCCCTCTTTGAGACCTGCTCTCTATCTAGGATCACACACAGCACTCTCTGCAAGGTGGGAAGAAAGATTTGAATCCAGGAGTGGCAATGAGAGCCGAGGTTGGGAGTGGAGGGCCAGGGTGAGTCTGCAGACTGTGCATGTGGGGGTGGGTGACTGGGACCCTGCCCAGCAGCCTCTCCCTCAACTTCCCAGCCTGCCTGACGCACCATTGGCGTCAGAACTGTTATCACTTCAGCCTTTCTCCTGGGAAGGTGACCTCAGGGAGGGAGAGAGGCCGGCCCCTCCTTCCCTCCCTCCCCTGCCTGGCATCTCTGAACAGGGCTGGGAGGGCCTTGGGTTGGGCAGATATTTCCTCTAGGCAGGGCCTGATGAGCCTCCCCCTCCATGGGCAGGAGCAGGGAAAGCTTCTGGCAGAATCTCGGGATGAGAAGGCCCAAGCTGATGGAGAACCAGCCTCCAGGGCCCACAGAGGGTCTGGAACTGGGCAGCTCCAAAGTCCTCTACATATGCCCCCATTTCACAGATGAGGAGACTGAAGGGTGTGGGTCATATCACACAAGTAAAAAGGGTCCAAGCCAGGTCAAGCCATGGTGTGGTATGGAAGCTCAGGCACTGGAACACAGTAGGCACTTAATAATGGCTCTCTTGCTCACTCAATGGATGGATGGATGGATGGATGGAATTGTTTGTTTGAGGGCAGCGGTGACGTAGGAGACGGGGGCTAAATTTGTGGTCAGGAAAATCTGGGTTTGCATCTCACCTCCAACACTTACTATCTATGGGAAAGTCAGTCATTTGATAAACATTTATTAAGCCTACTATGTGCTGGGCATTGTGTAAGGGCCAGGAATAGAAAGAAAACCAGAACAACCCCTGCTTCAGGGAGCCCTCAGTCTTATGGGGAAGGATACTCAGAAGTCAAAACATACAAGGAAAATACAGAACAGATGGAGATCCCCTTCAAAGAGGGTTACCAACAGCTGAGGAGAGAGGGGAGTAGGAAGTCTGACCCGAAGGTGATGGTGCTTGGCTGGGGATTGAGTCTAAGAGGAGGAGGTGGCCAGAGAGAGCATTCCAGGCAGGGAGCACAGCCATTGCAAAGACACTGAGGTGGGAGAGTATTGTGTGAGAAGAGTGGAATCCGTAGGTGGAGAATGTAATTTGGAAATAGAGGAAGGGGCCAGGTCGTGGTGGGCACCGAATGTCAAACAAAGGACTTTATAGTTGAGCCTGAGGGCAATAGGGGGCCACTGGAGTTTATTGAGGGGGGAGGGGAGAAGACATGATCAGATCTGCATTTTAGGAAAGTCCCTTTAGTGGCTGAATTGACAATGGATTGGAGGGGGAGAAACTGGAGCAGGCCGACCCCCAGGCAACTACTGTAGCAGTAGAGGCTTGAAGGTCAGAAGAGATCATGCAAATATAAGAGATGGTATAGAAAAAGAAATGACAAAATGGCAATTGATTTGATGTGTGAGGTGATCATAAGACAGGAATCAAGGGTAGTGGGGAAGTTGTAATTGTCTTAAGTCCCTCAGTTTCCCCATCTGTAAAATAGGTATAATAGCCTATTACAGGGTTGTTGTGAGGTTGTAACAAGACAATCCGTGTCAAGCAAACTTTGAATGTCTCCACAAATGTCAGAAGGGCTTCTCCTCCCTAGAGGCTGGAAGCAGAGGTTTTGGAAGCCTTCTCTGGGCTTCTGTGAAAGGCGTTTCCTTCCTAGACTTGTGGACCCCCTAGTTGGGCCATCCATCTCTGAGATTGTCCAGAGCTGGAAGAGGAAGCATTGGGCACAGAGTTAGCAGAACCTCCAAGTTCCAGTCCAAGCTGCTCTGCTTTTGACTTTAAGCGAGTCATCATCAGTATCTGAACCTCAGTTTCCTTTTCTGAAAAATGAGAATTGTACAGCGTAGTCATTGAGCATTTATTAAGCATCTACTTTGACTCAGAAGCTGCAAAACCAAACTCCTCAAGGAGTTTCTAGTCTGTTGGGGGTGAAACAACAGCCACACTTGGGATGGATACAACTATATAGACAAAGTTAATATACAGTAATTTGGGGACGAAGCACTGGCAGTGAGCAGGGATGAACGTTTGAACTGAGTTTTGAAGAGAGCTAGGAATTCTGGGAGGTCAAGGGGAGGACGGGGTGCAACCATTCAAGGGGAGGTGCTAATGCCAACATGGGAGAGGGAGATGGGAGCACCTTGTTGGCTGGGCTGGAAGTAATGTGTCCAACCCAAGGGAGAGGAGTGGGGATCGCTGTTGGATCTTGGAAATATTAAGGAGCCCCTGGAGTTGATTTAGCAGAGGGGTGACACAGTCAGGTATACACAGGATGTCCAGATGGACACATCCAGTAGGCAGTGGGGGGTTGAGGGCTGGATATATGGACCTGGGGGCGTCATAGTGGGAGATGAATGTGATGTGAAATCAAGAGATGGCAATAGAGGAGACAATATACAGCAGAAAGATACTGCTGGGAGTCCCAGGGCGGGGGGGGGGGGCTTGTGGAAGCAGCCAGGGGAGGGGGCTCTTAGGAGGTGAGATGTCCCAGGCTGGGACTGTGCATCCATCCAGGCTCGTGGCTCTATTAGCTAAAGGATCTGATTCATTTATTAGTAGGATTTGAGAGCTGGAGCCACTGTGCCCCCCCCACCAGCCTACATCCACAGTGTGTCCCCACTATAATGCACCTACAAGTGGCCCTCCATCCAGCTTCAGCTGTCAGATCTCCAGGGAGCAGGGGCCTGCCCCATCTACCAGCATGGGTCATTCTACAGATGTTGATTAAATGCTGACTATGGTTCCAGATACTGCACTTGGGAGTGGGAGGGGGGACACCTAGGGGCTCCCCGGGCTTGACCGTCTTCAGGGAGAGGATAGGGAGTGGGGATCAGGGCAACTCTGCCCAGATGTGTTTCTGGGTTAATCCCTCTCCTTTCTAATGTCTCCAGGCCACGACATCAATGGGGCCCTCGAACCTTCTAACATAGACACCAGCATCCTGGAGGAATATATCAGCAAAGAGGACTCTTCGGACATGTAAGTCCTGCCCTGCCCAGCCCCTCTGCCTCCCTGCAGGGGCTCCCGTGGCCCATCTCTGGGGATGTGGGCAGGAGAGGGGACAGTCCCCTGACTGGTGGAAATCACTGCCCAACTCAGCCTTCTGTTTGCTCATTTGTAAAATGGGATGAATCATCCTTAGACAACCTTCTTATCAGAGTGTTGAGAGGAAGGTACCTATGAGCCTTTAAAGGGCTTGAGAGATGGGAGCTGTGAATTTCTGAGGAGGGGTCCGACCCAGTCTGAGCAGCTTTGATTGACTGCCTCCTATGCACCAGGCTACAGACCAAGACAAAAGGAAAAGTCCCTGGCCTTGGGAAACTTAAATTTCACTGGGGAGTGGGAACAGCTTGAAAATTAATGCAAAATATACACAAAGTAAATTCATTGTAATTGAGGGGGGGCTAGAAGGGGTGAAAGAACAACTGGGGGCTGATGAAAGGCCTGTCTCCTGTAGTAGCTGAACCCTAAAGAAAGCTAGAGATTCCAAGAGACAGAGGAGGAAAAAGAGGGCATTCCAGGCTGTACAAAGGCTTGGAGGTGGGAGATGGGACTGTAGATGGGGAAATATTTAGTAATACCCACTGCCTGCAAAGTATCGGACTAAGCAAACCTCTCTTAGCCTCAGTTTCCTCATCTGTAAAATTCAGATCCTAATAGTGCCTACACCACAGGTGGGTGGATGGGAGAGTCAGATAGGATCCCGTATACATGAGATGCTTTGCCGACCTCTGTGTGTGTGTGTGTGTGTGTGTGTGTGTGTGTGTGTGTGTTTGCAGGGCTATTTAAATATTAACTATTCATATTATTTTTAGGGGATAGATAGTTCCCAGGGGATGAGTTGTTAATACTAATAATTACTCTTATTAAACCATGTCAAAAGACAACGATGAAATAGCGTTTTAGCACAGTGATCCACACACGGCAAACATTTAATAAATGTTTGTTGACCGACTGAAGGAAGTCATGGACTTCATGGCGCTTATGTTACTCAGAGGGCAGGAAGGGAGACTTTATATATCCAGATAAAGAAACACAGAGTGATTGGAGCACTGGAGGAAATCAGGGGTGGCTCTCTAAAGCAAGGGACCTGGGTTCAGATTCTTGAAGGAAGGTGGTACAAGAAAAATCCCATTTTACAGAATAGCAGCTTGAGCCTTGACGAGAGAAGTGACTTCGCCAAGGTCATAAGGCTAACGTGTTGCAGAGTTGGCTCTTACACATCAAAGTTTCTCCTTTGGAAGGTTGTCTGGCTCTCCTCTGGGCCTCAGTTTCCTCACCTGTGAATGGTGGGTGGAGGGATCCTTTACAGCTCCCCTTCATGGCCTGGTAGGCCTGTAGTTACAGAAGCTGGCTTTGCCCTGTTTATGAAGGATGGGGTGGGGAGGGGAGAGGCTGGATGACGAGGCTGGGGGGCCATTTGGGAGGGCATGAAGGCCTGGGGTAGAGCAGGGGTCCTCAGAGAACAGTCAGGACCAATGGGAGAGATGGGGGCCCCATAGATTGGGTAGGGGGTGCAGTGTTAAGGAAAAGGGATGTCTAGTGGGGACATAGCCAGATAGGCCTGGGGGTCAGCAGGGAGAGCAGGGCCAGCTGCAGAGAGGGAAAGACAGGCCCCTGTTTGCTCAGACCAGGAACTCCCTGGCCAGCATTTATGTGTCAAGCACCAGGCTGGGGGTCCAAGGAAAAACCAAAAATGAAGTGCTTCCCCCAAGAAGCTGATGGTTTATGATAGGGGGTGACAATGTGTACATAACTGGGTGGAAACTCGGTACAGAGAGAGTAGAAGAAGGCAAGACTAGCAGGGAAGACCCTGCAGAGACCACCCCCACCCCTTCCCACCAAAGATGGTGGTTAGCTGGAGACCTGAAGGAGGCCAGGGATTCAGAGAGGAAGAGATGAGGAGTGAGAGCATTCCAGGCCCCCTGAGAAGGAAGCAAATTCTTCATTTCCCTCATCTTTGAGGTTGTCAAGAAAGACAGTGGAACCAGTCCACCACCTTTGAGAAAGCCTTGGCTATGGCCTTCTAGGCATGATGTGGGAACTCAGGGCCCAGCCTGGGGGATATTTAGGCTTTTGCCTTATTTCCCCAAGTTGGGTAATAGAAGTAGATCTACTCTTGGGCTTCATCCTGGATTTGACCTGTCCTAGCTGTGTGACGTTGGGTAGCCTCACTTTGCTTTTCTGTAAAATGAGAATAGATCCATTTTTGCTGCACTTGCCTGATGGGAGTCTGGATCACAGCAACAGATGTAAAGTCAGAAGGGACCTCCAAGGTTATCTAGCAGGAGGAAACTGAAGCCCAGTGAGGGTCAGTGTTTACTCAAGGCTTCATGGATTATAGGTAGTATAATCTTGATTAGAATTCAGAGCCTTTGACTCAGACTCCAACCCTGATCAGACTTTATCAGGCTGAGAACTTAATGAACTTGAACGTTCCACACTCAAGTCGTTAATCTTACCATAGCTAGCATCCCCGTATATGTATCGATCTGTCATTAAGGTTTGGAGAACAGTGAATGTGGGTAGTGCCCTGGCAGATGGGTGCTATAATATCCCCATTTTACAGACAAGGAATCTGGAGTCTGAGAGAGTGGGGTTCCGTGACATGTCTCAAGTGGATTTAGAACTCAGCTCTGCCTGGCTCCCTGCTCAGTGTTCCATCTTCGAGGCTGGGGGTTGGTGCCTCAAGCTCTCATCCCAAACCATCCCTGAACCCTCTGCTTCTGCCCACAGCTGCTTCCCCGATATACCTGCTCCTGCCGGCTACCCACACACCCAGCCCTCGGGCTCCAGCAGTGGCCACCACCTGAATCCTCCAGGGGGTGGGGGAGGACCCTCCTCAGGCCGCCATGGCCCCCTCCCACCCCCTCCCTGCGGGCCTGGCTTCAGTGCCCACCTCAACATCAACAACAACAATGGTCTGGCGGTGGCCAAAGGCTTTGCAGGGCACTGCCTGAGCGGGGGCTCGGGGCCACCCATCAAATCGGAGCCCAAGGCAGCCTATGCCCCAGGGTGAGTGAGGATGGGGCTGGGCCGGGGGCAGAAGGGGCAGGGAGGCAAGACCCAGGGCCCTGGGGTGTGGCCAGTCACCCACCCAGGGGCAACCTCGTCTCAGGGAGGCCAGAAGCAGCTGTGTCTGGCCATGGACCGTGGGCCACAGGCCATGGGGCCAAGTCTGTGCAGGGAGCAGGCAGGAGAGGAGGCCTCAGATTAGGTGACCACAGAGGTCCCTTCCAGGACCAGCATTTTGTGACTTTAGGGACAAGTTGACCAGGGTCAGGAGCATGGGTCCCCCACCCCAGCCCAGTTCATGTCAGCCTCATATACATACACAGGAGAGTCATATCAGCCCCGACATCCTGGGTTCTAAGTTCCCTCCCACATCTGATGTTCTAAGGTTCCGAGGTCCCTCCCTCTGACCCCTTCTAGCTCAGGAGAACTGGGTTGGGATTTAGGGGTCCTATGCCCTCGTCTGGGCATGATTAGCCCGGAGGAGGAAAAAAGCCTTGAGCAGTCCCCCTACTTTCCCGGGTGGGATACATCATTCAGTTCTTGAGTAACTGGGGGACTGCTGGTGGCAGCTGGGTTAGATTCTCTTGGCCTCAGAGAGGAATCTGGAGCCAGGGAGGTTAGAGACTCAGTGTCGGGAGCCTGTCCCCAAGAGGAGGGGGCTGCCTGGAGGAGGGTGGTCTACAAGGAGCTCGAGGTTGGGCTGGGAGACCCCTGGCTCTCAGGCTTGGCGCTTCTGGATTTAAATCACAGCTTGGCCAATAATTACTTACCAGTTTAACCCTGGGCACCATCATCATCATCATAGCTAGCATTTACATAGCACTTAAAGGGCTGTAATATGATCTCATTTCATCTTTACAACAGCCTTGGGAGGTGGGTGCTATTATGACATCCCCTTTTACAGGTGAGGAAACTGAGGCAGGCAGAGGTTAATTGACTTGCTCAGGGTCACACAGCCAGTAAGTGTCTGAGGCATTTGAACTGAGTTCTTCCTGACTCCAGGCCCAGTGCCTTTCCATCCTGCCACCTACCTGCCCCTTGACCTGTTAACCCTCCAAGCCTTGGTTTCCTTCTCTCCAGAAGGAGGGGATTGGCCTTGCCCAGCCCTCAATCTAGGATCCATGATCTCTTAGAAGCCTGGGTTGTGAGCTCCTTTCTAGCTCTTACATCCTGAGCTTTTCTTATCTGAGACTCCATCCAGAGTGTAGCATCTATGCATGCATACTCCCACTCCATGGTGCCCAGCAGAGGGCACCAGGGGGACCTTAGGAACATGGTTGGTACCCATAGAGCCATAGGCCTCTTGGCTTCATTCTTGGGGTAGGGGCAGGGATCCCTGGAGCCTGCCCCTAGGAAAGCTGGGGTCACCATTGTAGCTGAGTCATCCTTGTGCCTCAGCACAGACTCCCAATCCCCTCCAGGTCCCCACTTAGCATGTGCAGAGGTCACTGTCTGAAGGCATGGCACCATGTCCATTGACTGAGAGCTGCAGTTGGAACCTCACAGGAAGGAATGATGAAGGGCCTTGAGACTGTGTCATAGAGGGATTCATTAAGGAAAGAAAGCTGTTGTCACCAGGAACAGAGGGTAGAAGCAGCAGGGGCCAATTCAGGTTCTATACAGGACAGAATGAAGCTTCCCCACAGTGTAACGGGCAGCTTTGGATGGGAGTCAGTCTTTCCTTCTTGGAGGTCTTCAAGCTGGAAGTCTAGGGAGGCTAGGGAGAGGGTCTTTTCCAAGTATGCATTGGCCTTTGGCCTCTGAGGTTCTTCCCTGCTCGGAGACGCCCCTTGTCTAAAATCATGGCAGGTTTGGACCTGAAGCTCTGGCTTCTTCAGAAATGTAGGACCAGGTCTGTGGCAGTCCAGAATGGTCATCATAGTGACAATGAGGGCAAGGGGGGGTGGGAATGGGGACCAAGAGAGTCGTAAGGACACACTGAAGACTTTTCAGTCAAGAATGTGCATGAAGTGATGACTTTAAGACTCCGGTGAATCTTCTGTGGCACCTATTGGCCAAACAGATTTTTTGACCCCCCTCAGCCAAGGAGAAGTGGGGGGATGCTAGACTCTCTTTGACACTCAAGAGAGGTCAGTTTAAACTCAGGAAAAGTATGTAGGGCTTAGAGGCAGAGGACCTGGATTCAAATCCAGACCAGCTCATTATTAGTGGAAAGACTCAGGGCCTCAGTTCTATTGGCCTCCATTTATTTCTCTGTAAAATCAGGGGCTCTGACAAGATGAACCCTGAAATCCTCTCTAGTGCTAAATCTACCATCATCCAAAGGTTTGACTTTGCCTAATGTTCTAAATATCGGTGTCTCCCTCATTCTGATGTGAGCTCCTTAAGAAGAGCAGTCTGACTTACTGCTCTCTCTGTATCTCTAGTACTTTACACACAGTAAGCACTCGATAAATGCTCTTTCCATCCTTTCATAGAGAATTTATGTAACTCATTCCATTCAACAGGCATTAACTAAAAGTGTGCTAGGCCCTGTGGGATTTGGTGCTGTTGTCCAGTTGTCTCAGTCACATCTGACTATTCATGATCCCATCTGGGGATTTGAGGCGGATGCTGAAGGACTTGCCATTTCCTTCTTCAGCGGGTACAGATGCCTTTGAGACTCACCTCCAGATCCCCCCCACCCCCCACCTCACCTTTGAGAGGTTCCACGTTGCCCTGGTGCCCTGCCACCTCCCCCTCCCCTTCTTTTCCAGGTTCCGGTCATCATTTTTCCTTCCTTCTCTCATCAGCTTCCTTGTGAAGTGATTTTCCTAAAGTGACGGGTCCCTCCCCTACTCTCCATATAGAAATAGAAGGACCTTTGTTTGGCACCACAGTCCAGCCCTTTCCTACCATTCCAACCTTCCCACATTTTACTACTCCCCCATTCTGTGATCATCTACCATCAATCACTCAAGAAGCATGTATTAATCACCTACTGTGTGCCAGGCTACAAAGCTCAGAGTAGGCAAGTTGGAGCTGGTAGATACCATCATTTGGATTCTTTCATTTCCTTTCCATCTGGGCCAGGGTGTCTGTTCATTGCCTACCAAGTGGTGATCCTGCAGAAATGTCCAAAGGGGCAGAATCAGTACCTCAAGAGTTGAAAGGGTCCTCATTTGAAAGGCCATTCAGCCCAACTCTTACCTGGCTGGCAAATCCTACAGTATCTTCTACAAGGGGTCATCCCTTTAAATACCTCCAGTGATGGGGAGTTCATTACTTCTAAAGACACCTCTTTCCACTTTTGGGCATCCTGAATGGTTTAGATAGTTGTGTATGATGGAGCTTTAGTGAGTTATGAAGGGAAGGGTTCAAGGAAGGGGGTCATTAGGGAGGAGACCCCCCTAATATTGGCTATAGCCTAGATGCTGAGACCCCTACGGGTGGGGCTGGGGGATGTGGATCAGAGGCCTAGGGAGATGAGAGAGCCTCCACTGACCCTCAGCTAGTGCTTGCCCAGTTCAGTCCCATGATTAAGTGTCCGCTGTGTGAGGGACACTGGGCTAGATCCAAGTTTTCTCCCCCACCCTCCCACCACTTGTCCTTTCTCAAAGTCCTCTGGCAATACTTCCCTGGATACCTGCTCATAGGATGGTGTGATGTAGACGGGTGGCATTGTCCAAGGGCATCGGGCCACACCCACTGAAATAACTAGGACTTAAGGTTTGCAAAGCACTTTACTAATATTATCTCACTAGATCTTCCCTACAACTCCAGGAGGTAGGTGCTCCCATTTTATAGATGGGAAAACTGAGGCAGACAAGAGTCACACAGTTAGTGCCTGAGATAGGACTTCATCTCAAGTCTTCTAGACATCAGGTCCATTTTTCTGCAACATCCAGCTGCCTCTGAATGTGACTGCCTCTGAATGTGACTGCCCTGTCACGGAGAAAGGATGGTGGGGTTAGCTTTGGGTTCCAGGACCAGGTTGAATTGACAGGCCTTTCAAGGGAATCCTTCCAGGGGTCTGAGGAGAATGTAAGGGCCACATGGGGCATCATCATGGGCCCAGTGTGGTAAGATAGGGACGCCCAGGCTCTCATCCTGGGCCATCTACTGGACCTGATCCATTGGTTCCGTCTCTCCAAGGAGGAGCCTAAGGGAGACAAATCTGAGCAAGGGGAGACACTTCTCCTCCCCTCCCCCTAGCCTGATTTCTCCCAAGTGCCCTGGAGGTGCATCCTGTGTAAGAGGCTCCTGTGCTGAACTCTGAAGCACCTCTCCTTCCTGACTCCTTGTGAGGAGTGAGGCCCCTGATGGTCCTTCTATCACAGCCCAAACTCTGTTCTGGAGTAGATAGGGGGTTGAGATTGAGAGAGGCTCTAGCTGCTGGCCTGGGCAGGGCCCTGGAGAAGGGGGTGAGCCCTTCCCCAACCCTAAACTGGCTTTCCCCCAGAATGCACCAGGTCCCTTCATAACCATGACCAATATTCAGCTCCAGAAGCCTGTGGGAGCCTGTGGCCTCCTGTCTGCCCATTCTTTATGCCCCATCCAAGGGCCTGCATCTCTGGCCAGCCTGGGAAGGAAGGCTTCCCACTATGGAGGAAGGGAATGGCCCCTCACCCAGGACATGTCATCACCTGGCCCTCCCACTGTTCCAGGAGGGCTTTTCTGGGTACATCATGACCTTTCTGAGTTCACGTTTTTCCTCTGCCGAAGCCACTGATAAAAAAGAACCCTCCTATCCCCTCCCCTTCCCCCAGGAGCTGGGCGTCCAGCCACCTGGGCACCACACCTGCCCCTCCTTCTCCTCCCCTGGATCTCACCCCGTCCCGGTCAGGGGCAGAGCAAAAGGCACCACCCCCTTTGCTTTTTGCAGAAATGGGGGAGTTGGGGTGAGGCTGTCTCTGGAAAGGCTAGTGCAGTCCCGCCTTTCGGGGGGGGGGAGGCAGGAAGTCAAGTCCTACTCCAACTAGGCCCTGGGGAGGGTCAAGCCCAGGCTGCAGAGCCTTCTGTCCCTCCAGCCACACTCCTGAGAGGCCCTGGGGCCCTAGGCTGGCGTCCACGAGCATGAGCTAGGGAATTGCCCCCTGCTCCTGCACCCCCAGATCTCCTGTATCCGAACAGCCCCTCCTCTCTGAGATGGAAACTCTTTCCTCCCATGGAGAAGTCAAGCCAAGTCAATGTACATGTATTAAGCACCTACTGTGGGCCTGGCACTGTGCTAACCTTGGAGATACAGAGGAAGGCCAAGACAGAACATGCCCCTAAGAAACTGCCAGTTCTAACAATGGAGACAGAATATAAATAACTGACTGGACCCAAAGGGCACACAGAGCAGAGGGAAGGCTATCTGAGAGGGGGAGGCCCAGAGACAGCAGCTTCAGACTGGTCTCCTCACCTGGGGCCATGGCACTTTGGGGGCCCCAGTTGGCACACAGCTGAGTGCCCCCCCTTGAGGCCTGTCCAGGAGGTTTGTGGTCCAAGGTTCTGGGTCCATCATCCTGCTGTTTGTATGAATCTGGGCGTCTCTCTGAGCCTCGGTTTCCTCCCCCTGTACAATGAGGAGAGGGGAGGTTCAGCTCAGAACCTTGGAGAGCTCTGAAGCAGCCCCGTGGGGCAGTGAGGGGCCAGGTGGGGTTCAGGTCAGCCTGACCACATTGGCCTCTGTTTCTCCATAGCGCCCTGCCAGACTCCCCTCCAGACTCAGGCTCGGAAGCGTATTCTCCCCAGCAGGTGAATGGTAAGGCCAGCGGGGCACCTCCCTCCCCTCCCCCCCTTTTGGGAAAGTGGTTGGAGCTACGTTATCGGGGGTGTGGGGGTAGGGAGGCAGGCTCCCGCTGAACGTGAGGAGATTATCACTGGGCAAATACTCCCTGACTTTTGCCTATTGTTCAGGCGGTGGGGTGGGGGTGGGGGGCATTGAGGTTGGCAGCACAGCCAGGGAGCCACATCTAGCTCCAGCCCCAGAGGCTGCCTCTGCCTTCCCGAGATGCAGCCCGGCCTTTCTGGGCCACTACGCACTCGCCCTTTGGGGGTAAGTGGGGGCACGGGGCTGGGGTGCCCATCCTGGGGGGCTTGGGAGACTGGAGCTGGGGGTTTGAGGTTAGCCCAGGCAGACTCTTCCCGTCCTTTACCCCTTCTTGGTGCTGGGAACCACCCACTGATTGTGGGGAGGGGATAGTTTGTGTCTGGTGAGGGGTCCTCTGTACCCTGGCAGCACCCTGACAGACGGCTTGGGGAGTGCAGCTGAGAGAGGGGTCAAGAGTTCTGTTTATTTTACCAGAAACATGCCTGGAATTCCTCAGGGGGGAACAAAGGGAGCTAGGCCCCCTCCCCATCATGGCCCTTCCGCCCTAGGGAAGGGGGAGGGTCTGCTTTCTCCAGGGAAGCCTCCATGGCTGAGCGTGTTAGCAGCAGAGGCAGGGGAGGTAGGCTCTGCTTTGGGGCTACCTCATCCCTCCAGTTCTGAGCAGAGAATGCCTAGCCTGCTGCCAGCTTGGAAAGCAACCCACTGTGTCTTGGGGACCAAGGCCAGGGCCCCCTTCTCCCCTGCCTGGACAGCAACAAGCTCTTGCTTAGTGGGCCTACTGATCTACCAGCCCTTCCTCAGCCTCAGCCCCATGGACCAGTCCAGGTTTCCCCTGCCCCAGTGGCAGTGATATCACCCAGAGGCCAAGTGGTTTCCGTGGCCACTGGCCCATGGATCCTGCTCCCTTCCCTGGTGGCTTGTGCATCTGGCCAGGTGTGAGGTGGAACTCCTTCCCTCTGCCCAGGGAGCGGTGGAGAAATGGAAAGATGGGCTGGGGGGTCTGACTGCTGGACTGAGAAGTGGCTTTCTTGAGGTGCAGGGAGGAGAATCGGTGCCCCACGTAGGGTCCCACTGTTTGGATTCCCTCTTCTCTCCCAATATTAGCTTTGGACATCCTCTAAGCCTGGTGCCTGGGCCAGAAATTCAGGGGCCTTGGGGGGGCCAGGGAAGAGCCCAGGAAAGGAGGCTGACCACTGGGGAGGAGCCTGGGGCGGGCAGGGGTGAGGAACAGGTGGAGCTCCTTCTCTCTAACCACCACCTTCCCACTCTCTCCCTCTCCTGAAGACCCTCACCTCCTGCGAACGATGACCCCTGAGAATATGTGCCACGTCAGCATTCCCTCTCGCCTGGAGCACCCTCCCCCTCCACCTCCTGCCACCCACCTAGCTGGCCCTCCCCCTCCTCCAACCCACCTGGCCGGGCCTCTGCCTCCCCCACCTCACTACCCAGTTCTGCAGCGGGATCTGTACATGAAGGCAGAGCCTCTCATGCCCCCCTATGCCATGGGGCAGGGCGTGGCCCCCGGAGACCTGCACCATGCCCAGCAGTCCCAGATGCTTCACCAGCTGCTGCAGCAGCATGGGACTGAGTAAGCACCCTCCCCTCCTCCCCTGCTCCCTGGGCTGCAGAACAATGGGAGAGCGGACTCATTTGGGCTGACCCGGGTGAGCTCATGGAGCCCTGAGTGCTGGCCAGGTGGGCTGACGTCACCCCTTGGCTATGGCTGCTACACGGTGGGGAGGTGCTGGGATGAGGGAGGCTGCTCATGCCACAGGAGGGTCAAGGAGAAAGAGGGTGAATTCATAGGCCTGGGATGTCAGCTAGTCTGACCTCAGTTTGCAGAGCTGGAAACTGAGGCAGTCACCTCAGAGTTGGAAGGCACCTCAAAGTCAAAGGTCTGGGACCATGTTTGAGCCATGGATCCCATGGATCTCATAGTGAAACCCAAAGACCCCTTCTCAGAATATGTTTAAACACCAAATTTTTTAAGACAAAATAAATTACATAAGATTATAGAGGTAACCTAACCAATTATATTGAAAGATATATATCCTAAAATGTTAAAAAAAAAAAAGTTTACAGACCCCAGGTTAAGAACCTCCAATTTAGTATAAGTTCATTTTACAGAAGAGGGAACTGAGGCAGAGAGAAGGGAGGGCCTTTGTCCACCTTCTCACTCAGTCCCCAGGATATACTGCTCTTTCTGGATCCCAATTTGCTGCCTCTCCTCTGATGATTGAGTTGCATTCAGCAAACACCTTTTTAGCACCAACTCTGGGCAGGGTACAGATACCCACTGGCAGAGAGAGAAGTGTAACCGGCTGGAGTCCCCTTTCCCCTTTGTGGAACTTGCAGCCAATGGGAGGGAGATGCATAAATACAGACAACTCTGTTAAAAGGTCCAATGTGGTGTGCATTAGAAAAGAAGATGAAAGGAGATTCATCAGGCATTGTTAGGGACAGAGGGTGTCCTGGTCATAGGCAAAGGTTTGGAGGTGGGAGACCATGGGGGCAGAGTAGCTTAGCCAGACAGCTTCTTGCTGATATCATGATAGGGAACTGGGTGTGTGAATAGGACAGGGCAGGGATTGAAGGGCTCCTCATGCTTGAGGGTCCCCACTCCCAGCAGCTCAGGGTCCCGGCTTCCTGCCAGGCTCCCTGCACACCCTTCCAAGAAGAGGAAACACTCTGAGTCACCTCCCAACACCCTCAACGCCCAGATGCTCAACGGGATGATAAAACAGGAGCCAGGTACAGTGGCATCCCTGCCCCTCCATCCTGCCAGAGCCCCAACGCCACCCTGGCATCAGCAAGGTCCCCTTTCGCCAGGACCAGGATCCCTCCCCCTCAGCATTGCCAGAGTCCAGACGCCACCTTGGCATCCACAGGGGGCACCTTCACCAGGTATGCTGTCTCTATCCCTCAGTGGCACCTTTTGGGGGATGGGGTGGGAGAGGGTGCCCATTGGCAGTGCCACTAAGGGCAGGCAAAGGGATTGGGGCAAAGAGGGAGGATGGGCAGTGTATGCCTGGATGGGAAGAGAAGGAAGCAGCCTAGTTCCTTGGGTTCAGCAGAGCAGGGGGTGGAACAGGACTGAGCTCTGTGCCCCCTCCTCCCCTAGGCCTCATGCAGGACACAGAGAGCCTGAACGGGTCTTACCTGGACCCCAACTACCAGTCTATTAAGTGGCAACCCCACCAGCAGAACAAGTGGGCCACACTCTATGATGCCAATTACAAAGAGCTGTGAGTGACCGAGTCCTGGGGCTGGGGAGGCTTGGGGGTCCCTGGGGCTGGGGAAGCGATTCGGGGCAGCCTCTGTTCCACCTCCAAAGAGGCCAAGTCTATGGGCCAGAGAAGGCAGGCTGTGGCAGGTGGATGTTTTGGGCAGAGGTGGTTGACTCACTCCTCTCCTCCATGCATTCCAGAAAAGTAACAGGTTATTGGCCATAGAGGGATGGGGAGGGGTCTTCCAGGAAGCCCCAGGTCTCCCTCCACCTTCTGCTCTCCTAGTACCAGAGCCAGGGGTGGGTGCAGGAGGCTTGGCCAGGCGTTCAAAGCCTTGTGCCCTTTAAGGATTTGTAGGGCTGCCCCCCCCATTAGAACTGACCCAAGGGCAGCTTGGTGCTGGCCTGGCAGGGGCCTTTGCACCTCTGGGAATGAAAGGGCAGTGGCTGAGTTTCTAAGTGCTGAGACTAGGTGTTGGGACCCCTGGAACGCCCTGCTAGGAGGTGATGGCCAAGTCTTGGGATTAAGTCTCTTATTCAGAGATGTCCAGGGAAACACTGCCCCGTGTGAGCAGCTCGGGGGGCCCCCCAAAAGCTTGACCTTGCCATGCTCTCCCCAGACCCTCTGGTTCAGCCTCCTTCTTTTGCTGGGGAGGAAACTGAGGCCCAGGGACTCCAATGACTCCTCAAAGTAAGGCACAGAACCAGGATTTGAACTCAATTTCTCTGGCTCTGGTACCACAGAACAACCCCATGGCCCCTTAGCTCCCCTCAGGCCCCTCTGGCTAGCTCTAGCTGACTGCGGCCCCCAGAGCCCAGGTCAGTCATGGAACAGTGTACATGGGGTGTTTGGGAGGAGGAGGAGTGAGGAGGAGGAGGAGTGAGGGGGAGGAGGCAGCAGCAGCAAAGCCAAGGCTCTTCACAACTGGAGATTAACCAGATCCTAGGAGCCCTTGTCTACTCCCTCCTCCCCTTCCTCCTCCTCCTCCTTCCTTCTCTTCCAATCAGAACACCAAACTGACCCTGGATCCTGGGGTCCAGGATCTTGGGCCTGGGGAGAGGGAGACACTGAGAGTGACTGTACTCAGAGGTGGGACTTTGGGGCCCACTAGTGGAGACATGGGGGCAGCACTGGGCCCAGAGTCCCAGCACCACACTTCTTCCTCACTGCCCTAGAAAGGGCATGGGCAGATAGATCCATCCTCAAGTGAATGAAGAGAAAACTGAGTCACATGCTGGTATTCTTTTTGAGCTGGGAGGTTAGAGGTCAGCTGGTCCATGCCCTTTGTTTTTCCAGGGGAGGGTGCAGTGACCTGTCCAGAATTCCACAGCTAGGAAGAGGCCAAAGTCTTCCTGTGCCCTGTCCCTGGTGGCAGCCCCTCAAAATCCCAGAGCTGAGATCAGAGCCAGGCTCCCAAACCCAAACAGTGCCTTTAAGAGGCGGAGGAGGGGAGGCAGTTCAGTGGGAGGGTTGGGGGGCTGAGCAGATGGCGCAGGCGGTGCCTGGCCCCTCAGGAGCTTCCAGGTTAGGGTGGGATGCTCGTGGGCTGAGCGGGGGCTGGAGGGGGGAGTTGGGGCCTGTTGGCCCTTCAGCCTGCCTGCCGCATAGTTTCAGTGTCTCCAAGACAACGGGCTGTCAGCCAGAGATGAGGCTCCCCAGATGGCGGGCTCTTCCCCAAGGCCCGGGTCATATCCCAGGAAGGGGCCAGCGGGCCTCCAGGTGGTTCTGATTTCCCAGAGAAGGGTGGATTGGGGGCTCCTACCTCTCCCATGGCCCCAGCCCTCCCTGACACCTTCCTCTGGGGGGGCTGTCTCTGACTCAGGAACCCACCAGTTCCTGCCTGAGCCTCCTCCAGGCCACAGCAGGACAGGCAGACTTCAGCTGGGTGTGGAACACATATCTATGTTCAGAGGGCCAGCCTGGTTAAGCCCTTTGGGTTGGGGCTGAGGAACCCAACAAAGCCATTCTGTAAAGGAGCTGAAGTCTGGGGCAGTGAGGGGGCAGACCCTCAAGCTCCTCCAAGAATTCAATTCAACTTCATGGATCCATCCATCCATGGATCACCTTTCAAGTTCCTGCTGTGTGGCAGGCCCTAGGGGATACACCTAGGGGATACTAGCCCTGCCTTCAAGAACCTTACATCCTATTAAGGGGATAGAAGATGAGTCAGTCAACAAACACTTGGAGATACAAGAGAAGGTCAAAGCTACTGCTCCCTGAAGGAGCTCCCAACCTCTAGGCCACAAGAGGCAATCTGGAGAGGAAGGCACTAGCCTTCCGAGGGGTTTCTGACAGAAGGGGAACTTGTCTCTGGGCTTTGAAGGGAGCCCCTGCCAGGAGGCAGGGACAAGGAGGGGGAGGGTTCCAGAGGTAATGCCCAGAGGCTGGAGATGAGCGTGTCAAGTGAGAAGCAAGAGTCAGGAATGATGTGAGAGCATGGGCAGACAGCTTCCATTCTCCACACCTCGGTTTTCCACGCTTCTCTTCTATCCCTTAGTCCCGGGCATCAGGCCATGTGTCCCTGACAGTCAGGGCAGGGGTCCCACCCTGAACACAGTGCCCCGCATTCCCCCACCTTTGTCCCCAACCTGCAGACCCATGCTCACTTACCGGGTGGACGCCGACAAGGGCTTCAATTTCTCCGTGGGCGATGATGCCTTCGTGTGTCAGAAGAAGAACCATTTCCAGGTGACGGTGTACATCGGCATGCTGGGGGAGCCCAAGTACGTCAAGACCCCTGAAGGCCTAAAGCCCCTGGACTGCTTCTATCTAAAGCTGCACGGAGTCAAGGCAGGTTTGGGGTGTGGCCTGGCAGAGGTGGCATTGACCTTGACTGAGGCCCATTGGTGGCATCCTGGGCTGGGCACTGCCCTTTCTGGGCCTCAGTTTCCCCAGCTGTAAAACAAAGGCATAACAGTCGGCACTGACATGGATGCTTTAAGGTTTGCCTAGTATTTACGAAGATTATCTCATTTGATCTAGACAACAGCCTCCAGTCAGGCGGTGTAATTATCCCCATCATACAGATGAGAAAACTGAAGCCCAGAGAATGGAAGCCCCCAAGGCTACATACATAAAATGTTTATCCTTGACTCCAAGCCACCTGCTCTTTCTTCCTTTTATTTTATTTTAAATTTGCTCATACCTAGGCCTTTTATATTCTTTTATTTTAGAAAAGTAAGGCAAAGTTAACATTTTGTTGTTGTTGGCTGTTCAGTCATTTTAGTCATGTCTGACCTAGTAAGCTCATTGGGGGTTTTCTTGGCAGAGATACTGGGGTACTTTGCCATTTCCTACTCCAGCTGATTTTACAGATGAGGAAACTGAGGCAAACAAAGTGAAATGACTTACTCAGAGTCACACAATCAGTAAGTGTCTGAGGCAGAATTTGAACTCAGTTTCTCCTGACTCCAGGGCTGACACTCTATCTACTGTGCTACCTAGCTGCCCGCTTAAAAAATACCCCCCCCAAAATAAATAATAAATAAATGTAATAAAAATTAAATAAATTTTATAAAAAAATACTAAAGCTTATAGATAGAATTCTGGAGCACACTCTTTTCATCCCATTTCTCCAAAGTCAGACCCTGATTTGTGTTTGTGCTTGAGTATCAGAGGGGTTCGTGATGATTTTTTTCCTTTACAAAATGGGGTCAAGATTCAGGTCTACACAGGAACCTCACTATGGAAGAGGGTGGATGGATGGGGTGGTGGGAGATGTGCTGGGTTTGGAGTCTAGAGATTTGGAAACCATCTTTGACCTTTATCATTTGTGTGACCTTGAGTAAGTCACCTGGCCTCAGTTTCCTCATCTGTTAAGAAATAATTGTACCGTGACTTAGTGGACAGGGCATTGGGCTTGGAGTCAGGGAGACCTGAATTTGATTCAGATTCTTATAATGTAACTCTAAGCAAGTCACTTGACTTCTCAGCCTCAGTTTCCCCATGTGTAAAATGAAAGCTCATAATTGTACCTACCTCGGAGTGTGGATGTAAGAAATTTAGCAAAGTTCCCTCCTTGACCCCAAAAGTCTCTCTCTCTCCCCCCTCAGCTGGAGGCCTTGAATCAGTCCATCAACATTGAGCAGTCCCAGTCTGACCGGAGCAAGCGGCCCTTCAACCCAGTCACGTGAGTCCCCACCCTCAAAGAGGGGAGAAGCTGGGGGATGGTGTGGGGGCAGAGCCTCCAACCCAGACCTGAGTAGAAATGCTCTCCATCCCCATCCCCCAAGGCATCATCTGGGCTTCCCTTACAGACCTTGGGGAGGGTCTTCGCTTGCTTCTGAAGCTGCCCATTCCACTCTGGGACTCTCCACACTGTGTGATTGCACACTTTTCCTTCCATCTCTTTACCTCCCTTCCCTTTCTATCCCCTGGAGTCAAATAGAACAAGAATAATTCTTTCTCTCACTGATGACCCTTCAGACTCTTGAAGAGTCACCCCCCCATCCTCTGAACAAGGACTCATCTTCTGAGCATTCAGAACCAGTGACCATCCCAAAACCAGTTCCTCTGGCCTGAAAACAGCATTCACGGGATATTGTTATCTAGAATTACAGGGGAGCAGGGGAGGAGAAGTCCCCTGGCCACCCTGTGTCCCGGGCCCCTAGCCTTGCCAAGTGCCTTTCTGCCTGAGTTCTTCCATCTCCCACAGGGTCACACTGCCTCCAGAACAAGTCACCAAGGTGACAGTGGGCCGCCTGCACTTCAGCGAGACCACAGCCAACAACATGCGCAAGAAAGGCAAACCGAACCCAGACCAGCGGTGAGTCAGGCTAGGTCGCGGCAGGGGTTGTGGGCACAGGGTCGCAGGCAGGGATGGGAATGAAGCACACTAATCCCACAATGTGGACCTCAGGTACTTCATGCTGGTGGTGGCGTTGCAGGCTCACGCCCAGAACCAGACATATACGCTGGCAGCCCAGATTTCAGAGCGCATTATCGTGAGGGTAAGAGAAGCCTTACCACACAGCATGGGGGGAGGGAAGGCAGCCCATCTTCCCCCACAGTTAGAGGCTCACCCCACTGGGGGAAGCCCTCTGGGGTTATGTGTGGGACCACAGAATCAGATTAGAAACACAGAGTGTCAGAACTGAGATGGACTTTAGAGCCTGGAATATTGGAGCTGGGGAAGATCTTAGAACATAGAATGTGGAATGGCAGTGCTAGGAAGGATTTTAGAACATGGAATATCAGATACAGGGCAGTGCTAGGAAGGGTCTTAGAACATGGAATATTAGAGATAGGAGAGACCTTAGAACATGAAATATTAGAGGTAGGAGGGAGCACAGAACATGTAATGTCAAGAGAAGGGGCCTTGGATCATCTAGTCTAAATGCCTCATTTTACAGAGCTGAAATTCGAGGTCCAGAGAAACTTCTTCCTTAATTCTCTGGAGACAAAATTTGAATTCTTGAAGAGGAAATTTTTTTTAGCAAATGAAGGCAAAGTTTGAAAAACAACCACCTCAGATCTCCCAGATAGATGAGATTCTCAAGCACACTCTTTTGTTCCTGTTTGTCCAAAGCCTGACCCCATTTTTCTGGTGTGGCCCAGAGCCTCTCTTCTCTGCAGGCTAGACAGTGGTGGATGCCCGACCCCTCCACACTTGGGCACCAGCTTGGTAGGCGCCGGCATCCCTGCAGGGTTGGCCCTCTCCTTATCTGGTTGATGTCAGCCATACTGTGCCAGTACTTTGCAGACTCTGGCCAGGGGGAACCTAGCCTGGCCTCTCTAGTCCATTGCATGGGGATGTCTCTGCTCTGGGGGCC
The DNA here is from genome assembly GCA_028658325.1 of Potorous gilbertii. NCBI lineage: Eukaryota > Metazoa > Chordata > Mammalia > Diprotodontia > Potoroidae > Potorous > Potorous gilbertii. Next base: position 260,454,299 of record CM053770.1, read on the forward strand.
CTTGAGGATTCCCACCTGCCCGGCAGGCACCGCTCCTCTCCATATACACTCACACACTGGCCTCTGTCTTGGAGGCTGGTCTGACTGTCCTTCCTAAGAACCCTTCCCTACCTTCCTTGCCTCAAGCCTGTGTTTCTCAAGGCTGGGTGAGTCTGCTCAACATTGTAGGCAGGCAGGCAGCAAGAATGTTTGAAGTACTTACTGTATGCTGAAGTCTGTGCTCAGTGCTGGAGATACAAAGAAAGGCAAAAACACAGAAAGAGCCTCTGCCCCCAAGGAGGGGGGAGGGGGAGCGGGGTGGGGGAGGAGCAGATGATACATGAAATGCCTAGAAATGCCCAGACAGAAGAAAGGGCCCCAGACAGTGGCTTGGGGTACCCCCCTTTAGGCACAGACGAGGAAAACCAGGAAGGGGAAGTGCCCCCCACACCCTGAGGGTAGACAGCATCCAGGAGAGGGAGGGGGCAATGAGCAGCTGGGTGGCAGCTTTGGAGAGAGAAGGTCCCGTGAAGGGATGAGGGTGGGGACCATGAGCCAAGGGGAGGGAACTTTGGGGCAGTGGCTAATGGGGGCAGTGGATTCCAGGGATGGTCTTTTAGAATGGATGTGGCAGTAAAGTGAGAGAGAAGGGGGCAGCGATGGAGGGGAATTGGTTAGAGAGGACAGGTGAGATGGGGTCCCAAGTACATTAGAGGGGTTGGCCACCTGCGGGAGGGAAGGAGTGATTGTGAGATGAGGAGGAAGAAGAGGAAGCCCTGGGCTAAAGAGGAGACTGGAACGGCCACTGCGGGGCAGAGGGCAGAAGTAAAGAAGCTTGTGTCTCCCTGCCTCTGCCCCACACCCTCAGGCCTCAAACCCAGGCCAGTTTGAGAGTGACAGTGACGTCCTGTGGCAGCGGGCCCAGCTGCCTGACACCGTCTTCCACCATGGCCGTGTGGGCATCAACACAGATCGGCCAGACGAGGCTCTGGTCGTCCACGGCAACGTGAAAGTGATGGGCTCCCTCATGCACCCTTCAGACATCCGGGCCAAGGAGCATGTGCAGGAGGTGAGACCCCATAGCTGAGCTCCTGTGGAGGAGCCCAGCGAATCCAGGTGGGTCAGAGAGGCATTGGTGCTTAGTGCCCTGCTTCCGCCCTCCAGGTGGACACCACCGAGCAACTGAAGAGGATCTCCCGGATGCGGCTGGTCCACTACAGCTACAAGCCAGAGTTTGCAGCCAGCGTGGGCATAGAGGCTTCCCCTGAGACTGGTACGGAGCTGACCTGGCCTGGGATGGGGCTGGGGGGAACAGTGAGGCACACCGGACCTGGCTGTAATTCTTGGCACTTACACTCTTGCCAGTGTGAGCTTGAGCAAGACTAGAAGTCTCAGTTTACCCATCTGTCAGATAAGAGGACTAGAAGCCTCTGAGGGCTTGTCCTCGTCAGGATCTCTCTGCCCCTGCCCTCAGGCCCTCCCTCATAATTCCTGTAGCTTTCCCCCTGCTGCCCCTGGCTGACCAGAAGCCCTCATCACCAGGATTGCCCCACAAGATGTTAGTAAAGTTCTCTAGTGTCTAGTGCACCTGGCATATGGCTCCCTCTCCTTCCTCTCCCTCACTCCCAGCCCACACACTTCAGGATTCTCCCTTGTGCAGGGGTCATCGCCCAGGAGGTGAAGGAAATCCTCCCAGAGGCCGTGAAGGACACTGGAGACATGGTCTTTGCCAATGGGAAGACCATCGAGAACTTCCTGGTAGTGAACAAGGTCAGTAGGTGCCCAGGCTGGAGGAGGGCAGGGAGCTGGTGTCGTCTCCTGGGTATGGCTTAGACCGCAGCTGCCTTGGCTGGCAAGCCCTCCCTGCCTGAGGGCATGGGCATGGATCTGACCCATTCCTACAGACATGGCAGGAGACCTGGGCCCAGAAGGGTCCTCAGGGCCGGGATCAGGGGCTAGAGAAGTATGCCCTGAAGGGGCCCTAGAATACAGAAAAGTCAGAGCTAGAAGGGACCTTAGAACATGGAGTGTCAGAGCTGAGAGGGGCCTTAGAATATAGAACTTTGAATGTCAGAACTGGAGGAGGCCTTAGAACATGGGATATGAAGATCACATACTGGCCAAATTCCTCATTTTACAGATGAGGAAACTGAGGTGCAGAGGTAGGTGAATTGACCAGTCCTTGACAGAGCTATGGTTTGGGCTGGCCCAGGTCCCCTGAATGTACGGTCGACCCCCCAAGAGGGAGGGCATTCAGGAATGAGCCCTGGCTAGGGTGAGTGCCCACCTTCTTGGTGTGCATGGGTGCCCACGTGTCTCTGGCCAGGAGCGGATCTTCATGGAGAACGTGGGGGCTGTGAAAGAGCTTTGCAAACTTACGGACAACCTGGAGACACGGATTGATGAGCTGGAGCGCTGGAGCCACAAGCTGGCCAAGCTGCGCCGGCTAGACAGTATGAAGTCCACAGGCAGCTCCGGGGCCTTCAGGTGGGTCTCTTGGGGCACTGGGGCTCGGGGAGGCAGGGAGGCTGGGGCTGTCCTTGTCCAGCACCTCCTGACCCAGCCCCTCTCCCCACAGCCAAGCAGACAGCCAATTCAGCCGAGCTGGGAGCGTCCCCCACAAGAAGCGGCCCCCTAAGATGGCCAGCAAGGTGAAGGACCAGGAGGGGAAATCTAGGGGTCTCCCATGCCTCTTTCCCCCAGAGGGCACCACCCCAGCATGTCCTTCCCATGACTCTCCTGGTCCCCTTCTGCTTTGGAGTCCCCTCCTCTGGACTTCTCATCCCTGCATCTCTGTGCTTTCCCCTCCAGGCTCCCTCGGGGGTCCCGGACCAGGCCTGCATCAGCCAGCGCTTCCTGCAGGGGACCATCATTGCCCTGGTGGTGGTCATGGCCTTCAGGTGACCACCCCCTCCCAGCCAAGGGCGACCAGCAGGGATGTGCTGGAATGGACAGCAGCCCCAGATGTGGCCCCACAGGCCTGACTGAGCTTTCCATCCCAGGGATTCTGAGAGAGGCTCCCCTAGAGGGGGCTGCCAGCTCAGGCCACGTTGTCTTCCCTGGAGGATGCTCTCCTGATCTCAGCCTTCACTGGCCCCAGAGGGCGAGGGATGGGACACATAGGGCCTTGGTGTCTTGGAGGGTCCTGCCCAGGGAGGGGAGGCCTGGCTAGTGAGAGGACCCAGCAGCTCATTGCTCTTCTCCCTTCCCCTCTGATCGCCAGCGTGGTGTCCATGTCTACCCTGTATGTGCTGAGTCTGCGCAATGAGGAAGATCTAGTGGACATGGATGGGTATGTCCCCTGGGGGCCCAAAGTCATCCTCAATAGGTCCTTGATCCTTAACCCTATAACTTGGGGTGGATAGGGAAGACAGGCCCAATGGGCATACGGGGGAGGGATGGCCCATATGGGTGGTGGGCCCCCAGTCAAGTTTGCTGAGGGAGGCTTTCAGGGGGAACCTGTCATGGCAGCCTTACGAAAGGGACCTTGTGGTTTGGAGGCTTGGGGAACCACAGCCAGTTTTTCCTTGGGGGAAATATCACTGATGAGAAGGGGAAACTGAGGCGTGGTGAGGGGAGGGCAGCCCTTCTACATGGAAACCTTCCTCCCTGCCTTCTTTGGGCCAGGCCCTGGGGCTGTGGGAGGGGGAGGTGTCTGACTCTTCTCTCCCCAGCCCTTCTTGAGGGGCCTTTGCGGATGAGGGTCTTCTGTTTCTGCCTCTCTTTGGCCTACATTCCCCCTCCCTCTCCTCTTGTCCTTAGCTCTTTCGCTGTGTCTACTTCCTGTCTTCTGGCCCTCCTCCGGCCCCGGGACCCGGGGGGGAGTGTGGCCCTGTGCCCATGGTATGTGACTGCCCCTGCCTTTGTTGTACCCCCAACCCCGGCATGCCGGGTACCCCTTTGTCCAGTTTCTCCATGGGTCCTCCCATCCCTGTTTCCCACCTCCCTTTTTTCCTCTTCTGCTCAGCTAGGGCAAAGCCCTGGGTTCAGAATCCTGACTGCCCAGTCTCCTACTTCCTGCTTCTGCTCTAAAGATCCCTTCCAGGCAGGCCATCTCCGGCCCCCCTGCTGCTGCCTCAACATCCCTTGGCCCCTCCTGTTTTTCCTTATCTTCCCTAACTTGGCGCTGTCAGGTCTTTCTCTCTCATACCACTGCTGGGCCTTTGAAGCTCAGCCCCTGTGTTCCCATGGCAGGTCAAGTCAGAGCTATGGGACCACTCAACTCCGCCAGTCCCCAGCCTCCAGCAGCCCACCGGACCCCCAGCCCTCCCACCAGCCCGGTGCGTCCCCCCTCACCTTATGGGAAAAGAAGGGACGACTGGGGCCCAGGGTAATGCGGGGCTAGACAGCTAAAGTGCCTGGAGTCAGGAAGACCCGAGTTCAGATCTAGCCTTAGACGCTTCCTAGCTGCATCTAGTCACTGAACCTCTGCCCGCCTCAGTGTCCTCAGCTGTAAAAATGAGGGTCATAGTAACACCTGCTGACCAGGGCTATTGTAAAGATCAAAGTGCCTGGCACATAGTAGGTGCTCTGTAAATGTTAGGTATCATTCAGGCACAGCCTGACTCATCTCTCCTCTTGCAGCCACAACTGGCCTGCCTGAGGCTGCCCCCACCCTTACTGTCCGTCACTTGGACCTGTGCCTCAGTCCTCCCTGTCCTGTTGTTTGCTGCTCTCTGCCCACCCCGAGCCCCTCCTCTAGTAGGAGTCCTGCCCCTCCTGCCCCTGGCTCCACTGCCAACCGCTCAGGTATGGGGGAGATGGGGGGAGGGGCGGGGAGAGGAGGGCAGGACCAACCCAGCCCTTCTTGGGATGCCCTCAGCCCGCTTTCTCCCTCTGTGCAGGCCCAAGCCAGACCTCGCTGCTGCCAGTCACCAGCATCAGAGCCAAATCTTGGGGTCTTTCGGCCAATGGGATCGCCCATGTCAAGCCCCCTAAGAGCCTGGAGCCCCCTGCCAGCCCCTCGGCCCCTTTCACTGGCATGCAGGGCAAGACCAAGAACGGCCCCAACCTGTCTATCCCTGCTCGTGCCCGCCGTGGGGTCCCCCTGCCTAGCCCTGCTACACCCCCACCTACCCGCCCTGGTGGCCCACTTGGTAAGGATGCAGGCCAGCACATCCGTTGGTCTAGCGAGCCAACCGCCTATTTTTCTTCCCTCGTATCCCTCTTTTAAGAGGTGGGAGGGATCCTTAGCTGGCCTTGGGAGCTCAGGGAGTGGGGGGAGGAGGGGCCCCGAGGAGCTGGCAGCCTTCCCTGAGGCCAGCCCTGGCCCTTCCCGTAGGTACACGGCCCTTCCTGAGCTCTATCCAGGTCCTGGAGAACTCTCTGTCTATCACGCGCCAATACTGTGCTCCAGGTGATGCCTGCAGGTGAGCAGGGGTTGGGCTTCTCTCGGATGGGGGTGGGGAACAGACTACCAGGGACCCACAGGGACTACCTTCCTATGCTGGGAGTGGGTAGTTCACAGGCCACTATCTGTCCTCCTTGCAGGCCAGGGAACTTCACCTACCGAATTCCCATCAGCAGCAACACCCCCCTCCACCTCAGCCTTACCCTGCAGATGAAGTATGTTCCTGTGGGGGTAGGGGTGTGGGGAGGGGCTCAGGGCTCAGTGAGGGAGGGGTTGCCAGTCGAACCAGGGTTCAATTCCCCCCCTCCTGCCCCTCTGTCTCTCCCCAGCTCCAGCTCCCCTGTCTCGGTGACATTCTGCAGCCTGGTGTCTCAGGAGAACCCATGTGAGGGGGCCAGCTTTCCCCGCAGCCTCCAAAGCCACAGTGACACCCAGGTAGGGGCCGGTCCCAGGGAGACCCTGAGCAGAGGGGGCACCAGCAGGGCCGGGGTGGGGGAGACCTGGGAAGAGAGATGGCAAGTGTGGCTGTCTCTGGGGTCTGGACAAGGAAATCAGGCATTCCGTCCCTTGGCAAGCGTTTCTGAAGCACCTGTGCGCCGGGCATTGTACTAGACCAAAGGGAGAGAGGTGAAGGGGAAGCGGTTCCAGTCCTCAAGACACATGCATTCTATAGGAGGAGATACAGAGCAACAGAAAAGTGATTTTGGCAGCTGGGGCTGCTTCATATAGAAGGCAGCGATGGAGCGGATGTTTGAGGGAAATGCCAGTTTGACTAAAGAGGTTGAGGGGAAGTGAGAGCATTTGTCAAACATGGGACTCAGCCTAGGCAAAGACTTGGAGGTGGGAGATGGAGGTTATGTCCAAATGGTGGTGTGTCCAGATGACTTGATGAATGAAAGAATGAATGAATGAGAAAGTACTTACTATGTGAGAAGCACCCTCCTTTGCCCCCATCTTTGCCCTGGCCATCCCTCATCCTAGCCAGCATTCCTTGAAGCCCCCTTTCCCCGAGCCATGCAGGGAATGGCACATGCCCTCCCCTCTGGGCTGCCTGGGGTTGGTTTGTATGCACTCTGTATTTTATGGTAGCTGGGTGGTGCATAGTCAGCAAGACCTGAATTCATATCCTGCCCTCACTGCTTCCCAGCTCTGTGCCTTTCCCTTCCTTTTGCTCACCTATAAAATAGGCTAAGAACTGCACAGATCCCCCAGGGATGTTGTGAGGCTGTAGTGGGTCCTGTAGATTCGGCCATCGTCTTCAGCTTGTGTAGATGCCCCTAGGGTTCTATCTGTGGGTCCCCAGGGCCTGGCATACAGTATGTGCTCAGTAAATACTGGATCAACAGATGGGCTGCCATTGTCATGATTAGCTCCCAGGCTCCCTTGACCTTCAGCATATCTGGTGGCCTCAGCTTCCAGAGGCATGGCTGGACAGGAGGTGTGAGGACTTGTGCCAGGATCCCAGGTCAGGAGTTCTGGGACCGACCTTCACTCTCTCCATCCCTTCTCCCCAGGGTACCTGCCACCAGTGGCCTGTGACCATCTTGTCCTTCCAGGACTTTGTGTACCACTTCCGAGTGGCCTTGCTGGTAAGTGCGGGCCTCCTCCCCAGCCTCCCTCTACAACCCCCACTCCATGCCCAAACACAAACTGGGGGGCTTTATGATCCAAACTCTGAGGCTCACGGGAGGCCCCCTGCTTCACAAAGGGCTTTGCCCAGAGCTTGGCAGACAGCCAGTGCCTAGTGAATGCTCTTGAGTTGAATTTTCTAACATGGTGTCAAGGAATGGCAGGGAAGCTGGGCCCAGGAAAGAAGACCTGTAGGGTGGGCTCATCTTGTGGGGATCTGCCAGGCAGGGGAAACTGAGCTCAGCCTTGTCCCCTGCCCTTCTCTCCTAGGGTCAGGCCAATTGCAGCTCAGAGGCATCCACCCAGGCCATCACAGACTATTTCTTCCACTTCTACCGCCTGTGTGACTGAGCTGGGCCCTGTGCCGCAAGGGCCCCCAGCCCCAAGGGTGCTGGGGCCCCTTGAAGCCACACTGGATGTGACCTCTTCTCCCACACTGGATGTGACCATGTTACACTGGAGCAGGGTGGGGGGATGGTGACCCTGCACCCACCCTCCACCCCTTGGGGCCACTATCTGCTTGCCCCGTCTGACACTGTAGCTCTCAGGGCACACACTGGAATTCCTGCTGCAAAGACTAAAGCTGGGGGACTAGACCATACTGGAGAAACTGGAAGTCCATACACTGGGGTTACTGTCTCTGAAGCCTGACTGCCCTGCCCCTCTCCCAGACCCAAGGCCCCCTGACCCTGCTGGCAGCCTGCAGACTTTCCCCATCAGGATGGGGACCAACCAGCTCTTACAGACAGTCCAGATGTGACTATCGGGGGCCTCACTGGCCAGGTGGCTGTGCTTGTGAACTTCAACCATCGGTCACTGTTGTAATCCAGTGAGTTTTTGTTTAGCAGATGGGGAGAGCAGGAAGGGGGAGCTGGAGAGATGGTCGCAGCCCTTGTTTCATTACTATTAGGAGCTGATCACTCACATGCACTTGGACTAGGGCAGACCTGGGCATGAGAAAGCAGTTAGACACCATCCCCCCCATCCCTGAGGGTTATGTGTCCATCAGGGCCCCATATCCCAAGCCTGGCCTAAAGCCTTCCACTGCCAAAGCGGTCCTTGGGCCCTCCTCTCAGGACCTCTCTCCCCCCAGCTGCTGGACCTCTTGTCCCTGAACCCCAAAGCCTGACATGGGGGGCAGAGTTTACAGGGAAGTTGCTATAGTGCTTCCCTCCTGTACTGGGAGGGCTTCTGTGTGCCCTTAGAGAAAACAGGAGAGAAGGGAAAGCAGCCTCCCATTCTCTTTCTCCCGGGCCCGGGTGGCAGTCTGGCCTTGGTCCCTCCTCCACATGCCTCACATTTGGTCACCTGGACGATTTCACAGCAGGTGCTGTTGCTCAAGAATGCCTTTGCACTTAGGGATCTCAAAGAGCTTATCCCAGGAAAAGGTGAAGTTTGGGGGCAGGTGTCAGCAAGGACCTCTCATCCCAAGGGGCCTGACTAGTCTCTCCTGCATAGGATTGAGATCTGCTCCTATCACAGAGCAGAGGGATGAACTCTATAGGAAATCACCTGCCCTTCCCTCTGTCCCTGATATTGGGGGGCAGCCCTGCTTGGTGCCTTAGAACCATTTCTCTAGTCTAGGAATTTCCTGTCCTGCCCCAGGAAGAGTCTCTCTCCACTGCCCCCAGGAGGGAGACGGCACTCTGCCTTGGTCAGCAGCAGGCTTTGGGCCAGTCTGTACCGGGGTGGGTGTGAGAGGACAACCAAGGCCTGAGCCAGAGAGGAAATCCCAAGGGGGCGTTCATTTTGGACCAAAGTTGCCTTATTCCCGAGGGAGGAGAGCCCCCCATTCTGGTGCTGATAGGCCCAGAAGCAACCCCCATCCCTGCCAGCCATGGGCATCAGAAGAGCCCCCGAGACTTGTTTCTTTAGCTCCTTCCCCGATTCCCTCACCCCTGCTGTAAATAAGACCCCTTGGCACTAACTGTCCGCTTGCTCTCACCCCCCCCAACCCCCGCAGGCCTCCGGCCATGCCCATTTCCCCATGTTAACCACCCTGTGCCCCACACCCTCCTCTCCCCTCTCTCGGATTCATATTTATATCGTGCTAAGTCTGACGGTGGGACGGGAATGCCCCTCTCACTCGGTTTTCTGTTGGCTTGTCCATGTAGACCGTCCTTTGTTCCGGAGGCAAATATACATATATAAATAAATATATAAATACTGCTTTGTATCCAAGCTTGTGGCCTCAGCTCTTCTTGAACCCTGACCCCTCCTGGCCAATCTTGCCAGAGAGAATCACCTTACCCCATCAAGCCCCAGAGCAGGGAGGAAGAGGATCCATTAGCAATGGCGGGGAGGAGGGAGATCTTGCCCTCGAGCATATTCCAGATTGTGGGGCTTGGGAGGATAATTAGTATTTTTTATTTTTTTTTATTAATTTGTTTTCAGTTTTCTACAATCATTTCCCTAAGTCTTAGATTTTCTCCCCCTCCCTCCTCTCCCTTCCCGAGATTGCATGCCATCTTATATGGGTTCTACACATACATTCTTATTAAACACATTTTCACATTGGGCATGTTGCATAGAAGAATTAAAATGAATGGGAGAAACCACGAGAAAAACTGTAACAAAACATAACACAAGAAAAAATATTCTCTTTTATTCTGCCATCCAATTCCATAGTTCCTTCTCTGGATGTGGAAGGCATTTTGCCTCGAGTTCATTGGGAATTATTTAAGTCCTTGCATTGCAATGAAGTACTAAGTCTACCAGAAAAATTCCTCGCAGGAATTGGTTGTTGCTGTGCAGGAAGTTCTCCTGGTTCTGCTCCTTTCACTCAGCATCAGTTCATATAAGTCTTCCCAGGCCTCTCTGAAGTCTTCCTGTTCATCATTTCTTATAGCACAATAGTATTCCATTACATTCATATACCACAGTTTATTCAGCCATTCCCCAATTGATGGGCATCCCCTTGATTTCCAGTTTTTGGCAACCA
>CM053770.1:260464697-260564697 GCA_028658325.1 Potorous gilbertii
TGGGGAGTCTGGAAGAGGGGAAGGAGGATGAGGCAGGATGGGGCTGCCCTGCACAGTCCTGGGGAGTCTGGAAGAGGGGAAGGAGAATGAGGCAGGATGGTGCTGCCCTGCACAGTCCTGGGGAGTCTGGAAGAGGGGAGGGGAGGGTGAGGCAGGATGGGGCTGCCCTGCACAGTCCTGGAGAGTCTGGAAGAGGGGAAGGAGGACGAGGCACCCGAGGCAATGGCCCCCAGCGCTCCCAAGCGGAAGGGGCTGCAGATTTGGTTTGTCAGCCTGTGTGCTTCTGAGAAACAGACTGGACTGCCGAGGGGACTCCTCCCAAGAAGGTGATGGCCGTGGGGAGGGCAGTGGCAACAGGAATGATGATGAAGATGATGAAGACGACGATGACGACGATGACGATGACGATGACGACTGTGATGAAGATGATGTGATTGCAACAGTAACGACGGCAATTATGGTGAAAATGACAAGGGTGATGACAATGCGGATAAGGAGAACGGTAACAGTGACAACGATGACAACCGCGGTAACTGACCACAGTAACCATGACAACGGTACAAATAACCACGGTGATTGTGCTGAAATGCTAATGACAACGGCGCTAATGACAGTCACAGGGATGGCGCTAACAGGGATACAATCACAATGGCTGATGACTATGAGAACGCTGGTCATGGCACTCATGACCACGACCACAATGATACTCATGCAGAAACAATGGTGGGGGCCGACAACGCGATGACGACAGCCCCAGGACCGCTCGATGCCGCACTGCAAGGCCCCGTCCCTGGAGCTGGGCCACCACCACGAGCTGTTCTAGTCCTGCCCTGCTCCCCGTGACCCATCCTGGAGGGATCCGCCACTTCCTTCTCTAGCCCATTTTATAGAAGGAGCAGCTTGGAGGCGCAGTGGATAGAGCACCAGGACAGGAGTCAGGAGGACCTGAGTTCAAATCTCACCTCACACACTTGACGCTCACTAGCTGTGTGACCTTGGGCAAGTCACTTAACCCCCATTGCCTCATCCTGATGCATATCTGGTGATTGGATTCAGATGGCTCTGGAGGAGAAGTGAGGCTGGTAACCTGCACAGCCCTCCCTCATTCAAAACAAAGTCAAGTGCAAGTCCTGTCATTATCTCTCTGATGGCATGGTCTTCTTTGGCCACAAAGGACAAACACATTTTACAGATGAGAAAGCCGAGGCAAACAGGGTGAAGCGACTTGCCCAACGTCACTCAGCAAGTCGCTGTCCGAGGCCAGATCTGAACTCAGGAAGAGGAGTCTTCCGGATCACAGGCCCTGCCTCTATCCTCCTTTTGTAGATGAAAAGACTGAGATGCAGGGGTTCAGGGACTTGCCCAAGGTTACACCTGGAACAGGTGGAGGTCTTTCCACAGTCCTGCCCGGCTACCAAGAAGTGCTGGGGCCAAATCCAAGCCACTTTCCCAAGCCCCTAGGGAGGAGTTCCCCACCCCTAGCCTGGGGCACCTGCCCTCTCACTTCAAGGACTCCCAGTTGCCTGGGCCTGATTTTCCCCCTTCTCTCTTTGCCCAGAGGAGGCTTTGGGGCAGGAAGAGGAAAGAGGGCCAACCCTCCTGTGCTGCTGCTTGTGGGCTGCCCTGGTACAAAGGCGTTGATGTAACTAAGAATTTCGTTGGAGTGGAAGGTCCCTGAAGCTCAGAGAGGTCCAGGGCCTCCTCCACAGGGCCAAGGTTGGGCCACGAGCCTCCTCTCTGGGGGGCTGGGACCCTTGGTCTCTTCCCTCGATCCTCTTGCTTGTTCAGGCTTTGCTTCTGCCCCGTATAATGAGCCAAGTTTCCTGTGACCTTTCTGAGGCCTTGGAAAGGAGTGGATATGTAGGTGCTGGGAATCCTTTGGGACAAACAGCTCAGAAGTTCTCCAGCATGTGCAGGACACAGAGGGAATTAAAATTAAGAACAGGAGCAGCTCCCTAATAGATCAGTGGTCAAAGTCACTTTTCAAAAGAAATATTAACTATCCACAATCATGTGAAAGAATGCACCAAATCATTAATAATTCAATTAAAAAGGCGGTGAGATTCCATAAAGGCGATAAAAGAGGGAAATGGAAATTGTGGGAAGGCCCCTGGTGCACTGGGGTGGGAGCTGTGATGCCACCCGCCCTTCTAAGTCTGCCATTCTAGTCGGGACTAGACAAGAAGTCACCAAACCGCATGCACCAGTGGGCTCTGAGATATCGCTAGGACCCCACACCTGAGGAGGGTCAGGGCTGAAGGGAAAGTGGATTTCTAGGAACCAGTTTTGTGATAGCAAAGAGATGGGAGCAGAGAAAGTGCCCACAGGATCAAGAAGCAGGGCAGCTCCCCATGGTCCAGGTGGGCACAAGGATAGACCAGCCCATAGTAACAGGCTAGGAGCTGGGGTTAGACCTTCCATTAGGAAGGGCCTGTCACTTATTATGCTGTGAAGAAAGATAAATAAAATGGATTCAAAGGGAAACCCAGGGACCCTGAGCAAAGTACGAAAAGCCAGGTGGGAGGGGAGATTGATGGGTCTGAGGAGGGCAGGGGGCTTGGGGGAGGGAAGGGGAGGAGAGAGGTCAGTCCTGGCCTGTTCCTTCATTGGTTCTGCTTCACTTACAGTACAAGGAAAGGTTCTATGGGGGACAGGGGAGTCATTAACAAATGACAACAAGGTGGAAAAGGAGAGAGGGAGAAAGAACATTAATAGAACATCCTTTAAATGGTTTAAACAGATATTCTTTCTGCCTCAGATCATTGGGGTCCCAGGAAGGAGGCTGCCTGGCAGGGCTAAGGGACAGAGCCTTCGGACCCCCGAGTGAGCTTGTGGCCTTGCTCTGGGCAGCGGCTCCTGTTGGCTTCTCTAGAGTGGGGGGCCAGGATCCCCCTTACCTTGTTAAGTCCCTCCATGACCACATAAGGCAGGTGCTCATGGAGCATGGCTGGAGAGATGATCACTTCATTGAAGGCTTTGTTGTCTCCCCAAATAGCAAAATATGTGGGCTCTTCCTGCTCACAGCAGCTGGGACAGACATACAGACATTGACAGGGAAGGGAAAACACAGGGATCAGAGACATGACCTGACTCTGCCCCCTTTCCCCTCCCCTCCTCTTGCTCCGTCCTGTGTGGGCCCTGAAGGTTCAAAGCATTCCCAGGCTAAGCGATGCCTCAGTATCACCAAGCCGTGACTAGAACTGAGAGCCCTCAGGCTCAGCTAGGATCACAGCCAGGTTCCAGTAACCCTGGGTGTGGCCGCCACACTCAGGAGTAGATGGGCCCTGGCTGCCGCAGCCTTCCTTGGCCACATGGTGCCCCATGGTACCTACCAGCAGTGCTCAGCTGGGTGGTTATGCACCACATGAATAATGCGGCCTGGAGGGTACAGAGGCGTGCTGGCTGACAGAGCGATGGTCAGGTCGCTGGGGTGGGTCCACAGGCGGTTGCTGGCCATTGTGGTCACTTCAGCCTCCTCTGGCAGCTCCGACTTGGGGATGCACTTGGTTGCCCCAATAATGATGCGCCACTAGGTTTGGGAAGAGTAAACTGAACAGTGGCCCCAAAGGGGCAGGGGTATCAGGTCCTCAAAGGAAGAGGCGGAGGTAGGGTGTGGTGGTGAAGGGAAATCAAGGCAGGGCTGAGTAGTGGGTAAGCAGGAGAGCTTAAGGGATGGTAGGAAGCCCCTCCCATGGGAGCTAACACTGCTGCCTCTGGCCACACTTAGCAAGCTGAGAACTGGCGGCTGCCCTTGCCAAGGCTCTCCCAGGGCTGACTGGTTCAGTCATTCAATCATTTCATAAGCTTTTATGAAGCACCTACTATGTGCCAGGCTTTGGGGAGACAGAGATGAAGCGGGGGAGGAGGTTTGCTTTGGCTTCAGCAGCCTCCTAGGCCCCAATTGGAGAGTACCTTCTCGTGTAGCCCTGGGGATGGGGTGCTGACCTCCCCCCTTCCCCCGAGGAGATGGACTCCCCCAAGGCTGGGTGCCACTCAGCCCCGAGCCACAGTGGAGAAAGCAGATGTTAAAATGGGCTGCTCCTGGTAGCCTGAGACCTTTCTGTCCTGCCTGAAGGACTCCAAAGCACTTTCCCTATAATGAGCCTATGGGCTAAATTGTACAAATCTCATTGTGCAGCTGGAAAGGCTGAGGCTTGAAGAGGTTAACTCACCCACCCCAGGCCACACAGTTTGTGAAGAGTCAGAGGCAGGATTTGAACCTGGGTTCCCTACTCCAGCAATGCTTGGAAAGGGGTTCAGTCTAACCATCCCTCCAACCTCCCTGAGGAGGGGGCCTCCAGCCTCCACTAAAGGCCCCCTCAGCAGCCCCTGCCTGTCCTCCTCCTGATCCCTGCCTCCCTGGGACTCCCCTCAGCCCCAGCCAGGACTCCTAGGACCAAAGAGGACAAGTCTAGAACTGTCAGTGACTTGGAACTAAACCTGCTGTCCCCCAGATCTCCTCTCACTGGGGCTAAATATCACTAGCCCCTTTAGCTGAGCCTCCCATGACGTGGTCTCCCTCCTCCAGAGGGCAAGAATCCAAAATCCCAGCTTCTTTATCCATAAAATGGGGTATTTGCTCTATTTCCCTCACAAGGTAGATGTGAGCAAGGTGTCTGGTGACGCCTGGATTTCCTCCTTGCCTCCCAACATAACCCTTGGGGACCTGGAATACACAGGCCCCAGCTCTGGCACAGCTGTGGGACACATGGCCTTCCTGGGGGCACCTGCTCACTTTGGGCTTGGTGCTACGCTGCAGGACGTCCAGTAGCTGCCTTCGGAATCCTTCAAGCTGTGACAGGCCAATCCTGATGGGGAAAAAAGGAGGCTGAGCTCAGTCCTAGGTGACTAACTAGGTCCCAGGGTGGGGGGCAGAGAGGGGCAGAGTAGGGAGTGGGGAGGGAACCCAAAGGGAGCTGGCCTGAGGTCAGGACCGGCAGGATGAGAGTCAGTGCACAGGGTGGGGTGAGATGGTGACCCCCTCAGGAGGCCTAGGCCTGCACTAGTGCCCAGAGAACATCTCAGAGGGCAACAGGGAAGAAGATGATAGGGAGGGGCCAAGTGCACTGGGCACTGAGCAGAGGGCAGGGGGAAAGTGAGAGACATGGGGACAAGCAAGGGCCTGGGAGGCCAGACTTGCCTGGGAACCAGGTCTTTGCCCAGGACCACCGCAGTCACAAACTCCTTGGAGTATTCCATGGCATCCTCACTGTGAAGGAACCCACCACCCAGTCAAGGACTAGGCTGAGAACCTCTGGTCTTCCCAAGTAGCTCAGCCATCTGGTGTCCTTTGCCAGGTCACCCCCAGTCCTTTCTATCCTTCCCATATCCTCCGCAGCTGACCTAGACTCCCCACCCTCAGATGTGACCCTCCTGCTGCTGCGCCATCCATGCCCAGACCCTGCCTCTGGGGCCCCTTCGGGCCCCAGGGCTGGGCTGTTCTTGAGTCATACAGCATTCTACTTGCATCTCTCTAACATCCTCATGGAATGCATCTTTTTTTTTCCCCTGGACTTTTGATTGTACACGTAGGGAACTTATGGCATGGAAACCCAAGGCGATGGGCAATTTATCTCTAGCCTAGTTTCATACATCGCCTGGAACACTGGGAAGTGAAGCGATTTCTCCCAGTCCCACAGAGAGTGTGAGTGTTGGAGGGAGGATTCAACCCATGGCCTGAATGTTCCAGGCCTGAAACTCCAAGGCAGGCCTTGAACCTGTTAAGTTATGCTACTTCATAAGAATATAGGATAAGGGGAGACTAGGGGATGCTATGGTGCACAGAAGACCTGAGTTCAAATCCAGATTGACATTTATTAGCAATGTGACCCTGGGCAAGTCACTGGACCCTGCTTGCCTCAGTTACCCATCCATAAAAGGAGCTAGAGAAGGAAATGGCAAAACACTAGTTTCTCTGCCAAAAAAACCCCAAATAGGGTCATGGAGAATTGGGTACAAATAAAACGACTGAACAACAAAAAGTATTATATTATGTGTGTGTGTGTATTTACACATCCATGTCTGTATGTATACACACACACACACACACACACACACACATGAATGTAAGGTTCTCGAGGACAGAAGTCATGTCTTTTCCAGACTCTTTTTCTCATCTAGGCCTGCCTCAGTGCTTTGAGTATGGAGGCCTGTGTGCCAAAGGCTTTACAAAGGTGTGAGCATTGTCTCCATGTTCCAGATGAGGACACTGGGGCAGGCAGCACTAAGGGACTTGTCAGGAGCCACACAGCCAGTGGGTGTGTTTGGTCTTCCTGACTCTGGGCCCACCAGTCATTTTCTCATCTGCACACCTACCTGCCTGACCCCTGAACAGTGGACTGGACTCAAGGACAGTGGTCCAAAGTGGGTCGGAGGTTGCTGCTTGGGAAAAAGGACCAGGCTCCAGAAGCCGAGCTTCCTTCTGGCCTCTGGCCAGGCTAAGCCTTCTCCATCGCCCTGTTCCCCACCTGCCATCCCTGGGGATCAGGAGGCAGGTGACTCTCCAGGTTTCTGCACATCCGCATTCCCAGGGCAGCCGCTGTCCCCGCCAACCTCACAGGAGTACAGATCAGGCCCAGGAGCCCAGGTCCCTCTATGGACTTTCTAAGCATCAGCAATGCCTCCTACCTTCCTTTGCCAGGCCTGAACTCCCAAAGGTGTGCCCCAGACCTCCCCACCAGGCCCCAAGATCATGAAGGCCACCTCATTCCTACCTCAGCAAGCCCCCTGGGGGGGAGTAGGCAAAGCACTTGAGAGTTGGGTACTGAGGGCGCAGGAGGAAGGAGAGAATGGCAGCAGTGCCCGCCCCCAGAGAGTGGCCCACCACAATCAGGCCATAGTGCTTGGTTCCTCTGCCCTGGGGGAGAGAATTGAGTTCAAACACCTTTGGCCCCTCCTCCACTAAGCCTGCTCCCTTCAGGGGCTGGGGGGATGGATGTGATACCCACAGGAAGCTCTCCCTCAAACCACCAAGGGATGAGGTCTGGAGAAGTGGTTGGCAGGGGAGCACCCTTAGGGCCCAGGAGATTTGGGAGGTTTGGGATGCCCTGGTGGAGGGAGGAGCTGGTAGCCCTTTCCAATGGCCTTGCTCCTTCCTGGACTGGCTCAGATGGAAAGGACTCACCAGATCCCGCCCAAAGGCTTGAGAGAGGACCATCTCTTGCTCCAGTTTCTTCTTGATGTATTCAGCAGAGAGGACCATTCCCTAGGAAAAGGGAGGCATGGGCAAAGAAGCCCCTCCTTTGACACCCATATTCTTCTGGGGCCCAGAGAAGGGCAACAGGCCTCTACCCATTCACGGCCAACAGGATGGGGAGAGACGTAGGCAAAGGTCACCAGAAGAAGAGGGGGGCACTGTACTGATCCTAAGGTCAGTGGGTAACACCAGCAAACCTTATCTGCTGACAGACAAGGAGTTCCTAAGGAGGGGGCCTCAGACAGTGACTATTTATCTCAGTAGAGTCCCCATCCCTCAGGGTGATCCTCCAGCAAAGGTCCCAAGGCAGGATGCCGAGAGTGGATAGAAGAGGGAAGGGGGAACGAGGCTTGACTGGGCAGGGAGTACCTTGTGTCCCAGCCACGTCCCATGGTGACCTTCCACTGGGAGGCGCTCTGCATCGCCAGTCAGATCCGTCAGGGCATCCTTGGAGGAGAGTCCAGAGCAGTCAGAGAGATAAAAGGAAGACTGGGGAGGAGGGGCTGGTGGGGAAGAAGACTCAGAACACCAGCCAAGGCATCAGATCAGGCCCCTGCCTTCCTGTGAGACCCGCCCAGCTGCCACCTCACCGGACCCTCCCCCAGGCTGCCTGCCCTATCTAGCTGCACCTTCTTTATAACTGTCTCATCTACACTAATCCACATCTTCCTTGTCTCGCCATAAGCAGCACTGCTTCCACATCTATCCTCGCATCCCTGGCACCTGGCACACAGTAGGTGTTTTGTGGCGCTTTGCTGGCTGAGGGGTTGAGTGGCTGAAGGGAAGCAGAAGGCTGGGGCCGTGTACCTTAGGGGACAGGGTTCCTCGGATACTGATCACCACCTTCTTCTTGTCATGGTCAACAGCCACATAGAAGGGTGTCTCATAGACCTAGAAACAGGGTAGGGTCAATGAGTCAGGATTGGGCGGCTGTGGTCCTCTTTCGGCAGAGGCCAGTGTTGGGGGAAGCAGCAAGGTCCCATTCAGTCTCCAGATGCTGACCCCCAAGGCTGGCCGGGTTCTCCAACGTGCTCTCAAAGCTTGGTCCATCCGTTGGGGCTTGGCCCTTCCCCAAAGCAAGGAAAGCCAGACGCTTGCCAGCCATCCCCTCCTCCCAGACTTGTGCTAGTGCCTCCCCCCCATGCCCTCTTCTGCTCCTCGGGCTCATCTGGTCTGTTCTTCAAGGACTAAGTCCTCCACGAAGCCTTTCCCATCTGACCAGCCTCCTCTCATCTCCCTGTCTCAAAACTCCTCCAGCCCTTCTGGTGTGTCCCACACATTTCACACTTTGTTATCT
Organism: Potorous gilbertii; assembly: GCA_028658325.1. Taxonomy (NCBI): domain Eukaryota; kingdom Metazoa; phylum Chordata; class Mammalia; order Diprotodontia; family Potoroidae; genus Potorous; species Potorous gilbertii. The sequence continues at coordinate 260,473,190 of CM053770.1, forward strand.
CCTCTCCTACTGTTCTCCCATTGGTGCCTGTGCAAAGCTGGACGTCTTCCACCAGCCTGGGAGGCAGATCCCGTCTCCTCCTCCTTCTGAACCCCCTCACTGCCTGTTGTGGGACTCGGAGACTGACTCAAGAAAGAGCTTTCTTTCTCGGCTCCCACAGGACGGGGAGCGGGGTGAGGGAGAGCAGGCAGGGGGCGCCTTTCCGCCACAAGGCTGGAGAAGTGGATTCAGAAGGCAAGGTGTCCCAAAGGCAAAGAAAGGGCTCAAGCTGAGAGGAGAGGGCTGAGGGGCGAGGGCCGGGGACGTCACTGTCCAGGGCTCTCACACCGTCACCTTCCTAGTTCTGACCCTGGTCACCTGGGCACTGCCAGGTTCAGAGGGTGGGGAGGGGAGCCGAACACCTCCACAACGTGCTCTCCGGGCTCAGTCTGACCTCGTGGATGTTGGGCTGTTGGGCCAGAGTGGAGGGTGTAGGGAGGCTTCCTATTTCTTCCCTGGAGCTAGGATAAAGCAGGGGGATCATTTGCTATTGGCTGGGGCCAGGGGGGCCGCCTGTATCCTGCCCTCTTACAGATCCCCCTCTTCCCCCAGCCCTCTCACCGCATCATGGCAAGAAGTGTAGACGATGTCCACTGAGCTCATGTTCTCGTCTAGGAAATGACGGCGGATGGCAATGGCGTTACAACCACAGCAGTTGTCCTCTTCGATGGTGACTCCAGGAGCAAAGCGAGGGCGAGAAGGGCAGAGGCAGCACCTGTGAGGGATGACCCAAGAGGTATGGGGGGGGAATAGAAGAGGCCTGAATCCACCAAGAAGTGCAGCTCTACTTTTGGCCACCAGAGGGAGCCAGCAGCCAACTGATTCCTCACCAAGAGCCCCAAGACCCTTCATGGGGCCTTGACGGGGATGGCTGGGGTTTTATTAGGAAGGCCTGATTCTGGAGTCTTAAGGAAGCTTGTCCTTGTTCTGAGTTAGCCCTGCACAACTCACTTTCCAGTTATGTGGCCTGCTCTAGGCGCTTCAGGGTCAAATCAAGTTCCAAGGGATATGGCAGCTTCCATTGGGACCATCTGGTTGGTTGGGGAAATACATAAGGGGCTTAATGTTAGGGATGTGCAAAAGTGGGCAGAGCCACTGGCAAGTCCAAGAGGGTGTGGTGAGAGCCCAGGGCTGGTAGAGTAGATTCTTAGGTCCTAATTCTGGGATGTTGACATGCCTGGCCATGGACTGGTGGGCACATCATCTCTCCCCTCACACTCTGCCCCTTTCCCAGCCATGTGGTCAATGGGACGAGAGATATAAGAACCAGTCTAATTCCACTTCCTTCACAGAATCTTGCTTGATTATTCCCCTGGGGGTAATGACCTTTGCCCTCAGTATCCCATCCCTGGGATTCTCCTATGCATTCATCACAGAATTTTGAGTTGGAAGGTACCATAGAAGTCCTCCCTGAGCAGAGGCAGAGACGTGGGCTGGCCATTATCCAGATTTCCACTAACGTCCTCCTTAGACACTTACTTATGGGATAACTCTGGGCAAGACATTTAACCTCAGTTTCCTCATTTGTCAGATTTCATAAGTTTACTGTGCAGAGCAAAGAACACATGCGAATTGCTTTGGAAACTTTAACTCTACATAAATATTCTTATCATCACTATTATAGATGAGGAAACCAGCTCCCCTACTGACAAAATGCCTTGATATAAACATACTTGTCCTGTCTTCCTCACAAAGCTGTCAGAAGAAAAATCTTTTGCAGATTCAGGACTTTGATCCCTCAGTGTCTAGAGAGGGCTCATGGGAGGGGGGCCTCCTGACCCTAGGCAGGGTGGCGGGGCATGGGAGGGGCAAAAAGAGGCCTCCACTTGGGTCATTTTTTATTTGTTCTCTTGGGGGGCAGTGAGTCACTGGCAAATGGTAGTAATTTTAAAGAACAGAAAAAAATCAATAAAACATCTACAATTTTTATTGGGGTGGGGGGGAAGTTGGCACACACCTCTACTAACCCAGGCTGAGGAATGCTATGAAGAGGAAAAGCTTTGTAAACGCCATTGGAGTCACAAGATTAAGGTCATGCTTTCAACTCAAAATTATTCAAATCTGGATAAAAACACCATCAGCGAGTAAAAGCTTGCAGTGCTCCGTCAGCCGCTACTTTTGCTGATACACGAATTAGTTTCAACAAAAAATAATAAAGTGCTTTATAAACTTGTAAAGTATATACATGTGCCCCATTACTTAGGAAGTCATCAGCAAATCCTGCCCTCCAACTGACGTCTTCTTGTTCCAGGTTCTTGATTCTACAGTGCTGCTTTTGGTTATTTCTATTACAGTTGTGTGTGTGAGTGTGCATGCACATGCACGTGTGCATGTGTGCGTGTTATGCATGTGTGTGTACATATGTGCATGCATGTGTATGTGCATATGGCATGGACAGCCCAGTCATATTAAGTTGGAGGGGGCCTAAGGGATAACCTGATCCAATCCTTTTGTTTTCGGCCCCCTGGGGAGGAGCAGTCAAACTCTTAGGTGGCTGATGGAGGTCCTAGTTGGGTTCTGGACCCTCCCTAGTCAGAAGTTAGATTCTACCTCGGTCCTCAGATGAGGGTCAGTCATGTGTGCTAGGCATGGAGGGCCAACTGGTTGCCTTTAAGGGTGACCATGTTGGGGTGGAGCGGGATGAAGGATGGAGAGACCCTAGCTTACATGCACATCCTTTCATCTGAGTGGGGAGGGGAAGCTTAGGACAAGAGGCTGCTGTCTAAGGAGAGCCTCTGGCCTCTGTTAGTTTCCCAAGTTTGGCCAAGGAGGCTGAAGAAAAACAACCTCTTCGGGTTCAGAGCTCCATGCGGGCATCCCTTTATCTGCAGCTGAACACCCTGGTCCTGCCCCATAGGGACTGAGGTTTCCCAGTCAGTCACAGGATCAAGGAATGTCCTAGCCATAGGGACTTAGCTCAGAGGTCATTTAGCCAATGCCCTGATTTACATGTGAAGGAAGACTCAGTGTCAGGGGGACTAAAGTCCCTACCTCCTTCCTCCTAGTGATGCTCCACCATCTTGTGCCCACCCTGAGTTGTTTCCTGCCAGGTTGGCATTTGGAACTCTGGAATTCAAGGTGGGAGAGGTCTCTTCTAATGGGATGAAGGCCCATTAGCTAGCCTCCTGCCTGATGAGAGCCAAATGGGCCTAAAAACTGAAAAATCAGTCAGCAAGATTCAGCATGCAAAGAGAGAGGACCAGGGCTGCTGGTTGCCCTGTGGCAGGTGCCCACAGGCCACAGAACCACTCATTGGCAGCAAGGGTTGGAGAGGCTCACTCTGCTCAAGGCTCCACTCCCCTTCTCTCCTCTGGTGGACTGTCCAGATCCACTGTGGCTCTAGCATTTAATATTCTAAGGTCCCTTCTGGCTCAGATATTCCACATTCTAAACTCCCTGACATCCTCTGCTCCCTGGTCTAAGGCCCTGCCCTCTCATTTTCTGCTTTAACATTGTAGAGGGATGGACAGTTGACTGATATAAATCCAAGAAGGGTGCCATCAGAGTGCCAGGCCTGGCACTTGGTCCAGGGTGGAGTACATCTAAGGCTTATGCTGGAGCCTGATGTGAAGGGGGCTTGAGATGCCGCCTTCTGGGCTGAGGACAGGGGTTAGGCAGCTACCAAGGACAAGATGCAGCTCCCAGGACCTGAGCTCTGGATGCCAATGAACTTCACTTCCATCACTCGATGCTAGAACAGCAGCCCAGGGACCTGTCCTAGTTCAGTGCCTTGGCTGCTATGGGAACACATGGTGTGCCTTGTGTGGGAGGAGAGAGTGTCCTGGTCCACTTAGGAGGGTCTGTCCTCAGCAGGGGGCAGGTTTGCTAGCAAGGGATGGGATGAAGGCAGGAGTAGGTCAAGGATGTGGTGTCCACAGAACCACCTGGAATGCTCCAAAGTGGGTCAGATGAGGGTTAGAGAGTTTAATATGAAGCCTGTCTCAGGGCCCTGTGAACGATGTCTGGGCTTGGGGATGTGTCTGAAAAAACGGGATTCACTGTGCTTATCGTTTGCTTGGTTCAGAAAAAGACCACAGGACACACTGGACTCCCTGAGGAGCGGAGAAGAGGACCAGGGAGGAATGGGGCAGAGGCAACAGCTCTGAGAAAGGACAAAGAAGAGAGCAAGAAGGAAGGAGAAAGGAGGGAGGGAAGGAGGGAGGGAGCTAGAAAAGACCAGAAGAGAAGGGGATGGGGGGAAGCAAAGCCAAGGGCCCACTGCCGCACACTTACGAGCAGGATCTGGCCAGCTGGCAGAGCCCACAGGCAGGTTTCCGCATCAGGTACATAGGCCAACCATAGGCGGCCAGGGCAAAAAGCATGTAATAGCAGACCTCTTTGTAGCGGAGCATCTCTTGCTGAAAGAGAAGAGAGGGCAGCATCAGAGAAGTGCCCTGGCCCTCCCGGGCAGCCAAAGCTGGAGCAGCAGAGGCCCTGGACTTGGCTTGGCTTCTCAGCCAGGGACGTGGAGGGCCCTGTGTTAAGAGGAAAGAGCTCTGAGAGCCGTCACATGGTAGGAGGCCTGAGGAAAGAGAAGGGTGATCCGGGCAGGCGAGACCCTAATTGCATTTCTTTAATTATCTCCGCAATGAGGTTGTAAATCCTACAGAGACTTGTCCTATTGCGTCAGTCTCAGGATTAACGGTTTGGGGACAAAGAAACCCTTTTTGCACCAGATCGATTTGGGTAACCGTGTTGAGGAGAGACAGACAGATCGAGACAGAGAGAGAGAACTCCCTGAGTGGATTCAAGGAAAGCTGCCTCCTGCAACCACTGCTGGGGGAAAGGTGTCTTTAAGGGGCAGAGCCCATAGGGGTCTAAAGCAAGGCTTCCACTGCTGCATAAGCAGGCCAAGGTGCCTCCACGGGGCCCCCGAGGCATGCAGCCTTCAGTTTCTTTCTCTCAAAAACAAGAATGAGCCCTGCTCCTTGGGAGGACAGAAACAATGGCTCAGAGGTGGAGGAGGAAACTAAGCCTAGGGAGGGTCTTTGGGGGACAAGGCTGAGCAAGTCCCTGGCTCAGCAGCTCCAAGGTCAGGGCTCGAACCCCTGTGATACATGGGCCTCGCAGAGAGGATGTGGGGAGAAGATAGCCTCTGGGAACAAATTTGTTATCTAAAGATGTAACTGGGATCCTCTTGGTTCTGTCCCAGGCCGGTAGCAGGTCTTGAGAAAGGCTACTGACAACAGGCTCAGCCACTTCCAACTTGCCAGGGAGCCTTGGGCAAGGGGAGAAGGGGAGAGCCTGTGCCTCCTTCAAGGGAATTAGTCACCTTGTAAAAGTTATAAAGAGGTTATTAGTCATCCTGTAAAGTTAAATAGGTAGCTCCTTAATGAGGGCCCTAGAGGGGTGGAAACATCCCTGTCTCCTCTGTCTGCTCTTCAGGAACAAGTGTAGAGAAAGCAATTATCAGTTCTGTGCGTGGAAGGAAGCTCCCAACCTGGGATGGTGCTGGCTAAGGGCCCGCCACATCACCAAGTTCCCAACAGACACCGTCTCTGGCAGACTGTCTGAGGGGGCTTGAGGGGCCGCTGTCCCCTGTGCTGGGGCACTGGGCATGGGAGAGGGTAGCTCTGTGGCTTTTCATGAGAAAATGGGCCAAGGCATGTGGGAGGTGGTCTGGGGGCAGGCCCGGAGAACAGGAAGGGAGGCTAGGAAAGACTGGACCTTGTGTAAAGCACCATTTGTGGCACAGCAGAGTGTCTCATGTCTCTGTCTCCCTGGTACCAGGACACTTAGCACACACGAAGGACTTCCTAAATGCCTACCGACTGGCTGCAGCAAAGAAGTATGGGCTTCAGGAAGCTGAGTTCCATCTTTTCTCATGGTCTTTAGTTCAAAAGGCCACAGTCTGACACAAGAGAATGTACCTGCAGGGCTGGGCTTGAGGAAGGGTGAGGGAGGCAGATTGGTTTGGGAAGCGGGGCTATGGCAGGCAGGGCAAGGGAGGAACCCAAGCCACAGAACAGACTAGAGATGGTGCCAATAAGGGAACCTTGCACTCCATCTGCGAGTCCAGTTTAGGGAAGGAGAGGGAAGGCACTTGTGAGGCATCTGCAGGTGAGGGGCAAGGGGCTGGCCATGTGTGCCCCTTGGGATGTTGCGGGGACTTTCTGGACTCACCGAATTTTTTAGGTCCAGGTACTTGGTGTTTCTGGTTACAGGCATCCCAGACAAGAAGGCCAAGATGTCATTGTTGGCCTGTAACAGACACATGCAAAGAGGGCATGGGTTAGATGTGCCCTCTGGACACAAAACCCTGGCTCTGCCACTGGCCACCCTGGGCAGGCTTCCAGCATCAGGAAAGGAGAGGACAAGATGCTTCCCCCCAGGCTCTCTGACAATCCATGAAGACTTCCTCTCCTCCCCAAGGAAAGGCATGGCCCTCTCCCACATCCCTGCTCTGTCACCTGGGCTCAGTTAATTAACTAGCCCTGTCTGAAGGATGAAGCTTTCAGAAGAGCACGTGGAAAGCCTTGAGAGACCTAAGCCCTTCAGTAGACTGAGGAGGCCCTGGGAAGCAGAAAGGCTCACTGGTGTTTCCTAGGAGAGCTGGGCCAGGGTTTGAGCCGAGGAACCACAGAGCTGGAAAAGATGTTGGGAGTCACCTAACATGACTGGGACCTCTGCCCAACAAGAATTCTCACCACACCATCCCTGAGGGAATCGCTCTAGACCATCCTGAGGACTGTCAGTGGCTGGGAATCTGAGGCAGCCAGTTCTGCTCTGTAGGGAGTCTGCCCCTGGACAAGTTAGCCTAGATCACCTTCAGGGGGCCAAGCAGAGTAAGGCCAGTGGAGAATCTTTACTCTGGCTCGACATCCCTGGAGGTGAGGGCTCTCACCCTTCCAAGATGTGGTGCCCAGAGTCAAGCCACCCACTGCTGTCTGGTCAGACTGAGATGGAATGAGGAAAAGAGGTCCCACTCCTTCCTCTTTGCCAGTTGCCAGGTTTCTCAGGTGGCCAAGGGTCTTGCGTTGGTCTCTGTGGCAGCCATGCCACACCACTACCTTAGTTTGAGCTTGTGGTCCCCTGAGGCCCCCCAGATCTTTTCACATCTATTGCTACCTAGCCTTTGTGAATGCTCAGCTCACAAGGGGAAACTGTCAGGGAGCCTGGCAGCAAATGGGGAGGGCAGGGTTCCACTGGTGGAGGGTGGGAGGATGGTGGGAAGCTTGGGAGGGCATCACTCACCTCATCTAATACCGCATTGCGCTTGGCTCGTTGCCGCTGCCTCAGAAGCACCAGTCCTGCGATTATGTCAGAGGGCACGATGTCGAGGTCCCGAAAAAATTCCGCAAAGAGGTAGGCAATCTCCGAGTAGGCATCCTGAAAAACCCACGGAGGGGGAATGGGAGCAGAGCATAGAAGGAGAAGGGCTACACGAGGCATTCATTTCTAAGGCCACCTCCTCCAGGAAGCCCACCCTGAGACTTCCTATCCAGCCTCCCAGCCACCTCAGGGGGGTCCTGGACACTTCTCTGGTTCTGCTGCAACTTTGATCTGCAGTCAGGTCTTGCCCACCTGTCCCTTCTGTCCCCTCTGCACTCACAAAGCTGCCTCCTCCCCGGTTCAGCCCATGGCTCATCCCCTGCACTGCTACAGGGGCCTCCTAACTGGATTCCTGGAGCTGCCTCTGGGCAAATAAATCCCAGGGGCAAGGACCTCAGTAGTCAGTAAACTCCAGTGGTTCTCTATTGCTACTAGGATTGGGTATCTAAAGTCCTCCATGACTGATCTCCTACCCCCTCTTCTGTGATCCAAATGCACAGTACACCAGTCATCTCCTTACTCTGAGCCTTTGTCCTGGTTGTCCCTGATACCTGAAGTGCCCTCCTACCTTCGCTGGCTTCCTTCCAGAAGGAGCTCTAACACCATCCCATGCAGGAGACCTTTCCTGGCCTTCCAGGGTGCCAGGCCCTCCCCTGTGAGATTGCCTTCCAATCCCCTGTAATTATTCCCCATCTGAAGGTGAACCACTGCCTACACTCTGCATAGGCACTCAGCATGTAGCTCTCTCTGCACACATCACCTTCCCCCAGCTAAACTGTGAGGTCCACGATAGCAGGCACCCTGTGGCCCCTCAGCTTTCCTAGCCGCAGGCGTGGCCCCCATCTTCCAGGGATCCCCAAAGGACATATCTGCCCCATGATGTCCAAAGTTTTGGGGATCCTAGAAAGATTCGGAAGGTCCCACCTTCAGGAAGCAGAGGGATTATTCTCCGCATCACCCCCACTACCCCTGAGCCCGAAACCACCCCTCTCTTGGAGTGGGCAGACACAGAGAGCCCTGCATGATCCAGTTTATCCTTCAGGACACAAATTCTACATCCTCCACAATGATCCAGGGTCTGCACTTTGGGTCTGGACATGAGACCTAGAACTGGCCAGTGGCCGCCATTGTTAGTTAATGGGTCAATGAGTTCTTGGCTACGGCCCTTGGACCCGGCCCAGGGCATTTCCCTGTCCAGCTCTGTCCCCAACTCCTCCTGCCCTGCACAGGAGCTGAGGCCAAGGACCAAGGACTGATGATTTAGGAGGGGCCTCCCTTGATCAGGCCAATGCCTCAACTCTCGCATCCATCAGAGCTTGAGGGATTGCTTGATCATTTAGATTTAGAGCTAAAAGGGGCTGTAGAGGTCACACAAGCCAACTTGGACAGAGGAAGAATCAAATCCTGAGAGACCTAGTGACATCCAGAGATGGTCTGGTTGTGCCCACAATGCCCTTGACAGTGGTTCCAGGGCCTCAGGGCACCCAAGAGGGCATTCATCACTTCAGGAGCCAGGAGACCTGCATTCCAGGCACAACCAGTCACTGTCTTTTCCTCTCCAAATGTTGTCAGGGGGAAGACTCGGTCCAAGCATGCTTTGAAAAGAGAGCGAAGGATGCTGCCATCACCACACAGCCAAGATTGGAAAGGGGAGCGATGGCAGCAGGCCAGGGGGCTCCATGGTGCTGGAATACCACCTCTTCTCAGTCTGTCTGGGGGAAGGTCTCCTTTCCTACATTCATCTGCCCTGCACTGACTCCATCTTCCGCAGGATTGGCTGGTCTCCTTTGGAGACTTTCCTTCAGCCCCACCTTGCTGAGCCTGGGTAGTTTGGCTGGGTTCCCTCCAGGCCAAGAGAAAGCTCCAGCACTGGACAGCCCACTCTCCAGCTGAGGACCAAGTCACAAAGAGGCTAACCAAGGGGGCTGCTCTCCCCTGCCTGGATTTACTCTAGGACCTCAAGTGTCCTCCTAGATCTGGGAAACTGACTCCCCAGATCACCAAGGACTCTCAGGTGAAAAGAACTCTACCACTGTTTTTAGGGCTTTTCTAGGTCAGAGAAAACTACCTTTCACTGGCTCCGTCACTAGCTTGTGGAACAAGCTGCTCTCCCTCCCTGGGCCTGTCAGTAAAATTAGGAGGCCTATCTCCTTTATAAGCTCTCCTGGCTCTGACCTTCTCTGTCCTGTGGCCCCTAACATTCAGGGTTCTACAGTCCCTACAAATTCTGACCTTCTAGGTTCTTAGGCTTCCCACCCTGATATACTGTGTTCTATGTCCTGAGGTCCCTCCTATTTCAGGGTCAAAGTACCTCGCCATTCTGACCCTCTGTATTTTATGCTCTAAGGTTCCTCAAAGGAGGTGCCAGACCAGGGGCCAGGAAGACATACATTCAAATTCAGCCTCAGACACTGATTAGTAAGGTGACCCTGGGCGAGTAACCGTGCCTCAGTTTCCCTTTCTGTATAATGGGGATCATCATAGCGCCAATATCTCAGGGTGAGAATGAGGAGGAAATAATATTCATAAAATGTTCTATAACTGACATGATTGGGAATGTGAGCTGGGCTGCCTCCCATGGCAGGTGAACATGAGGACCCTCGTTTGTGGGTTAAATTGTGGTAAGGACTCTTGGTAGTGTGCCCCTGGGTGACTCTGTGATATCCTGTTGTGTCACACTGCTGACTGTCGTTAGGGGCTTCCATGATAAAGGTTCCATGGACCCTCCCCAAGCCTTTGCCCACCCCCCATGTTCCCCCCCAAAGGCCAGGACAAGGGAGGGGACTTCTGGGGACTTACTGACTGGGAGTCCTTCGTCCGTGTGCAGCAGAGGAACACTTTGAGCCGACGAGACCAGCTGGTGGCCTGACCCTCTTCTAGGCGGTGCCTGCAGGTCAGAGGGAAGGAGGAAATGTCAGTAGTCAGACCCAGGTGGGGAGATTCCCAGGGAGGGATTGGGTGACTAGACCCAAGCCCGGGCCTCTCTGCCCAGGATGGAGGCTTGGAGGATGACCCTTCTTGGGAGGCACCTGCTCTGCTCAGACACTCCTGAGAGATCAAAGCAAAAGCACCAAGGAAACCCTGAGCAAAGGGGGCTATTAGCCTCCATCTCTAGTGGCTCTGGGGAGACACTCTGTTCTTGGTCTAGCCCCTGGCTTGGTGTGTTGGGCCAGTCCTCTCATCTCCTGTCTACACCATGGCAATCCTATAAGTCTAAAGGAGGTCAAGACCCTCTCTGATCCAGGGGTGTACATGCTGGTCACTCCAAAGAGAGTGGTGTCACCTTACTGCCCATCTCTACCCCCTGCCCAGCCACACAACAAGCTCTGTGACCTAGGAAGCTGCATCCAACCAAGGACCATTCACAATCAACCAAGGTGTTGCAGGGCCCTGATGGGGGCAAGTGGGTGGTCTGGAAAAAGTCTTGTCTGAAGGCAGTGAAACTCTCCTACTCTGGGATGGGAGGTTATGTACACCCGAGCCTCCTGGACTTTAGGGCACTAAATAGAAGGATCACCTCCATGTCATATGAGATGGGGAATCAAAAATATCAGGAAACTTGTTGGAAAGAACCCTAGGAGGTAAGTGACAGAAAGTGAGTCAGTGCCCATCTGATGTCACAGGCCCAAGGCCCCTGACTGGGGCCTCTAAGGGGTTAGCAGCAGCCTGCCTGCAAGAAGGAAAAGCTGAAGCAGGAAAGAATTTAAGGGCATAGCAATTCTGGGAGGGCGTGGCCAGAGCCAAGGGTTCAGAGGCCAGTCCAAAACGAAATGGCACCACTAGGACTTCTCTGGTTGGCTGGCTTTCGGGGAATGCTGGGTCAGGGAGCTCTGGTAGAACCAAGAAGTGACTGAGGTTGGTGCTTTCTGCAAAGAGCTACCCTGGTGGATATTAGAGTCAGGTTTTTGATGTATGTAAAGGGACTGGAGGAACATCCTCTGGGGTGTCCCCCTCGAGGGGCCCAAAGCCTCTCTAGTTCTTGGGCTCACTGCTTGGCTAGAAACACTGGGACTACTCGCCAAAAAAGAAGACATGGCCAGGCTAGGCTGCCTGTGCTAAACATTTCACTTCCTATGACCTGGGATCCCAGATCCCAGGGTAAATGATGCAGGGGTGGATTCCAGGAACTGGGCCAAAGGCTAGATCCTTGCACTGGGTTCCTGAAGTTCTCCATGGGACTACACACTCACCCTGAGGAAATCCAATGGGCACTGGGGAGGGAGGGGGGAGGGAGGGAAGTTGAAATTCAAAGTATTAGAAAGTATTAGAAATGAATGTTGAGAATTTTTATTGCATATAATCGGGAATTAAGAGATAGGGGTATGAAAATTTACCTTGCCCTGCAAGAAGAGATAGAAGATGGGGATAGGAGAAGGGTGGGGTGTGATGAAGGGAAGGGTACATTGAGGGAAGTAGTAATCAGAATGCAAGGTAGTAGGAAGCAGGGGGAGGGGAGTGATGGGGAGGACAATTGGACATGTTACAAAGTGAGGTAAAAGCAATTAGTATTAAAACAATAGACTGAAATAATTAATGAGAATAAATCAATGGCATCTTTAGTTTGGAGAAAAGAATTTCAGTCTAAATTTCTTAGAGGGAGATAACCTCAGGTAAAATTTGGCATTGATGGAAAAGTCCAGGTTTTAATGGTAAATTAGATTTTATGATTGACATTTAATCAGGAACTAGAACATGTATAGAAAGTCATGTAAGCCACTTAAGACTTGCCTCAAAAGATGTTCCTTAGCCAAAGTGAAACTATAATCATATTTGAAACCTGGTTATTGGAACTTGCCATTTTTAGATGCTATGCAACTATTAAGTGACTGCTCTTCTGAGTCTAACTCCAGGTATGGGAAGCAAGCAAGGCAGTCTGAGCCTCCAATCCATGATGCCAGTAAGCTGATGAGATGCTGGTATGAACTGCACAGGTGATCTCAAGGGCAGGGTGGGAGAGCGGCTGTTCAGCGTGACCTGAGGTGGGATTCTCCTGACTCAGTTCCCCACTGACACCTGGTAGACTTTAAGCCTGACTGAATGCAAGTGGAGAGTCTAATCCTGCCTGGAACTGATATGAAGCTGGGGAGATATTGTATCCCTGCAATGTCCTTACTATTGGTGGCAATTTCCTATAGTCAAAAGATTTGTAAGCTTAATACCAGATCTATTCAATTATAGATTATTGGGAGGGGAACATCCAAGGTTAAATCTAAAATGAAGCTATTAAGCTTAGGACTTTAGACCAACAACAATAAGTTAGGGTCCTTTAATAATATAGTAATACTGTGGAGACAATTAGGTCAAGAGCTTGTGAAGTTAGCAATATAAATATTATCTGTCTCAGTTGGTTAATATTAAAAAAAAATTCGTTTGTGGTCTATACTGTAAATGCTTTAAAAAGAAGTATGACCAAAAGTTGGAATTGCTTTATCTGTTATAAACTGTGTTAGAAATAAATAATAATAAAAAGACAATAAAAAAAAAAAGGAAATCCAGTGGGCATCAGTGTTAAGTAGTGGCCGGAGGCAGTGGTGGCTAGCAGAAAACTCCAAACCCACCAAAAAGCTTTCTAATTAAAATGACAGCAACCACAAAGCCCCCGACTGGGCGTGGGCAGGCAGGCTGTGCTTCTGCAGCCCCAGAAGCCATGAGAGCCCAAGGAAGGAAGAGAGAGCGCACTCAGTGGCTCACTGCCTCTGGCCCAAAGGCTGAAGAAGCATCACTACCACTGGGTGTGGCGTTCTGATTCCAAAGTACTGAGGCAGCAGAGGCAGGCCCAGGGACCCTCCCTCTTCCCTCTCCTCCTCCTTCCTCATCCCCTCCTCCATCCCTCCCCCTGTGGACGAGAGGGCAGGGGGGCCAGCAGGAGCTGCTCAGGCCTCACCGTCCCTGGGACCTCTGTGCAGCTGTGACTTCTAATATGCCCCCTACATTCTCTCGGCTAAGTGAGATTCCTCTTTGCCAGGGAACCTTGGGCAAAAGCCCCTTCCTCTGAGGAGCCCTCCTGGGTTAATCATCAGCCCACTGAACCCTCCTCTGTCTTGTTCCCTTGGCACATGCTCTACCTTGTTCATTTGTGTGTCTTCAGATATGTTCAATATGTTCTGGGACAGAAGGAGGGAGGGAGCCAGACAGTCTTGCCTCCCCTACTCCAGGTCCCTCCCATAGCAGAGGAAGCCCTTCCAACCCCTGCCATTTCTCTTGTCTCCTTCCTCTGAAGCCCCAGACCCAGGGCCCTTCACCCAAGGGGCAGGGGGCTCACGCCACTGGCCAGTCAGCTGACTGACCGCAGGTTGTATGTCCGGAGGTTCCGCTGCCTCCTCTTGGTGGCCCTCAGTTTGACGAAGGTGCGTCCAGTGGGGTCAAAGACGCACAGGACGGTGATGCAGACGCTCAGGATGACAACCCAATTGCAGACAACCATCCCTGTGGGTGGGAGAGAGGAGGTTGGGATTTGTCTGGGGGAGGCCTCTCTCCTTCCGCAGGGTGGGGTGGGAGTGGTAATGAAAGACCCCCTTCCTCCCCACTCCAGATTCCATGACTGTGAATAATCATGAGGATGGAAATATCTATGTGTCCTACAGAGCTCACACAGCACTTTCCCCAAAGCAATCCCATCATGGAGCTAGTGAGAGAATTACTGTCCTGTCCTGCAGTCAGAGACTGTGTCCTGATCCCAGAAGACAGAAGAGGTGGGGAACGACAGGCAGGAATAAGACACACCCTCGGTGGGGCTGGGCTGGCCTCACTGCCTCTCATTGCAAGAGATCTCCCAAGAGATCCTTTTTTTAAAGCATCAGCAAAGCATTTTTTAAAAAAAAAACCTTGAGGCTCAGAGAGGATGACTTGCCCAAGGTCACCAAGCATCAGAGGTGAGACGCCAATCCAGTGTCTTGACCCCACATCCCACCCTCCTAATGTGGTGCCCAAGGTCCTCTCCCAGGGTCCCCACTTCCATCAGTAAAAGGGCTATGAACTCGCTTACTAATGCTTGCTGGCTGACTGACTGCTTTAGGAAAGCAAATATTATCCATCTTGTACCGAGGAGAGGGAAGCTCAGGGAGGGCCATGTGGCCAGGAAGCATCTGAGGCTGGATTTGGGGTCAAGAGACCTGGATTCTAATTTTACCTTTCAGTCTGTACTACCGATGGGACTTTACTTCTGAGTCTCAGTTTCCCCCTTTGGTTTCTGAGGTCCCCTTGAGCTCTAGGTCAATCTAGATCTATAATTCTGGTCATCTCTGGCCTTTCCCCCCCCCCCCATTTAATAGTATTTTATTTTTTCAAAGTACATGTAAAGATAGTTTTCACTTTTATAAGATTTTGAGTTCCAAACTTTTCTCCCAACCTGCTCCCCAAGGCGGCAAACAATCTAGGACAGCTCTAAGTGTATGAGCGGACCAAAGGTGGGGCCTCTGTCCCTTCTCCAGGCCAGGCAGTCAGTGTGCCGGTGCCAAGGGCTGGGACATACCGAGGGTGACGTTCTTGGCGGTGACGTCATTGCAGGAGGTGTAGTAGTGGGTGAGCCATACGATGCCCACAATGGCATAGATGAACTCGATGAGGAGGATCGCTATGGAGAGAGAGGGACCAGCGTGAGCCTTGGGTACGGCCGAGGAGGGGATGGGCCCGGGCCACACACAGGAGGGCCTTACCCAGGCGCACGTAGAGCACATACTGCATAGATTCACGGGGCTCCGTGTACAGGATGCCGCCCCGCATACTCAGCCAGATGATGGCCATCTCAGCGATCATGCAGCTCAGGAGGATGCCCAGGTAGCCGCGGCCGTGGTCCACCAGGTTCAGGGAGCAGGCCTCGTTGGGATTGTAGGCCAGGCCGAAGAGCACCACTGAGAGGATCACAAACCTGCCAGGCATTGGCCAGGCAGTCAGCGGCCACCCGAGGCAGAGGGGCCCGGGCAGGGGCTCAGAGGAGGGTGGCTGTGTTGTTAGCTGCGGGGGCCAACCTCCTTCACTGACCACTCCATGACCACTGGGGCCACGCAGCCCTTTGAAGGCAGGTGCCAAGCTGGACCATGCCAGGGCCCATGCTTGGGAGTCAGTCGCCACAGCACCACCAGGGTTCCTGGGGCTACTGTGGGAGGGCCACGCAGCCTTTCCTTAAAGTCCAGGAAGCATCAGAATCTTCTCACTTTAGAACTCTTGGAGGACACATGGGGAGGATGAGAGGGTGACATCTTCATTACCCTGCATCTCTAGAGCTAAGGGGGCCCTCCAGGGAAGGAAGGGTGGCAGGGGGCTCCTGGGCTGCTTGGCCCCAACCCCCCCCCCCCCACCTCTCCATATCTGTCATGGTGCATGATGGGCTAGCAGAGAGGCCTTGGGCTGCCCCCTACTTACCAGGTCGTATGGAGGAGGAATAGGAAGATGGCTGGCAGGACAAGGTCATCGCTGCCCACAGACCAGCGCCGGCGGAACACCACAATCCCGGGCATGGCTAGCGGGTCTGGGGAGGCTCAGCAGGCTTGACGCTCACCTCCTGCAAGCAAGCAGAAGATGATTCTGAACATTACCTCCAGCTTCTGGTGTCCTCACAATCTAGGCTCCAAGGATGAGGAAGGGGATGGGGATGAGGGTGGGGTGAAGGTAGGGGTGGAAGGCAGGGACAGGGGAGGGGGTGGGGACAGGGGTGGGGGTGAGGACGAGGTAGGGGTGGGAATAGGAATGGAGGGCAGGCCTGACCAGGGCAGTCACTGTCCTGAATGACTCCTCCAAGCTGCCTCCTCCTCTATAGCTCAGAGTGATGGGCACAGAGGGCAAGGGTTCCAGGGAAGGGGCCTAGTCAGAGCCATGCCCTGCATAGGGGGAGGGAAGCTCCTCAGAGGGCCCCCTTTGATTTGGGGTCAGGAGGTAGAGCCTGACAGCAGGAGCAGAAGCCTCCATGGCTGGCTACTTTGATGATTTGCTGTGCATCCTTGGAAAAGTAGCTGTCCCTCTCTGATCTGAGGCTTCCCAATAAGACAGCAGCAGTGCTACTGTACCACAGAATCACAGGCTGAGGGCTGAGTGAGCCCCCTGGCACCTCTAGTCTAACTGTACCTGAGACAAGAGATGCCCAGATTCTGCTGGATTGGGTCGCAGGGAGGCGGAGTGGCTCCAGGGTGTTTCTGGGGCAGGCATCTGGATGGCTGACAGGGCCATCTCAGCCCCTCCAGTGGCACCTACTGTCCTGTACCTCTCCAAATTAGGCCCAAGACAAGCAGCAGGACAAGGGTAGAAAGGAAGACAGACTGGATCCAATTCGGATCCTAGGTAGAGACTGTAGCCCTTGAGCTCATAGCACAAGAGGGAAGCTGCAGTGCAAGGTGACCAGGGCTGTGGAAGCATGTCATGCTCAAGACAAGAGCTTTCCCAGACCAGGTCAGGAGAAGAGACCCTGGGGAAGGACCCAAGTGCCAACCGAGTCATCCAGGGCAGCCTGAGAGGCTCACAGGGCACTGCTAGGGGCAGTGGGTCCTCCTTCCCAAGGGTTGGTCCATGGAGCTGTCATCCCATGGCAGGGAAGCTGCCAATAACTCCTTTAGGCATTAGGGTCCCCTGGGTGGGCAAGAGGGCATGGGATGGGCAGTTGGCCAGCACCCCCAACCAAGCAATGGCTTCCCTCCCTACTACAGCTGCCTCATCTAGTCAGCTGGGGCTGTTCTCAGTGAGCCAGCGAGCCGGTGGGCAGGCTGGCGGGCAGGCGGGTGGGCGGGCAAGCCGGGGTTGTACCTCCCTCCTCCCCCAACCCCCCAGGAAGTGACATCATCCCACTCTCCCAAAGAGACTGAGAGTGGATTCTGGGAAGACAGGAGGATGGAGAGGGAGTGAGCTGGCATGGGAGGGCTCAGCTCTCCAGGGCTCTTTATCCCTTGTGGCACCTGTCCTCTCCAGCAGGATAGCAGGGGCACAAATGTGTGCTGATGGGGGAAATGGGATATCTGTGCCAGAAAGATGCTGCGGGGGGCCTCACTCCAATGGAGTCTGGGCAGTGGCAACATGGAGCTCTGCATCCTGCTGTGCCTGCCCAGAAACGGGGCCTCCCTGTACAAGTCCCAGGCCCCCCAGAGATGGGGCCTGGGCTACCTGGCAACCCGCTCCTGCAGTTCTGCACCCGGCCAGCCCTGGACACCACACCCACCAACCTGCCCCCAAAGGGGTGCGGAACTTCTAACTTCATGCACGCGCACACACACATACACACACACGCGCGCGCGCGCCCCCCCCCCTTCTATAACCACTGTTAACTTTATGTCTGGTCATTTTAACTCAGCTTCATGCAGTGGACAATAACAACACACTGGAACTCTCTCAGCATCATTTTTTCCCAAGGGGACCCTGACACTCACTCTGATCTTGCGGGGAAGAAGTCCTAGGGTCTGAGGAGGGAAAAATCACACTAGGGATTTCCACTAGCCTAGCTGAAGGGAGAGGAAGCTTCTGCCAGCCTCCTGCCCAAGCCCTGGCTCCTGCCACCCCCTTCTCCCCACAGCACAGGCCCTGTTTGGAGAGCCTGGACAGGCAGCTGCCAGAGGAGTGGGCATGCATCCCAAGGGATCCCCTGATACTGCTTTGTAGGGGAGACCCAAGGAAGCAGTGGAGTCTAGGAGCCCAATAGGCAGGTTCAAGTCTTGGTGCTACTCCAGATTAGCTGTGTAAGCTTCCAGTTCCCTTCTCTGCAAGGTGAGAGTGTTGATCCTAAACCCGATGGTCCCCTTTCCCCAGGATTGTGGGGCACTGATAAGATTTAGCAGGCCTGGGAAATGAATGCCTGGTAGTCATGCACAGCATGATCTGCCTGAAATGCCACCATTAGTGATGCATTCCTGCTACACAGACACTCCTGAGGGCCCACCTTCCCTTCCCCTTGCCTCAGTCCATCCCATTAGACACCAGACCTCCCTCTCCTCTGGCCCTGCGGAGCCCTCCTGGGCTCTGGGCCCAGCTGAGCTCACACCAGACACACCAGGCCCAAACGGGAAGGTATCTGTTTCCTGGCAGGTACCCTGCCTCATGTCAAAGTGAGCCATGGCTAAAGAGGGTGGCATCCCAGCCCCTAAGCTCCTGGCAGGGCTACCCATCTGTCTTGCTGCACCAGTCAGGGAGGCCCGGCAGAAGGTGTGGTCATGACCTGGGGCACATGGCTGGCTCCTAAGAAACCTAGGCTTACAGCTAGCAGCCCTGTGCCTGCCAGTATGTAGGGGCTGCCACTGCTCCTCCTGGGGATCCATAAACCTCGGAGTCACCATGGGTAAAGCCCCTGAACAGTGTTCTTGCTGGAACAACAGGCCTGGCATTTTCCAGGCCACGGTGGGATCTGTGATTTCATCTCTGGGCAATGTCTTGGGAGAGATGGGGGAGGAGGAGGAGCAATCACAGGGTCTGAGGATCTGCCCAAACAAGCTCCTCTCTCTGTGGGTGCTGGGCCAGACATGGAGGGGAGAGGCAGCCCCCCAGCTGTGTTTGCTACAGCGACACACACACTGTCTACCAGTCCCGGCTTCAAATGCCAGTTCCACCACTTCCTACACATTGGCAAAGTCACTCAGCCTCCAGAGGCCTCAGTTTACTCTCATCTGTAAAATGAAAGCCTTAACAACCTCTAAGGCTGAAGCCACCCCTCCCCCCTTCCCCCCCCCCACCTGTCCCGCACCAGGGTTGACCATCCGGTGGGGGCTAGCCTCACACAAACAGTGGAGAAGAAAGCGTGGCTGCTCCTCGAACGTAGTCTGAGGGTCCTCTCTTCCACAGCCCCCTGGAATTCCACATTTGGGAGCCTTCTCCCTCCAGGCTTATTTTTTTAAATGCACACACTTCAGGGATGGAAAATAAAAGTCTGGGCTGTGACCAGACTCCCCTCCTAACAAGAGGAATAAGGGTAAAACTGAGATCATAAGAAGGCTCCTGTTGGGGCTGGGAGACTGTCAGTCACTGACTCTCTGGGGCACAGGGTACCCAGGAGGGGCTGACCTGCCCACATCCACCCTAGGGAGGAGAAGGGGAAATAGAGGCACAGACTGGCTCCTTTCCAGTTCTGCTAGAACTGACATCTCCACCACCAGCACCATTCCTTTCCTAAGAAGGATTTATTCAATGCCACCTAAACTCCAGGCCCGGGGCTGGGTGCTGGAGAATCCTAAGATCTGAGACCTAGAAAGCAAACCACTGAGTACAAACCTCTCATTTTACAGATGAGGAAAACTGAGGCCCACAGAGAGCAGGACCCCCCAGAGCATTTTAGTATTAGGTGGGATCTGAACCCAGTTCTGGCTGCCCACTGGGTTGCTTCCACTGCTCTCCAGAAGGTCCCAATCCCATCACAGAAGGAAATGGGAGAGCTGCCCCACAAATCAAGGGAAACTGGGGAGGCTTCATCAAGGCACTGAGCCCACAGGGAAGCCGGGAAGGAGGCCCCACTCATGACAAACACGCAGGGCTTGGACCACTGAGTGTGCAAAGGCTCCACGCCAAGCAGAGACCTGTAAATTTGATCTCAGGAGCAGCCAGGAGGGAGCTCTCAGAGTGTGGGAAACCAGAAGTGACCCCAGTCAGACCTGTCCTCGAGGAACAGCATGCTGGTCGAGGTGCACAGCACAGGAGGTTACTGGACTGGCCGGGTTAGAGCAGGGAGAGAGTGTGACGAAGAGGGCCGGGGTAGCTGCTCTCCCTGCTGTTAGAAAGGGCAGATTCCAAGGAGGAGCTCTAGGTGCTCAGGCTGAGCTGACTCCTGGCTAGGCCCCCTTTTTCCCACTTCCAAGCCCTCCCTAGGCCCTGCCCAGTGTCTGTGGTTCTGGGAGCAGCATCTCTTCCAAGCAGAGACTTCTGGATTTGGGGGCTGGGCTGATTTCAAAGTGGGGGGAGGGGGGTCACCTCCCAGGATGCCACAGCACATGGGGAATCAACTCCAGGGAGTTGGGGACCTGGATCAGAGTGAACTCAGGGCCCACAAAAGACACAGGGGATGGGAGCAGGGGGTGGGGGGGAGATTCTCCTTCTCTCTCCCCCCTCTGACCTTGAAATTACTAAGTGGAGTCAAAAACATACCTCCTTGCTGGCACTCATGAGCCCAGATTGGCTGAGGTTACCAGGATTGGGGGGCTGGCCAATGGGGTACAGGAATTATAGCTTTCTGTCTTTCAATACAGAGGAAAAAAAAAAGAGGGTGCCCAGGCAGCAAGCCTCGCCCAGGCAACTTCCTATGGGGATGGGGAGGGGACTGGGACCACTGGTCATAAGATTTAGAGCAAGAAGAGTCCTTAGAGATCAGTGAGTCCAAATCCCCACTGCTTCCCTCCCACTATTTTATACATGAGGAACCTGAGTAAAAGAAGGTGAGTCATTTGCCCAAGGTATCACAGCTACTAAGTGTTTGAGGAAGGATTTGAATTCAGGTCTTCCTGACCTGTATTTGTGCTTGTGGTCACAGACACAGGTAGGTAATTCATAGAAGATCTATGCCAACCCCTGCATGCCACACTTGAAGAAACTGAAGCCCAGAGATGGAAAGGGGCCCAAGGTCATCCATCAAGTCAGTGACAGCCCCAGGACTGGCCTGGTCATCCAGGACCTACATCCATATTCATTCCATCCCAGCAGCCTCTTCTCATCCATTGGAGAGCTCCTGGGGCAACCCAAACTTCTGACCCTGACCCAGCAATAGTCAGTCACCCCTGGACTGGACTTGTCACCCGCTCCCTGGGAGGGTCACTCTAGGACTTCTGGTGAAGTCCACATATGAAGGAAGATGTATAACCTCTCTTCCAAACCTTCCCAATACCAGTGAGATGTTGCTCAATCAGGAAGGGCTGAGCTCCAGTTTCTCTTGCAGCTGCCCAAGATCCGGGCAGCCCCTGCTCCACACTCCCTTCCCCCACCCCTGCCTTGCTTGGATGGAGGATCACTTAATCACCAAACCCAAGGCCTTTTCTCAGGCCTCGCCCTTAACTGAGCTGCTGCATTCGACTGCTGACTATCCTCTCTCCTCTCTGGCTGCTCGTCCTCAGTCTCCTTTGGGGGCTCACCATCTCTACCCACCCCAAAACCGTGGGTGCTCCCCGAGGCTCTGCCTCAGGCCTTCTCTCCCTCTCTACTTGCTATTAGCTCCCACCTCTAGGCAGAAGGCTCCCAGGTCTCTATCCCCTCCCCCAGCCCCTCCCTTAACTTCTGGTCTGCTTCTCCAATCGGCTGTCCCACAGACATCTTCAGTCCAACACGACCGAAACACAGCTTGTTACCCTTTCCCTCAAACTTCTCTATTTCTTTTGAAGGCACCACCATCGTCCTGATCACTCAGGTTCTTGGCCTGGGGTTTAGCCGGCTCTCATGACATGTATCCACCCAATTGGACACCAGACCTCACAGTCCAGCCATCTCTCTCCTCACCCAGGCCACTGAGTTGGCCTCAGCCCTCATCGTTCCTCGCCCAGATTTCTATGATGACTTCCCACTGCATCTCTTCCCCTTCCTGGGATAGAAGACCTCTTCACCTCCCCCTCACAGAATCCCTCTTTTCTTTGGATACCCTCTGCTGGCAGGCTCCTCCCTCTCAAACCACCTTTTGTGTTAGAATGGAAACATCTCCAGAAGTGGAATTCTTTTATTCATTGTCCCTGTATCCCCAGGGCTCAGCCCAGTGACCAGCCCAGGGCCTTACACAGAAGAGAGTGACCAGAGGGCCCTTTCAACTCTCTATCCTACAGACTGACCTGGAGGCATCCACCACAGGGAACAGAGTGGGCCCACCATCAAATGGATATCCTTGGTTGGAACATGGCTATTCTTTCAAGATGGTGGGTGACGCCATCGTCTTGGGAACTTGTCCTCTTGATGGACAGGATCCCATAATGCTACAGGACAGCCTGTGAGGCCCAGTGGATAGAGAGAACCAGCCCTGAAGGCAGGAAGACCTGGGTTCAAGTCCTCTATGACAGACTGAGTATGTCACTCTGATCAAGTCTCTCAGCCACTCAATGCTAGCTAATAGAAGATGGACTTGCCCTGGAAAGAGGAGTTTCTTCACCTGCCAATGTGTCAGGTCATGGTAGAGAGCTTTGAGAGCACTGTATGAAAGATAAGAGTGAAGGAAAGCTGAGTGAAGACACAATCCCTTCCTGATGAACATCTTTAACTGTTCCACGTGCAAGGGCCTCTCTACTTTCCCTGGGGACTTTGTGCACATCATTTCAGCCTAGTCTCATGACATTTTGAAATCAGTAAAGTAGGTATTTTTCCCATTTTGCAGATGAGGAAATTCAGGCATAGAGGAGTTGAGAAACTTGCCCAAGTCAGAGTTCCAGGTGGGACAGGAGCCCAGACCAGCTGCCTTGCAGTCCAGTGGGTGGTCCACTGGCCCCACTGTCATCCCAATTATGATTTTTAATCCACCTAAAGTCCTTAGGACTCCCACTAACATGCTCCAGAGCCACTGAGGCAGTGGCATTAAACTGCCTAAAGGGGCCTATTTTCCTTCCCTTCTCTCTCACTCCACCTGCTCTTATGTGCTGGGGTGTACCAGCCTAGCCCAGCAGTGAAGCCAGGGTTTGACAGATACCAGGCCAGCAAGAAGGAGGAGAGGGAGGTGAGAGAGAGAGAGCAAGCGTGGGTTTGGGGCCGGGTGTGTTCAACCCAAGCTAGAGGCCTGAAAGCTGTTGATTTTCACACATCAGATGGGTTGGAGCAGAAGCTGAGCTGATCTTGCCCAGGGCTGGGTCCAGATTTCTGCAGGAGAGGCCTTTTTTTTTTTTTAAGAGTTCTTTAAACTCACCATGCCTCTAACCTCAGGAGGTAAAGTCCAGTAGGACTGCCTGTGAGACAAAGGTCTACCATGGAGAGCTCCAAACCACCCAGAGGTAGTGTCTCCTTTCTCTGGGACAGAGGACCCCTCCCCTACCCTCCAAGGATAAAGGCTGAGATCTTGGGCAGCCACCCCCCAAATAGGCCATTTTCAGGACTGGGTAGAAGGTGACTACAAGAGCAAAGGAAAGACTCCTAATCCATTCGGGGCAACACCTCTGAACGTTCAAGACCTTGTGGGCTGTCCCAGGCAGCTGGCTCCACATTCGCCCTCCCAAGGCTCCGCTTCTCTTTCTCACCACAGCTCTTGGGTTCCAAGCTTCTTGTTCTCACGCTAATTATTTTACATTTGTCTACACTGAACTGAATTTGCCATCTGCTGCTGGCCCAGTCAGCGACACCAGCCAACTCAGTTGGAATCTGGTGCTTTTGTTTCCTGATATTTGTTCGGAAAATGAGGAACATATTGTAGAGAAAAGAGAAGGGTCTAAGTGGTCCTCTGGTCCCTCCCCTGGAGACGTTTCTCTCCTCTTCTGCCTTCCCCCTCATGTCCTGGCTTATATGCTTGTGGTCCAGTTGGTTTCAAAAGGTTCAAGTATTTCCCATGAAGGGCTGTTCTGGTTCTGGAAGCCACTTGACTTGTTTTCCATCAAGAAACATGTTCTTGTGCCTTTTGGCCTGTTCCTCCCACTCTGAACCAACCTAACTCCTTTCCCATAATATAGATTCGGACTAACTCAATGTCTGTCCCAGTCAGCAGCTCTTTGGCCCAGTTACCAATCTAAAATCCTTTCCTCTGAGGCCAATGGGTTTCACAGAATCTTTGAGTTGATCAGGACCTCCAGAGCACTCTTTGGTCACCAGGCAGACCTGGAGTTAAGTAAGCCTCAGAGATAAGAACCTAGACTTAAAAGCACCTTAGGGAAGGAGGCTCCTCACTCTCCCTTGGTAACCATAAGGAAAGACTTGACTTTGTGAAACTTGATGTACTATGGTAAAATGAATTGCACTTTGAGGAGTCTGATCTTTCCTGGGGTGACTGAAAACCTACAAGTGTTTCTTCCATCCTTGTTGCTCCTTTGGAAGAGGGGAAAGGAATGAGGCACCCCAAATCCTGCATTCAATAAGGTGGCTTCTTGATTGGGCTAGAGTGAGCCTCAGAATGGAAGAATAAAATGAATGAACTCCTTCCAAAGAGGCAAAGTAGGATTGGGATTAAAGATACGATTTTCTTCTGGGGCCATTAAGGAAGTAGCACTAACTAGCTTCCAGCCCAAAGAGAATCTTGGGCCAGGCTATCCCAGGGTAATGTGAGTTAGGGATGGATTGAAATGCTCCTAGGTCTGGGTACCTTTATTTCACACAGACTTCTTATGGCCTTACCATGCTGATCATGTCTAAATTTGTCTTTTTCTTTATGAAAAAGTTCTAAAGGATGGACTCTTGATCTGAAGCATGTGAAAGAGGAAGAAGGGAAAGAGGAAAATGGACTAGGTAGCAAGGTACAAGAACACCTCCAAGCCAACACTTCACCAGGAGACATGCTGATTCTCTGAGAATGAAGCTGGGCTTGTAACAGTTGGGGCTGTGACAGATTTCTGCATCCACAGAGCACAGTCAGCTCAGTGAGCCAGAAAAGCAAAAGATATTAGGCATATTAGAGTCAGAAGGTCTAGGGGGTTTGGTGCCTCTAGAAAGTGCAGAGATCAGAAGATTGGAAAGTCTGAATGCACTGGTCATTTCAGAAAATTCTTCCTTATCTCTCATCTAAACCCTTCATGCTACAAACAGACCGAGACCATTTCTTCCTGTCATTAATGAAGACAGAAGGCACTTGATCCTCACTTCTTTCATTTGAAAAATGACAATGAACCTTTCTGCTACTTGTGGCGTTCCAAGATAAGCAACAACTTCCTTTGGGCTTCTCTCATACATCTTGCTCCTTAACTCCTTCAATTGCTGAGCTCTCACCTCGGAATTCTTTCCATGACCCTGGATCTAGACACAGCAAAAGTCCTTTTCCCATGCCCATCATCCCAGCAGTGTAGGCCCAGGGCCATTTCTCTACGGGCCCTTCAGAACCACACAAAGAAGTCTTCTCTTGGAGATCCAGCCAATCCTTTTGTAAAACATGAACAAACTGGTCAGTCCTCTTCCAAACCAACCTTCCCTGGGTCCTTGCAGCCTGAGATCTGCCCCTCAGGTCAACCTGGCCTCATCCCCCTTCCTCCCCTGACTGAGCCCTGCTGCAAAGAGCTCTTTCTCCAATCTAAGACATAATCACCTAGTGGGCCAACAGCCTTTGCCTTCACCTCAACCAGTACGCCCCCAGGCACCCTCCTCTTTCAGCATGTTCTGTTTCATGTCCTTACTCCTCTGCCACCCATGGTGGGGAGTTATCAGTCCTCTTTCATAAAAAACAGCTCTGCAAATGATTCCTCCCCAGATGGCTTAGCTTGTCTCTCTCTATACTGCTATGGAGTTAGTCGGTTCCCAGACCCGTATCTAAATTATTGGATCCTCACAGGATTTCTTCTCCTCTCTGAGAGCAGCATACTGTAGTGCATTGTCACCTGCCAGCTCCCCGAGGCAGATGTGAAGCAGATATACCTGACCCCATCTTCTTTCCCTCCCCCCAACCCTGGCTCCTTGGCATTAACCATCATTGTTCAGTCCTTCTGTCAGCTTTTTGGTCTGTCTGAGGGGCTGTTCAATCCTGCCTATTTGATTTCATTGCATGAGCAAGAGCCATGAGCAGCCGTGTCAAAAGTTTCACAAATACATGCACACAGTGGAGGGGGTGGAACGAGCCTCCAAGAAGACTATTTGCTCCGGCACCGCCTCGCCAGCCCAGAGCACATTCTGGAGGTTCAGCTGATCCGATTTCATTTGAACCTATTCCCTGGGGCCACACGGAAGTAGGGATCGAGTGTCAGAGTAACAGGAGCCCCTTCTATGGGGAGGATGTTTGCAGAGTCACACACATGGGAGGAGGACAAACACATCATGTCCCTGTAGCTGGAGGGAGTCTTCAGGACAGAATCCCAAGAGTGGTTATGGATGCCTACTGGGCAAAGGGTCTCCCCAGAGACCAAACTGCCAACCCAAGAGTCCACACAGACTCTGCCTGGTGCTCTTGCAGACTCCAAAGGACCACAGTGCATCAACAGATAATTAGAACTGAGAAGTTTGGAGCCTAGGATTAATTCCTGATTTCAGTAGATTTTCTTAAGGAAAAAAAAATCTATCAAGTTGTTTCTCTTTGTCTGGTTTAAAAATCAGTGTTTTCTTCTCATGTCTCTGGAATCTAGAAAGGTCTTCAAAAGGTCCAGGAGTCACTACCAGCTCATGCATCAAGGACTTGGTATGAAGACCACTTGTTCCTGCTGAGGTTCCTCCAGCTGAGAACTGTGATCAGATCCTCTATAGGATACAAGTACCTTTCAGCAAACCTGATATCTACAAACTAGGATTTGCAGACGGGGGCTGGTGGCGAGGGGGGGTTTCCTGGTGTGGCACCTCCCTTTCCACAGACCTTTCCAGGTCCTTGAAGATGGAATTTGTGTGTGTGTGTGTGTGTGTGTGTGTGTGTGTGTGTAAGTGTGCTGCCACCTTCTTTCCCTCCTCTAGCCTCCTCTGTCCAGGTCCCAGGAGCAGAACCCTTCCATGCCTGGACAGCTTCCTTCCCCAGCCTTTCCTTTGGCACATTATCTTCAGTCTGGCCTATCCCCAGCAGCGTGATCAAAGATATAAGGGCTCCCAATTGCTTCTCAAATCAAATCAAAACTCCTAATGATGCGCTTCAAGGCTCACACCAGTTGGCTGCCTCTGGCACAACTCCCCCCATTTTCCATGAAACCTCAGGCCAGGCAATGACCCTTTTCTTCCCTTGTACCTGCTTGCTCCTGCTCCCAAGTCCTGGCCCCTTCTCTTCCTGGGAGGGCCCTGCCATCCTGTGCCATACTCCCACCTTGCCACAGTCTTCTCAGAAGAGGTTTCTGTCTCCTCTTTCACTTGATGACCTTGTGCTGGTGGACAGATGCAAGCAGCGACACCTGTCACTATATCTTTGCTGCACATTCACTTAGGGCCATGCCATGGGGCAAGAGCTCAGATCCAGTGAGGCCCAGAACGGGGAGGCACAGCATAGGAAGGGCCCTGACAAGTCAGGCTAAGAGAAAAAGCATGGGGGCTGCCCTAGGAGCGAAGAGTATACAATCATGGCTCACAGGACAAGAGGGCTGGGAAGGGATCGAGAGGCCGGCCCCTTCCTGTTACATCAAAGGCAACTGAGGCTGGAGGGCAGTAAAGACTTTGTGACTAAGGCAGGATTGAAACCCCCAGTCCTCTGTCTCCAGTCCCTACCATGCGTCCACTTGCAGAGAAGCATGTCTGCTCAATCCAAGCAGAACTCTTTAACGATCTGTGCCATCCACAAGCTCAGTGCACTGCCTCAGGAGGTGGTCAGTTCCCCAAACACGGAGACCAGCTGGCCTTTTGTCCAGGGATCCCTGTGCTGGGGCCTGTCTGACAATCTGGAGAATCTGTGACTGGGAGGAGGCCCTGGGATCTGTATGAAGCCCCTTCATGTACAAGGAACCATCCTGATCCTCTAGGGGGCACAGAGAGCACACAGAGCAGTCCCTCCCCTGGGAGGCGGGGGCTGACATTCTCACTGCCTTTCCCTGTGTCCAGATAGGAAAAGGTAAGCAAGATTTCCTCTAATGTTCCTTCTGATGGAGAGATTCTGGGATCCAGTAAACAGGGCCAATGGCTCATCCCACAGAGTTCCCAACCCCTCCAAGCACAAGTACTATCTCCCTTCTTCTCAATTTCCTAGGGTTCCTTTACACATTGAGCACTCAGGACATGCTAACTGATTTCCCAGGAACCACCATGAAGGCAGACAAACTAAGGCTAGAGAGATCAGACTTGCTTTTGGCTCCACAGCCAATCTGCTACTGTGCCCAAGAAATCTGGTAGATAGTCTCTGCACCAACATCTGTGCCCAGAGGCCCTGGACAATAAGGCTCTGCCATCTGACAAGGCCCCCAGAGCTGCAGCCACAGCTTGCTGACTGGATAGGGCTTGGAGGGTGCCCAGGCCAGCCTCTCCAGCCCAAAGTGGACAGCAGATTTCATTTAGCACAGAAACTACCTGGGGCTTTGCAGGAGTGTGCCAGGGTCTCACACTGGCCTCCCTGGGGCTGGCACTCTCCACACCATTAACCACCGGATGGTAATGAATAAGAGTTGTCTCTTTTATGGTAGCTGAGAGGCCTGGAGAGAGCTTGGAGGGCTCCCAGGAAACTACAGGCAATGAGCCTTTTAATGGACAACTGCCAGAGCAAGGAAAAGTCCAGGACTCCAGGTGTGGGACCCCCCCCCATCCCCCTCAGCTGAGTCTGAGCCTGCATGGGTGACTCAGGACAAGGACTGGAAAATCATGTTGGGAGAAGGAGGTGCTGTGGCTGGGGTCTGCCTGCCTCACCTCTGCAGGAATGCTAGAAAGAACTCTCAGTAATTCACTGCTACAGGCAGTGCCCTAGATTGTGGGCACTGGAACTTCCTGGGGGCCCTGGCCCCCCAACCTGGGAGCAGCCCAGCTGTCAGTGCAGCACACAATGGGGAACAGGGGCCAAGAGGCAGATTTCAGTCCCAAGTAACACAAAACTTCCTCACTGTCCCAAACAGGACTGGGCTGCTTGCAGGGAGGGGTGCCCATCACTGTGGGTCTTTAAGAAGAGGCTAAATGACTGACCCTTGGCAGGAATGTCCAAGCAATGTCCTGGTGTGGGTTGGAAAAGAGGACCTTGAAGGTGCCTTCTGACTGTGAGTCTGCATGTGGCCAGAGACAAAAGCTTAGGCCTACCCTGCTAGCCCTGGAGCAGAAGCGAGGTTGCCTGGCCTAGGAAGGGACCTCCCAGGGGTTGGGGTGGTAGAACCCTGCTCTAACAGGCTATGTCCTAGTAAAACTTGAGCCCTGCAGCCCCTGCTCACCAGCTAAGGTCCCACAGGCTTCGAGGATGACAGGCACAGTTGTTCTGGCTCACTCAGCTACAAGAAGAAAGCCAGGCACAGAGGAAAGAACCCTGTGTTTGGAGTCAGATGACATGGGTACAACCCTGGCTCTGCCTCTGACAGCACTGAGGTGAACATGAGCACAGACCACAATGGCTGGGGTGGGTTGCATGGGTGACCCCTAGTTTCCACCTGAAGTTTATTCTGCCAGTACTACACAGTCCTGCCCCACGAGGTTGGCCAAAGCATTTGTCAGAAGCCCCCTCACCTTCCTGGGACACCAATGCTCTTGATGCTCAGACTTCCTTGACCCCATCTCTGATCTCTGGCCCTCATCATAACTGTGTGGGACCCATAAAGCATGAAATGTCACTGCCAGAGGGGCCTGAAGGGATAGCTGCCCCAAACCCTCATTTTACGGAGGAGGAAATGAAGGTCACAGGAAATGGGCCAGCTAAGATCATGAAGGCTAGCTGGCAGCAGAGCTGGCCTTGGGGCTCACCTTCCCCCACCTCAGCCTATGCACAGACCTGCTGTGGAATTTCCCAAATCCATCCAGAGGGAGTCTCAGCCCTGGCTGGACCTCCCTGCAAAGTACTCACATAAATACTGTCAAAGGCACTTCATCTCTAGGGAAACTGAGGCCTCAAGAAGTGCAGAGGATTCACCCAAGGTCACGAAGCAGTCACACGGGCTCCTCTCCACATGCCATGCTGCCTCCCTGGAGTGACCGTGATTTGCCCTCTGCCAACCTCCCCAGGATATTATGAGAACAAGTAAGATAAAACACAGGCTTCTTACAGAAAGGAAGACACTGTAAAAGTCATGCTAATGTCATTACTTCCCTTTATTCTGCCTCAGGGCCTTGGGGCAGGCTGGGCCTGCGTTCTGTCTCTGGGGGATGGGGACAAAGTAGGGAGGGGGGACTCCAGAAGCCCACATGTGACCCAGGTCCAGCTCTTGGGGGAGGCTGCAGCACAGGGGAGGACTTGGGCAGCCTGGAGCCTGTTTGAGAGTTACCACCCACTGCAGTCCATGCCTTCTGGCCCTGGCCATGGTCACACGTAAGGCACAGCTACTTCTCTGGGACCCCGGGCAAAGCGCTCCCCCTTGGGATCTAAGGTTGTCCAGGCTCACCTACTGAACTCCTTAGAGAGAAGAGGGCAAAGGCATCTCAGGTGGTATGAATTATCATTCCTGCTGCCCAGGAGGGAAGAGGGCTGTCATCAACAGCCACGAGGAGATGGCTGGCTAGTTCACAAGCCTTGTGGGTGGGGAAGCTGGGCACTCCCTGGTTCCCCATCTCTGCCAGATAGATGCCTGGCCTGGTCCACCAGGCTGCTTCCCTTGCCTTACTGAGTGAGTTGGCCCTGGGGTCAAACAGCTGCCCCCCTCCACCCTCCCCACTCCAACTGACTGGCCATAGGAAGCATTGTCTGAAGGGTCTGTCTGCTGCCACTGGACAGCAGGCTTTCTCAAGAGCCGGAGACAGTGGTCCTTTCTTTGCAGCTGGGCCCTGTCAGGCCTTGGTGGTCTGGTCTCTCCTCCCCAAATAAGCCCTGGAATGGTCAGAGTCAAGGGGACAGCAGAGACACAAGCAGAACACTGCATTCTGTTTTGCGAAAGAAAGGAGTTGCCCTAGCCAGGGAAGGAAGGACTTGCAAAAACAATCCATGTGGCTCCTTTGCTCCCTCCCCTCCTCAATTTAACCTGGGGAAAAGGTCCCCTACCCACCTTGTGCAGAGAAACCTCCCAGAGAATGAAGGGCAGATCTTAACCCTCCCTGCTTACAGAATGTTGTAGTTGTCTGGTGACATCTCATTCACCTCCCATCATGCCTGAGGGGTGCAGAGGCCATTCAGCTGGGCAGTGCTATGGACCACAGCCTCCACAGCCCCTACTCCTAGAAAGAGCTGAGTGATTTCCCCTGAAATGAAGAGGGGACCTTTCCTGTCCCCAGGGGACAGCCAAAGCCCGATCACCCTGCAGCAGGGCCATGCCTTTACCTATGTCTGCCTGCCCTGCTGAAGTCATCAGATGGACAAATGGACACCAGGTCTATGGTCACATGAGCTCTCACTGTCTGCCAGCTTCCAGAATTTGACAAAGGGAGAGGGGACAGGAGGCTCAGCAGCACACACAGCCGGCCGGGGCACCAAGACCCGGGACAAGGGAAGAAACGGATTCAAGAGCCCTAGCTGATTTCCTCTCCAAGAGCATGAGGGGAGATTAGCAGAGGAAGCTCTGGCCAGGAGTAGGACTCGGCTGCTGCTTCAATGGAAGAAGCCTGTGTGTGAGAACCAGTCTGAGCCCCAACTGTGAGCAAGTTCATGCCTGCCATGCAGCCTTAAAGGCACCTTTGTAACTCCCCCAGCTCTGCTGCCCCACCACTCTGTCCTGTGGGAGACAGCTCTCACGTCCCCCGGGGCTCCTCTGTCTTCAGGCCAAACATCCTGTCCCTTCCACTGTTCTGCTTAGGACACAGACCCAAAGGCCCCATTCTGGTGGCCCTTCTCTGGCCTCTCTCACGCCCGTCCACATCCTTCTAAACTAGCGGCCCCCAGAACTGCAGACGTGGTCTGAGAGGAGAGCCCAGAAGGATGATCTCCAGTCTTTCCCCAGGCAGTCCAAGGGGGTTTCTTGGTTACTACATCTCCCTGCTGCCTCTGCAATTACTAATCCCTCACTTACCTGGGGATTGGTCCAGCAAGGCCCCTCCCATCTGGTATTTATAAAAGTGCTTTTTTTAACTCAAGTCTAAGCTTTCCCACTGATCTCTACAGAGTTCTTCCTTACTCGATTTGGCCCAACAGAGACAATTACAAAAGATAAAACAGATAATTTAATTACATGGGATTTAAAAGATTCTACATAAACAAAATTAATGCATTAAAGAATAAGAAAGAAAGCAATTGACTTGGGAAAATATTTGTATTGAATATTCCTGATAAAGGTTTATATCCAGACCATTTACATAACTAGCAGAGATAGATAAGCCCCTTCCCCAAGAGAAGGGCAAGAATGAAGAATCACAGACGATGAATGACCATAGGTTTGACTGATCAGAATCCCTAACAGAAGAAATGCAAACCAATACAACCCTGAGGGACCTCGCTCATAGTAAATAAACAAAAATGAGAAAAAATGGGAGAAGTCTGTGTCCATGGAGCTGTGAATTACTACCACCATTCTACAAAGCACCTGGGAATTATGCCAATACAGGGACTAAGGGGTCTGTCCCCTTAGACCCTGAGATTCCACAGCTGAGCATGTGCTCCCAGGAGAGATCCATAAACACCAAATCTTTACAGCAGCACTTTCATGATGGCAAAGAACTGGGAAGAAAAGAGATGCCTGTCATTGGGCACTGACACACATTGTTAATTACATTATATAAAGAAATATGGTTCTACTATAAGAAATGATGGCTGTGATGGCCACAGAAGACAGGGAAGACTTTCATGAACTGATGCAAAGTGAAACAAGCAGACCCAGGAAAACTACCTAAGAGAACATAAAATAGAAAATTACTGAGAACAAACCTGACTCCAAAGAAGAGAAAAAAGAATATGCTTCCAAAGGTAATAAAGAGGGTCTGGGGAAGGGGAAAGACATGGGATGGGCAAGGTATAGCATATAATAGCAGTCTTTTTCTACATAATTCATCAATTTTACTGAATTTTCCCTTCTCTTCCTCTTTTTTCATTTTGAAAAAAAAAATAGCTGTTCCAAGGGATGGGAAAGAAATCAGGAAATCAAGGTTGGAGAAATATGAGGGAAATCTAGGTAATGAAAAAACAAAAGCTAACAATAAAAATGATTTTAAAGATAGATGCAGCCCAATCCTGACATTTAGTATGTCATGTTCTTTTTTGATTTTCACACTGTCATCCAGTGTATCAGTTATCCCCACAACTTGGTTATCTACAAATTTCATGAGCATATCATATATACTTTTGAGCATGTCAGTCAATTGCCCCAAATGAGTACAGATCCCTGGGGCCCTCCCTGGAGACCTCCAACGAAGCCAACCCTGAACCATTCAGTGATTTCTCTTTGATTATGGCTAATCAATCCAATCCAAACCAAGATGATGAGAATGATATTCTCATCTGCTCTACAACTTCTGATCTTCTTCATATGAGAAACTTTACAAAATGCTTTGCTAGAGCTTAGGAAAACTGTATCAATGGCATTTCCCTCCACTATTCATTACACAATCCAGTCAAAAAATGAAACTGATTTAGACTGTTGTGGCCTGTTCTTGGTTGCCATGCTGGTTCTTTGTAGTCTCTGCTCCCTTTTTCCCCCTAGATGCCCATTAACCATTTCTTTAATGATCTGTTCTAGAATTTCTCTAGGCACTGAGGTTAAATTCATCAGCCCCTAGCTGTGGACTGTGTTCTTTTCCCTTTGTCTTTCTCTGACCTTTTATGTATCTCTCCTGTTCTCCAAGATCCTTTGATGAACAACAACTTCAGAGCATTTCCAGGTTGGATTTGTATCCCCAGAATTTTGCACAGTGGTCAGCACAGTCTGGTGGAAAGACCAACAGATCTGGAGTCAAAAGACCTTGGGTTCAAATCCCAGACTTTCTATTTGTTATACGAGTAGCTTTGGGGAAGTTTCCATTTTCTCACCTGTAAAATGAGGAAGGTGAACTAGAGAGCATGGGAATAAATGGAGCTTTCCTTAAAATGATAAGTAGCATCCATATAAAACCAGCAGTAAGCATTATATGTAAGGAGGATAAGCTAGATTCATTTCCAGTAAGACTGGGAGCGAAACAAGGATGTCCATTATCAGGACTGTTATTCAATGTGGTACTTGAAATGTTAGCTTTAGCAATAAAATAAAAAGAAATTGAAGGAATTAGAACTGGCAAAGAAGAAATAAAGCTATCACTCTTTGCAGATGATATGATGATATACTTAGAGAATCCTAGAGAATCAAGTGAAAAATTACTTCAAATAATAAACAAACTTAGCAAAGTTGCAGGACATAAAATAAATCCACATAAATCATTGGCATTTCTACATATTACTAACAAAACCCAACAGCAAGAGATAGAATGAGAAATTCCATTTAAAATTACTGTAAACACTACAAAGTATTTGGGATTCTACCCATCAAAACAAACCCAGGAACTATATGAACACAATTATAAAACAGTTTTCATACAAATAAAGTCAGATCTAAATAATTGGAACAATAACAGTTGCTCACAGGTAGGCTGGGCAAATATGGTAAAAATGACAATGCTACCTAAATTAATTTACTTACTCAGTGTCATGACAATCAAACTACCAAAAATTATTTTTATAGAGCTAGAAAAAACAATAAAATTCAACTGGAACAAAAGGTCCATAATATCAAGGTAATTAATGGAAAAAAGTGCAAAGGAAGGTGGTCTAGTTGTACCAGATCTTAAATTGTATTATAAAGCAGCAATTATTAAACTACTTGGTACTGGCTAAGAAATAAAAGTGGTGGATCAGTGGAATAGATTAAGAATGTAAGACACAATGGTCAATGACTATGTTAACCTACGATTTGATAAATCCAAAGCCTCCAGCCTCTGAGATAAGAACTCACTAATAAAAACTGCTGGGGAAAACTGGAAAATAGTATGGCATAAAGTAGGCAGAGTCCAACATCTTACACTTTTTACCAAGATAAAGTCAAAATGGGTACATGATTTAGACATAAAGACTGATACTATAAGCAAACTAGGAGAACAAGGAATAGTTTACCTGTCAGATCTATGGAGAAGAGAAGAATTTGATCAAACAAGAGATAGAGAACATTTATGAAATGCGAAATGGATGATTTTGATTACATTAAATTCAAAAGTTTTTGCACAAAGCCAATACAACCAAGATTAGAAGGGAAGTAGAAAGTTGGGAAACAATTTTTACAGCAAGTGTCTCTGATAAAGGCTTCATTTCTAAACATATAGATAACTGAGTCAAATTTATAAGAATACAAGTCATACCCAAATTGATAAATGGTCGAAGGATTTGAACAGGCAGTTTTCAGAGGAACAAATTAAAGCTATCTACAGTCATGAAAAAATACTCTACATCACTATTGATTAGAGAAATCCAAATCAAAACAACTTTGAGGTATCACATCACGCCTATCAGATTAGCTAACATGACAAAACAGGAAGATGACAGATGTTGGAGAAGAATGTGGGAAAACAAGAACATTAATGCACGGTTGGTGGAGTCATGAACTGATCTAACCATTCTGGAGAGCAATTTGAAACCATGTCCAAAGGGCGATAAAATTGCATACTCTGATCCAGCAAGACCACTACTAGGTCTGTATCCCAAAGAGAGCTTAAAAATGGGGAAAGGACTCACATGTACAAAAATATTTATAACAGCTCTTTTTGTGGTGGCCAAGAATTGGAAATTAAGGGTATGTCTATCAATTGAGGAATAGCTGAACAAATTCTGGTATATGGATATAATAGAATACTATTGTGCTATAAGAAGAGCAGGCGGACTTCTGAAAAACCTAGAAAGACTTCTATGAACTGATGCTAGGTGAAATAAGCAGTACCAGAACACGTACACTGTAACAACCACACTGTGTAGTAACTGACTTTCATACACTCAGCTCTTCTCGGCAATGCAAGGCTCTAAGACAGCTCCAAAACACTCACAGTGGAAAGTGCATCCACTTCCAGAGAAAGAACTGCAGAGTCTGGATGCAGACGGAAGGCGACTATTTTCTTTTGTTGCTTTGTCTATTTCTTCTTTCTCAGTTCCTCATATTATTTCTAATTCTTCTTTACATCACGACTAATGTGAAAATGTTTAATATGGATGTATAAGTAAAGCCTATATCAGATTGCACACCGTTGTGGGGAGGGGGAGGAGAGGGAGAAAATTTAAAACTCAAAATCTTATGGAAGTGAATGTTGAAAACAAATATTTAATTAATTATATTTTTAAAATTTGTTAAAATAAAGTGATAAATAAAATAAAGTAAAAAAAAAATGAGGGGTTGAACTGATGGCCTCTAAGTTCCTTTAAATCTCATGATCCTAAGAACCTAGTTAAAGTAAAAAAAAAATGCTTTCACGCCTTCATTTATAAGTGGTTTATTTACAACCCCACAGGGTTAGGGGACTAGAATTCATTAAAGGTGACAAGATGCCCCTTATTGTGACCTACCTGTTTCAGTTGTGTACCATTCTCCATGACCCCACTTAGGATTTTCTTGGCAGAGATACTGGAGTGGTTTGGCCATTTTATTCTCCATCTTACAGATGAGGAAATTGAGGCAGAGAGAAGTTAAATGACTTGCCCAGGATCACACGGCTAGTTAGGTGTTGGAGGCTGGATTTGAACTCAGGACTTCCTGACTCCTGGGCCAGAACTCTATCCACAGCACCACCTATTCACCCACAGAAATTTCTTCTGCTTTCTCAGTTCTTGGGCACCAGCTCCCTCTTTACCATTTTTTTTTTTGTTCTGTCATTCAATGCAAATGTCATTCTCCTCGGTGAGAAAAAGGAATAAAGCAGAACTGAGCAGGTTTGTCATCAGGTATTGTCATCCCATCTACCCCATGCACTGGACAGGGCCCTTCCTCAGGCTCTGCTGTTGGCAAACACAGTTTAGAGAAACAGACTAACTGCACACATTCACGGAAACCTCCTTGGTTTCCCTAGAGCCTCTGCTCATTTGGAGCCATGTTTTCAGGTCTGGGCCGCGCTCCCCTACCCATCCTCTGTCACCACCCTCGCTTCCCTCTTCTGCACGGTTCATTTATAAAGTCTACATTGATTGGTCGGTTCTGAGTTCATCAAATTGGGCTTCTTCAGAGAACGCCCATTTTTCTTGCTCACCAGAATTATCTTCTCATGTGTTGTCAGAATTTCATTCATGAGTTTCTCATCCCTCCTGGGCACGAATTTCCCTTGGGGATTTTAGTCCATAGGATCCTGCTGAGCCTTCCTTGGATTCCCCTGAATTCTACTTTCCCAAGATCAGGCCATACCAGATTTCATCTTTCCTATTACCAAGTCTTGGAGGGTGTGCTCACTTCCCCCTTCCCCAAAATCCCCCATCATTTCACCCCAGCAGCCACTTCCTTCCTATTAGTGAGAATTAGATTCAGTAAAGAATGTCTCCTTGTAGGTTCCTTTATCTTTGGAAGGATGAAAATGTCATTACGGCAAGTCAAAAAGTTATTAGCACTTGTCTTTGTCTGGGTAACTGAAATGTCCCTTCATCATTGCATCAGGCTGTAAGCTGTATCCTGAAGGGGGCGGTCCCTTAGCGTGAAGCACTCTCCTGATGCTCTGTTTTCCAGCTCATCCTATCCAGAGTCCATGTGGGATCCCCAGGTCCTCCTCTGGTCTGCTTCCCACCCCGAGGCCACCAGCTTCCTTGGCACTGTCCTAGCTGCCTGCCAGACCGAGCCCAAGGTCTTCCAGGTGTCAGTGACCCTGTCCCCTCATCCCGAGGCTGACCCTCTCCTTGTGAGTCCCTCTCAGAGCCAGAGGCCCAGGATGCCTCAGCAGCCTAGAACTCCAAGAAGATGCTACACACAGAAGGGAGATCTGCTCCCATCTTCTTACCTGAAGCAAACTAAAGTGGTGACCTCCCAGCAGGGGAATGGATGATCTTCTCCTAGAATGGCTCCTCCTCCCCTCCAACACCACCAGTATCACCCCGGGCTGGGCAGATCCTTCAGCAAACACCTGCCAGCCACGTGTGAGGTGAAGGAGCCAAGGGGCCTCCAAGGCTGAGAAAAGCAAACATGAAATCTGGCAATAACTGTCCCATGGGAGGCCCCTCTGGGGATGCCAGGAGTTATCAGAGGGTGCAGGTCAAAGAGACTCCCGGCTCCCAGGCCCCCATCACAAAGGCTTCTGTCAAGAGGGGGCTGAGAGCAGCCTGAATTCCGGACGCATGACTTAGAAGCCTGCCCCGCCAAGAGTCAGGGAAACAATTTTCTGGTTCAACACCAAAAGCTGTGGTTTTTCCATCCTGTAGGTGGAGCCTAATTTGGACCTTGCCCCAGGTAAGTAACTGTGAGGCTGGTCAGAAATCTGGTTGAAACAACACCTTCGGTCAGAATTACTTGTGAAGGGCTTTGTGCTAGCGGGACCAGAGCACAAAATGGGAAGGTACCTTCCTTTGATGGAGGCCTGTACCACTTGGAAAGACACCCATGTCCCCAACCCACTTCCTCTCTGTCAGTTGCTCAGCTCTCGGCAGGGCCCTCCACATCTAGATGCCAGGCTGCTTTTTCAGGTTTATCACATCACTGCCCTCTGCACACTCTATGGTCCCACCTCCTTACTTGCTACTCTCCCACCTCCAGGCCTTTGCCCAGCCTGTCTCCCATGCCCTCTCTCCTCCTGTCCTCCTCTCTTGTGTGGGTAATGGGGTTTCTGGAGAGACTATAAGCTCTCAGAGGCCAAAGAGGATTTCATTTTCACCTCTGAAAATCGGCCGATGGAGATGAGAGTAACTGCCTCGCAACTGTTGCTGGACCTTGAACATAGGTCCCGGAATAGGATAGCCAATGCCCCATCCTGTGTTGTTGCAGGGTGTGAAGGAGGAATCCTAAGAGGAAACAGGGGACAAAGTTAAACCAGTTTCAAGCAAGGAGCAGTGGGATTCTCCTGCCCTCATCTAGCCAGGTCCCAGAGCCAGGAGAGAACCACACACCTGAGCAACAGGTGGGCCTCGAACTCAGGGCACTCCTCAGCATCAGGCCCTGTTTCTTCCTTGCTCTCCCCCAACCACAGGTGGGAGCTGACCTGGGAGAGGGTGGGGGAGAGGGCATGCCTCTGCCAGACTGCCCTCTGCTGTCCACAGCTGCTACCCCTAATTCTCCCAAATATCCTGGGTCTTCCTGTGATGCTTCCTAATCGGCTCTGCCTTTTTCTGCATTCCGTGGGGGAAGATCAGGTGGGAAACTGAGGCCTGGCTTAGGCCATGAGCTCCCATGATGTATCATTTCATCCCTGTGGGTTCTAGCCCACAGCGGGTCTTCCAGGGAGGCTACCCTGACTTTACTGGAAGTCTCTTTCTAGCTTGGTACAGTTCCATAAGCACTTAACTCTGCACCCACTCCCTGTGGGCCAGGAAAGGACAAGACAAAACTCAAGCTGTCTATGCCCATTAGCAGCACACATTCAACTGGGAAACAGAAAGTGTGTGCAAAATAACAGCTAGGTAATTGGGAGGGAGGGAGAGTCAACAATGGCCTTGGGCATAAGGTGGCCTGGAGCTGAGCCTTGAGGGGAACCAGGGCTAGGCTGGCAGGTGAGAAGGGAAAGTATTCCAGGCATGGGGAACCACAAGTGCAAAGGCTAGGAAATGGGAGATTGAATCATTTACAAGAAACAATCAGCAGGCTGGCTGAAATAGTTTACAAAGGGAATGGCAGTGAAGAGTTGGGAAAGGCTTCCAGGGATCTCTCAGGTGACAGTCACTGGAGTGGCTGGGAGCAGGGGTGTGTCCTTGGGTAACCTTGGCCTGAGGAAGGAATGGGAGCACCAGCCCAGCTGAGAGGTGCCAGGTCTGAGCAGGGGAGGTGGCTATGGGAGTTGGGCAGAAGGGGAAGTGCTAGCAGGGTTTGTGCCTCATTGGCGTGACCCTTGAGAACTCAGACTAGTGTCCAGAACAAAAAGAGTCGGGTGCCACGTGTCATCCAACTTTATACTGCCCACTTGCCCACCCAAAGAGGGAGCCACCTGTTTACCTAAGTAGCTTAATAAAAGCCTTCCTAACATGCCTTCCACCCAATGTGGGTAAAGACCAAACCAGACACCTTTCTTTTAAAGAAGAGGCTACCTATAAAGTATGAAGACTGGAAATGTAGCCTGGAAAGAAAGCAATATAGCATCTCATGAACCAAGGCATTCATCATGGTGCCAGCTGAGGCAAGCACCAGCCTTGACAGGTGAGGGTGAGACAGCCAACCTTTCCTTGGGCATCAGGGTCACAGCAGAGGGCCAAGCTGAAGCCTTGAGTAGTACCAGGATGGGGCAGGTCCAGAAGAGGAAAAAGGCACATTCCTATTCAGGGTGGGCACCCTCCACCCAAAGTGGCAGGGTGAGAATAAGGGAGCTTGGGCTAAGCCTGTTTGTGCCTAGAGAGGTGAATAAAAATCTGAGAGGCAATAGCTGCCCAGTGTCATCGAGCCAACAAAAAATGCTGAGAATCTCAAGTGAGGAAGCAGATATGCGTGCAAAAATGTGCCTTGTATGAGCTATCAGGCAAATCCACAGAAGCCACTACAGAGCTTCTCCAGTCTCCTGGAGCACCCCCTCCCCCCTCTATATGCCCACAGGCAGTGACAAAGCGGAGGCCAATCAGACTGGCACACACACCTAGTGCCAGCCCAGCCCACAGGAGAGCTGCTGCTCATCTGCCAACGCCCCCACAGGGCTGCTCCCAAGCCTTCCCCATGTGTGTCTGCTCCTCTCTGCACCCCCTCCATGTGGGAGCCACAGCACAGCTACCCCCACAGACATGGCAGCCACGTCTGCCTACACAACCCAACCGAGAACAGCTCTCACCACAATGCCACATGTGAACCCCTTGCATCGTGTCAGGGACGGTGGGACCCCACAGCTCTCCCTCCCCCTCCTCCCATGGTCACCCCACCCGGACTAGTGGAAGGAGGGAGAGGTGGGTCCTCAGAGGGAACAATCCATTAATTCTCTCTTCTCTTCGATTTCCTGTTGGGGGAGGGAAAAGAGAGCCTCGAGGGAAGAGCAGAGCTCTGGGCCAGAGAACCTGGACTCCTTTGCAGGGTAATGGCAGCCAGAGAAAGTGTGAAGGTGAGCTGCTCACTGCTGGGGAAAAGGGGCCAACCAGGATAATGAAGCTTAGAGGCCTGGGGTCTTCTGTGAGCCTTTCCCAGGCAGACAAGACACACATCCAGCATGTCTAGCTGGTCAGTGGGAGGGATGCTCTGAGCTAAATGAAGCAAGATTGGCTGGGGGGAAGGGGCGGGGGTGCTGGGTAAGTCACCCAGGGAGCTCCCTTCTCAAAGGTATGGCAATGGCCAGAGGGCACAGGCAGCCCCGCTGGGGGCGGGTCTATCTTCGGCACTGCAGGAGCTCTCGGGGACTCCTAATCAGCAGATGTGCAAGTCACTATCATCACCCGGACACCTCCCAAACAACCTCTGCATGAGCTGAGGCTGAGTCACCCAGGGAAATCCCAGCACCAGGCTCAGGGCGACTGGGTGGCCCAGCCCCCTTCTGACTGAAAGGAACCAGTGTAGGGTCTCCTGCCCCCTGCCTGGGCTGCCTGCACTGCCAATTCAGGATCCCAGACCCCTGGACCAAGAGGGCTAGGTACATTCCTATTCAGGGTGGGCACCCTCCACCCAAAGTGGCAGGGTGAGAATAAGGGAGCTTGGGCTAAGCCTGTTTGTGCCTAGAGAGGTGAATAAAAATCCTCCTGACATCTGGGGTGACCTGGGCGAGTAGGTGCCTTGACTGCCTCCAGTGAAAAACAAAGTTTAGGCCTCCAGGAGGCCTTTCAGCCCCAGAAGGCAGCAAGGAGCCTGCTGACCTTGGCCTTGGCCTCCTCCTGACCTGCTCTGACAGCTCATCTCCTGCATGCCCCAAAGCTCCATCTCTAGTCTCTGGCTCCTCTCAGCCCCACCTCCCCTCCTGGACACTGCCTGTGGCCTTCAGGAAAGGCCTGTCCAGAACTGGAACCGAGATAGCTCAGCCCCTGTCTAAGAATCAGTGCTCACTCCCAGGGCTAAGAGAAGAAGGGATGAGAAACCCTGGGAGACAGAAGGGGCCCAAAGGAGATAAACAGCCTTGGTTTGGCAGGGACAGAGGCACGGGAAGTGAACATAATGACTCCTTTACAGTAACCTCATTGACATCAATCGCCTTGTTCAGCCAGATTCCCTGAAACCAGTAGGACCGGTTAGCCACCATCCAGCCTTGGCCTCCCCCAGCTCTAAGATGGGCATGCTGTTAACAAAGGCTGGGCAGTCTCCCCTGCTGTCTGACATCTCTGGGGCATGACCATGACTCCCTCAGCCCCAGAGGACAGGTGGGGAGGGAGATGAACTCAGAGGTGACCAGAAGGATCACAGGGCCCCCTAGCACAGGACTGATCATGGCATGCCCAGTTCATGAAGCTTCAGCGGCTCCCAATGACTCCTAGGATCAACCCTGACATCCCCAGTTTGGTACTGAAAACCCTTCCAAACATGGCTCCCACTTGTCTTTCCAGGTTGATTCTACAGCACTCCCCTGCTGTCCTCTAGGTTTTCAAATGGGACCAAGGGCAGCTAGGTGGTGTAGTGGATGGGGCACCAGTGCAGGAGTCAGGAGGACCTGAGCTCA
This sequence comes from Potorous gilbertii, assembly GCA_028658325.1. NCBI lineage: Eukaryota > Metazoa > Chordata > Mammalia > Diprotodontia > Potoroidae > Potorous > Potorous gilbertii. The sequence continues at coordinate 260,515,670 of CM053770.1, forward strand.
AATCTCACCTCAGACACTTGACACTCACTAGTTGTGTGACCTTGGGCAAGTCACTTAACCCCAACTGCCTCATCCTGGGTCATCTCCAGTCATCCTGATGAATATCTGGTCACTGGATTCAGATGGCTGTGGAGGAGAAGTGAGGCTGGTGAACTGCACAGCCCTCCCTCACTCAAAACAAAGTCAAGTGCAAGTCATGTCATTAACTCTCTGATGGCATGGTCTTCTTCGGCAGTGGACAAACACACACAAATGGGACCACTCAGTGTTCTCGGGACACTATAAGCCATCTTCACGCCTTTGTCTAAGCTGTCCCTGGCCACCCCTGCCCCTCGGAATCCTTACCTCCCCAGATGACTGCTCTCTCTCTCTCTCTCTCACATTCCAATGTTACTTGGTTTACACTTCCTATTAACACACTTTGGCATGGAAGAACACAAGGCCCTGGTGGTGAGAGGCAGTGTCCACACTGCCCTCCTCATCAACATCTGAACCCAATTCTTGCCAAGGTGGAGACACTACCATGGTATTCACAGACCAGCCACAACTTCTATGTATGTGACAAGGGGAATGGGGCTTCTAAAACCATCCAGATACCTACAAAATCTAATGTCAAAGTCTATTCCTCAGCCCTCCAGGTACCTGACTCAGGCTTCTAAGATTCATCTGCAGTGCAGCTCCTAGGGCCAGGGAGGGCAGCAAGGCTACTGCTGAGCTTGCTCAGGATGCGGCTCCTTGGACCCCAGGGGGCACATTCGGTATCCTCGACTCTGAGCTGCTGGAGCTGAGACACTTTCTTCTCTATGGCTTTTACAGTAGCATTTGGTCTCTTACGTTTTCCTGTGCTGGAAGTTTGGAGGCTGGAGAGGCCTGGAGCCCAACCAATTAAAATGAAAGAGGATACAAATCTATCGACAATGTGGCAGAATCCCATGGGTTTACTTAGAGGTCTTCAAAAACAAATGTCTTGAATGGATGTGCCTCCAATCTGCACACAGAGGCATTGGCTTCCGAGAACAGAGAGGCTGTAGGGAGGGCGAGATGTGCTACTGTCGAAGCAAATGAAGGGGATGCTGGTGCCCAGGAGGAGGCTCCCAGGTGGCAGTGGGGCCAGGTCCTGGCTGCTTCAAAAAATCATGCTAGCCTCACCCCAAGTGGCATAAAGGAGCTACCATAGAGGGGTCTTTCTGATTGGCCAGAAATCACCACTAACCATGGTGCCTGGAGCCCTGTACTGCCATCTCCAAATCTAGAGAAACCTCTTGGGTCCCAAGATGTCTGGGCTTCCTTTATGTGCCAAACCTGGCCTAGCTGAGGCTGCACAGGGTCCCAGGCTGGCAGATGCCTGCCCAGGTCCACCACTGCGAAGGGACTGGTGGAGGGGCCGCAGCTACACAAAGTCTGGTCAGTGAGAAAGGAAAAAGCAGATGAGTGCGGTCCTGAGCTCTTCAGACCTTCCAAGATGAGGGCCTGGGCTAGGTGAAGTCTGGCTTCCAGTACCCTGATCCTCCGCCCTGGGGAGGGGGTGCAGAGAGAGAGCACTGTCTCCCCGAGCTCCGAAAACATCCCCTGGGCCTGGCTCTGTCCAAATTCAAGCCCTTACAGTCTTTGTCATCTATCCTGAAAGCACGTCTTGCCCAGCCCTGGCTGGACCTGACTCAGGGCTCGAGCTGCTAGCTCTCCCAGCCACTGCTGCAGAGCAGCTCCGATGATTTCTATGTCCTAGGACGCATTTCTCCAGCTGCTTTATGACAGGAGTTCATTACAGGCCTGATGTGAAACGGCCATAAAGGGTCATGCAGGCGGTGGAGGTAGGCAGCTGCATGGGGTTGAAGCTCTCTGACGAGTGTGGCTAAGGGCCCACTGTGCAGTTCCACAGCATTTCCAGACCCTGAAAGATCAGTATGATGAGCCCCCAGCAATGGAGGAGCCCCAGGGGACTAGGAACAAATAACCACCACCAGGAGGCCACCCACAGGTCCCCTCATTGTTCAGAAGACTGAGGAAAGGCCTAAAAGTTGGGAAAGACAGGCAATAAGGAGTGAGCGAATGAGCAGAAGGAGCATGGTAGGACTGCCTGGCACCAACAAACAGAAATCACAGAGAAATGTGCTCAGAGCTAGAAATGGGGACTGAGGAAGAATCAGAGCTACACAGCAATGAAAGGCTTGCCACAGGCTGGGAGGGAGCTCCCCTCCATTAGAGAAAGGCTAGATATAGCCACCTCTCTGGGACACTGTGGAAGGGTCACTGGCACCTTGGGTGCCTCCTGCTTCTGATGGTTAATAACTCCATAGAAGGAGGGAGATGTGCCCAAGAACTCTTAGAAACTGGATAGCAGAAGGAAACCCTTCTACTTATAAGAGACCCATTCCTGCAAGTCTGCCCCAAAGTCTGATAAAAGCATCTGTGTAAGGAAAAGTGGGCAAAAAATCTAACAGCTCCCCGCCTCCCCCAAACCAGAGCAGCCTTTAGGAAATAAACATCTTGGACAAAGGTTTCATGGATGCAGGCTCACTCTAGTCTGAAGGAAGGCAGGGTTGGTTTGGCCACAGGAAGCCTCCACTGGTTTCTTCCATTGTGACTGAAATGGATTATCTATGGCTGAAGCCTCTGGCCTGGAGCGTCTCCATTCAAAGCTGGGAGGGGCAGCTGTTCCTTCCTGGGCCCCATCCTGAACCACTCCCCACCCACCCACCCAATGAGCAGGGTTGCTTCGATGTACCATTCAAATGACTGTTGGTAGAGGGGTGACTGCCCTTGGCTCTCAAGCCCGGTCACAATCCCTAACCTTAGGGCTCCCGATCTGAGTGATAGGAGCAATACAGTGGACACATCAAAGGGTTCTTGAGGATGGCACAAAGCTCCCAGGCTTCAGGCTTTCCGGGTGGGAGGAAACCTTGTTACCCCAAAGGCTTGGAAAGGGGAAAAAGCTGGTCCCACAGTGGACAAAGAGAAGGCAGAGGGCTGGGAGAGGCCCTAGAGGGAAGGGAATAAAGGGGGGAATGGAGGGTAGGGGAAATGAGCTGGGAGATGGCAGTGGGGGTGGAGTAAGGACAGGATATGTGCTGGGAGCCAGTGCGGGAAGTGATGGTCTGAGAGACAGACTGAAGAAAGGTCAAGCCTCCCAGCCCCCAGGCTCCAGCATGCCAAAGGAGAGCCTAGGCCAGGACAAGGGCCAGGCTGTATCAAGAGGCTCTGGGAGTGTCAGATCAGCACATTCAAGAGAATGAAGTCAAACAGGGAGCGAGAGGAGGAGAGCAGGCCAGAGTGCCAAGGGGACCATGGCATTAGGGAATGTTTGTGGCATTCCAGGCAGAAACAGCAATGAAAAGAGGAACGAGGGGCCATAGTGATTAACGATTGGACCCACGGAGCCGGCCCCAGTGGAAGACTGGAGTGGGACGAGGAGGCAGGAAGGGGCCGGAAGGTGCTGGAGCCTGGGGGACAACAGGGGCACCTTGGCCTGCCCCAGAAACTGCAGCAGTGGCTGAGGAGCTATCTGTCTCAGGGCCCAGCAGACTAGGAACCTGGCTGACATGGGAGCTGACTGCACATGGGCTGTGCAAGCCAGAGAAGACTGATGTCATCCCCAGCTGGAGGCTGAGAGGAAGTAGAAAAACAAGTTACTCCTTGGGCCTTGCAGCCCAGGTGGAGACTACAGACCAGCTCGGGGTGAGCAGACCCCAGGATGCTAACTCTGGGGCAGCCTAAGGCATCCTGGGTCCTCTAATCCAGAGGCCTTTGCCAAAGACTGTTGACTGAGGGGATATAGCACTGGACCTGGAGTCAGGAACACCAGCCTTCCAAGCCAGCTTCAGGCACTTACTTAGCTGGGTGACCCTGGTCAAGTCATTTAATCACTGCTGCTCTCAATAACAGCTCCCACCTCCCTCAGTCCTTGTGAGCCTCAAATGAGATGCTCTCTGTGGAGCCTGTAGCACAGTGTACGGCACATAATGGGTGCTCTGGAAGCACTCATCCCCTTCCTTTCCTCCTCACTGACAGGGACCATCATGAATATCCCCACAAGGCTGTGTGGCCTGGGAGGAAAGCTGATGAGAAAGCAAGAACACTTCCAGCCAACGCCGTGGACATGGGGAGGCCTGACCACTTTCCCTAGCACACACAAGGCTGTGCTTTCCCAGGCCTTCCCACTAGGCAGTTTCTGAGATGTCTGTTCTTTCTCCACCAAATTGACACCAGCTGGCTGACACTGTATAGACTCCACCCTGGGCACTGAGGGAGAGAAGAGAGGGCAACCCCAAGGCGAGCAACCCACTGACCTTGGGCTTGAAGTTTGCAAAACCCTTTCCAAATGTTACCTCATTTGATCCTAACAACCCCAGGAAGAAGGTGCTGCTATCCCTTATTTACAGATGAGGAAACTGAGACCAACAACGGTGATACAGCCAGCAACTGAGGCCAGATTAGAACTCAGCTACAGCCACAAACCAAATTTTCCACATGTCCCAGAAGCCCAGGCCAGGTATCCTGCGACTGTAATATGAAGCCATGATGGGACCAGATACGCTTGGAAGTCCCTTCCATCTTGAACTCCCCAATGAGCAGAAGAAGATGTAAGGTGGCATTTTCTTACTGCTCCCTCTGGGGAGCCCCGAGCTGAGCCCCCAGGCCCCCTCCCAGGAGGTCCTTCTGGCAGACCCATCACACTGGGCAGCTGTCCTAACGCACCCATTCCTCTAGCAGGAATTAAGCTGGTATGATACGGGGGAGGGGGGGCAGAGCACCCTTTGGTTACATTCCCAGGTCTCTTGGTCATTTAGAATGTGAATTCATGGGCAAGGCCTGTCATGTTTTAAACCCAGTGTACATCCAGAACACAGTATGGTGATACTACCCACCCCCACCTAGCCTTTCCCAGGCCTCCTCCATATTGATGCCTTCTCTCTGAGAATGTTCTCATTTCATCCCATCTAGAGACTTTTTGTACCTACTGGTTTACATGTATGGAGCAGGGGCTGTCTTTGGCCTTTCTTTGTATTGTCATGGCTTCACTTCGTGCCTGGCACGTAGTAGGTCCTGAGTAAATGGTGGCTGACAATAGTAGCTGGACAATGCCTTGCACATGATAGCGCCTGACATTCTTTCTCTCTCACAAACACACACACACACTCACACACACTGTCCCTTTAGGTTCTTAACCTGGGGGGTGGGGCCACGAACCAAAAACTTAAACATATATACACACATTTGGTCACTTAACTCCAGTATAAATAGCTTTCTTTTTAATCTGATATCTTTTACTGTGTGCATGTATGAATTCAATTCTGGGAGGAGACCATCAGCTTCCTCAGTCTTGTTTCCCCTCAACCAGGGGTGGGTCACACAGCTAAGTAAGTGCTTGAGGCTGGATTTGAAGGCATATTTTTCCAACCAGCATTGTGGTTTGCAAAACACTTTGTATGCATGATCTCATTTGATTCTCACAAGGATCCTACCCCAGAGGGACAGTTATTATCCCCCTTTTGTAGATGCTAAGTAAGAGTCTGAGGGCAGATCTGCAGTCAGCTCCTGCTGGCACCATGTCCAGGACTTTCACTAGAGAAGCATTTAATACACATCCCGGTAGTAATCAGTGATTTTTCGGTACTTTCTTATTTGTGAGCTCACTAGTTCCATCCCACCAACAGTAGGCAGGAGAGATTTTCATTAGCCCTAGTTTAGAGATGGGGAATGTGAAGTTTTGAGAGGTGAAATCAAGCTTCTTCCTGTCTCAGAATACTACAGCTGAAGAGGCTCTACAAAGTTTCCAGTTCAGAGATGTCAACATTGTCAAGTACAAAGATCCCTTGTTTAAGCTGAGCTATTTCTCAGCCCTCTGTGTGATATCAGCTGTTCCCTTAGCCTTCACTGACTTAGGATATAGATCTCTACAAAAGCTGTAATGAATTCAGTAAAGCTTTAAAATGAATCTGTCAATAGTACTTCACTTCATGTAGCACCTGGCTCTTCACAACAACCCTGCCGGGCAGGTGCTAATATGACCTCCATTTTACAAATGAAGAAACTGAGGCTTGAGAAGGTTAAGTGACAGGATCATCTAGTCAATAAGTATCAGACAGGATTCCAAGACTGGTCTTTCTGCCTCCGAGTCCAGGGCTGCACTATCAAACTATCGCTCCGATCACAAGAGCATCTACATACCCTCAAAAATTATAATGCACATATTCATGAGACACTGTTTATTCAGACATAATGTTTGCTTATTTATTACACCAAGTCATTCAATGAGATGGCTGGTACTGTTTTGCACATTTCAGAGTCTGGAAATACACATGAAGTAACGAAGGTTTCAGCCTTCTGGTAATGTACAGCAGAGTCACAATATTAATCATGAGGGCACACAGGACCTGTTATTCACATCATAAACTGTTGGAGCTGAATAAAGGTCAAGAGGACAATGCTGCTATGGGTAAATGGGGTTCGTGAATCCAGCTGGAGGTTAGAAATCATTAGTCTAGCTCAACGCATTTTACAAATAAGGAGACTGAGGGTCACAGAGGTTGGGGACGAACTCAAGATCACATACATCATGATTCTCACGGACACAATGTATGTCGACAGAGGGATCAAAAAAGCACTAATGAGGATGATCAACTCTTGGGCTAGAAACCATGGATCTTGGGGGGAGGGGAAAAGGTGGTATTTTTCAGAAAAAGGAAGTGTCCCTAACAAAGTGAACCACTAGTTAATATATCGGTCGTTCAGCAAGCACTGATGAAGCATTACTATGTGCATGAACCTGGGCTAAGTTCTGGGCAGGCAAAGAGAGAGATGGTAAGGAAACATAGGGAGGGGAAGGTGGGCTGCATCCCAATGTACTTCCATGTTTCTCTGTTGCAAGCAAGGATTCAGAAGGGAAGGGGAGAGTTTCTAGGGAAATGATAGTTAACAAGAGGCAACAAAAACACTTTCAAAATGAAATACTTTGTCTTTAAGTAAATAGGAGGAAAAAAAGCTATCTGAGACCAAGGTTTCAATATCTGGATTATGGAGTAAACCCTTAGAATCCTGTGCTCTTAGCAAAGACTGATGAAAATCTATTTACCTAGAGGTTTCCAAGACTTAATTTGAAAAGATTTTAATGACAAGGATAAGGAAAGGAAATGTTCAATTCACTTTCAATTCAAATATTTCAGTCTAGATACCATAGAGAGGAGCCATGAAAGAAAAGGCCCAGAAATTCATAGAAAATTCAAGAAAGGTGCCTGCAACAAAGGCTATGGCCTCTGGTATCTATGGACAAATAGATGAAGTACAGATACAGGCAAGATGAACTAAAGATTCTGATGCAAAGAGACTGAGCTAACACTAAGACTCAGGGAGACAGACGCATGTCCAGAATATGGCTCCAGCGCAGGGGTTCTTAACCTGGGATCCCTGAACTCAGTTTTTGGGGTTTTTTCAATGTTTCGATACTAATAACAGTTCAATACCTGCTTTCCTTTGTAATCCTCTGTATTTTATTTATGCATTTTAAAACATTCTGGGAAGGGGTCCAAGTTTCCCAGGCTGCCCAAGGTCCCATAGAGGACACAGAAAACTGAAGAATTTCCCGTTTCAAGGAGGACACACTCATTTCAAAAGGGAAATAGCAGACTGGGGAAAATGGAATGTTATGCTGTTGTCAAAATCCAAAGATCAGAGGAGCGTACTGTGGTAAAAAGTATTTAGGTGAAGGTTAATGAAAACAGAAACAGGAGTAATCTCATCATGAGAATAGACTATAGACCACCTGGGCAGAAAGAAGAAATAGATAAGGAGACTGGGAAATACTCCAAGCCTAAAGACAGAGGAAATAAATGACCTGGGTCTCTGCGGGAGCTCTCTCAGTCACAGACAGAGCAGCTAATCACTTCTGACCTGCCTTAATTATAATGAATTACTTCAAGAAGCAGAAGAGGCAATACAGGGGACTCCTATTATGGATCTGATTATTTTCAACAAGAAGAAACTTGTTCCCAAAGTAGGACTGAGAAGAATGTTGGGAGAAAGTGAGCACTCCACCTCAGATCTGAGCAAAGTGAAAGACAATTCAGGTGCGATCTGACACAGACCCTAGAATTCAGGAGAACAGCTTCCAGAGTTCAGACAAAAAGACAAGGAGGATCCCATGGAACAGTGCTCTATAGAGGAACTGAACAAGCTAGGAGGGAAGGCAAGTTCTTAGGGTACAAAGAAAAAGCATCCCACGGAGGAGGGGAAAGGGGAAGCTGTGGAACAGTCAGTCCGGACGTCACGGACCAGCTCGCTCTGCCCACCACGTGGAAGGAGAGTACGAAGGAGCAAGATCAGGGCACCAAAGTTCAGAATGTGCTGAAACTATGGACACAGAGAGGACCACTTTCTCCAGCTCTATTAGGGAAAAGAGGAGGGCCAAAGACAGGCCGGGACTGCTGTCTGGGGTAGCCACGATGATAGGGGACACAAAAGAGGACTTACTCAGCTCCTACTTCCTGTGGTTTTCTCTGGTGAGGGAAAAGACAGAATGACTACGGCAGACAGAAAGCTGAAACCCAAGACTGGGAGGGAGATGGTGAGAGTGCACCTAGCTGCTCTAGATGACTTCAAGTCACCAGGCTGGGACCGGCTCCATCCCAGAATACTGAAAGAACTGGAGAGAGTGACTGACTGTTGGTGATCTCTGAAAGCCTGCAGGAAATGAGAAAAACGATGAAGGACCAGAGAAAGGCAAATGTTGTCCCACTTTTCATAAAAGGAATAGATAAGAGTCTGTAAACGGCAAACCCAGGGACTTGACCTGAAAGTCTGGAACAATTTGAGGGCTGATTATTAAAGGGATAGTTAGTGACCCTCTAGAAAGGAAGTAGCAGTCACTAGAAGGCTTTCCCAGGATGGGTTCCAGATCATTCAGGGAGTGCTGCCAGACTGGGAGATGAGATGAATGCTGTAGACATAGTTTACCTTGATTCTGGCCTCTCTCCTCTCCCCGCTCCCCTCCCTCCTTCCTCTCTCCCCTTCCCTCCCTCCCTCCCTCCTCCCCCACCCCATCTCTCATGCTGCTCTTATGGCTTCAATAGAGAGATGTGGGCTTCACACAGTATAGTCAGTCAGGAGAACTGCGAGTTGGCTAAGTGGTCAGACCCAAGGAGCACTCATAAGAGCATTAGGAGCTTGGTGTCCACTTAGAAGGAGGGCTCCAGGAACATCTCTGGCCACTGTGTTGCTTAACATTTTCCCCAGTGACCTGGATAGAGGCATAAATGCAATATTTATCAAATGAAGAGATGACACAAAGCAAGGAGGAATGGCCAGTGTGCTGGGTGCTCAAGACCCAGAAAGATCTCAATGTAATAGGGAGAAACATAATGTTTTAGATTTGGGCTCCAAAATTCAACTTTGGAAGTTCAAGGTGGGGAAGTAGGATTGGGTAACAGTTCCCCAAAAGATCTGGGGGTGTCAGTAGATGGCAAACTCAAGTCAACAGTGTGATTGGCAGTCAAAGAAGCAAACAGGTGGAGGGCCATGTTGAGGTATGATCCACGAGAGCCCACAGCTCCACCCCAGGCCAGGTCACATCTGGAATTCTCAGGGCAGCTCCAGCTGCCACATTCTCAGGATGCTGGCAGGCTGGAAAATGTCCAGAGGACAACAACTAGGTTGGTAAAGGGCCTCAAGACCTGGCCACACCAGCATTTGTTGGGGACATAGGAATAGTTAGTATGGAAAAGACTTGGGTGGGGAATGAGAGCAGACTTCAGAATGTGACAGTTGGAAGAGGGATTGGGTCCAACCTAGGGAAGTGTGAACAAACTTCCTAATCACTCCAGATGTTCTAAGATGGAATGGGGCTCCTCCTCAGGAGAGGTCCTCCCCAGCAGCTGGATGGCCACTTATGGTAGGGTTTGGAGGAAATCCTTGTCTGTTCCACCTGAGTGGGAGGAGCAAGGCCAGGAGGCAAACCCCTGACCAGACTGACCACTGTTACTCAGGTTCCTGATTCCCAAGCCAGTTGCTCTCCCTGGATCCATGCTGCCTCCCCTGAAAGGCCAGAACTATCAGCTTTGCCCCATTAGGCTGTAAGGCACAGCAGGTGTCCCACTTCAGAAAGGAGAGTTAACTTGACTCTGGCTGACATTCTCAAGATTACAGAGGAGTAGAGATCAGTTGGGTCACCCTCTGTCCTGAAATGACACCTCTGGGAAAGGGGACAACAGAAATGTTTTGTCTTCACTTCCTTACATATCACAAGGGCAGAGAGATCCAAACCAGGTGACAGCAAGTGTTCACAATACAAAGTAGATCCCTACAGAGTATCCTTCAGACCTGGAGGATGGATGCACTGGGTTCTGTTCAGGAGGATGGTTTTTATAATGAATGGACATCAATAATAAATTAACCTCAAGTAAGTAAAGGAACATCAATCATAAATTAATTAAATGGTTCCAGGAGAGGTACTGACCTGGGGCTTATTCAGGATGAGTGAGAAGTATAGAAGTATAAACAGAAGTATTCTATCTTCCCTCTAACAATGGAAGTACCCTACACACGCACACATACACACACGTGCACACATATACACATACATATACACATGCACATATATACATACATCCACAGTTACACACACATACACACAAATCACAGGCACACACATACACACATGCACACATATACATATGTGGATATATACACACCCACAGGCACACATATACACACATGTATACATACACAAACACATAGCTCCCAATCCCCTACATAGAATTCTTCCAGAGCACCACAGGAAATCAGAATGGGGGCTGGTTTTTCTAGCTACCTCCTAACCACCTCCCAATCCCAAAAAGTGGAAAAAAGTACTCTCCACTGGCTCTGTCCCCACCACCAGTACAGAGATCAAAACAGCTGAAAGGGCTTTAATGAAACCTCCTAGAATAGTCACCTCTTGGGCTGAAATCAAGCAGGAGAAATTTCAAAGGGTAATTTGGTGAGAAAATGATTAAAAGGCTGGAAATAAGTGGAAGGAGGCCCAGTAATACCTCTTTAGTCAAACTGGGGGGAGGGAGATAAGAAGATGCCGATCAGTAGAAGCTGGCCTTAAAGCATGGCTCCCCACTGTTCACGAGAAATACAGCTCATAGAAGGCCTAGGCCAAAGAATTCAGTTCTGTTCGAGTCAACACTTGGTTACCTCTTGCTTGGGCCATGGCAACAGCTTCCTAATGGGTCTCCCTGAAGGTGTCCTCTTCTCTCCTCTGATGCACCCTCCACACAACTGCTTGAGTCCTAAAAGCACAGGACTGCTCACCTACTCCCCCGCTCAAGAACATTTGGGGCTCCCTATTGCACAACACAAATTCCTCTATTTTGACGCTGAAAGCCCTTCCCACAGTGGCTCTCTTTCCAGGCTGATGACACATTGCACACAATAATGCCCATGTCCAGTCTGTCCTTCTGCACCAGTCATCCCTCCTGTCTGACTGGCTCTCTCTCCCACCTCTCCAACATGGCTCAAGCAGCATCTCCTACAAGGCCTTTCCTAAGGGACCCATTCATTGGTCTGCCTCACAGCACCAAAGTGACATAGCACTTATTTATGCATCATTTATCAGTAAAGTCCCCAAGGCAGGGTCTGTATTGTTGGTCTCGAAAGCTGAGTGCCTGGCACACAGCAGGTGCTCACATGGAGGTCAGAAGGGGCCCTAAAAGTACACTCTCAAGTTCTTCCTGAAGGACTCTGAAATGGATTGGGAAACATGGGAGATCCTGGCGCAGGACTGCCCAGCATGGCACACCAGCATCAAAGAAGGCACTGTGCTCTATGAGTGAAGCAGAAGCACAGTAGCTCAAAAGAAATGGGAGCTGCGCGGATTTAGAACCATCTTCACTCTAAACGTTCATGTGGACTGTTTGTGTCTGACCTGTGGCAGGGCCTTCCTGGCTCCTATTGGTTTGATCAGTCTCAGAAGAACCCACTGAGCCTGAGCCTGACATTTTGAGGACCTTTGAGAACTCTGAGCACCAAGGACAACAACCAAGTGTCTGCTAAGTGTCTGCTGCTGTGACTGGTGCAAGCACTGAAGAGCCCACTAGTGCAAAGCGTCACCCAGAGACTAAGGCAGCTTTGCTCTTTCACTCATTTGGCAGTCGTTCTCTGAGCCCCGGTGGGCCAGGGCTCCTCCAGCAAGCCTTCAGTGAAATGGAGCTGCCTGGCCCTCATCTCGCTAGGTACCAGAGTTGGGAGAGACCTTAGAAACACCTTGTCCAAGGCCCTCATTTCACAGAGGAGACCGAGGCCTGCCTGGCAGGACCCCCTTTACTCAGAGCAGAGGTCATGATGGACATAGAGTTTGAGGAATCAAGCTCAGCAGTGGCTTCACTATTTCACAGGACAAGGGCTCTCCTTTCCTGCTGGTAGCCAGCTTCTGGTGAGCTGAACACAGGCCTGCCTGGGAAGCCTACAGGTGGCGTGACTGGTGGAGACAAGCCCTAAATTGGGACTTCTTCTAAGGAATACCCAGAAAGCAGGAAGCTTCAATTGTGACGAAACTCACTCTCCCCCCATGCCAGAGCACCAAGGCGTTCCTTCTCCCTCCTCCCACTGGCATCTCCTGCTGTGCAGAACCCACCAGCACCCCACTCACATACACCCACTGACATCAGGCCAGACACAGAAACCCGAAGCCTCCCAGCCTTCCCCTGCACCCTCAAGGCCCACGCTGACTCAGGGACCCACACAAGGCACCCCCACAGACATGGGTGGAACAGCGGCACTCAAAGGGACCCTCAGCCCACTCGGCAAGCACCATTAACCTCACTTAACTCCAAAAAGATGCCCTGAATTACACCATCCCTAGGCCCAGCAGGGAATGCTAGGTGCCCACCTCCCAGGTCCAACTATTTACCGTCTCCGCTGCCCTCCACACCACACACAGACGCTGACCTCTCCTCCTGCTCTCTCCTGTCTGACCCAGGGAGCCCCAGCACAGCAGATGCTGGCATCATAAAAAATTGTAACAAAATCAAAGTAAACACTGGGTTTTAACAAGGTGTGTGGTGGCTGGGTAACCGCATCCTGCCCAGGGATCATCACCACATTTCTCCTTCCTTTCCCACAAAGCTTACTGATAACTCTCCCAGGACCTATCTGCCCCTACCAGAAAACAGAGCCCATCCCACTCCCCAGGCTGTTAACTGTGGAGGAGCAGGGTTCAGTGCCGGAGCCACCAGGGAAGGGAAGACCAGAGCTCCTCTGGGTCCCAGCCCCAGGAGATGGATCCCAGAGGATGGAGAAAAGGAGGACGAGGCAAGATAGGAATTCACCCCAAGTTCTGAGTTCACGTTTAGCCTCTCCAAACTGGCTTCCACACAGGCCCCAGAATGCTTTTTAAAACTGGTTCAAGAGAGGGCTAATTTCCAGACCTCATCTGGGGCAGGCAGGGGGCAATGCCTTCTTGCTTTAGGGGACTGGGGACTGGGCAAAGCAAAGACCAAAAATGGTTTTGGCATCCAGGGCATCTCTGATTTCCAGCTCTGTACAAAGGGTGAGGGTCAGTAGTCTTTCTCCTAAAATGGAGCCCCAGAGCAGGGGCTGCATAGAGAGAATTTGGACAGGTTGGTGAGTGGTGGGACGTGACCCACCAGGGACTCACAACCTGATGGAAAAGGGGCCAGTTTTCTTCAGCGCTTTCCCTATCTGCAAGGCTTTGAAAAGGATTCACAAGGGAAGGGGTGGCTGGAAGCACTTTGAGACTCTGTATGGCTGGACAGCACCCACAGGGGCAGGATGGCCACAGAGTGTTGGGGGGGGGTCAAAGACAAAAGGGCTCCACCCGAGTTCTGGAGAAGGAGAGGGTCTGCCTGAGATGCTCTAGGTATCTATTCCCACCCCCTACCCCCACTGCCCCTGAGAACTGCAAAGGAAATAACGCTGGGAGAGCAGGGAGGTGCCCAGGCGACTGCCCACACTGGGGAAAGCGCAGGCTGGCAGCCACCTGTACTGTGCCCCAGGCCCTGCAGATGCTGCAGCAGGGAGGGTGGCAGGCCAGACCTTCGGTCTGACAGGGTGGTGGGTCTGAGAGGCCCTACTGATGGGGGTTAGGACCAGACCATGCCCTAGAGTCAGCAGGCAGGGTCACCTCTACTATGTGGGGTAAGATGAGAACAAGGTCAGGGCCCCTGCAGGCCCATCATCTTAGCCTCACCCAACGAATCCCATGCCCATCACTCTTCTCCCCAAGGCAGCTGTGGGCACCCCCACCCACCCCCAGCAAAAAGCCAGAGAACCTCCCAGGGTCCAGGAGCACCAAGTTTCACATCCTGCCTGCCTGCATGAAGCTGGGCGTGGGCTCCTCAACAGAGATGGGTGGCTCTGTGACCCTCTGATCTTCCTCTAGAGTGGTGCCCAGCTCAAACTGGGACCCCACGGAGGCAATGGCAGCAGGTGTCAGCGGTATAGGGTGATGGCAGGCACCTCCTCAGTGGAAGCCCACGGGGCCGGCCTGGGGCATTCTGGGCACCCCCACTCCCAGCTCCAAACCCAGGCACCCACAGCTCCCTGTCCTCACTGCCACCCAGAAATGCCAAGGGGCACTGTGGCGAGAACCCAGAGCCCTTGCGAGCCTTCCTCCCGCACCGATGCCCCCGATCTGCTGGGGCTGCGGGGGGCGGGGAGGCTGCAGGAGTCCTCCCCATCCCAGGAGCCTCCCCCTGGCCCGGCTGCTGCTGACTCACCCGCTCCTCGGACACGCGTGGCCCCGTGGGGTCCGGCTCCGGGGCTGAGCCCCCCCAGCAGCCCTGGGCCGGGTCCCGGGATCCCCGCGTGACCCCTCTGCGGTGGGAGGACCCGACCCACTCAGGACCGCGAACTCCCCCACTCACGGCAACTCCTGGGCGCTCCGAGGGCCGGGACCACCCCCCCCAGCGCCCGCAGGTGTAGACGGCCCCCCTCCCCCCCTCCATCACTTAGCCGTCAGTGAGCGAGCACTTAGTGAGCGCCAGCTGTGTGCGCGGGGCCAGGCAGGAGCCCGGGAGCGCCTGACCAGGGGCGGGTCCTCCTCCCGCTCCCCCCCGCCCCCCCTCCGTGTCAAGGTCACCGCCCGTGGCCCCCCCTCCCTGCCCCGTGACCTTGGGCGAGTCCCCGCGGCGGCCGGGCCTCAGTTTCCCCGCCTGTCACGGAGAAGGGGCCCGCGTCCCGGGCCGCCGTAGCTGGGGGGGCCCGGCCGGGGGCCCAGCGGGGTCGGGCGGCCCCTAGTTCCCCCAGGCGCGCCCGCGCGGGTCTCCCACGCCCCACGTGTCAGCGCCCCGCCGCCCCCGCCCGCGCGTGTCCAGGCCCGGGCACCCCCGCCGCGCCGCCCCACGCGTGCCCGCGGGCCGCCCGCCCCGCTTACCTCCCTCCCGCCGCCGCCGCAGGGCCCGGCCCGCCGCCGCCGCCGCCGCCGCCGCCGCCGCCGCCGCCGCCTCCATCCCGGGCGCCCGAGGCCCCGATTCACTAACGCGCCTTCCGCAGGGCCCGGCGCCGGCGCCCAGCCCGCCCCCGCCCCCCGGGGGACGCTGCGTGCTTTACGTAACGCCCCCTGCGCAGCCGGCGGTGACCATGGCGACGGGGCCGGCCTGCAGCGCCCCCTGGCGCCGGGGAGGGGAGCGGGAGGGGAGGGGGAGGGGAGCGGGAGGGGAGCGGGAGGGGGAGCGGAGCGGGGAGGACCAGAGAGCCAGAGGACAGGGATGGGGGGAGAGGAGAGGGGGGAGGCGCGGGCACGGGGCTTCACAAGCGTCCTGAGCCTTTCACCAGCCCTGGAAGGAAACTCACTTAGGGAAACTGAGGCAGGGGCAGATTGGAACTCAGGCCTGGCTGGGTCCAGGCCCAGTATTCTATCCACCTCACAAGGGGAGGGGAGGAAAGGGAGGGAAGTAGAAGGGGATGGAGAGAGGAGCCGGGTCGGGGTCCCACAGGAGAGGGGGATAAAGAGGCAGGGCACTCCCCTTCCCGGGTTCGACCCTGGCCTCAGACACTGGCCAGCTGCCTGACCCTGGGCAAGTCACATCACCCTCTGTAAAACGAGGCCTTCTTGGGGGTTTCTGAAGGCCCTGGGGCCCTCAAGCTGCAGGATCTCTGGTCTACGCAGCTGCACTTGTCAGCTTCTAGGAAGTGAATCAGTGGGACCCACAGCCTCTGAGGTCTCTTCCAGCTCCGACCAGCCCCCTCACCCCAGATGCTCCTCTCTCCAGGGCCTGGGGCAGGTCTCTTGACTTTCCCACGTTCTCTCTCCTCCCCTTCTCTCCTCAATGCTGCAGAAAAGGTGCATTGAAAGAGGGATTTCCTCATCTGGGAGCAACAAGGACTTGTCAAGTCCAGTCTCTCCCCATCCCATGACTATCCTGTCACCGTGCGACTTTGGACAAATCACTGACCATCCCCAGACTTCGATTTCTCTTCTGCAAACCAGGAGATTGGATCAGGCCTCTTCTACCTCTAAATCGCACAAAGCCCATGGTGGGCCGACTCCAAACCCAGCCGTCTCTGTACCAGGGGGCAGAAAGCCCTGGCTTGGGGCAGAACCCTATCCCCCAGCTCCCTGTCAGTAGTGAGAACCCCAGGATTGGAGAGAAGAGGCCTGTGCCCCCATCCCCGCTGCAGCATGCACTTTTTGGGAGAAGCTACTGCCTCTTTCTCAGGGCACAGTGTTCCTGCCTGTAAAATGAGGGGATTGAGATAAGACAGAGGACAGAAAATGTAAGGGATCTATAACTTGTTACTAAGACAGATGTCAGAGCTGGTTGCTGAGCTGGGATTCGACGACCGTTTCTTGGGCTGGCAAAGAGGGGGTGAGGCAAGTCCCTTCCTGCTCTGAGGCTGCTGTTTTGTGATGGGACCCAGGGTACCCTTGGACCTTCTAGGAGTCTCATGCTTAAAAGAGAACAGAAAAAAAGGAAGCCGGATGAGTCATTTCCTTTGGAGAAATGAGAAGTGGGACAATTTCTCCACAGACTGTAATCTCTCAGGTAGAGGAAGAAGAAGGTTTCGGGTCACTCTGATGAACTGTTGTTTGGCGGATTCGTCATCCCTGTCTGCCCCAAGCTCCTCTCCCCTATATGGTCCCCAATAAAAGTTCTCTTGGTGGAAGGAACTTTCTTATATCCTGGGTCCTGTTACCACCCCAAAAGGTTGCTTGAACCAGGGAGGAGGAGACAGGGCCACCCCTTCTTAGAGACCTCTACTGAGTGTGCTTTAAAGGCCCAAACAAACTAGGAGGGGAGGAAAAGGTTGTTGTCCTGCTCACCAGTTTTCAGGGGTGTATTCATTTAATTCTTCCACCAAGGCAGGTTAGTACCTTCTGTCAAGTGACTTGCCCAGAATGACACAGCCAACCAGTGTCGGAAACAGCCCTTGAACCCAAGCCTTCCTGGCTCAAAGACCAGCTAACTCTCTTGACCACTTGACCACACTACAATTCCCTAGCCCTTTAATCTCATCCTCTCCCAAGTTGCCAGGGATCTCTCAACTGACAACGCTGGTTGTCTTTTCCCAGTCTTCATCCTTTCCCTCCCTGCTCCGTGACGATGTTGACCACCCTCTCTTCCTAGATTCTCGCCACAATATTTAACAGGGAATTGATCTTTGATAAAGTGTTTCTAGTCAAGAAAAGTTTGTAGACTTGCTTCTCTTGCTTTGGGGGAATTTAGTGAGAAAGAGAAAAAGATCTCAATAGAAAATAAAATCAATGGAGGGATTATTACAAAGTTTATTTGTAAAGAGGAGGTGGGCCTCCCCAAAGTAGGAGGTACCTTTTAGCATTGTTGCCCAAGGTGGGGAAAGAAAAGCAAGAATAATTCTTAACTCAATCAAAAATACACCGATATGGAGAAAGGCAGCAACTTAATGGATCTACCAAAAAAAAAATCAGAATAAAGTAGATACACATTTTTACTTCTTAACATCTCTGTTTAACTGAAAAGGAGGCCAAGTGACCTTTGGACTTGCACCACCACAGAAAGCTTTTATCTCTAGGAAGATTGGGTCTTTGCTCTCTGAGCAGAGAATTGTTTCCCTTACGGGAGAAAACAATTGAGAAATTAATATGGGAAAGAAAAAAGATGTGGAATACTTGTTCATTTGCCCAAACATTTCCACAGTTAAGTTAATTGGAGCAAACAATGCATGGAAATGAATGTTAGTCAAACTATGGGTTTTTCATTGCTGCTCTTAAAGGAAGAGGATGGTTTAAATAAGAGAAGCTTTTCCTTTATCTACAGCTGTTTGTAAAACCTGTTTCAGAGGAAAGGGACCAGTGAAGTCCTCCATCTGTTCAGCTATATTTTATGGTCAGTGTTCAATATTCTGGTCCCTGACAGATCAATAAAGGGAGGGACTAGGACAAGTGTGGGTCAGGAGAAGCGGGGGATGTTGGGAACCCAGGTACAAAGAGCAAACAAACAGGAAAAGAGAAAACAAATATGGGAGATACTAGAGGGCAATTTTCTTTGCTTTTGATTATTTTTAATTTGATATTTTATTCTGAAGTTAAGTAACCTCAAAAGCAGCATTGTTATAAACAGTATATGAAACTGTGAGTCTCTCTTTCATATTACCTGTTTTTTCTTGGTGTTGTGAGTCATTTCAGTTGTGTCTGACTCTCTGTGACCCCATTTGGGGTTTTCTTGGCAAAGATATTGGAGTGGCTTGCCATTTCCTTCTCCAGTTCATTTGACAGATGAGAAAACTGAGACAAGCAGGGTGAAGTGACTTGTGTGGGGGTCACGTAGCTTGTAAGTATCTCAGGCAGGATTTGAATTCAGGTCTTCCTAACCCCAAGCGTCCCTCTCTTCTACTACCTAACTGCCCAATATGTAACGTACTACACATCACTTTCAAAACTGTCCTCCTTGTCTTGTGTTCTCTTCTAAACCTGTTTCAATGGTTCTTCTCTCTTTTTTAAATTACCTCTCTAACTATCCTTCTGCCTCCCAAACGCCTCCAATTAAAAACAGAAAGGGAGAAGACAAAAAACAAAAACAAAACCTTGTAAGTATGTTAGTAAAGCAAACCGAATCCCCACGATGGCCATGTCCACAAATATATGTTGTTTTCCTACTAATTCCTATTCTCTCTGTCAGGAACTGGGTAACATAGTTTATGACAGGTCCTCTGCAGACATAAAGGGTTGCGGTGTGGATCAGCATTTGAAGTTGTTTTTCATTACAATGTTGTTGTCCTTGTGGAAGATGGTTCCCCTGGTTCTTCTTGCTTCACTCTGCATCAGTTCAGACCACTCAGTCATTTCTCCACAGTTCTCTCTCTCATCATACCCATTCCATCACAGTCCTATGCCACAATTTAATCAACTCTACTCTGATTGGTGGGTGCCCCTTAGATTCTAGTTCTTTGCTTTGCTTTTTTCCCCCTTTTTAATACTCCAGGATCAAGGAGTTTGTTTGGCTCACAGCTATTCAATCACCTTATTTTCCTCCCTTTTAATCACCCCTCACTATTGTATTTGATGTATTTCTACACAGTTTGTGTATATTCCTGTTGCAATCCTTCGTTGACTGTTTCAGATAAGAATTCATTGCCCTCCAATGTCTTTCTTCATTTTTATCTACTCTACTTCTCACATAGCCTCTATATGAGAAATAGCTAGGTTTATTCCATTCTTCCTCTTTTTATATTAGTGTATTCTTCATTGTATCCTTCCTTCTCTTTCCCCTCTTAAAACTCTCAAAACAGAATCAATTCACCCTCAGGACTCTCAGACTTTAAAGACATTCAGATCCTCAAGAGTCTCTCATTTTTTCTCTCTCTCATAAAATGTTACCATTACATCATTGTATAGTCCCTTCTAATTGTGCAAATTAATTGGCCTTCCCGTGTTTCTCTTGACTCTTGGGTTTGTGTATTAAAATTCCTAGTCAGCTCTGTACTT
This sequence comes from Potorous gilbertii, assembly GCA_028658325.1. NCBI lineage: Eukaryota > Metazoa > Chordata > Mammalia > Diprotodontia > Potoroidae > Potorous > Potorous gilbertii. Next base: position 260,535,570 of record CM053770.1, read on the forward strand.
TTCATGAGAAATTCTTGAGAGCTCTCTGTCCCTATAGGATTATACTCAGTTTTTTCAGGGTAAATTATTCATGGTTGGAAACCTATATCTTTTACCTTTTGGAATATTATATTCCAAGATCACGTCTCATTTACAGTAAAAAAAAAAACCAAAAACGACCTAGTCTTGTGTGATCATGACTGTGGTTCCTTGGTAATTGAACTCCTTTCTGGATGTTTTCAGTATTTTGGAGGAGCTCTGGATTTTGGCTATTATATTCTGGGGGTTTCTTTCAGGATGTGATTGGTGTATTCTTTCTATCTTCTCTTTGTCCTCTGGTTCTACTAGATCTGGTAAGTTTTCATTTATGATTTCTTGAAATATGGTGGTAACACTTTGGTGTTATGGTGGTAACATTAGCTTCCAGGGAATCCAGTGATTCTTAAATTATCTTTCCTTGATCTATTTCCCAGTCAGTTATTTTGATATCAGATAATATCTTTTTTTTTAATCCTTTAATTGTCTTGGGGTCTCATGGAATTATTGACTTCTCCTTAATTTCCTGTAGTTTACCTAGGTCTCTTCCTTGGGTAAGGCTTAGCAATCTCTCTTCTAAGCTATTTCTTCTCTTTCCAATTCTTTCCTCAAGAGATTTTATGTTTTCTATTTCTTGCTTCATATCTTCTAGGTTTTGTGCTTGTGGAAGATCCAGGGCTGCCCCTGGGTTCCTGTGGTGATCTCCACTTCCAGAGAAGTTGTCTCCCTAGAACTCTGGGAGTTGAATTGGGCATTGAATTTTTAAAGCCTTCTCTGGCATCTCGGGACAGAGTACTAAGAACCTGGGAGTTGGTTCCAAACTTGGGCTGCAGCGATCTAAGAACTTTGATGCTTTTTTGACTGCTGCCAACCAGAGAGTCATCTTCCAAGGACCATGGTCTGGGGCCTTCTGACTTCTCTGGGTCTTTTTCCAAGTCGAGGGCAGAAGGAGGCTCTTGCGATTTATGGACATGGAGGCTTGTAGTTTATGTGTCTTTGGTGGTGCTCTGAGCCTACTTGGACTTCAGGGTTTTGTTGGGGTTTTTTTTGTGAAATTCTGGGGTAGAAGAAGTCACTAGTGTTTCTCACTCTCTTTCTTGACCATTAGTCAGTATGGGGTGCATTTGAGGTTTTTGACAACTTCAGTACGCGGGAGATAGGTGGACCACATCCATTCAGAGAGCCATCCTGGCTGCAAATCTCCTTTTGCTTTTATCATTCAAAGACACTGTTAGGTCCAGTCTTTTAACCCAGAATGTATTATTTCAGGAGTCCATTTTTCATTCTGTGTTTTAAAGTCATCTAAAACAATTTTCAAAGGATTTGTTTGGTGCTGGGACAGATATTTCCAATACTGAGACTCAAATTTTATGAGATGAGTTGGTAGGCAAATACAAGGTGAGAGGGGGAAATCTACTACTACATCTGTCTCCTCTCCCCCTCAGAATCTCAGGGGTATGAATGCTCTGGCAAAATACTCTGGCATCTTCATGCAGGGCTGTTGGTCCTGGGCTGGGAGCAGAATCCCAGCCATGCAGCACTGGTCCTGAGAAGGTTCTGGTCCCCAAACACTATCTCATGCTGGTCACACTGGTTGGCCAGGATGAGGAGACCACCATTTCATTGTAAAGAATCAGCCCCTCAACCCCCAACCAGAGACATGGAGAAGACACTCAGAGCTAGACCCTAAATCCAGTCTCACTCGGGCTTTTCTTTTGCTGTCTCCAATCTCACAAACATTAAATTTTTACCATGCTAGGCATTGGGGGTGCAGAAGCAAAAGCAATTATACCTGCCACCACCACCACCCCCCAGGAGCTGAGAGGCAGTGCAGTGTGGTGGATAGAGAACTGAACTTAGTGTCAGTAAGACCTAGAGGTATATCCTACCTCAGATACTTCTTTGTGGTGTGGCCCTAGGCAAGTCCCTTAACCTCTCTGGGTCTCAGTTTCCACATCTGTAAAATGAGAAGGTTGTACTTGTGCTCTAAATATGTGAGCTAATAAGCATATATTCAGCTGGGGAATATAGTATATAAACAAAGAAGTAAATGCAGAGCAATTTAAGGAGGATAAATACAAATTCAAAAGAACAGGAAAGCTTGAGGGAGGATGAAACATCTGAAAAAGGAGAGCCTTGAAGGAAGAGTCTAAGCATTCCAAAGAGGCCTGGAGGCTTCTAGTAAGGGGAGGATACCATCTACAAAGGCTCAGAGGTGGGAGATGGGAAAAGGTTATTTGGGTTTGGGCACTGAGGGAGCAAATGTTTGGAATGCTAGGCTGAGACATTGATATTTTATCCTAGAGGCAGTAAGAGCCTTTGGCACTCAGGGGAAACTGAGGCCCAAAGGAGGAGGGAGCCTGGAATCTGTCACAAGGAATGACCTGACCTCCTCATCCCAGATGCACCCTAGCTGGTCCCCACCCTCAGAGCTCTCCTGGACCCAGGATGCCAGTGGAGATTACAGAGCAGGGCAGAAACATGGTCAGACCTATCTTGATACAGACAATTTTGATGGCTCTATGGAGAAAGGGATTGAATGAGGGAAAGATTGGAGGAAGAGAGATGAATTTGGAGGCTGTTACAATAGTCCGAGGGAGAAGTAACGAGGATCTGTGTTACATTTGCCCCACCCTGAAATTATTGGAGCGCTGGCCGCCATCCTCATTCTCCTCGGCAAGTTTGCTTGGCTGTTCCCCATTCTCCCAGCCTGGGCATGGATACCACTCCTCCTCTTTTTTCCATTTCAGTTGCTAATAAAAGCATCTTTGGAAAATCAAACCTCTGGATTTCTGGAATCTGGAATAGGCCAGTCCGCCAAAGAAAGGAAAAGATGACATAGTTTCCTCTTCCCCCTCCCCCTCCTGCCCCAGTTCCCATCCCTTAGACACATGGAATTTTAGCAGCAGAAAGGATGTCAGAATTCATCTAGGGCAGCAACTGTGTAAACCAGAATCCTCTCACCAATTCAGAAGCAGAGTGGGGCATGGGAAAGAGTACGGAAGACCTCTGCAGGCTGAGGACCTGGATTAAAATTCTGACTCTGACCTTGGGCAAGTCATTTGACCAGATGAAAAGTTGTGATCTAGTGATCTGAATTCAAAACCTGACCCTCCAGTCTCACCTTTATTTGTGCCTGTGTCCTGGCTTCATAGGATGTCCTCGAAAATCTAGTGGGACTTCTGGCCTCCCTCTCCCCAACTTTGTCTCTTTAAGACTGGCAAACCTGGTAAAAAAAAAAAAGCCCTCAGGTGGAGGTCTTAAGGAAGATACTTGGAAAGAGCAGGAAAGCTTAAGGGAGGAGGAAGCAGTTGAGGATGAGGAAGCAGTTGAGGATGAGGAAAAGCCTAGAAGGAAGATTCTGAGGACTCCAGAGGCCTGAAGGCTTCCAGAAAGGGGGGATACCTCCTGCAAAGGCTAGAGGTGGGAGATGGTAAAAGCAGGCAGGTCAGTTGAGCTTAGGCATTGAGAGAGCAAAGGGAAAAAATGTAAAATGATAATGATACTAAAAAAGAATAATTCATATTTACGTAGCACTTTCAGGTTTAAAAAGAACTTTGAGAATACTATCTCATCTGCTCTTCACAGAAACCCTGGGACATGGTTTTCCATCTTGTTGGACCCTTGGTGACCCCCTTTGGGGTTTTCTTAGCAAAGATACTGGGGTGCTTTGTCATTTGTTTCTCCAGCTCATTTTACAGGTGAGGAAACTGAGGCAGACAGGGTGAAGTGACTTGCCCAGGGTCACTCAGCTTGTGTCCGAGGCCAGGTTTGTACTCATGAAAATTCTAAGCCCAGTGCGCTATCCACTGTGCCATCTAGCTGCACCTGGAGATATAATTAATCCTGTTTTACAGATGAGGAAACTGGGCTTGAGAGGTTAAGTGATGCAGAGAGGATCCCACAGCTGGTAATTGTCTGGGCCATATTTACTGCCCTATAGCGCTGGAGAGAGGGGCCCAGGACCAGAAACCTGACCCTTAATGCCACAATCAGAACTGTGCACCTTTCAGCAAACTCCAGGGTCCCTTTCCTTCTGGGCCTCAGAGAGTCCCAGAGAGGGTAATACTATATACAGGCCACCCTGTGTGAGTGGGGAGGTTTGCCCAGATTCATTGATTATCAAAAAAGATGCTGGCTGTGAGCATGAGGGGATTGTTTTTAGAAGCCTGGGGAGGGAGTGCCAGGCAGCCCCCTCTGGAGACAGAGTCTCCACCCCTGCTTCCCTTGACTCTGCCTCTCATCTAACCTCCTGCCCCTCCTCCTCCTGCCCCTCACCCTAAACATTCTCCAAGAAAAGCCCAGGCTGACCTCTGGCACCTCCCTGGCTCCTGGGTCATCCAAAGATTCCCTCCTTAGACCTGAGGCATAGTTTAGTTGTCCAAGACAATTGTCTCTGAGTTCCCAAGGCTGCTGCAGGCTCCAGGGAGTATGTATGTGTTTGTGTGTTTGTATATGTGTGAGTGTGTGTGTGTGTGTGTGTGTGTGTGTGATGTTTGGGCCAGGTAAGAAGATGACATTACTTTGACTCTCAGGGGTGGGAGATTATTCCAGTATTCTCTGCTCAGACTTGGAAGTTTAAGGCAACTTCACCACACTGAGACCTGAAACAAGAGGCTGACTGCACTACAGCATGACCCTAGGTCTCCATTACAAACTTATACTATGACCAGTCGAAAGTAACTGTGTTTATTAGCTCATGGTTGCAGGCCATGGTATGTCAGGGAGGTAAGAGATGGGATTTGTTATTGTTCAGTGTCTGATTTTCAGAAACCCCATGGACCATGTCACACCAGTACTGTCCATGGAGTTTTCTTGGCAAAGATACTGGAGTGGTTGGCCATTTCCTTCTCCAATGAATTGAGGCAAACAGAAGTGAAGTGACTTATGCAACTAGTTAAGCGTCTGTGGTCAGATTGGAACTCAGGTTTCCCCTAGCCCACATATAACGAACTCTAGGTATTGTATTTACAAACCACTTTCCCATAATAGTTTTGTGAATTAGGGGAAGCTATAGTTATCCCTCTTTTTTGGATGACTTGACCAAGGTCCCATAACTCATAAATTCCTGAGCCAGGATTTGAATTCAGTTCTCCTGATTCCTCATCCAGGGGTCTCTCCATTATGACTCATTGTACCTGGGACTGCCAAAGCACCATGATTTTGAGAGTCAACATGAGTGGCAGAGGCTGGTCACTTTCAGCCTTACTGGTGGTTCTCTGGTCCATTCTGTCCTGACATCCCCCAGATGAAACCTTGGTAGTACCAGTGTCCTTGATTCCACCTTGGACAACTAACAAACACATCTGGTTCACACCTGGTTCATGGTCCCTTGAACTCCCCGCTCAGGGTGCCCAAGAAGGTGGAGATTGTGGCTGGGAAGGTATCATTAGGGACACAGCTAACGCTGTTGTAGTAACATGATCAACCACCATTGAGTGAACCTGGTGCCTGCAACCTCAAGCAATTTAGAGTACAGTCCCATACACAAACCTTCCCTTTGCACTAGAGGTACACAACTTCAGGGCAGAAATATCTCCTCTTTCCCAAGGTCAGGGAAATCAATCCATGAGCTGGGAGAAGTCTGAGAATGTGGAGGAAAGAGTGTTGTTTACCTGAAAAGGATAAACTCAGCCTGCCTGAAAAATTAAACTGTCAGATTCCCACAAAGGGAGAAATTAGTATGTCTCATGGACTAGGGAATAGATGTGGATTGGGTTTTATGCCACCTAAAGCCAAGTACCCAATCTCAGGTTTATCTGGAGATTAGGGGAACCTTGTGGAGGGATTATTCTAATCCTAAATGTTCTCCCAACTGAGAAAAGCTATTCTGCTCTTTATTCAATGACTGCTTTCCCTTCCCTCTTTCCAGGTCCACCTCACCTGAAAGAACTCAGAAATAAGGATCATCAGGGGACTTGGGGGAGAGAATGACCCCGGGTGTCCTCTTACCTGAAAGCAGGTGGAGTGCTTGTTTTTCTCACCCTGGAAGTCGTTTGTGATCAAGTGGAAGTGAGAGGAGAGCGGGGAATGTCTCTAATGGGGCCAACAGCTCCCAACACCAAAAGGAGAACTCGGTAGACCATTATGCATTTGGGTCTTTTATCTGAATAGGCTCCATTTATAGACAGAAAGGAGTTACCACACTCAGGAAGGAAGGGTGGTTGAACTATGAAAGCAGATAGGCAGGAGATGTTAGCAGCACTCCTAAAGATGGATGCTAGACTAGCCCCTAAATGAAAGCCAATAAAAATGAGTTTGGGCACCTCGGCCAGAGTTAGGCTGGCCCACGACAGCACACTATGGTCATTGAGCTGTTTGTTTTGGGCAAGAGAGCCTCGTGGGATGTCTGTAGCAGAGCAGTGCATATCCTGAGACTCATGTTACCTGGGTGGTTTTCCCTCTGAGTCTCTGTTCCCCTGGGCTGTGTGCCTCTAGTGCAAAGGGAAGGTTTGTGTATGGGACTGTACTCTAAATTGTTTGAGGTTGTAGGCACCAGGTTCACTCATTGGTGGTTGATCATGTTACTACAACAGCATCAGCTGTGTCCCTAATGACACCTTCTCAGCCACAATCCCTACCTTCTTGGGCATGCTGAGGGGGGAGTTCAAGGGACCATGAGGATGATGGTGGTGAGTGATGGTGACAATAGCAGAGTGGAGCTTTCCTAGTAATTTCTATCCCACTGCATTTACTCCAGCTTCACCAACACTTTCCCCAAGGCCATTAGTAAAGCCCAGAGGATCCTGGGGATCCTTGTATCTGTTTATACAAGCTTATTTGTCAGGGGCGTCTCCCTGGTGGACTTTATAGTAACTCATTTCTCTGCTCTGAACACGGGGGAGATACTGAGTCGTAAACACAGACGTCTCTGGAGAGGGCTTCCCTCCCTTGCTGGTTGTCATGTTACCTCTGAAGTAGAGGCACGATATGGTCCAGATCCCTCCATCTCTAAGGCTTCCTTTCCATGAAGAACCAGCCTGGAAGAAGGCAAGGAATAGGGGGCTTTAACTTAAGTGAAATAAATGGGAAAAAACCCACCTTCCTTTGCTACCTGTTAGAGGACAATCTCAGAAGGAAATGACCATGTAAGGAGACTTTACCCATTCTGAGGGCTGCACCGGTCAGATGAGGCAGAATTGTGCTGAGTCCAAAACTTGATCCAGGAGATCTCTTCCCCTCAGCCTTAGGACACCTGTCATTTCCCTAGGGCCGACACATTACAGGTACCCAATAAATGTCTGATGAGTGAATGAATCTCTACTTTCTTAGGCATTCTTACAAGACGTTATAGTCCAGTGGAAGGACTCATGAGACCTAGAAATGGGCCCTGGCTGCACTGGTTATTGGTGTTACCTTGGGGAAGTCCCTTTCTCTGTTTCCTCATCTGTAAAATGGAGATAAGAATTCCAGGGAAGCATTGCTTTGTGACCTTGAGGGCTGCAGACATGGGTGTTTTTGTTATCATTCAAAGCCTGCAGAATGTGACGAAGAGGTCATCAGAGTCAAACTCTGATGCTTATTAACTGGGTGAAAGTTTCTTCACCTCTTAAAGCCTCAGTTTCCTCACCTGTAAAATAAGGTTGATTATACTCATACAACCTACTTCATAGCCTCTCAGAGCTAGAGTGAAAAGGGTCCTGAGGTTTTTGAATTGTACCCCTTTGTTTCACTGAGGAGGAACCTGAGAGGGCTGATGGCTTGCTGCTGCAGCACAAGTTAAGTAGGTAAGGGTGGGTGGGATTTGAACCCAGACTCCTTGGCTCTAGAGACGGAGTTCTTTCCCATGTTGTTCTAAGGAAAGCACTTGGTGATTTGGGCAGTGCTATACAGGGGCAGCTTCCATTACAGCCCAGGAGACATTTTGAAAAGCAGGTCCTGAGGACTGATAAGTTTTTTAAGTGAAATTCGATCTAAATGGGCCAACTCTGAACAGACGAGCATTAACCAGGGTGGGGTTTGTCCAGATTTTACTCTTTGTCCAGCAGCTGCTGCGTTCTGGACGGTTCCCTGACAATTTCTGAATGACCTGACCCACCAACTGCTCCCTGAACTCGATGCGCTAGGGAGGCCTTGGGAGAGCATACAGAGGGGAGGCCACCCCTCTTGTAAGGAACATCTGCCTTCCTTATTTCTGCCCTCAACCACTTTCCTCAAGATTCATCTTAGGGGCCACCTGTCTCCTGGACACCTCCTTGATACCTGGCCCACTCAGGAGGGTTTTCTATGTCCTCAGATTTTCCTAGAGCACCTTGTCGGCATCTGGCCTTTGCCCCACTCCCACCCCAATCCCTGTCTGCTTTTTAAGATACGGGCAGCTAGGTAGCACAGCAGACAGAGTGAGCAAGGACTTGGAGCCTGGAAATCTGAGTTCAAATCCTGCCTCAAACACTTACTGGCTGAGTGATCCTGGATAAGTCATTTGACCTCTGTTTCCTTAGCTGTAAAAATGTTAACCATAATGACAGCATCTGGGTCACAGGGTTGTGGAAAGGTTTAAATTAAATAAAACGGTAAAGCATTCTCTAAGCCTTATAGGGCTGTATAAGTGGTAACTATTCTTCTTATTATAATAGGCACTTAATAAAGATTTGTTGAATTACATGAAATAGAGACTTCATTGGAAAAGGATTTTGAAAGTCAGAAACAAGAAGGGAATGTAGATGTTCCATATGGAACAGTGGAAAGATGGCTGCAGTGAGAGCCTGAGGCACTGGATTCAAATCCTGACAGTGCTCCCTGGGTGACCTTGGACACATCATTTCCCCTCTCTGGGATTTAGTTTCCTCTTTTGTAAAATGAGCTGGAGAAGGAAATGGCAATGCCATCCAGTGTCTCTGACAAGAAAACCCCAAATGGGCTCCCAGAAAGTAGGCCAGGACTGGAAAATGACAACCCCAAACATGCCAGGCACGGTGCTAAATTCTGGGGATACAAAGGCAGGCAAAACCAGTCCTGATTTTGAGAAGCTCCCAACTTAATGGGGGGAGGTAACGTGCAGGCAATTATGTACAAACAAGCCACAAAGACGCAATGAATTGAAGAGTCAGCAGAGGGAAGACCCTGGCCTTGCTGGGAGTTGGGAAAGGCTTCCTGTGGGAGGGGGCATTTTGTCTGGGTGCCAGGGAAGCCAAGAGACAGAGATGAGGAAGGAGAGCATTCCAGGCAGGAGGCACAGCCAGTACAAATGCTTGGAGTTTGGAAATGGAGTATTGTGTTCCATAAGGAAGGTGCAAAAAGACTGGGAAGGTAGGAAGGGGCCAGGTTAGCACTTGTTCCGTGGCCAGCAAAGGCTGCAGGATGAAGAAGAAAGTGCAAAGACATTTTTAAAAGGATTGGATCCTTTAATCCTCAGCATTGGTAAAGGGCTCTGAGACTTCTAGAGCCTCTTACCAGCCTTATCTCCTTTGATCCTGGCAGCCAACTGGGAGGGAGGAGAGACATCCCTATCCCTCTGGTTTTATTTTTTATCTTACAGATACAGGGACCGTGGCTGGGAAAGTTAAATAACATGTCCAAGTCACACCAGTAGAGAGAAGCCGAGCTGGGATTAGAACCCAAGCCCTGGGACTCCTTTGACATGTGCTGTCGGAGGAAGAGGCCCAGGAGGAGAGAGGCTTTGAGTCTTTGTGAGCCACACGTGACGCTCTAGGTCCTCAAGTGCAACCCTTTGACTGAGGAATGTAGAGGAACACATGTGGCCTGGAGGCCACAGGTTCCCCACCCCTGCCTGGAGGATCCCTCTACCTCATGAGCTCCCTCCTCCAACTGGGGAATTCTTCCAGGCGCTGCCCTTTTGCAGAAATGCCCAAGCCAGCCATAATTCTTCCTTCTCTCATCTCCTCATCCTCTAGACTTTTCCATCACTGCCAAGACACTTCTCCCCTAGGATGTTGGCTCTACCCCTGGGATCTCTTCTTCTCCTTGGCAAAGTCCTCCTAGATCCTCCACTTTGAGGAAATGACCAAGCCAGGGATGCCCATTTTTTCACTCCTTCCTCCTCTCCTTTTTCAGTTTCCTTTCCCCTCCATCTTCCCTTATTCACCGTGGCCTTTCTTTTTGAGCAAATTTGTGTGCCCAGTGCCTAGCAGAGTGCCCGGAATGGATGTGTTTAATAAATGCTTCTTGACCTGTTTTGTGATTGACTTGCCCAAGATCACAAGGTGGCAAATGGTCAAGATTCAAATCCAGGCCCTCAGATTCCAGCCTCTGTTCCCTTGCAATGTACCATTGGATCTTCCAATGAGAAGCTCCAAGGACGTGCCAGGAATGTCTGATGGAATTAGGGCTGTTGAGTGGGGAGAAGAAGAGACAGGGCATGACAAAAGCTATCATGTGCAAGAGGGATTAGGTTCTACGTGTCCCTGGAGGACAGAGCCAGGAGTGATGAATTAGGAAAGTTACTGAGAGGCAGATCTAAGCTGGAAAAAAACAAAGTAAAAACTTTCTACCAATGAGAACTATCTCAAAGTGGAATGGGCGGCCTCAGAGGTCAAGGATTTCCTTTCCTTAGCAAGTGTGCATGTATTCTGTCATTCTTGGTAGAGATACTGGAACTGTTTGCCATTTCTTCCCCAGCTCATTTTATGGATGAAGAAACTGAGGCAAGCAGGAAGTGACTTGCCCCGGGTCACCCAGCTAGTAAGTATATGAGGCCAGATTTGAACTCACTAAGATGAGTCTTCCTTGGTCCCAAACCCAGCACTCTATCCATTTTGCCTCTAAGCAAAGGCAGCATGATAACTTGTTAAGGATGTAGAGACAGTGAGTCTGGGTCAGGGACATGTTGGCCCAGCAGAAGACCCAGCTGCTCTGAGAATGTCTTGTTCAGAGGCCTTGCAGATCACCTCGTCCAAATGCCTCATTTTATAGAGAAAACAGGCCCAGGATGGGAGACAATTCGGGACCCAGCATAGAATTAGGGTTGTGGGGACCCTCAGAGGCCAGCTCATCCAACCCTTCTCATTTAACAGCTGAGGAAATCTAGGCCTGGGAATTCTTATTGCCAGGTTACACATGGCACAAGTAGCAGAGGTTTGAAAGCCACATTCTCTGGCTCTGGCTCCAGACCTGGGGCTCTCACATTAAACCACAGCTGCCTTTTGCCCAGCTTTACAGGATTAGCAGCTTTCTTATCGAGGTGTGCTGGAGACGGACCAGGAGCCAGGGGATGCGAATCTGCCTTTCCTCGGGCCTGCCTTGTTCCTTCTAATGAGCTCTCCTCACCTGTCTCCAAGTACCCATCTCCTACATGGTTCCCACTGGGAGATGAATGGAATGTCTCTTCTTTCTTCTTCCCCAAGGCTAAGACTCTCATTCCAGCCAAACGTTCCTTCCCTCCAGGTTCCTCTCCCTTCCCCCACCTCAGTGACTAAGTGAGAGCTTCCATACCTAACTTCAGAGCCTTTCTGGATTCATTCCACTGGATGAGCACTAATTAAGTGCTGACTTTGGGCCAGCACCAACCGGGGTTCTAGGGAGACAGAATCAAAACAAAACAAAAAAGCAGTCCCTGCCCTGGACAAGCATATGATTTCCACTGAAAGCTTAGTCTACCCCACAGAGCTCTACCCAAACAAGTCAAGGGAACTGTGTTCTAGTCTAGAATGTCACTTCTGTGGGTCAGTCCTCTTTCAGTCACATCCAACTCTTCCGTGACCCCATTTGGGGTTTTCATGGCAAAGATACTGAAGTAGTTTGCCATTTCCTTCTCCAGCTCATTTTACAGATGAGGAAACTGAGGCAGACAGGGTTACATGACTTGCCCAGGGTCACACAGCTAGGAAGTGTCTGAGGCCAGATTTGAGCTAAGAAGGGGACTCTTCCTGACTCCAGGCCCAGGGCTTTATGCACTATGGCATCACTTGGCTGCCCTGTCACTAAGGACCTGTGAAACCTTAGGCATGGCTCCCCGCAATGTCCTTCCCAGACCTGATATCTAATGTTCTAATGTCCCTCCCAACTCACATTTTGTTCTGTGTTCTAAGACTCCTTCCAGCTCTGATGTAGGAACAGAGATTCCTAGGATTTAGAGCTGAAGGGGACCTGACAGATCATTCAGTCTTTACAGAGAAAAATACTGAGGAACAGCAGTGGGATGTGACTTGCCCAAGGTCACCCAAGTAGAAAATAACAGAGTTGGGATTTGACCCCAGTTTCTCTTGACTCCAAATCTTCTTTCCTTTATACATCAGATTCAGGATTCATCTAACACAATATGGCCATGACTTTGGATCTGGTTCTTGGTTAGGGAGGGCGGGGGAATCAGTGTGAGACAGAATTATCCCCTATCCCTGAGCCAGGAAGCTACTTTCTCCGGAGAGACCCTTTCTCTAAAGCCCAAGGCAACGAAGGGACCATAGGATTAGGAGACTTCTGGCATAGTCAGGCACCCAGTCCAGGTCTGAACCCCTCTCTCGATGACTTTATCTATACAGCAGTCCAAAGGGCCAGAAACCATCCAATCAAAGCCGACCTTACTACCACGGGCTCCCTCACCTTGCCTGTCAGCACCCCATTAGAGCTCCTCCCCTTTGGGTGAAGGCATTGCCGCCATTGGTGGTGCAAACCCACTTACACCTGAAGAAACCACCCCCTCTCACCTGTCTCATTGAGTGGTGAGGACTAGATGAGATGACAAGCATTCTGCTTTGTGCACCTTAAAGCACTCTGGGAAAGTGTTGTTTTTATGCAATGAGGAATTTCCCAGACTCCTCCAGTTTGACAACAGATGGGGGCAGATATGGGGAGGCAGGAGGAGCTGGCAGAGTTGGGTCAAAGTGCCAAGAGGGGAAGGCTGGGCACTGAGGATAAACCCAACTCTGCCACCCCCTCACTGGGCGAGGCTGGGGAAGTCACTTTCTCCTTTCCAGGCTTTTGCTCCTTCACGCCTAGAATCCTGGGGCTGGACCAGCTGACCTCTGAGGTCTCTCTTCCAGCTCTGCCATTTGGCCCCCCTGAGCCTGGCTTCTGATCAGAATGGCCTGAGAGCAGTGGTGAGGACCTCAGGGTTCCTCCCAGTGATTGGGGGGCGAGGGCTGAGCTCTCAGCAGGCTGGCCCCTGACTCGGCATGATTATTGCACCATCCTGCTCTGTTTAGACGTAGTGAATGCTGTGGCTCCCTCTCCCTCAGGGCCAGGTCACCTGCACAATTCCTCAGCCTGTCACAATCTGGAGGGATCTGTCATTTCTTCTTAACATCAGAGTTAGATGGAGCTCCACCGACTGAGCTCCCCCCATGGTTAGGGGCCAATGACCAGGAGCCTATTTAACCAGTTAGTACCAGGCAGCTTCTTCACAGGGCTATTTCTTCAGAGATACAGCAAGAACACCCCTACAAACATTTCCCCCAGTGCCCCAGGGGCATGGTCTGCCCTACACCAGCTCAGGCTCTGGGGGAGTGGGCTCAACAGGTAGCTCAGTTTTTCCACAGTTTATCCACCCAAACAGTGCCAACCAGATGAGTCCTGAACTCAGCCATGGCTGACTTGGGGCTAGACTGGCACTCTTTGATCCTGGGACATTGCTACTGAGAAGGCTCTGGAATGCTAGGACCCTGTTATTATGAGGCCCCAACTCCTTTCACCTGGAATAAACAAAAAGAACAAGGCCTGGGGCCTATTTCTTGGGGCCACAAAGCCTCAGAGCTTACCCTATGGCTGATCTCCCCCAGACAGCCAGGAAGCAGAGACTGATTAAATGGCAAACCCCCAAAATCCTCCCCACCTGGTTAGTTAACCAGGAGCAGGTATGGAATGCGCACCCAGGCTCTATGATGTCTCTATACCAATTCCTTGGCATATCATCACACTTCCAGAAGCCAACCCCCATCATCCTTCCAGGGGAAGCTTGCATCAGCTGAACGAGCTGACCCGGTATGAGCATGTGCCACAAGGCCCTATGGAACATAGACTGTCAAAGTTAGGAGGATCCTTGGAACACAGAACAGACAATAATGGAACTGGGGGGAACTTAGAACATAGAATGTCTAGGCTGGGAAGGAGCTTAGAACATAGACTGTCAAAGTTGGGAGGGAGCTTAGAACATAGAACACAGAGGTCAGAGCTGGGAATGCCCTTGGAAGTAAGTCATCCAGCCTAACCCTCTCATTTTACAAATAATAAAATTGAGGTCCATAAAGTTCAAGTGACTTGTCTAAAATCACTTGACTAGTAAGCATCCAGACTGAAATTTGAGCTGCAGAAATGTTGTGCTCTGTATCATTTGTACTGATGAAATGACAGAAGTTGCTAGGTGACACAAGGTATAGACTTGGAGTCAAGAGGACCTGTACGTGAGTCCTGCCTCAGACACTTACTAGCTGGGTGACTTTGGATAGATCTCTCAGTCTCAGTTTCCTCATTGGTAAAATGTGGATGTTAACAGCACTTGTTAGAGGTCGGGTACTTTGCTGGCTCCACCATCTCCTGGGTACTGGCACCAGTCTCATCCCAAGTAGTCTGTGTCCATGTCTGTGTCCTGCCTCCCCTATTGCCTCTAAAGTGTATGTGTCCATCCTGTCAGAGGTCTGCCCTGTCCTCCTGCTTCTCCTCCTTGTTTTAACATTCTGTGAAACCAGCTCAGCCCTTGGGGTGCCAATTCTTCATCCTGGCTCGATGAGTGACCTCTTTCCTTTACAGCTACATACAGGACATGGTTGATGTCATCCACATCACAGGCAGCGTCCGTTACAGACCACAGGCTACTTAACAGCTGCTGTTCTCTCCACTGCCCTATGGGTCACCAGCAATTTTGATGTGTCAGAGATAGGAATGTTCTGTCACCAAAAGAATCGCTGGGAGAATGTTAGGGTTAAAAAGACCAGCTTTGGCAGTGGTAGGCATCTCAGAATGAAATTCTGTCCAATTTTCCTAAAGCCAGCCAGCCCTCTCCCATTTACCTTTTCAATATTGGATCCAACTTGCTTCGCAACTGCACAACAAAAATAAAAAAAATAACAATTGCTAATGATCAATATTCACCAAATCTCAGAGTTGGAAGGGATGGTTATTTAGGGCAACCCATATCAGATAAAAATCCCTGAAATACAGACTGAACTAACGTGCTGAATTTAGCACATGTATTTTTAAAAACCAAGCTGTACATAATGAGATTCAAAGTTTCATATATGATACTATTTCTGTTCTTTTTATATGGAAATGGTCATGTTTATTGGAGTTTGTCCAGTTCAGAATAAAAAAAAATGTCTAGGTTGTTACATATGTGTGTGTGCAAGCAGAGATGCGTTGCTGTCTGTCTCTTTGGAGAGAAATTCCAAATCTATAAGATCATAAATTTTATGGGGTGTTTCCAAAAGTATAATGGGGTATCTGGGGAAATGGAGGACTAGAAGTCCTTCCTATAACTTGCCTAACAAATAGTCATTCTAACCTCTGCTTAAAGACTTCTAGGGATGAGGCACCCTGCCCCCCATTTCCAGTCATGTAGTGCCACATCTCTGCCTGCCCATCCTGTGGGACTCTCATCCACATCCTTTCCCAGAGCCTTCCTCCCTTCTTTCTGACTGCTGTCAACCCTCATACCTACCATGCTCACACTAGTGATTCCTGATCTTGGGAAGTGTTCATCATTTACCTGTTGTAGCCCCTGCACCCTCACCGTGGTCTCCTGTGTGACCCAAACACAGGGTCTCCATTGCCCCTCTCCAAGGTGCTCATCTCTAGTTCTTCAGAGGCAGTGGCCTGCTGGGGCTGACTGCTGGACAACAACTCTGGGAAAATGTTTGTATTCAGAAGATCAGCCTTCCCTCTTATGGGATGCTTAAGGTTGGTAAGAGGACTTTGTCATTTTTTTGTAATTTCTCCAAAGAAAAGTAAAACCCTTTCTCTTCCTTCCCAATCTTGGACCCACATGATTGGCCTTCTGTACTGCCCGGATATAACATATAGTATCCAATAAATTACCATATTTCATAATATGTAATAGCATATTGTGATATTTAATTTATTGTATGGCATATACCACATATATTCATATGATAATATATGACTATATTTTACCCATATATAACATATTGCTATATTTTATAATATATAATGACATATAGTGATGCTTGATATGTTATAGAGACTATACCACATATATTCATATAATAAAATAATATATGGCTGTACTTTACCCATATTATATAACATTACCATATGTTATATATTACATATCTATTGCACATACTCACAAAAAAGAGTCAGACAAGCTTGATAGAGTGTACTTCCCAGATGCATGTTGAAATCTGGGTAACAGGCATTCTTTATCTACTTGGTCATTCTTGTATGGATGGAGAGGCCAGACTCCTCTGGGTGGTTCCTTATCTCTTCCAGGAGGTTTTGTGGTATCTTGGGCCTTGATCTAATCTATACAATGTTGATCACAGATAGGATCATCAGAAGCCCTTTGCCAACCACAGGATATCCCTCCCTTCCCCGGACCCTGGGCTAGATCTCCTCCATCACAGTGTCGAATGTTTTTGGCAATCGTACATCTCCCTGTTTTCTGTCTCACCTGATAACTATTGTCAGAGGGTCATTGAGCAGGGTTATTTCTGTTATAATTTCCAAAGAATCCCAAATGGTCTTGCTGTGAAGTAGTCTTCAGGGGAGTGCTTTGTTCTGCCCAATTAAATGCGTTTTCATAATCCACAAACAAAGAGCACCTGGGGAGCGGATCTCCTCTCCATCACTCAGTCAATCGTGCGCTGGTGAAGATGAGCACGCCATCATTGGATGTAGTCTGCCAAAGTCTCTTGCTCCCCATTCATACTCGTATATAACATATTGCTGGGTAAGAATAGCTGGAGAAGACCTCAGGGGTCATCTAATCCAACCTATCATTATACAGACAAGGAAACTGAGGCCCAGAGAGGGGATGTCATAGAGATTGTAATCACCAGAGGCAGACTTGGAACCCAGGCCCTCTGCTTCTAAAGGTGGTCTTTCCACCTTACCCGGAGAGTCAAGATGAGGAAGAAGAAGATTCAGCTTCATGCAAATCCTTGATGTCATTAGTACCCTCACTTAGGACATTTGCATAGGACTTTGGGGTTCAATGGAGCCCCAACAAGATTGTGAGCTCAGTGAGCCCCATCTGCTCTGTGAGTGCCTGCCACTAAGGATTCAAACCCAGATTCCTCCAGACTGGAGGCCCACAGCTCTTCTCCCTGTTCTTGGGTTCTCTCTCTATAGGAAAGAATGTTAAAGTCTTTTAAAGCAGAGAATGTCAGGGGGCAAGAGGGGCCTTAGAAGAAGGGACGTCAGAGCTGGGAGAGCCCTTAGAACAGGGTATGTCAGGCCAGGGTGCATGTGAACTGTTAGGTCAGGAAAGGACTGTCTGAGCAGAGAAAGACTTTTCTGATTTCCCAGAGGACCTGGGAAGACCAGGAGGCTGGTGACATACCCAGAACTCCTTGGCTAATTAGTGGTTGAATCCAAGCCCACTCTTCCTCGGACTCCATCAAACCATGCCCATTTTTTCTCCCTAAGTAAGTGATCAGAGGCTTTGGATTCTAGTTCATTCACCTCTGCGTTCTCCATGCTAAGCCCTGAACACAGTAGGTACTTAATGTTTGCTAAATGAAAAGATGAAGGGGAGTCTCTGCCCTCTGTACAGATGTCTGGGAAATGTTTTTGATTTGTCTGTGGGAGAACAATCCCATTATCAGATTAAAGTAATTCACACTAATGAGTCATCAGCTCCAACTCCCCCAGGGATGTATATGTCCTAAGACCCATCACAGAGCTTGTAACCCTAAGTGACCTAAGAGTTAGAATGTATGTGAGTGAGGACCCTGTGGGTGTCCAGACATTACCCTTCTCACCCCCTCCCCTTTATCCTCTCAGCAGTCGGGCACCCCCTTCTGAAAAGTGTCTCTCTGGTAGCCTTACAGGAGGGTGCAGGAGAGTTGGCACAGGCCCTTGGTCTTGGTGCAAAGGGACCAGGTCAGGGATGCAATGCAGCAGCATGGAAGGAACCCTGAACTCGGAAACATGGTACCTCGGATGTGATCCAAGCGCCATATGACCTTGGGTGAGTCATTTCTCTCTGGGCCTGTTTTCCCATATAGTCTATATTCTTGAGATTATAGACTCAGCACTGAGGAGGGCCTTAGAAGCCTCTTGTCCAAGCTCCATCATCCTACAGAAGAAGAAACTCAAGCCCAGACAAGTTAGGAGACTTCCTTGAGGTCACATAGTTGTTCAGTAAGTGACAGAATCAGGATCCTCAGATCCCTCCCAGCCCTGATATCCCCTGTTCTTAGGCCTCTCCCAGCTTCGACATCTCCTGTTCTAAGGTCCCTCCCAGCTGTGATGTTCTGTGTTCTGTGTTCTAAACTTCCCCCCTGTTCTGATACTCTTAGGACTGTCTTCACTGTCAGGATGCCAGAGAACAAAGTATGAGTCTTTGCCTTCCCAGAGTTAACAACCCATGGCCAAGATGAGACAACAGAAGTGAATCTGAGGAACAAAAGTTAGGGAGTGTGGTGTAGTAGATAGAGGGCTGGACTTTTGATACAGGTGGCCTTGGGTTTGAATTGCATTTTAAATACTAGCTGTGTGACCCTAGACAAGTCACTTCACCTCTGTCAGCCTCGGTGGGCTCAAATGAGATAATATTTGTAAAGTGTTTAGCAAGCCATAAAACGCTAGTAAATCTTAGCTATCATCACCATCATCGTGATAGTCAGATGAATACAAGTTAGCAAACTAAAGATCAGCATATGACCAGAGGCTCATTACTTCTATTTGCTAAAATCCCCTCCTCAGGTTGGATGTTGAACCTAGAGGGAACTCCTGAAGCATCCAGTTCCATTGGGCCCCTTCCAAAGGCCTCTTGGTCAGAGTGGATATGACCACCCATCCAGTGGGTGTACCTCTTAGAAAGCCCTCATCAGTTATGAGCTGGTTTGACCATTCTGGAGAGTGATGTGGAACTCAGCGCACAGGGCCATCAAACTGTGCATACCCTTTGCCCCAGCCATATCCTTCACGATCCCATTTAGGCTTTTCTTGGCAAAGCTACTGGAATGCCTTGCTATTTCCTCCTCCAGTTCATTCTACAGAAGAGGAAATTGAGGCAAACAAGGTTAAGTGACTTCTCCAAGTGAGCAGAAGCCGGAGAACATTGTACATAGTAATAGCAACAGTGTGTGATGATCCACTGTGAAAGACTTAGCTATTCTCAGCAATTCAGTGATCAAAGACAATTCTAAAGGACTCATGATGAAAAAGGCTCTCTGTCTCTGGAAAAAGAGCTGATGGAGTCTGAATGCAGATTGAAGTAGCTTGTTTTTGAATTTCATTTTTCTTGGGTTTTTTTTTTTTAGGTTTGTTTCTTCCCCTGATACCTGGCTAATGTGGAAATGTGTTTTGCAAGCCTGCACATGTCTAATCTGCATCAAATTACCTGCTTTCTCAAGGTGATGGGGAGAGAATTTTGAACTCAGATTTCTTAAAATATGAATGTGAAGAATTTCTTTTACATGTAATTAGAAAAAAAACAAAATATAAAACATTGCACTTAAAAACATAACCTACAAGAAAGCAGTTCAGCCCACCCTCATCTCTTCCCCTCAAGTCAGGCCTTCTTTGTGTTACCTGCAGAAGAGTCTGCCATTACAGGTGATAATCACAGTCAATTCAAGCTAATTATAGCTGACACTTCACTTACAATATCACTGTGAGGCAGGGAGGGACAGGTATAATTATCCCCATTTCACAGACAGAGAGGCTGAGATTCAAGGTAGGACTTGCCATTTTCTTCAAGTCTTATCAGTTTTTGGGCTGGAAAATGAAAGGGTGGGGCTTGAGAATGGAACAGCCCAGGGAACAAGAGGAATGCAACCCAGGAGGAGAGGCTGGATGCAGGCAGGGAGGCTACTGTAAAAGTCTAGGTGAGACGTGATGAGACCCTAAGCCAACCAGCCCTGGCTTAGAGACATCCATGGATGATGGTGCCAGGATGGAACATCAGCCAAGGGAGGCTCCACCATTCTGGGAGTGATTTTATGGAGTCAGCTTTTAGAGAGAACAGTAAGGTATAGAGAATGCCCAGAAGCTGCTGTTCAGTCACTTCAGTCATCTCCAACACTTTGTGTCCCCATTTGGGGTTTTCTTGGCAAAGATCCTGGAGGGGTTTGCCATTTCCTTCTCCTCCTCATTTTGCAGATGAGGAAATTGAGGCAAAACAGAGTGAAATGACTTGCCCAGGGTCACACAGCTAACTGGTGTTTGAGGCTGGATTTGAACTCAGGGGGACAAGTCTTCCTAACTTCAAGCCTGGTGCCCTGTACTCTGTGGCACCATGTAGCTGCTCAGCCCAGAAGGTCTGGGTTTAAGTCCTGGCCTGGACACATTGGCTATGGGAAACTGAAGGCAACCTTCGCTGGTTGGGGAACTTTCCCCACCCAGGAGTGCCCTGTGCTAATGAAATCATGGGTCCAGGCCCTATTCTCATCCTTAGGATTGTAAGATGTTAATGCTGGACAGAGCCTTAAAGGTCAGGGAATTTCACATTTTCAAATGAGAAAAGTAAAACCCAAGCAATGAGCATTTCTTTGGCTCCAAGTCAACTCAACTGCTCTAGGCACAGTGCTAAACACTGGGGTAGGATTTCAAGCAAAAAGACAGCTTGTCTCTGCCTTAAGGGAGTTTACAACTTAATAAAACATTAAAGGGAGGGGGGGTGGGAGGAGCGAGAGGATCCTTGGGTTTGGGGGGATGAGGAGGGAGAAGGAAGGTAGGGAAGTCCAGTGAATGATGGATGGCTGCTAAAATGGAGGCTATTGTTGAAATTTACCAGTGGGGCTGAGCATCTCATGGGCAGAGGGAGAAGGCAAGTGGAACATGGTGGCCAAGTCTGGAGAGGGACATCTATTAAGAGCCAGCCACTATGTCAGGGGCTAGAGATACAACAAAATGAACTGGCCTCTGACCTCAAGAGCTTGCTTTGTGTCAGTAAGATCTGCACCATTGTGAGTACAAGAAACAATACAGCATAAATATAAAGCAGTTCAGGAGGGAGGGTAGATCCTCTTATCTGGAGGAATCAGGAAAGGCCTCTTGTAGAAGCTAGTACTTGAGCTGAGTCTTGAAAGAGACTAGAAATTCTAAGAGAGCAATGAATAGGAAGAGCATTCCAGGTATGAGGCACAGCCAGTGCAAAGGCATAGATAGATGCTACAGTGTTGTATGGGAGGACTATAGAACAAAGGAAAGCAAACATATTCATAGCAAGCCTGGAAAGATAGGTGGAGATCAGGTTGTCTATTTAAAAACCAGAGTTGTCAACAAAATTCAGCAGGGAGAGATAGGAAGAAAAACACCATCTAAAGTACTACAGAAA
Source organism: Potorous gilbertii (assembly GCA_028658325.1). NCBI lineage: Eukaryota > Metazoa > Chordata > Mammalia > Diprotodontia > Potoroidae > Potorous > Potorous gilbertii. The sequence continues at coordinate 260,556,940 of CM053770.1, forward strand.
GTAAAGAAATATTTGGAATTTACTCACTAAGACACACCTAGGAAATATATGAAGCCAATTATAGAAATAAAGACAGACCCCTATCTAATTGGAGGAATGTTAATTTTTCAGGACAGTTATATGGCAGTGAATAAAGCGCTGGACCTGCATTCAGGAAGACTCATCTCTGAATTTAAATTCAGCCTCAGATAGGTCCTTAGTTTGTGTGACCCAGGTCAAGTCTCTTTACCCTCTTTGCCTCAGTCTCCTCATCTGTAATATGAACTAGGGAAAGAAATGGCAAACTGCTCCAATATCTTTACCCAGAAAACCCCAAATGGGATCACAAAAAGTCAGACATGATTGAATTTAAATCAGTTTACTTATTTAGTGTCATGCCAGTTAAACTACCAAAGGATTATTTTATAGAGCTAGAAAAAAATAAAATTTATCCAGAGGAACAAAAGGTCAAGAATCTCAAGAGAAATAATGAAAAAGTGGGAAGGAATTAGGGTTCTTGCAGTATGAGATCTCATGCTATTCGATTGAGAAGCCAGCTTCCCAACTATTTGGTACTGGTTAAAAAACTGGTGTGAGATGTTGACTTAAACCTAATTTCCACCAAATTGTCGTCTAGTTTTCCCATAAGTTTTTGTCCAATAGTGAATCCTTACCCCAGTTAGTTGGGGTTTGAAGGATTTTGAGCATTAGGCTACTATATTCCTTTCCTTCTGTGTGTTGTATATAATCTGTTCCACTGACCAATTTTTGGTCAAGGTACCAAGGTAAATACCAAGGTAAATTCCAAATAGCTATATGACTTAAGTACAAAAGGTGATGTCACACTCAAGTTAGAGGAGCATTGATAGATAGATTGAATTGATAGGTAAGGGAAGGATTCTTGACCATGCAAGGGATAGAGAGAATCGTAAAGATAAAATGGGCAATTTTCATTACATGAAACTATTAAGATTTTGCAAAAATGAAGCTAAAATTAGAAGGGATGCACTGAACATGGGGAAAATCTTGGTAGCAAGTTTTTGCTAATAGAGGTCTCATTTCCTATAGAGAACATTTTCAAATTTATAAGACTAGGAGCCATTCTCCAATTGAAAAAAGGTCAAAGGATATAAACAAGCAGTTTTGGAAGGAAGAAATCTAAGCTATCAACACACATAAAAAATCCTCTAAATCTTTTATAATTAGAGAAAAGTAACTTTTTTGAAACTCTGAGGTTCTATCTCATATCTATCCCATTGGCAAAGTTGACACGAAGAAAAATGACAAATGTTGGAAGGACAGGTGTTGCCCACAAAAGTGGGCAAACAGGTACACTAATGCATTGTTGATGAAATTGAGAACTGGTTCAACAGTTCTGGAAAGCAATTTGGAATTTTGCTCAAAAAGTTACTAAACAGGGCATATCTTTTAACTGAGCAAACCACTACTATGAAGAGATGAAAGAGAAAAAAGTCCCACATTTACAAAAATATAGCGGCTCTTTTTATAGAGGCAAAGAACTGGAAAGTAAGGGGTGGGGTGGGAGTATCCATCAGTTGGGGAGTGGCTGAATGAATTTATGATATATAAATTAATAGAACACTATCCTGCCATAAAAGATGATGAAAGGGTTGGTTTCAGAGAAATTTGGAAAGACTTGTATGCACTGATGCAGAATGAAGCGAACATAAACATAGAGACAAATTATATAATAATGACAAGACTGTAAAAACAAACAACTTTGAAAGACTTAGGAATTTGGATGACTGTAATAATCCACCATGATTCCAAGGTACCAGTGGTAACATGCTCTGCACAACTTGGGATGGAGGGGTGATGGACTCACGATGTAGAACGAGACAGCTACGAACACTTTAGCAGCTTCAAACTAGACTAGATTTATGGTGCACCCTGCATTTTTGGACATGTCTGAAGAAACAATTTGTTTTACTTGACTATGCATATTCATTAGAAGGTTTTTTTTTCTTTTTCACTGGCAGGGTGGAGGTGGAAGGGAAAGAAAATGAATATTTTTTAATTTAAAATTTTTAAAATAAAAAGCAGAGGAATTCACATTTGTTCTTAGAGGCATCTCAGAGTCACTGGATTTATTGGAAAGAGTGACATGGTCAGACCTATCCTGTGGCAGCTGAGAAGAGGCTAGATTGCAATGGGGAGAGAGAGACTGGAGGCAGGGAGGCCAGTTAGGGGGCTGTTGTAAGCGTTCAGGTGAAATGTGATGAAATCCTGAGCTAGGATGGTGACTGGAGAGAATCAAAACTCAGTCATAAGGCTTCTTGGAGCTCTATTGAGTCAAGAGCTTCATTTGCCCAAGGACATACAGGTAAGGATCTCTTCACCCTCCACTCTGCCCTCGGGGTATGTAAGGGAACACCGCTATGCTCTAAAATTGTCCAGGGCTTCTCTTTCCCATCTCCCAAATAGTTTCACCCTGAATCTTAGACAGTGTTGTTCATCCTTTGTTTTTGAAGAGGGCCAATGACATCACAGTGTGATGTCATAACTTGTGCACACATTGGATTTTAGTGAGGCAGAACCGGGCAAAGTTGTCATCCTCGCTCTCTCTTCCAGAATCAGCAAAGTCCAGCAGAAGGACAAAAGTCAGGAAGGCAGAAGCTAGAGCCAAGGAGTGTGTGTGTGTGTGTGTGTGTGTGTGTGTGTGTATGGAGCTTCAGCAAACTGAGCAATTCAACACAACAAGCATTTATTACCTGCCTTCTACAAGCAAGGTACCATACTAGGCACTGGGAATACCAAGATGTTTTTAATGGCACCAGGGAGCTTCAACTCTGCTGGCATATGGGGATATGACAAGATCTCGGGTTAGTATAATATAAAATACCACATGATGGGGGCAAAGGAAAGATCCAGACAAAATATTCAAGAAAGTCTTAAGAGGGAAGAAAGCACTCAATCAGGGCAGATCAGAAAAGAATTCATAAAGGAGGTGGCTCCAGACCTGAACCTTGAAGGTTTAAAGGGCAGGGACCAGGAAAAAAGTGTCTTCCAGATGGCTGGGGAAGCCTTCTTCGAATGCACAGAGAGGGGAGAAGACATATCATGCTCAGGGAACAGCCAATGGTTCCGTAAGGATGCCACACAGAAGGAGAGTAAAGAAAACTGGGTTATGAATGGAGGGCCTTAAATATTTAAAAGATGAGGAGTTTTTTCCTGAAGCAAGAAGGAGCCTTCATCACTAAAGTTTAGGAAGTAGAAAGTGACAGGGTCAGAGGGGTGATGCAGGAGGATCCCTTTGCCAGCTGCTCCAAGGAGGAAGAAGTGGCCTTTTCCTTTGCAAACGCCAATCTGGATCCTAACCTCTCTCAATTGCTCCAGGAGCTTGCCCTACTTCTCCTATCTCTAATTTACAACCTCTCCTCTCTTGGTTCTTTCTTCATGGCCTCAAAACATGCATAAACCTCCTCTCATCCTTAATAAACCTTCATTTGTACCTATCATCCCCTGGATGGTAGCATGTACCTCCTTCTTTTCATAGTCAACATCCCAGAAAAAGCCATCTACATTTGTTGCCTCTACTTTCTTAAGAAATTTGGCTTCCAATCACTTCTTTTTTAAAAAAAAATATTTTATTTTTTCCCAATTACATGTAAAAACAAATTTTAACAGTTGTGTGTGTGTGGTTTTTTTTAGTGTTGAGTTCCAAATTCTATCCCTCCTCCTCCTTGAGATAGTAAGCAATCTGATATAGGCTATACATGTGCAATCATGTAAAACATACTTCTATATTTGTCATTTTGTAGAAGAAAGCTTGAACTAAAAAATCCCAAGAAAGTGAGAAATAATATGCTTTGGTCTGTATTCAGATGCTCTCAGTTTCTGGAGGTGTATAGCATTTTTCATCATGAGTCCTTTGACACAGTCTTGGATCATTGCATTTCACAGTTGTTTATCATGCAATATTGCTGTTATTATATGCAATGTTCTGTTCTGGTCACTTCACTCTGCATCAGTTCATGTAAATCTTTCCAGGTTTTTCTGAAATCATCCTTTCTTATAGAGTAATAATATTCCATTACAACCATATACCACAAGTTGTTCAGTCATTCCCCAAGTGATGGGCATCCTCTCAACCTCCAATTCTTCAATCACCACAAAAAGAGAGCTGCCATGCATATATTTGTACAAATAGGCTCTTTTTCTGATTTTATTTTTTAATCTCTTTGAGATATACACCTGGTATTGGGATATTATTATGTGTATTATTTTATATATATATAGTATTATTATATTATTGTATTGGGACATAGCAGTGGTATTTCTAGATTAAAGGGTATGCACAGTTTTATAGCTTTTTGGGCATAGTTGCAAATTGTTCTTCAGAATAATTGGGTCAGTTCACAACTCCACCAACAAGCCATTAGTGTCCCAGTTTTCCCGTATCCCCTCCCACATTCCAATCGTTCCACTCACTCAACTGAAACTACTCACTCCTTCATCTATTAATGACCAAATCTTCTTTCTTCCCATCTCTTCTCCTTTTCTGTCCTCCTTTTCTCCTCTTACTCTTTGCTCCTCTCTTTTCACTATCTTCCTTGGAGATCTCATCAATTCTCGTAGGTTCTGTATTAAGCAGATGACTCTTAGGTGTCTATATCCAGCCCTAGTCTCTTTCCTGAACTGCACATGGATGTCACAAAGGCATCTCAAAATCAACCTTTCCAAAAATAGAACACATGATCTTTCCCTACCAGACTCCCTCTCTTACTAATTCCCTTTTTCTTTTTTTGGGCAACTCTTTAGTCCAAGTTATCCATGTGAGTAAGCTATTCATTAAAGGCTAACTTGGAGCTAAATGTTAGGGCTACAAATACAAAAATAAAAACAGTTCCTGATGGACAACACATAAAAGAGGAAGGGGAGAAAGGACATGCAGAGTACAGGTGGCAGGGTTTGGAAATGGCCCTGACCCTGGTTTCACCCTTGATTCGTCCTCCTCCTTAACCTCACACATCCAATCATTTGAGAAGTCTTGTCTTTTCTGCTTCCACAACATCACTCACTTCTATTTCCTTCGATCTACTTACATGGTCCTGACCAATTTGAGGTCTCCTGTCCTATCGCCTAGATTCTTGTTAGGGCCACCTACTTGACTTCCCAGCCTCCAGGTTCTTCCCTCTACAATTCATCCTTCAGATATCTGCCAAGGTGGAGGCAGAATTCTGGCTCCAGAGTCAGAGGGCCCTATCTCTGACCCTTATTTCCTGTGTGACTTTGGGCACATTATTTAACGTCCCTGGGCCTCAGTTTACTCACCTATAAAATGAAGGGGCTGGACCAGGAATGGCCTTTGTAGCCATGAGTCTATGATTCCATTCTGACCATGTCACTCCCCTCCTCAAGGATCCCTCAGGGGTGTTCTTCCTTGTTTGTAGTATCAAATGTAAACTTCTTTGTTTAGCATTGAAAGATCTTCACTACACAGCTCTGACCTACATTTTAGACTTATATTTTATTTTCTTTCTCCCTACTCTAGGGTTCAGTCAAACTGAGCTATATTTCTATTTTGAGGTCAAGACCTATCTTTTGCTTCTTTTTGTATGCCCAGTGCTTAGCATAATGCCTGGCACATAGTAGGCAATAACTTGTTGTTCAGTCATTTTTCAGTCATGTCCGACTTTTCTTGACCCCAATTGGGGCTTTCTTAGCAAAGTGGAGGGGTTTGCCATTTCCTTCTCCATTTCATTTTACTGATGAGGAAACTGAGGCAAACAGGGTTAAGTGACTTGCTTAGGGTCACACAGCTAGTAAGTGTCTGAGGCTGGATTTGAACTCAGGAAGATTCCAAGGCCACTTTGCCACCCAGCTGTCCCCCAGGAGGTAGGTGCTATTAATAATCCCATTTTTTAGATGACGAAACTGAAGCAAACAGGGTTAAGACAGCTAGTGTCTGAGGCTGGATTTGGATTCACAAAGATGAGTCTTCTTGACTCTAGACCCAGCATTCTATCCTCTGCACCCCCTAGCTACCCAGTAGGCACCTAATGAAGGTTCCATACACAGCTTCTCTCTCCCATCTCTCTGCCTTTGTTCAGGTTATTGCTGATGCCTAGAAAGCACTCTGTCTTCTCTTCTACCTTCTTGAATGCCTGGCTTCAGAGTCCAACTCCAGCATTCCCTCCTATCTGAGGTATTTCCTGACCTCCTCCACTGCTAGGGCCTCCGTACCCCTGAATTACCTTGTATATATTTGTACCTGCACACATTATCTATCCCTCCCACCCGCACCCCTAGGAAAATGAAAGTTCCTTGGGAACAGGGGCCGTTTCCCTTTTGTCTTTGCATCTCAAGCTGCCAGTACAGTTCTTAATATATATTGGTGGATTGAATGCTCGGTACCAAACTGTGAAGGTTCTTAAGTGACAGGTTGATGACTTTTTATTTTATCCTATAAGCAATGGGAAACCTGAATAAGTCAAGCTTACTGAGTAAAGGAGTCATGTGGTCCGACTCAATGCCTAAGGAAGGCTATTTTGGCAGCTGTATGGAGATGGATTATAGAGAAGAGAGACTGGGCAGGTCAGCTAGGAGTCTGTTGCAATTGTACAGACAAGAGGTGAAGAGAACTGTATGAGCCAGGAGAAGTGGGTGGATGGGAGGTATGTTGTGGAGGCCAGAACATGACGAGTTGGCAAATGACTAGATGTTTGAGGGCAAGGGAAGATGCAAGGAGACGCTAAAATTGTAGCTCAGTCAACTGGGAATATGGCAGTGCCATCCACAGAAGTGGATATATTTAGAGGAGAACTAGGTTTGAGGGATGTTGGGGGTGGAGGAGAGATATGGTGAGTTCTGTTTTAGACATGTGTCTGAGATGCCAGTGGAAGATGTCCTGGCCACCAGGACAGGAACTCAAGAAAGAGACTTGGGTGGGATTTATAGATGTGGGAGTCATCTGCATAGACATGATGAGTGGACCAGTGGGACCTGATGAGATCATCAAGAGGGGAGAAAAGAGAGAGAGAGAGAGAGAGAGAGAGAGAGAGATTGAGAGAGAATACAAAGAAGAAAAACAGACAAGGACAGAATTTTGAAGCATACTCACCATGAGAGGATGGAAGGGGATGATGAATCAGAAAAGAACAGAAACTAAAGGAGAGGTTATCCTTGAAGAAGAGATGGTCAGCCCTGTAGAAAGCAAGGAATTTAAGGATGATGATTACTGAAAATAGGTCATCGGCTATAACAATTAAGAATTCACTGCTGACTATCAGCACAAAATGAGACATACATTTTCAGACCAGACCAATGTAATGCAAATCTGTTTTGCTTGACTCTCATCATTTGTTACAGGACAGGGCTTTTGTTAGAGGAGTCGGGGGTAGTAATAGTGATGTGAGAAAAAAAGATTAAAGAAAAGTCAATGAAACATAAAAGAAATATAAAAAGAAACATAAAAGAGATGAAACAAAAATACATGAAAGGAAGTTCAAAAAGTCATGAAGAGAAGGGCAGAGCTCATACTATCATGTTCAAGTTGAAAATAGCAAATAATGTGTGGTGCATTCTTTAAAAACAAACACAAATATAGGGTAGATTCTCAGTTTCATAAGTGATCCATTTTTTCTGACCTTTTTTTAAAATGGAAATGTTTATGTTTGTTGTGGACTATAAAGTTCATAATAAAAATATTTATTTTTTTAAAAGGGAGAGATCCCTAGTAACCTTTGCAAGAACAGTTACTAGAGGATAGGGCAGGAAACTAGACTGCAAAGGATTGAAAAAGTAATTGATGGTGAG
>CM053770.1:260567197-260614008 GCA_028658325.1 Potorous gilbertii
GTAACAGATTCATGGACATTGGGCACCCAGACCTAGGAAGTCAACTCAATGGAGGAGAGTTTGCTGAGTCCTAATGGCAGGGGCAGAGATGGAAATGAAGCAGGCAAGGAGTGCAGAAAAACAGGGAGAGGAGAAGAAAATAAAGAACAACCACTTGGTTGTTGGCAAGGGATGTAATGTCTTCAAGAGAAGACATGACTAACATGGAAATATGCTTTGCATGACTGCATACATATAACAAATATCAAATTGCTTGCCTTCTCAATGAGGCAGAGAGGGGAAGGAGGGAGGGAAAAGATTGGGGACTAAAAATTTTAATTTTGAATATTTTTGAGTAAATTTGAGTATTACAAATTGTGTTTACATTTATTTGGGGGGAGATAAAATAGTAAAAAAAATTAAAGAGAAAGGCAAGTTACATCGAATGCCAAAATATAGGAGGGAGTGAGATGAATGGATTTACGACAAAGGGAAGTTTGCTAACAATACGGGGTGGAGGGGGGTGTCAGGGGCACAGTGTCAACTGGGGCAAGTAGCCCAAGACAAGAAATGAGACAAATTGAATTGGAGACAGGTAAGAGATGTCACAGCCTCAGCTCTTGGGACTTAAGGACTCATGAGAGCAGAGACCCCAGGGATGGGAAGTGGCTTATCACTGCCAGGGGAGGGAGAAGAGCAGGACCATATTGGGAGGAGCTTACCTGGAACTCAGGAATAGGAGAATTCCTATTTTAATAATAGTACTAAGTCATTTAAGCTATTTCAGCCTCAGTTTCCTCATCTGTGAAATGAAAATAATATTAACTGTGAAGCACCATATCAATACTAGCTATTGTTTCTGTGGTTACAATTCTCAAGTGCTAGGGATGTAAAGAACCATAGTGCCTGTCCTCAGGGGACTTATATTCTAATAGAGGAGACAAGGTATAAACAATTAGACATACTGAAAGGATGGTAGATTTAGAACTGGAGGGGATGGTGGAAGTGAGCTACCTCAACCCCCAACATTTTACACATAGGAAAATGAGTCCCAGAGAGGAGGATTGACTTGCCCAAGGTAGTAACAGACAGGCTCTGATGAACTTGGTCCTCTGACTCCAGAGCCAATGATCTTCCCCATCATCTCTCTCAAGAGTTATTGTGATGCTCAGATACAATGAATGTGAAAGTGCTTCATAAATTATGAAAGAAACTATATAAATGCATTGGATAAAAAAAGGAAAAAAGTCATCATTCTTAAAGGTCTTCAAGGCAGAGGTTATTAATGGGGCCTCCCCTGCAAGGTCTCCTCCCCTTCAAAGTCTCTTTCCCTCTGAGATCGCCACCTCCAGGGCCTTCCTGGTCCCCCTTCCTGGATCCCTCCCATCCTAGTGAGCAAATTCAAGGAGGCTCCTCCTGTCAGACCCATCTGCAGAGACTTCTTCACACTAGATTTATGACTGGAAGCTTCAAGTTGGTTTTACCTCAAAGCTTTCCCAGACTTGGTACATTTCCCTGTCCAAAGGCTAGCAAATTCCAGCCTCCTGTTTCCCTAATCTCAGTAATTCTGAACCATCTGTCTGCCCAGGCCCCGCTGCTACCTCTCCCTGGCCTCACTCATCCTTTTCTAGCAAAGCTCTCTTTTTCCCTGGCTTCTACTCAGAGTCTAACTAGAGTAGATTAATTGAGGCTGCCTTAGGGAGTAGAAATTTAGAGGGGGCAAGGGCAGACTGCATTCTATTCCCCAAAGCAGAATAATAGCCAGCCCTCATATTGGAGGTGCTTGTCCTCCTGAACACCCCATATACCCCAACTCTCACCTGTGGCTCCAAGAAGCTATAGTATGCCCAGCAGACTCATTCCAGTAACCATCTCAGCAGATGGACTCACTCAGACTGAGGGTAACCAACAGCTTAGGGGGATGAGTATCCAAAGTATGTGAAGACTTTCTCTAGGGGAACGGGTCAAAGAATAATTTGTTCCAACTACTGAGTGGTTGAAGAAGGCACTTCGAGTTGGTCAGGAGCCAAAGATGCCAAGGTCATCCACTGCATCCCGGGTCATCACTGGTCATCTTGACTTTTGTCCTGCCCACTGGACTTTGATGACTCAGGAAGAGAAAGAGGCTTTTCAACTCTGCCTCGCTTAAATCCAATTGACTTGTAAGTCAAGACATCAACTCATGACGTGATTGGTCCCCTTCAAAACAAAGGACGAGTAACAGCATTACCAGAACTTGGCATAGTGCTTGGCACATGACTTGACATGATTTGACTCCATGGCATTCTAATTTTATGGAGGGGAAACTGAGTCACAGAGAGGTAGTGGCAGAGCTCTTGTCTGTCCAGTGATGTGTCCTCTCTACCACGTGGTGTTGGCCCTCTGAGAATTTCCCCAAACCCACTGAGGAGGCAGCTCTACCCTGGAAAGGAGATGAAGGCTTGAGGACCAGACAAATAAGAGAGGAAAATGACAGGTCGGAGTCTAAAGGAGGATATTAGGAAAAAGATATGAGGGTGAGGGAGGGGTAGCAGTGGCCCAGAATCCGGGGATTTTCTCTACCTGAGACAGAATGCACAGACAGACAGACAGACAGACACACACACACACACACACACACACACACACACACACACACATACACACACACACACCACCTTGGCTCATTCCAGGATCCCTGCCTCTCTGGGACCTGGGAGATGCAGTACCAGACTCTGGACGCAAGGGGTCTGCTGTGCTCCATTAAAAAGCCCCTCATAGTTTGATTCAAGTCCTACTTTTCCCTTCCCTTCCTTGGATGTGCGTCCTTCATCCTTCTTAAATGTAGATCTTTGAACCTGATAGGAAGTCCAGGCATGTTCATCTACCTGAGGCTCCCTCAAGACACTCAGGAGCATCGGATCCCTTCCAGCACAGAATGGCAGGATCCTTAGGGACCATGCATCCAAGCCCCTCATTTTGCTGAGAAAGAAACTGAGTCCCAGAGCACAGCAAGACTTGCTCAATGACAATACAAAGCCCACATCTCTGATACTTAACTCCCATCTCTATCACTCAATATGTATTTCCCCTCCCAGCATGCCAAGCCATGAACAATAAAAAATAAAAATGCAAAGTGTCTCTCAGTGCTTCACGGCCAGGATCCTTAGCCTTTTTTGGACCCTTATGGCTCTATCTGGTACAGCCTGTGAACCTTTTCTCAGAATTATATTTTTCAATACTTGAAGAAATTGCTCAATTTCAGTTAGGGGTTAGTGAAAAGAAAGATGTATTTTTATTTATTTATTCATTCACCACCCACCTAAAATCTATAGAGACTTAAGAACCCTTACTTTCTGGCCTCCTTCGAAAAAAATTTTGAACTATTCATAAAAGAGGCAACTAGGTGACCTAGAGTCAGGAAGACCTGAGTTCAAACCCTGCCTCAGACACTTTCTAGCGATGGGTACTTTACTTTACCTGGACCTAGTTTCCTCACCTGTAAAAGGTGATTGTTGGTCTTACTGGCCTCCAAAGTCTCTCCTGGGTTTAAATCTATGCCTCTTTTGTTCTTACATAAGTTATGCTTCTCTCCCTTCTGCCCTCCCAGTGAGCCTTCCCTTGTAACAAAGGAAAAATTCAATGGAGCAAAACCAACTGTCTCATCAGTTCTATCAGACTTTCTGCATCCCTAGTTCCTTACCAAAAAAAAAAAAACTTTCATGATCACATTTCACTAATCCTTTGTGTCTGTGATAATAAGCCTTCTGGAGCCATCATGGCATCAGACAGAGCAAAAACCACGTGTTCTATGTCCTCTTCCTACAAAGTGCTCACTAGACTGATGTGCTGATTAAAATATTGGGGAGGGAGCCCTCCTCCTGGTAGCCAATGGGCTCCACCATCACCTGAGGGCACTTCCTCATCTCTCCTCCAAGGTCAAGCTCAGTCATTAACAATTATACAACATTCAGTTGGAGGATACTGCTTTTTGTTTGCACTATAAGGTAATATATACAAGAATCACTTGGCAAACTTCGAAGCCTGTAATACAAGTGCTTGATGAAAATGAGACATCGCTTGTTCCGATTATTTCATTCTGAATCAGTTCATGCAGATCTTAACGTGAATTCTTCCCATTTAGTGTTTCTTTCGGAGCATGTGATAATTGTGATTTTTGAAACTTACTTGATATTATACTTTTAAACAACAAGGCGCCAATATGGAAGTCACTTAGATTAAGTGGTTCCAATGACCGTAAACATATAAACAGTGACGGATAGCCTGTAATTATCCACTGTCCTGACTCATTCAGATCGTGTGTCATGCCTATAAACAATCAAATCTCCAGATTGGAAGAGTGCCTCTCCACCTGCTGACTATATTGGCTGCATCAATACTAATGGGGGCCCATTAACAAATTGAACCCACTCCAATTTCTGATCCCAATTAGACTGAGTCTAGAACGAATAGGTGAACCCCCCATCCCCCACATCTGGGTCTAATTATCATCTGGCTGATGGATAGCAGAAGAGGAACTCTTCCTCCAGGTAACCAATCAGTTTCATGAACACTTGAGGTGTATTTTTTGTTTCTTCTCCAAGATCTTCTCGACCAAGCCCATCTTTAAGACAAACACCTTCCCTGCTCAGACTCAATGTGGAGGGTGTGTTCCCACTGAGATTTTTGCTATAGTATATGTCTCCATCCTTTACCTGATAGATCCTGGCCCCATATGTGTCCAGATCCCTGCGTTTCCACGTCCCCCCCCCCAAACTCTGGCTTGCTGTACCACATAATAAAGCTCATGCTTGCAGCTGAATTTCCTTTAAATCCTCGAACCCAGGTCATTGCTCTAACCCAATCAATGAGACCAAATAAAGCAGATCAATAATATTTCTTTCCCAAGGATATCCATTCTTATTTTTCAACCTTTAAAAGTACTTATTTTAGACAGATTCTTGGACTGGCAGATGGCTCACATCCATCAACTCTTTCTTGTTTTGTGCCTATCTCATCCCTATGCATTTTCATTCATTTTCCCAATTGGAACTTGGGCTTCTCAAGCACATGAACAAATATATATCGAAGAAGGCAAATTGCCTGGTATGTCTCTTCTCCGTCTTTTCCAGCGCTGTCTGGAATGAGTTTATCAACGATTTTTTTCAAGTCATGTGTCTCCACCTGTGAGTTGTAATTTTATCATCTTCTTGCAAATTTGATGGACGTGTTGGTGATGGGTATAAGACATCTTACAGATTTATTAAAACCAATGCAGGAGAGGCAGAACAAGGAACCATCAATAGTTCTGACATTAGTATGAGTTTCACACAGTCTCTCTCTTTTTTTTAAGTCAGGGAACACATCTTGTCACCAGTAAGTCCTATTCTATGGAAATCAGTCAAACATTTTTACCCTGAACATTTTCAGTAACTAACTTTAATTCATGAAAAACAAACTTATCCTGCATATAGGCAAGATTTTCTTCAAAAACATAACCTGAAAGACCATCAGAAACAATTTTCATTTGTTAAGTCTGAATGTAGTCACTAATTTAATACCATACCACTCCTTCAAAAATGTATCAACTTAGTTGTAGAATGGTGGGCACATGAATGCATTGTTAGTGGAAATATGAATCAGGCCAAACATTCTGGAAAACAATTTGAAATTATACTGAGAAGGTGGATAAAATATCCATGCCTTTTGACCCAGAAATTCTCCAGCTAGGCATATATCCCTAAGGAGGTCATTGATTAAAAAGAAAGGCCTTATGTACACCAAAATGTTTATAGCAGCACTTTTTATGAGAACAAAGAACTGGAAGCAAAGTAGAGGCCCGTCTGTTGGGAAATGACTAACCAGGTTGCAATACATGGATGTCATGTAAAAAATGATGAATATTATGAACTGAGAAAACAGTATAAGTAACAGGGCCTGGAAAACAATGTACATAATAAATACAATCATATAAATGGAAACAAGAAAGCAATTGAAACTGGATGTTTTGAAGTGATAACAACTCAAGTTGGTCCCAAAGGAGAGATAGGACTCTGGGAGGATCCTATCTGAATTCTATCTGGAAGACAGAATCTAGGAGAATTTTATCTAAAAGAAGAACATCCTCCAACTGAATGTTGTATAATTGGAATGACTGATCTTGACCGCGACCTTGGAGAAGCATCAAGGACGTGTCCAGGCGATCGATCCATGTAGCTGATTGACCACCTGGAGGAAGGATCCCTCCCCCTGGTCTCTGAGAAGCAGAGGACTGAAGGAAAGAGCATTTGCACATCATTCTAGACTCTTTCAGTCTGTTTTGCTGAACTCTTTTTTTTTAATTCTTTGCTCTAAAGGTTGGTCTCAGGGAGGGAAGGATACATTAGAAATGTTAATGATGGAAAAATAGAAGTTATCCATAAAAACTTAGCCTATAAAAGGAAAATGAATCAACCACCTTTTTCTTGGCTCTTTTTTTAAGCTGCCTATAGTCAATCTATCATTCTTGCCAACTGCCACAATGCCTCCTGGAAAGCCAAAGAGCTAATATTTCATTACATTCATACATCACAACCTATTTACACATTCGGCACAAAGATTACAAATACAACAGATGAAATGGTGCCAAGGGCAGAGAAAGGGAGAAGAGGGCTGGGAAGGGGGATTAAGAACCACGAAGACATGAGGCCCTCTAGGAAAACATTTTTGCTGCTAGCATGCTAATTGTGAGACCTTTGTCGAAGGATCAACAGTGAGGAGGCATACTGGATCATATGAATCTTGATCATCTCTGACCTGAGTTCAAATCCTGCTTCAGGCATTTACTATCTGTGTCATCCTGAATAAGTCAAATAACCTCTTCCTGCCTCGGTTTCTTCATCTGTAAAATGTAGATAACAACAACACCTCTCTCCCAGGGTTGTTGTGAGGGATCAAATGAAATAAAATATTGTAAACCACAAAGTGTTAATAAATGCAAGCAAATACTATAATCATAATTATATATTATATATAATATATATGTATAATATATCATACATTATTTTATATTAGTATTATTATTATATGAAACCAAGAAATAAATTTGCAGTCAAATTGAAGGATAGGTCATAAGTTCTCCTTGGAGAGGCAAAGAAAATGTCTAGGAGAGAGGGTCTTATCTTGAATTTAAAGGCAGAAAGAACCTGGGGCTCTTGGTCATGCTGCCCTGTGGCCTTCATGCTAATCTTCTGCAAAATGATTCCTATGAAGAAAAAGGATATTTATGTGCTCACATCAGTCTGTTTTAAGTGATGAAGAGACAGAGAAATCTCACAAAAACTTGATAGGACTCATCCTAATTAAGTCAGTTATGCATTTGAATACTCTCTGATTTCAGTGGGCATAGGGGAATCTATGTTCAATAACGTAGTTCATAAGTAAGGAATGGGAGAGACCAATAGCTTATCAACTTGATAGAAGTCTCATGCCTATGGTGTATCATGAATACTTTCCTGGCCCTGGAAATGACAAATGCTCCATCTCCCTAACCCAAAGGAAATGGGCTCTGTTTTAACGGACAGGAAACAACTGATCACCGATATGAGTGTTACTTCTCAATCAGCAGTCTGTGTACAGTTAGACCACTGGCTTGTCAGAATAAAGATGAATATCAGTTCTAAATTAGAAGAAAAAAAAATAAGGACATGTGGTGCCTGACATGGTGTAATGAACAGAGTACTGCACTTGAAGTCAAGAAGACCTGAGTCTGAATTCCACCTTAGAAATTTCCCAGCTACGTATCCTTGGATAAGTCAATGAACCTTCTTCAGCTTCAGTTTCCTCATCTGAATAAAGTATGAGAACAATGATAGTACCTACTCTCAGAGAAATATTCTGAGGATCAAATGAGATACAACCTTAAAACCCAAATGCTATCTATGAGTATTAATTAACTTTCCTGTTGATGCAGGGAAAATGGGAAATCAATCCAAGAAAAGACATCCACATAAGTCATCAGCACTTCCTAAGGAAGCTTAACTGATGTTTATCAATGGCCATAAATGGGCAAACCAAAAGATCTCAGAAACTACAAAGAAAACCAGCAAATCTACTACAAGGGAAGGAGTTGTTTGGGTTTTTTGGTTATCTTTTGGAGGGGGAGGAGTATGTGTGGGGGAGAGATGGGAGTGAAAAGAGCACTAACTGTGATGCCTCTTATGTCTTGGCAGAAAGTTGGAAGACCAAAGGCTCAGAATGAGATATGTGGATTTCATTTGTTTGCCTGGACTTAATTGTTTCAAAGGAGTATTTCTGGGTGGGCATGGAGGTAGGAGAGAGGAGTCAGTGGTTAATGATCATAATGCAGGGGCAGGGTGGAAATTGTCAATAAAACATTTAAAAATATGTAAAAGAAGACAGAAATAAGTTCAAAAAGGGCCAAGGTCAAACAGGATCAGGTTGAATAGATGCTTTAAAAAACCAAACTACAATCATTTTTTTTGTTCTTTCTTGAATACTAAAACATTCACATTTCTTGACAATTAAGTTCATTTTTATTGTAGGGAAAAAAATCTAAACTTAGAAAAATAAGAAACCTTGGATAGAGACCCACCTAAATGAGATCTTCCCCAGGGCACTTTGTGAATGAAACCATAAGGCAAACAGAAGAAAAATGGAAAAGATCTGTAGAGATTTCTGCAACAAACTCTTTCCTCCACTGGTTACAGTGGGGGCCATGACATTTCTATAGGATCATCAGAGTTCACAGTGGGTTGCATGAGGAAACAAATAATGCTAAAGAAAACAAGATGGAAAGAGCAGAATTGGAATCCTCCTACAAACCCTTGAGGCAACACAGAACTGTAACATAGCTTCAGGAGGGGAGGACCCCAAAGGATGAAGGGAAATCCCTGACATTGTCACTAGGAGGCAGTTTGGTGGCTCAGTATATAAAGTAGTAGGCCCAGAATCAGGAAGATCCGAGTTCAAATATGACCTCAGGCACTTACTAGCTGGATGATCCTGGGCAAATTGCTTAACTCTATTTCCCTCGGTTTCCTCACCTGTGAAATGAACTGGAGAAGGAAATGGCAAACCACTCTAGTATCTCCACCAAGAAAACCCCAAATGGGGTCACAAAGAATCAAACACAACTGAAAAATGACTCAATGTTAACAGAATGGAGTAGTGGATTGAGCACTTGACTTACTTCGGAGTCAGGCATTCATTTTCTGGCTGTGTGGCCTCACTCAGTCACTTCCTATCTGCAGGACTCAGTTTACTCATCTGTAAAATTAAGAGGTTAAATTACAGGACCTCTAAGGATGCTTCCAATTTTACATTTATCATCCATCCATGGCCTGTGGAGAATTGGTAGGAAATCATGGACAAGGGACAGAACGTTTGGGACCTCCACAGCTACCACTGAGTCCAGCTCATCTCTGAACAAGATCTCCACCAAGAAGTGGCCGTGCAGCCTTGGCGGGAAGACTTCCCATGCCACTTTTGGACAGATCATAATTATAGCTAATATTTACAACCTTTATATAATACCTACTACATGCCTGGCCACGATGCTTTACAGGTACTATCTCACATGATCCTCACAGCAGCCCTGGGGGAGTGAGTGAGATTAATATCTCTATTTTACAGATGAGTAAACTCAGGCAAACACGTTAAGTGACTTGCTCAGGGTCACACAGCTAGTAAGTGTCTGAGGAAGGATTTGAACTCAGGACTTCTGACGAGGCCTGGCTCTCTATCCACTGCACCACCTAGCTGCCTATACATTCTACCAATTCCTGGGAAGTTCTTCCTGATGTCAAACCTAAACTGCTCTCTTGGAAGCTTCCAGCTACTGCTCCTGAGTCTTTCCTCTGGACAAACAGAAGCAGCCTAGTAGCTCTTCCAGAGCCAGTGGTGGAGGTTGTTGGGGGTTGGGGAAGAGAAGGCATGGATAGGCTTCTATCTTCACCATCGAACGGAATGTTTGTAAGGGTGAGATTATAGAAATTATGATACCCCGTGAGGATCCAGGCCTCAGCTTTATACAGGAGAGAGGCTAAATAAATGAGTGATTTTGAATTAGACAACTGGAGGGGCTTGGTTGGACACTGGTGCACAGGGTATTTTCTGGAGCAGGTTACAAGATCCTATTTCTGGTTTCAGAGAGTAATCTGTCAATGTCTGGGAGCAAAATACCTGGCAGCAGGTGGTGGTCCCACAGTGGGAGATGTGGGCAGGTGTTTGAGCCCTACTGGGCTGGGCCAGCAAATTAGGTAAAACTGTTTTAGCTAAACCTTTCCAATGGGGCCCCCTTGGGGTCTGCTGGGCTTATACTGGGATGCCAGGGCACTAAAAGATCTTAGAGGCCCCTTTCAGAATCTGGCTAGATTCCACACAGTTCTATGGATCTTGGCAAAAGGCAGCCAATTGAGATGTCTGAGCTAGCTATTGTCCCTGGGCCTTTGGCATGACTATGCCCAACATCTCTGTAGGGGAGAGCACTCCCATGGAGGGAGAAGGAGGGGGTGTTTGTAGGTAGGGCTCCCCGCCTAGGACTGAGGGAGAAACAGAGAAGGCAACAGCTAGCCTGTAATTATCTCAAAAGGAGATCTCTCTGCTAGGGAGACTTCCTGCGTTAGTTTTTTTCTTTTTCCAAATACTTTGTCCTTAGTTCTCTAAGAATGTTCTTTTTGCATAATCCCAGATCCAAATTATTAAGAGAAAGGGTTCTTAGAAACCTGGGGAATAGAGCTGTTTAAAGGCCAGAAATGGTGATGATCAGGGCAGTGACAGACGCTCTCTGAACTCTCAACCAGCACTCACCCTCTTCTGGTGTGTTTGAAGATTCCAGCCCATTCTGACAGTCTGTGTTCTAGGGTTCTCTCCAGTTCTAATAATTGTGTCCTACATCCTAAAGTTCTTTCTAGATCTGACAACCTTATTTCCTCCCAGTTCTGACATTCTAGGTTCTATGTTCTAAGGCCTCTCCCAGCTCTGACAGTCTATGTTCTGTTTTCAAATCTTTCCCAGCTCTGACATTCTTCATTTTTTAAAAAATTTTATTTATTTTTCAGGTCCAAATTCCTTTCTACCCACTTACTTCTCCTTACAGAGAAAGCAAGGAAAATAAAGCCTGGTCACAAACACCTAGTTAAACAAAACAAAGTCCCTCGTTGGTCCTGCCTGATATTCTGAAGTCCCTACCCCCCATCCCCCAGCTTTGACATACAGTATTCCAAGGTTCTTCCCAGCTGTAAGCTTGTAATAATCTCAGCCCAGGACAGCCTGTCTATAGTCTTGCCCAGGGCTTTCCCTCACCTTGATCAGGTGGCTCTCACCACTCCAAGGGGGTCATTTGCCTAGTGAAAACAGCAGATTCTTGGGCCTAGAGAATTATACCCAATTTAGAGAGCAGAAGGCAGAGCAGGGCACTGATCTCCCCAAGGTTAACCCTGACCTGCACATGGTATCGGTACCAAGAAGCTCCCCATTGTCCTCATGACTGCCTCCCTGGTGACCCAGCAGACTCCTTGCCAGGAGTTCCTTCTTTTCCTCCTTGGGCTTCATCCCCAGAGACATGGACACTTTAATGTTGATGTCCTCCTGTACCGGGTGGCTGGAGCAGGGAAAGGCAGGGTCTGAATGAATCCAGTTACCTCTCCCTGTCATGTGAACAGTAGCAGCTCATTGAGGCCAACCCTGGGCTTGGGTAATGCTACTCAGTCCCTGAAGGTGATGGGATACAGCAAAGAAAGAAGTTCCGAACCCCAGCATTGGAACTTAGTTGCCTGACACCAGATTTAGAGCTAGGAGTCCTGAAGGCAAAGGGTTCTTAGAAGTCATTCAGCCCAGACCCCTTATTTTACAAAGAAGGATACTGAGGCCCAGAGAGGGTTAGTGACCTTTGCTAACATAGTAACAGACAGTAGAAGGGAGAAGACTCCAGATGCCATCCTAGGAATGAAGAGTTCCCTGACTTAGAGCTGAGAGGAGTCATAGAGAGCATGGAATCCATTCTGGAAAAGGGAAGAATTTACCCTAGGTCATACAATTTGTAAGAGAGTTGGGATTTGAGCTCGTCTTCTGGCTCTAAATCCATGCCCCCATAAAAGGAAAGCCTTTTGGTTATGTGCCTTTTCCTCCTGATGCCCCCCCATCCATCCCACATCGTGCCCTTGGCTTCTTTCCCACCCCCTCTTCCTAACAGCAGCAAGCATTTCTGGGGAGCCTTCTATACTCTCCCCAAGCCCTGGGTCTGACTCATTCGAGGGACCTGGGGGTGCCCCCATCACTGGTGGAGGGCCTGAGGCAGAGGTAGCTTTGGCACAATGTCTGTTCCCATGGGTCCCCATCCTGAATGCTCTTCTAATGCAGGGACCGAAAAGTCACCAGGACTCCTTGGGGTAGGGTAAGGGAGGGAGGAGAGAGCAGAAGGCTCCCCACTGCCCAGATCGTTAGAGAAGTCCCCCCAGTGTCCACCAGGAGGAGCCGTGAGACTGTGTCTACTGCCTAAAGTACCTGTGTCTCCCTCCCACCCTGGAACTCACCTGGGAGCCTGGGTGGGGAGGGAATGGAGGGGATGCTCCAAAGTGAAGACACTCAACTCCCCCACTCCAACACCTGCAAGTCTCCAGCCCTACCCTTTCTAATCCTGTGCCTGGGAACAGGGAGGAACGGATGTTACTGCTGGGAAGGCCCTAGGGGGCTGGATGGACAGGGATACTACCCAAGATGCTTTTCTGCTGATCTGAAGTCCCTCTCAGCTCTGCCGGCTGCTGCTCTCGAATTCTCTCCCCATCCACACCCCAACCTCACACAAGGAGTAAAGAGCAGCGCCATGTTTTGAACCCAGGTCTCCAGACTAAATCTAGCCAACTTTCCATACCTTGTTGTTTGTACTTCGTTCTAGAAGAGGACAATGACACCAGGGAGATGATGGTATGACATGCAAATGAATTGGATTTAAGTGAGGGAGGGCTGGGCCAAGTCACTAACCTAAGTCAACAAATCTTTGTTGAGAGCCTACTGTGTGCCAGGCCCTGTTCAAAGCCTGGGGATACTAAAGAAGTCCCTGCTCTTAAGGAGCTCCCCATCTAATGAACAAAGACAACATGAACTATCATGATCTTGGGCATGTCTTAACCTCTGCAGGCCTCAGTTTCTTCATCTGTAAGATAAGGCAGTGGGTCCAGATGATCACTAAGATCCCTTCCAAGCTGTCAGCGAGTCGTTCATGGTCTGGTTAGAGAGAACCTATAGACATAATCTCACAGAATCATAGGCTCAAGTCAAGGCTCAAGAGCCCTGCTCATCTGGTCCAACCAACCCATTTTGCAGATGAGGTAACTGAGGCCTGAGAAGTGACTTGCTCCATCACAGCTAGTGACCAGTTATTCCACTCATTGCCTCTGCCACCTTGGACAAAGTCACTTAATGGGATTCTAATGTTTGGGAAGCAGATCCTGTTCTTGGCCATCCGACCTCAGAGACACAGCAGGCCATACATCTACAAAAGAGAAAAATCCCTTATTCAAAGGTGCCTTAATTGAACACCCTCATTTGTCAGAGTGCTCAGCCCTAGACAGGATGCTCTAAAGCATCAGGGGCTCTAAAGAGGTATTTGACTACCAGTCAATTGACAGTAATTTAAAAAACTTTGGCCTTGGCAGCAGGAGCTAAGAGCCTAGAACAGGGGCTGGGAGAGTGGACAAGGGGGGTTCAAGAAGAAGGCAATTATTCCTGTGGGGTGAGCAGGCTTAGGAAGGTGACCAAGTCTTGTCAGATCATAAGATTTTGAGCTTGGAGATCAAATAGCCCCATTTTGCAGAAAAGGAAATTGAGGCTAAGGGAAGTTAAGACTTGCCAGGATTCTAACCCAGGTCTTTTGACTCCAAATCTGGCCTGGAAAGATTCCCATCCAACCAAATGGTTCCCATTTTTCTTTTTCCTGTAACCCACTGGCCCAGGTCCCTGGGGGACATTTTTAGAGCAGGTTTATAGGGTGTTAACTTACCTTCTCTCATGGTCCTCACAAGAACCCTAGGAAGGAGGGTCTCTTATGACTCCCATTTCCCAGATAAGGAAACTGAGGCAAAGAGGTTAAGTGAGTCACAGCGCTAATAAATGTCTGAGGCAGGTTTGGAATCCAGAGCTTTTTGTCTATATGTCTGACACTCCATGTCCCACACAGGGTTCCCACTCTGTAGGGCACCCATGGTGCACGGGGCTTGGCAGGAGTGGTAAGCCCCACCCACCCCCCTGTATGTTTCCTCCTACTCTGACCTCAGCAGGATCACTCCAGCATCCCCAGAGATTGCTCAAACCTCAGGAGGAGGCTGAGGAGAAGGGACTTCAGTCTTTCCTAAAGGCCCTGACTCAAGGGGCTGGGCCAATTACTACTCCTTCCTGCCCCTCCCTCCCTCCCCTTCTCCTGGCCCATAGTGAATTGGGTTGAGTCAGGTGCTACCCCTTCCAGGCCTGTAGCTATCTGCAAGGTTGCTTTCAGGGACTGACAGAAGAAACTAGCTTTCAGAAAACTACAACGAGTCAACTCAGTCATCTTCAGTCAATTAACAAGCTTTAATTTAGTACCTACTATGCACCAAGACCCAAGGATGCCACTGAAAACAAAATAATCTTGTCTTGAGAGAGCTTAGGGTCTACTGGGAATCAGCAACATTTGTACAAATAATAGGAAGGAAGGAAATTAGCATTTAGTGAGGGCCTACTATGTGGCAAGCCTGGTGCTAAACACTACAAATATTATCTCATTTGGTCCTTATGACAGGCCTGCTGTTATAACCCCCATTTTCTATTTGAGGAAACTAAGGCAAACAGGTCAAATGACTTGCCCAGGGTCACATAGCTAGTGAGTGTCCTAACTCCAGGTCTAATGCCCCATCCAACACAAAACAAATACAAAGCTGGGAATATTACCAGCTGGGGTGACCAAAAAAGGCCTCATGTAGGAGGAAAGGACATAAACTGAGTTTTGAAAGGAATTATTGACTCTCAAAGCTTTCAAGGCAAGAAGGACAGCCTGGACAAAGGCAAGGAGGCAGGAGATGAGAAGTAGAGGGGAGGAGGGTGAAGTCAGTCTGGAAGGTGAATTGGGAGAAGACTGGGAAGGATTTTAAGTAGGGGGATGTTTTTATGCTGGCAGCACCAGGAGGAAGCCCCTAAAAATTCCTGGGTAAGGGAGTGGTGGCCCATTTTAGACTCCGCACTGTGGAGGACGGATTGGAGAAGGGGTGAGCTCCCTCTTGACTCTGGACAAAAGCCTGCTCATGAGACTAGACTCCATGGTCCAAGGGTTTAAACCCTGCCACCTCCCATTCACAGCCAGCTTATCCCCCCACCCAGGAAAATGTCTTTTAACCCTTTGGGGAGGACTACCCATCTCCCTACCTCCCCCCACTCCAGTTCCTCTGTCCCCCCCCAACCCTTACACAGCCCTCCCCAGAAGCACCTTGCCTCTCAGGCTCACTGAAGACTGAAAGCCTGGCGATGATCAAGGGACTGGGCCAATCACTACTCTTTCCTGCTCCTCCCTCCCTCCCCTTCTCCTGGCCCATAGTGAATTGGGTTAGTCAGGTGCTGCCCCTTCCAGGCCTGTAGCTATCTGCAAGGTTGCTTTCTGTGTCCTGGGCCATGGGTCTGAATGATTCTCCAAAGAGAGGGCCTCCCCTACTGTTCTCTCCTCCCCCTTCTTCTTCTCCCATCAGGCAGTGCTAGCCTCTCCCTGAGGTTCCTGCACACCTGTGGTGCTGAAGTGGAGGGGCTGCCCTTGCACCAAATGCCTTCCCCCTCCCAACCCATCCCTTCCCTGCCACCAAACCTGCTCTTCCAGACCCTTCCTTCTGCCAATGCTAGGCAGCCTCCTGGCTCCCTTCGAATGCCAGGCCTAGGGGCATTTCCTCCATGGGACTCCCTCTGAAAGCCTAGCTGTGCAGGCAAACGGGAACGAGTATCAGCCCCAGAATACCCCAGAGAAATCAGCCCACCCCAGCCTCATTTGACTGCTTTTGAGTAACAGATGGGTTTGCTGTCCTTTTAAGAACCAGAGTTCAAAAGCTGGAAAGGGACTTAGAACAAAGCACACCCCAGGACAGGGAAGATTCAGAGTAGAGGCATGGAGAGTCAGGGCTGGGAGGGGCCTTAGAATAGGGGATGTCAGGGCTGGGAGGGACCTTAGAACAGGGGATGTCAGGGCTGGAAAGGAACCCAGAACAGAAATATCAGAGTTTAGAAGAAAGGGACCTTAGGATGTCAGAGATGGAGGGGACCTTGGAACAAGAGCTGGGAGGGCCTTGGAACATAGAAAATACCATAGAATGTTACATCAGGGAAAGAACCCTTAGAGTGAAGTCAGAGAAGAAAGGGTCCTTAAACCTCCGAACATAGCATGCTATATACATGAGACAACCAAGTCCAGCCATATATTTGACAAAGCAGGAACCTGAGGCCCAGAGAAAAGGCACCTAGGGAACTCTGAGGAACAGCTTTTTGTAGGGGTGGGATGGCAGAGGAAGGCCCCTTCTTCAACCCAGCTCAGTGTGGGAGGCCAAGGGTCCTTTCGGGTCATCCTCCGCCTGCTGCCATCAGCAGGGCCTCCAGCTGTGATGGATGGGGAGGAGGAAGGGCAGGTGCAGCGGTCAGAAGGCACTCCCCGGACCTGGGGTGCCCGGGAAGGGCTGGCCCTTGGAGCCCAGCACCCAGCCTCCTCCCAGCTAATTTTAGCTGCTGGGACTTCAGAGGCACAAGCGTAATTAAGCGGTGATGTGTCACTTCCCAGCTGCCTCTCACATCTCCAGAGCAGTCACACGCCACTCGGGAGGCAGGAGGCGTGGGTGACACAGAGGGATGGGGGTGCTCAGGCTAAGGTAGAAGGGAAGGAAATGAGAGCATCCTAGATCTTGGGGCTGCAGTGGATTTCAGGGGCCATTGGACAGATGTGGAAACTGAGGCTCACTGCCCCAAGGTCACATGGGTAGCTAGCAGAGCCAAGATTCAGACTCAGGTCCTCAGGCCCTGGATCTGGGGAAGTCATGTCCTGGGTGCTAAGAAGGACTGGGGACCCTGGCACCCAGGGAGTGGGGAACAAAGAGCATGTGACAACTGGGAAGCCCTCTCCCCTCCCAGTCTGGGAGGAGGGCCCAGCAGGGGCCTGGAGCCCGGGACACTTTCCCAGTGTCCTGGTAACTTGTTCCGCCTGCCCCAGGGAGTTTTTCTGCCCTGTTAGCCCTTGTCTCTCTCCTGGGCCCATGGGGTGGGGGGAGGACCTCTTGATTGGGAGTCCAGACTCTTCTAATTACTACCCCACCGCCCTGTTTGAGTCACCTGCTGTTTCTCAGCCTCAGTTCTCCCAAATGTCCTCTAAGGTATTTTCTAAGCTCAATACTGTTTTTCTTTAAACCCCAGGCAAAGTTGGGAGGAGGAGGGAGAATGCTGCCAGGCCACTGCAAAGAATATTTTTTAATGTGTTAGTGTGCTCAGCTGCATTCAATCCAAAGTGCCTACTATGGTTCTGGCATGTGCTGGGCCTTGAGGGTACAAAGATAACATCCCAAATCTCTGCCTTGAGGGCTTCATCCAGGAAGACCTTGCTGGTGAGAAGACTTGACATTTAAAAAAAATTAAATAGTTTTTAGTTTTCAACATTCACTTTCATAAGATTTTTAATTCTAAATTTTCCCTTTTCCACCCACCCCAAGATGGAAAGCAATCCGATATAGGTTATATATGTACAATCATATTAAACATATTTCTACATTAGTCATGTTGTGAAAGAAAAATCAGAACAAAAGGGAAAAACTACAGGAAAAAATAACAAAAACAAACTGTGCTTCCATCTGCATTCAGACTCCATGGTTCTCTCTCTGGATGTGGGTAGCATTTTCCAAAGTGAGTCTTTTGGAATTGTCCTAGATCATTCATTGCATTGCTAAGAGCTGAGTCTATCAAAGTGTGGTTGTTACTGTGTACAATGTTCTCCTGGTTCTGCTCATTTCACTCAGCATCAGTTCATGTAAATCTTTCCAGGTTTTTCTGGTCTGCCTGCTCATCATTTCTTATAGCACAATAGTATTCTATTGCATTCATGCACCACAACTTGTTCAGTCATTCCCCAATTCTTGGCCACCACAGAAAGAGCTGCTATAAATATTTTGTACATATGGATCCTTTTCCCTTTTTTATGATCTGTTTGGGATACAGACCTAGATATGTTGTTGTGGGATCAAAGGACATACACAGTTTTATAGCCGTTCCAAATTGCTCTCCAGAATGTTTGGATCAGTTCACAATTCCCCCAACAACGCATTAGTGTTTCAATTTTCCCACATTTTCCCATTTGTCATGTTAGCTGGTCTGCTAAGTGTGATGCAGTACCTTGCATTTCTCTAATCGATAACGATTTAGAACATTTTTTTCATATGACTATAGGTAACTTTCATTTCTTCCTCTGAAAACTGCCTGTTCATATCCTTTGACCATTTATCAATTTGGGGAAAGACCTCATCTCCAGGGGTGATTCTCTCCCTTTGCCTTCCTCTCTTATCTCCTCCCTGCCCAAAGTCATCCCAGAACTCACCCAGAATGACCAAGCAGTTGGAAGGCCAGACTCTTCATGTGACTTGACTGAGATGAGAGTCATCAGCCCAATGTCCTCTGATGACATGGTAGACCAGTATGCCTGACCACCTGCCGCAATGCTGAGGGTCACCTTGGCCTGCCTTCTGACTTGAAGACCCTCAGCTCCATCTACCAATCTATCAATGCAACTGAAGGAGCCCTCGGTCTTCCCAGTTACCCTCTGGCTCACCTTTGTTTCAAGGATTGTCTTCCCCAATCAGACAGTGAGCTCCTTGAGATCAGAGACTGTCTGACCTTTTCTACTTGTATGCCCAGAATTTAGCAGTGCTTGGTACACAGTAAGTGCTTAATAAATGCTTATTCATTCATTCATTCATTCATGGAACATACATTTACTGGAATAAAACAACTTGTATGCAAAAACACAAAATCTAGGGGGAAAAAAGGCTAATTTGGTGGGAGGGGCCCATTGAAGATTGGTGTAAGAGGTGGCTAGGGATTCCAAGACATGGAAAGAGGGAACTACAGGCATGGGGCACAGCCTGGGCAAAGACCCAGAGGAGGGAAGTAGAATATTTATTTACAGGAAACCATAGTATGCTCACCAGTTTGATCAGAGCATGAAGCATGTGAGGACCAGTGATGGAAAATCAGTCAGGAAGGAGATGGGACAACCAGTTTTATTTTAGCCTAAAGACAGTAGATCCCTTGTGCTGTAGGTGGTTTGTTGTCACTGTGGTGGTGCTGTAGTAATATTTGAGGGGAATCTCTCTCCTCAATTCCCATGTGTTTCCTTGGATTATAAGGATAATTGACCTTGATGCAGCACTTTAAGGTGAGAAAAGTACTCCCATCTTTCCCCCATACCCAACACAACCCTGGTGAGGTAAGGACTTCAGGTATTATTCCCATTTTACAGAAGGGAAAACTGAGGGTCAGAGAGGTTGTGACCTGCCTTTGGTCACATAGGCACTAAGCATCCAAGGTTGGATTTGAACCCAGATCTCTGATTCTGAGCCTCGCTCCCTTACCCCCATGCTAGTGGGCAGACATGTGCCAAGGGTCCAAAAGACCTGTTCTAGTTCTGTGTACAGGGAGGCAGATTCCACCTCACTATAGGGAAGAACTGTCTAATGATGACCACAGCCCATCTTTGGAAGGGGCTGCCTGGTGAGGTGGTGAGCTCCCTGTCACTGCAAGTGCATGAGTAGAGGCAATGGCCTTCAGGTAGGGATATTATGGAAGAAGGATTTGTCGAGGGTCTCAGTAGGTGGGCCTTGAAGTCCAGAATTAGGCCATGTTGGTCTGACTGAGAAGGTACAGTAGATTTGAAGTAAGGTATTTCCCCAGGGGTACAATACATTTCAAACCTGTCCTTCCTCTTGGGTCTAGCAAACTCCAACCAATGAATTCGAAAGAAATTGGAACCTGGCCAGCTGCTTAATCAAGATTTGTCTGACATTGGACACCAATTGGCAAGAATCTGGCCATAAATTTCATATCCAATTACTGGAGTGTCCAGGACACGTTACCTCATTGTATCCATTAACAAAAATTTTGGTCATCATAAAAATGGCAGGAGTACTGATGCCTAGGAAAGTGGAGTGGGTGTCCTAGATCCCCAGGGTTGGGGGGATGCTACCTGTAATTGATCAATATTGGAAGCCAGGGAGATGTGGCTGGAGAGTGGCCATGTGATCATTTCCATAAAACTTTGGGGATGGACATCATATGGATACTCAGGATACTCTCTTCAAGAAATTGTGCTTCTCATTCTCTCCTTTACCTCCAAGAGGAGTTTCCAGGAAGGAGTCATGGTCTGGTAGTCTCCCAGTGGAGAGCATTTTTCCACTCTTCCTGACTTTAGCTAGCAGACCTATGGTCCATTTCAGCAGTTCATACTGGATGCCTTTCTGCTGTGATAGGACCTGCTGGAGGCTGTTCTTGGGTGGCATGATCTTCATCTGGAGCAGCCATGTTCATCTTTGATGAGACATCCAAGACCTAGAGACAGGAAGGGTTTTAAAATCCATTGAGACCAACTCCTTGATCTTATAGATGGGGAAACAGAATCTCAAGGAGGTTAACTGCCCCAAGGTCACACAGGAAAGTAAGCTTTTTAGGTCAGGGGGTGGAATGATTGGGCCTGTGTGCAGCTTGGCAGCAGTATGGAGAATGGATTGGAAAAGAAAGAAACTGGAAGCAAGGAGTCCAAATAGGTGAGAGGTGAGTAGGACTTAGCCTAGGGCAAAGATTGTCTGAGGGGAGAGAAAGGAACAGACATGTGAGTCATCCCAGAGCTAGAACAGAGAAGACTTGACTTGGTGGCATGAGAATGACTCCAAGATTGGAAGTTTCCAGAGAACTTGGAGATGGTTCTGTCCCCAGAAGAAATAAGGAAGTCTGGAGGCAGGATAGGCTGGAAGGAAAATAGAATGAGATCTGTTTTAGAAATGTTAAGTGTAAGATACCCACAGGACACCCAAGTAGAGAGGGCAATCGGGAAGTTGGCAATGTTAAGATGGTGTTCAGAAGAGCTACTAGGGCTGGATATGTAGAATTGAAAGAGTTGAAGTGATAATTAAACCCATAGGAGCTGATGAGATCACCAAGGTAGACATTACCAAGAGAGGGACTCAAGGCAGAGCCTTCTGAGATGCACATACTTAATTGGCTGGGGACAAGTGATGATCCAGCAAAGCAGACTGAGAAGGAATGGTCAGTCAGGTAGAGGGAGAACCAAAAAAAATGCCTTTGGGGCCACAGGAAAAGAGAGCATCTCGCAACAGAAGACTGATCAGTATTGTTAAAAGCTAAAGTAAAATAGATTTAGGAAAAAACAGGCAAAAGATCTTTGGATTTAGTACTTAAGAAATTGTGAATCACCTTGGAGAAACTCCTTTTAATCAAGGTTGGGGCCAGGAAGTAAGTGATTAGGAGGTGAGGAAATGGAGACGTAGAGATGACTCTTCCTAAGAACTTGGCTATGAAGGGGAGGGGAGATATAGGATGCTAGCTTGAGGGGATGGCAGGGTCAAGGGATTGGGGGATTTCTGAAGAATGGAAAACATGGGTAGCAGCAAAGTATTCAGGGGATAAGGGGAGAATGAAGATGGTGAAGAACCACCATATCCAGGGGATACACATCCCTAGTTCAGGAAGTGATGGGTCCAAGAGTACAAGTTCAGGATTTGACCTTGGTGAGATGGGCAAAAGGAGAGAGAACAAGGAAGGATGAAGAGGTGTTTGGGTTCTCTGGATTCCTCAGTCATCATTTCTTACAGAGTAATAATATTATATTACATTCATATAACCTAACTTCTCTTGTCTTTTCCCAATCAATGGGTACCAAGTTGTATCTGGCTTTTTTCCTAATATAAAAAGTGCTGCTATGAATATTTCTGTTACATGGGACCTTTCTTTTGGCCATTGACATCTTTGGGGTACAAACTCAGTGGCCAACTCTCCTTTTACAGAAGAAGAAACCAAGGGTCAGAGAACTGGTTGGCAGAATCCAGATCAAGATGGAGGCCTCTTAACTCTATTGTCCTTTGAAGAGTTAACCATTGCCCCCCACCTCAGCCCTACTTCTGTATTGGTGGACAACTGGACTTTGACACTCTGAGCTCCCATCCTGGCAGCAGGTCTCCATGAATTGGAATCCTGCTTCTGAATTTCTAGATGCTTGGAAATGCATCCTCTCCACTCCCCAGAGTCACCTGCTCCCCCCATCCCTTGGCAATCTCCCGGAATTAGAGAACACTCAGGTGGAAAGCATAGGCCCAAGCTGGGCCCCACCTAGCTGAAATGAGATCTCATTACGACCTTGCAGCTGAGGGCCCTTTTGGGGGAGGGGGTGTCTCCACTTCCATTATCTCCTTGTCTTCACAGTAGCACTGTTAAATAATCATGTCTCTTAATCCTTTAGTGGTTTAGGTTTTAAAAGCATTTTCCTACCAACAATTCCCTAAGTCTTATTTTTTTTCCATTTTGAAAATGTAGAGACTGAGGTTTAGAAAGTTAAAATGATTTGCCCAAGATCACAAGGCTAGTGAGTGGAGCATGTGGTTGTTCAGTTGTGTCTGACTCTCCATGACCCTATTTGGGATTTTCTTGGCAGAGATACTGGAGTTGTTGGCCATTTCCTTCAGCTAATCTTACAGATGAGGAAACTGAGGCAAACAGAGTTAAGTGACTTGCCCAGGATCACTAGACTACTAAGTGTCTGAGGCTAGATTTGAACTCAGATCCTTCTGACTCCAGACATGGTACTCTATCCCCTAGATAACATATCTACCCATTTTTTTACATGGTACCCACCTATCCTCCCCTTCTCCCCCTCCAATATAACACAAGCTCCTTAAAATCAGAGTCCATGTTTGTTTTTATCTCTGGATTTCTAAGCCTAGCACAGTGTCTGGTACACAGTGGGTACTTCATAATTGCTTGTTGAATTAGATTGCCATATGCATAATACAAGATGGTTGCTTAACAAATATAACACCCCAAGAGGGGGGAACAAGGTGGATGAGGCAAACGGAAACCATAGAATGGAGACTCAGGCACCTCAGGACATTCAGTTCTTTTAATTTAATAAGCATTTATTAAGCACCCACTATGCTGGGCATTAGGGATACTGGGTGGGGGGAAGAACCAGTGCCTACCCTCAGGGGGTTACACTCTACTGAGTCTGCAGATAATTAAAACCAATGCTCTTTGAAGAGAGGGGTGGATTCGGGGAGGCTTAAAGGAAAAGGGGGTATCTGAAATGGCATGTTTTTTGTGGCTGTTTGCATATTACAGATCCCTTCCCTTGGACAAATACAGAGGTCATCATTATGTAGCAAGAAACATCCAGACTTTGGAGTCCAAGGTCCTGGGTTCCAATCTCAACTCTACTTCTTACTATGTGACCTAGTGTCACCCTTGGGACCTTCCTTTCCCTCATCTGTAAAGTTAATACGTTGGATTGGGTAGTCTCAGAATTCTCCTTTCATTTTTAAATACAGTGTGTTTCTAGAGTCTATGAATATACAAGGCATAAGGAAGCTGACCAGCACTGCCCTGTAGGGAATCAAGCCCCACATTGTACTATCCAGGGCAATCCTGGGCTGAGGAGCGGGGGAGGGAGGGATGGGGGGGTGACACTCCCTCAGAGGGTAGGGGGACATTTAAAGAGTGGCTTGGGGAAGAAAGTGCATTAAGAGACCTCAACGGTGACTAGCCCCTAGGAACTCCCTACAGTAGCCTAAGATCCTGGGAGGAGACCCCTATTCACTTGGGGGAATTTGTTCAGGCTCAGTGACTACCCTGCCTTCTAGTGAGAGACATTGAAGAGAGCACATTCTTGGAAGGTTCTTCCAAGGTACTTCCCTATTGACTAGGAAGGAAAGCTAGGATGGCTAGATCCTGGGAATGACTGACATTTCCTCTTCCCCAAACACACACACACACACACATACACACACACACAAACTCACACACTCACACACATTCACACTGCTGCCGGGGCTGAATTGATTTCCCAAGGGGCACCATCTCCCACTACTTGGGGGCGACTGACATTTTAGTGACATTGCCAATTCTGAGGGGCAAAGTGTCTGTAGGATTTGGGGACGGGGGAGGATACTGTGCGTCAGCTGGTGACTCTCCCAATGAGGGAGTGGGAAAGGGAGATCCTGGCCGGGGAGACAGCCACTGATTGACTCACCAGGGAAGTCAGTTCCTCTTGGGTGGAAGAGGGGAGAGAAAGGAGACTCAAGCCCTGCAGATACCAAGATCCAATAATTCCCAGACTTTCTTGTTCACTGGCCTCCCTCCCTCCCAGCATATCCACGATGAACCACTCAGTACCTGCCAAAGCAGCCCATTTGGTCAGCTCCAATTGTTAAGGACAGTTTTCCTTATAATCGAACCCAAGTGTTCCCCAGTACCTGTATCACACCATTCTTCTTCGTGCCCACTCTCTGCTGCCATGCAGAGCACATTTGATCTCTCTTCTGCATGCATACAATAGGTGTCTTATATATGCTTATTGACTTCTCTCCCCTCCCCATTCTTTCTTCCACATGATAGCTCATTAAATGTATAAAAACCAGTATCACATCCCCTCCTCTCAAGTCTTATCTTCTCCTGAATAAACAAACACCCCTAGTTCTGTCATATGCCGTAGTCTCCACCCTAGGCCTTGGTTTCCTCATCCATAAAATTAGGGCATTGGACCAGATGATTTCTGAGGTCCTTGGCAGCTTTGAGTCCTCTGGTTCTGACTCTGATGTCAGCCAGGCTCCATCTCCCTCCTCACTTCACATCTGATATTCCTTTTCTCTTCTCTCCTTTCCTATGCCTCCTATGCCCAGGGGCTGGGCACCGCTGTCTTAACCCTGAGTCAGGCACAGACTCAAGAAGAAGAAATCTCAGCATCTCAGGCATCTTGAGTCTAGAGGCCCTGCAGGCAGAGAGAGGTCTCTAGGGGAACCCCAAGGTTGGGGGGGGGGGTACAGTATTGCTGGTTCTAAAGGTCAGTCCGCCTCCTGGTCCAGAATAACTAAGATGCTAATGTGGAATTTACACTCCAGAGTGACAGGGAGAAAATGCCCCCAATCTATCTCACCTGAGGCCCAGTAAGGCCCTGGGGAGTCCCCTTTCCAGCTGGTCCTGGAAACAGGGATAGGTGAGAGTCAGGGGGGTGTGACTGAGGGGATATAGATGACCTGGGGGGGGCGCCCCCGATTCTGTTTCTCCCTGGGGGAAGGGGATGGCTGACACTCATTGTCTGGCTCATTCATGGGCCTTTGTGAATCTTTAGGTCTTCTGGGTGCCTAATGATGGCCTCTGGTGTGTGATGTCAGTCATTCCTAGGATCTAGCAGAAAGGCAGGGTCTCCTCTTCTTGCTTTGTCTCCCTCTCCCCCATAGTATCATAAGATTTTGAGCTGGAAGGGGACCCACTGGATCACAGGGTCATAGTTGGAATGGGTACATGGGGATGGAGTAGAGAGGAGCCCAGAGGAGGGGAAGTGACTGACCCAAGGTCACACAGGTAGCAAGTATCAGAGAGAGGATCTGAACCCTCTAACTCTTTCCCCAACCCCAAGCACTGAATCCAGTCCAGGGGAGGAGCAGTGAGAGTTTGGCCCAGCTGTCTGTGGACTGAATGGCTGACAGATTCCCTGGAGAACTCCTTCCCTGGTGTATGCTGGAGTCAGTGCACCATTTGGCCCCCTTTCCTCTCTTCAATCTTCATTTATGAGTCTCTGTCATCTCCCTCTGCCTCTCTCTTCTCTCTCCCCTCCCTCCATCTCTCTTTCTCTCACTCCCTCTCTCTCTCCCTATCTCTTTCTCCATGTCTCTCTCCATCTGTCTCTCCATCTGCCTCTCTCCATCTGCCTCTCTCCATCTCTGTCTCTCACCATCTTTGTCTCTGTCTCTCTGTCTCTCTCCCTCTCTCTCCCTCTCTCTCTCTGTCTCTCCCTCCCTCTCTCTCTCTCTCTCTCTCACACACACACACACACACACACACACACACACACACACACACAGACACAGCTGTTCTCCCAGAGCTCTTCCCCGGCTGCCTGTCACGCTTGTCTGCAGAATCATCAGAGCCCATCACTGTCAGCCAGTCCAAGTGTTTAATAATATTTACGCTACAGCCGCAGCACTTCTCTTGTTGATGGAGCCTCCTGGCCCTGCCCAGGTCCAGCCTGCCCTGGCTTTGCTCCACTCTGAGCAAAGAATTGGGGCAGAACTTGCAGGGGAGCCAGGGGGCCACAGTAGCTCCCAGAGGGTCAGAGGGCTTGGCTTCAAGGCCCAACTCCCAACCTTTACTTGCTGCATGACCCTGGGCCTCTCAGAGGCTCAGTTTTCTGGGTCAGTCAATCAACAGATATAGGTCCAGTATGGATAAAAAGACAGAGCAAAATGGTCCCTGCCTCTAGGGTACAGAGGGTGGAGGGTAGTGAAAACATCTGTAAAATGGGGACAATGTTACTTAAGCATCCACATCTCTGGGTCCTTGGACCTAAAGAAATATACTCCAACCAGGGAGACACTAGGACCACATGCTCCACTTCTCCCTTCCATAGGACTTGGAGCTTCCTCAGACCCACTTGTTGAGAAGTGGATAGAATGCTGGTTTTGAAGTCTAAAGACCTGAAATCAAATCCTACCTCAGACAGTTTCTAACTGGGTGATCCTGGGCAAGTCACTTAACCTCAGTATGCCTCAGTTTCCTTATCTGAAAAATGGGGATAATACAGAACACACCCCACCCTACCCTGCCCCAGGTTGTTGTGAGAGTTAAATGAGATGAAGTGATAATCATCTTTGTTGACTGACTTAGCTGCTCCAATCCCAGGGGCTAAGGATTTAAAAACAAAAATAGACATCTTTCCTACTGAGGAATGGGCAGTTTTGAAGAAATCCTTGCTCATTAAAAAAAAAATTAGTCCTTAGGCTAGTCTTCTTGTCAGTCTCTCCCTGCCGTCCTCAGCCTCAAGGGGGGCCCCAAATGCTAGACAATGCTTTCAGCCCAGCAACCTCTAACCCACCACGAAGGGACAGGCGTGTAAGGGGACAGGGAGGGGGATGATGGGGAGAGGGAGACCCTGAGACAGGAGAAGCCTGGAAGGGGCGACAGAGGGCAAGAAAGGGTAGAAAGGGACAGGACGGGGTATGAGGGGCTGCTGGAGCCCAGAGAAGCCCTGTCCCCTGCCTTGCCCTATCAACTCGGCGGGGGAGGGGCTGGAGCCTCCAAGGAGCAAAGCACACCCAGAAAACGGGGCCAGGATAGTGTGTCATTAGAGGCGTTGCTTTGAAGCCTTGGAAGCTCCATTATTCCTCCAAGTGCCGAGTCATTACAGTTTAATAATCCTTAATCCCCTCATTACCAGTTATCTCAGCTGACTGGTGACTCAGTCCCTGGAAGCCACAAACCAGTTCCTCTTCCCAACCCCCAGTGACCACCCCACCACCTGCTCTCTCGTCTGGGGAGCAGCTGGTCCTAGCACAGCCTCCTGAGGGGTGTTTAATCTATCAGTCTGGCCAGCTAGACTCCCTCTGCCTGCATGCCCACCCCAGACCCCACCAGGCCCCAGATGTGGCCCAACCAGAGAGCCCCACCCTCCCACCTTGGGGGGGTCACTGGTTGGGGATGCCCTAAGGCTGTGACTGGAGCAGAGAACCCAGGTGACCCCAGGCTCCCGAATCTTTAGGGGGCTTGGTGGTGGTTTGAAACTTTCCCCCAAAATTACTAACTGTGCCTATCCTATTCCAGAGTGCTTAAAGAAAGATGAAAGCATCCTAGAGGGGCAAAAACATAGACAGAGATCTTTTTGTAGTGATAAAGCACTGGAAATGAAGGAGATATCCCCAACTGGAGAATGGCTTACCAAACCATTGTATGGAATGTTACTGTGCCCAAAGAAAGGATGAAGTGGAAGACTTCTGAGGGAATCTGGAGGAGCTTTATGAACTGATTCCTGGTGAGCTGAGCTGAACCAGAACAGGAGGAGCAACATTGTAACCTCAAGCTCTGAAAGCCTTAAGAACTGATCACAGCAGCAAAGACTCTCCCATATTCCAGAGGACTCAGGGTACAGAGGGGAGACATATATATGTGGGCATATGGCCAATGAGGGGATATTATTTTTGCTTCACTGCATATTTGTGATGAGTTTTGTTTTTCGTTTCACCTCTTCCATGTTTGGGGAGGGGATATAATTTTTTGTTAATTGAGAAAAAAATTTAATTTTAAAAAAAGAGAGAGAAATGCCAAGACCTACCTCTCCCTGTTGGTGCTTAGAGGCTGAGGGAGAGGGGGAGGGGCAGGGAGAGAGAGAGAGATTGTGTGTGTTGGGGGCAGAGTTACCCCATGTGTACCTGTTTAGTGTGAGATGAAGATACAGGAAGGATATAGGTAAAGAACTCCAGAAAAAGGATGAATTACTTTCAGCTGGGATGGAGGGAGTCAGGGAAGCCTTCCTGGAGGTGTCACCTAAGCCAGGCCTTGGAAAAGAAGGAAGAGAAGGATTCCATCAGACAGGAGGATGAAGGAATGCCTTCTAGGTAAAAGTAATGCTCACCTGAGCCAATGCCAAGGTGGGTGAAAGTGGGTGAAGGTAGAGGACCGCTTGATGGGGACTGGCAGGTGGGGGAGGTAGATGGAATCAAGGCAGAAAAGGTAGATGGAAGTAAGATTGTATGATCCTTTAAATGCCGGGCTGAGTAGGCACTGAACTAGGGTGTAGCCTTGACTTTGCCACCCATTTCCTGTGTGACTTGGGACAAGTCACTTACCCTTTCTAGGTGTCAGTATTTAAGTCAAATGAAGGAGATTGAACTACATAGTTTAGAGCTCTGACATTCTGAGTTTCTCTCTCTCTCTCTAAATATATAAACACATATGCATCTAAATACTCCATCTTGTATGCTGTTTAAAAGTTTTGAAGCACAAGATCTCTTACAAGCTCAGGAAGCAGTGTACTCACACCCATTGTACAGATGAAGCAGTTGAGACTGGGAAAATGAGAGACTTACTGCATTGCACAGGGAGTAGGCAAGAAATTTGATGATAGCCTGCTCCCAGGTATGATTGGCTGATCTCTGACCCTAACAGCTGCATGGGCCCTCACACATGATCTAATTTAGAAAGGCCAAGGTGCCCCACTGCATCCTCCACAGTTGCCAGTCTCCTTGACTTATACCTTGCCACCGGACTTCCCTGACTCTCTGGGAGAGTGAGGCTGATGACTTCACAACCCCATCTCACTTACCTTCTGATATCTTTAACAACCATGCAGGATCCCTGCCAGGCCCCTAACCCAGATGGGCTGCATCAGTGATCTTCTCCTCACTTTTATAGTCCTACCAACCAAAGCACACAAAATGTCTCTGGCCAGGGAGAGTTCCAGGCAGACCTTCCATCAGCTCTTTAACACAAATTCGTTTGCCTGCCCAGAGACCCAGGAGACCTTTGCTGAGAGATGGGGGTGGGGCAGGAGTAGAAGGGGTCTCTCCATCCAGGACAGTCCTGTGGGGACCTCTAAGTGGTGCAGTGGATAGAGCACCAGTGCAGGAGTCAGGAGGACCTGAATTCAAATCTCACCTCAGACACTTGACACTCACTAGCTGTGTGACCTTGGGCAAGTCACTTAACCCCAACTGCCTCATCCTGGGTCATCTCCAGTCATCCTGATGAATATCTGGTCACTGGATTCAGATGTCTCTGGAGGAGGAGTGAGGCTGGTGACCTGCACAGCCTTCCCTCACTCAAAACAAAGTCAAGTGCAAGTCATGTCATCATTTCTCCGATGGCATGGTCTTTGGTAACAAAGGACGAACACACACATTTGAGCTAATTATCCTCATTAACTAGGGGCCAGATTCAATCACTCTTGCCTTCCTAAGCACCCAACAGGTGCTGTCAGCACCCTTTAAATACCAGCCCTTGGGGTCAAGGTCTGACCACCAATTTACCAGCTCAAATTCCATGAGTATTGATTAAGAACCTGTTGTGTACCAGGTGAGGTGCCATAGTGGAGCAGAGAATGGAGTTAGGAAGATCTCACCATGAAACCTAGGCCTGTCACTTGGATCCTTTGGGGGCTTTGTTTTCCTCATTTTTAAAAAGTCAGTGGCTTCTCTCTTAATTATTCCCTATTTACATAGCTTGCCTTGGGCTGCTGGATGTTGCATTTTGGGTCTGGAGTCAGGAAGATGAGTCTTCTTAAAGTCAAATCCAGCCTCAGACACTTATGTGCTGTGTGACCCTGGGCAAGGCACTTCACCTTGTGTGCCTCCATTTCCTCATCTATAAAATGATCTGGAGAAGGAATGGCAAACCACATCAGTATCTTCGCCAAGAAAACCCCAAATTGGGTCAAGGAGAGTCGGGCACAGTCAATAACAACCGATTGACAATAAAGATGGCTTGTTTGTCTATTTGTCTGCATGTCTTCATTCAAGGTAAGCACCCTGAGGCAGGACTGTCTTTTTATATCCCCAGTGCTTAGCATGGTGCCTTGAACATAATAACATTAAATGTTTACTGACTGCCTTGGGCAGGTGGCCTCTGAGACCCCTTCCAGCTCCACACGGATGCCTAAGTTTCCTCCAGGTAACTCCAAGGTTGTAAATCACAGAGCTGCTTCCATAGTGAATCTATGAGGGGTTTCCCCACTGAGAATCACCTCTATCAATAAAATCATAGTGGTTTAAAAAAATGTGCCAGAAATACAAAGACAAAACAATATAAAAAAAGCCCAAACCCTTTCTAGGGGACTTTAAGTCCTACCATGGGGGCTTTGACTCCCTCCTGAGGAGAGACTGGAAGCCTGGGGTTGCCTGAGCTTTTCTCCCCAGTTTAGTCTAACCTCTGCCCTTATCAATCTATCAATAGGCAAACATTCATGCAGGGCCTGCTGTGTACCAGGAACTCTACTGTAAGCTAGGGACAGGAAAACAAAATCCAAAAAATAGAAGTGGTCCCTGGCCTCCCTCTATGAAAGACAATATGTGTATATGCATATGTATGTGTATAACAATATCTCATGAATGTGTACAAGAGATCCTAGAAAACTGGGGGCAGGGGGCAGTAGTCACAGCCTTTTTGGGGTAGCTTTGCATATGATCCTGTGGTCCAGTAGCCTGATATCCTGGAGCGTGTGCCTCTCAAAGGCCCGGGCAGGAGGAGCTGTCCTGGAGCATTTACTGTGATGGCTCTCAATGACAACCTGCCTGAGTTGGTTCAGAGCCACTTCGATCCCCGCTGTTGACACACCCAACTCCCTTATTCCATTGGCAAATATTTTGCCAGGAGAGACACCGGCCTAATTGGCTGGCAGAGCCCTGGTTCCCTGCCCCCCTTCCTCAACCAACAAGCCCCTGTGTGTCCTGCCCCACTACCAAGGAGGCTGGGTGGGGAACCTCTCCCCTTTCAAGGGCTCTAGCACTTTGGAATTGGCAGAATCTTCAGAGAAGAAGAAACAAAAGAGGTTTTTAGCTGACTTCTCCATCTGGCCCAGGCCTGGCCCTGGGGAGAGTTGAGGAGGTGACAGAATGTCTGTGATGGGAAATGATTTTGGGGAACAGGGCAATGGTCAAGAATAACGAAATCCTTCCCTTGACCAGTGATGGGATGGGCGCCTAACTCTGGAGCTGGCAGGGACCTCAGCAGTTGCCCAGTCCCCAAACTCCCTCAGCAAATGGATGAAGAAACTCAAGGAAAGTGATTTCCTCAAGGTCACAAGGTGCTAAATGGCAGAGCTGAGATCAGAACCCAGACCCTCTCACCATAAACCTAATCAGCACCTTTTTGATTGCTCTGTGAGGGAAGGGGAAAGGGAAGGGGAAAGGAAAGGGGAAAAGAAAGGGAAGGAGAAAGGGAAAGGGGAAAGGAAAAGGGGAAAAGAAAGGGTAGGAGAAGGGGAAGAAGGAAAGGGAAAGAAGCATCTACATAGCAGCTACTATGTGCCCAACACTGTGCTAAGTCCTGTAAAAACATTACTTCCTTTGATGAGCAGGACAGCCTTTATCCTAATAACCAAACTGAACACAATCAGGCAATCCCTGTTGAAGATGTATAGAAAGGAACCGCCCAACTTTTTGCCAGAATAAGTGAGTTTATTTCCAATTCCTTCACCTGGCATTCAAGGCGAAGGTCTCCTCTGGTCTCCTTCCTGCACCCTATAGCCCCGTCCCCTCAGCCTTTTCCCTCCCATCTCCACCTGCTGGAATCCTCTTCCTTCCTAGGTGCCACCTTCTCCATGAAGCCCCCCACATGACAAATCCATCTCTCCTCAAATGTTCCCAGAACTGGTACCTCTCTTTTGTCCCCATCCATACTACTCAAGCATCACACTTACTCTGTACATGTTGGATGTCAGCTAGTAGACCACAGGAGTCAGTTCCTTGAGGGCAGGGTCTGGTTATTTTTCACCTTTATGTCCCCAACCCTAGCCTGTTTACCTAGTAAGCACTTAATAAATGTTTATTGAACTGAATTCACCAAAGCTTCGTGATCTTTAGGCTGAGCTAGAGGAAGGTATGACTTAACTAATTGAAGTTAACCACTCTCCTAGAGATCACTGTTCAAGGTCATTGACATATTGAGCTTGTAGTCCGCTAAGAACTCTAGATCCTTTTCAGAAGAACTTCTCTCTAGTCACTTCTCCCTGATCTTGTAGAGCTGACCCAAGTACAAATACATAGCTTGGTGGACTGCAATTGTGTGACCTTGGGTAAGTCACTTAAAATCTCTTTGTGTTTCCTCATTTGTAAAAGAGAATGAGATTCAAACACCTCTGAGGTTCCTTCAACTCTAAATCTATTGTCCTCTATAGGTCTTTACATTTCTCTCAATTAAATTCAATCTTATTAGATTCAATCCAACTGTTTAGCTCTCACTGGACTCTGTTATTTAACATGCTCATGATCTCTCTCAGTTTCATGACATCTGCAAATTTTAAAAACATCTTGACCTTTATTCAAATCATTGATTCGAAGCACAGAGCCCTGTGGTACTCCACTAGACACTAGTGCCTTGATGGTAT
This sequence comes from Potorous gilbertii, assembly GCA_028658325.1. Lineage (NCBI taxonomy): Eukaryota > Metazoa > Chordata > Mammalia > Diprotodontia > Potoroidae > Potorous > Potorous gilbertii. The sequence continues at coordinate 260,600,286 of CM053770.1, forward strand.
CGAACCATCAATAACTATTCTTTTAGGTCAACCTGTAGTGTCGTCTAGCTTGCTTCTCTTGCTTCTCTCCCTCGTGTTCACAAGAAGAGTGAAAATTCCTCTTATCATGTTAAGTGAGTGCAGTCCACTGTATCCAGGTAGCTCTACTTTGCTTCCTAGATATACCACCTCCCCCTAACGACATCTCTCCCCTGGCCATTGATTCTGAAAAGGGAAGGCCAATCTCCTCTCCAAAGGTTCCACCCACCATGCAGGATACTTTACAAACCAAAATACCTCCAACCACCTAAATTTCTTTCCCTATTAAAATATAATTTTCCTGAGGACAGGAACTGTCTTTACTTTTACATTTGCATGCCTCGTATTGACCTTAAGTCCTTAATCACTGATTTTTTCATTCGTTCGAATCTCATTTTCCTCATCCCAGGACACAAAGAAGATAAGAACAGAAGAGGGTAAGAACACTGGTTTGAGGAAGTCAGAGGTCCTGAGTTAGAATTCCAGCTCTGACCTTTACTGTCTCTGTGGTCATGGGAACATCCCTGCTCTAAAGAGGCCTTCCTGAATCTGCAGCCTATGTTGCGTCTGGTGTGGGCTTGATGCTATGAACTGGGTCCAGCTAGCTGCAAAACCTGTGATTGCCCCAGTATTACCCCTAGGACCTCTGAGTGCTTGGGATCCCACAGGGTCCTTGGGACTGGCTGACCTTGCTTTGTGCATCACCACTTGCTTGAAGGCAAACATTCTCTCTGCTTTCATAACTGTGCTGGGAGGCTCAGGGCTGGGCAGACTTAACCCTGGCTGATGAGTCAGTCACTCAGTAAACATTTTATTGGGCACTCACTGTGCTGAGTACCAGTGTCGGTACTAGGCACTCTGAGGGGATCCGAGAGGAGACAGCATTCCTGAGCATGGCTGAATAGGGATGAAAACTCAGGAAGAGTCCTGTCAGAGCTGACAAACATGGATGTGTTTGTGTACACAGCACAAACTGGGTAGGAGAACCAAGTAGTGGAGGGCTAGGAGAGCCTTGAGGGGAACCATGAAGGAGAATGGCCTGGAAAAGGCTTTTACATTCATACAGTCATAGAAAGTAGAGCTGGGAGGGGCCTTAGAACAGGGAATGTCAGGGCTGGGATAAGCCTTAGAACAGGGGATGTCAGAGCTGGGAGGAGCCTTAGAGACCATCTAATTGGGACACCCTACCTCCATCCCTTATTTTACAAGCAGGAAAACTGAGGTGGGAGAGGTTCTGGACTTGTTTCTCTGCCTGCCTCTGCCGTGCCTGGCAGCCTGTTCCAGACCTCCCATCCTCTGCCTGCCAAAGGGCTAAATCAGAGGGCCAAACCTGAGGTATAGAACGATATTCATCCAAGTTGCAGGAGCTTTGGAGATACAAAATCCTGGGATTGCAGATTGAAAACCTGACGTTGCCTTTGAGACCAGCCCCCACCTTTCGTAGTTGGGAAAACCAAAGCCCAGACAGATAAGCAGCAGAGGCAGGGTTTTGAACGCAGACCCTCAAACTCCAAGTTCTGCTCCTCTTTTACCTCCAGCTATGCCCCCTTAGGCCCAACGCTATCCTCTTAGAGAGGGTGAAACTTGGGCCCAGAAAGCGGTAGCTAGTAGCTATGGACATGGCCATAGGAGGAATTAATGACTGGACTCTTCCCATTCCTATTGATTCTTTGTTGTTGTGCCCCAGAAATAGCCCCTCTGACATGGGATGGGAGAAGGGAGGGCCTGAGCTCCACCTCCATGGAGCCATGCTATGTTTCCACTCAGGCCCTGTTCTCTGCTAAGTGAACATTAGCCCCAGGTCACTTTGCCAAGGAAATGTGTTACAACCGCCGTCTCCTCCCTCTTGCTGTCCAATAAGCTTGTAAATCCATTACCTCTCCCTGGTGCAGCTTGCAGGAGTGGAATGGAGAGAGGTCTGGTCAGCAAGTCAGGAAAGGAAATGGGGGGGCGGGGGTGAGAAGGGAATGGTGGACAAAGAGAACAAGGATCCTTTTCTTTGCAATGGGGCGAAGATGAAGAAACTGAATCTTTTCCAGATGAAAAAACTGAGTCCCACTTGCTCTGGGTCACAGCTAGTGAGCATCCCGGGTAGGATTCGAATTCCTGTCCAGCTCTATCCATTACATCTCGTTACTGCTGTGTTCTAAGGTCCTTTCCACTTGTGAATTCCATGTTCCGTACTCAGATCTCCAGTTCTTCACAGCCTCTACCAGCCCAGACGTTTTCTTTTCTAAGCGCTCTCTCAGGTGTGTAAGCTTCCACTGCCCTGATATTGTCCCATGGTTCCCAGCCTCACTTCCCTTTCCTTCTTTGTTCTTCCACACCTTGGTGACACAGACCAAGCATTGCTCCTTAGGGATGGGCCTGCCTCCTCGAAGCAGCTTGGTCAGACTTCTTTCACCCCACCCACTCCCTGCCAGGCCTCTCAGGCCTCAGTAGCCTCTGAGTCAAGAAAGACATGACAGTATCGGTAGGAGGCGCCCAGCGGAGGGCTCCCCACCACCACCACCCTCATCACCTCGGCAGGATCCTTGGTGAGAGGATGAGATGGGGCCAGAGCCACTGCCAGCAGGAGGGCCCAGCAGGCCTGGCAGCCTGGCCCCTCCTGCTGCAGCCCAGGGCAGCTGGAAGACAGCCCAGCCCTCTACCTGGCAGGCCTTGCCTTTGTGGAGAGGCCTCCCTCTGATCCGTCTCTTTTGACAGAAACAGCTGGGCTGGGCTGGCTCTCCCTACACTGCCCCCAGGCATGGAGAGAGATTAGGACTCCAGCTTTTGAAAGGAAAGAGGGTTGTTTATTTTGGGGGGGGTAGCTTTTATTGAGTTCCAACCTGTTTTCCCCGCTCCAGGCAGGGCCTCAGTCTTTCTCCTTTCCCATTCCCCTTTCCTGTCATCCCTGGCAGTGGCCCTGGGCCCTAAGCTCCAGCCTCTGTAGGTTCCTTCCTCAGCTTGCATGCTGCCCCCTCTCCTCTGCTTTAAGATAATAACGTACACAAGAAGAAATAAAGAGAGAACCGATCCTCCCACTGGCACTGGCTGGCAACCTCACCAGGATGATGACTGCTGTTTGCCATTTCCAGCTGAGATCATGGTCTCCATCAATCCCCCGCCTGTTTCAGGCTTATTTCATCGTGACCTGGCAAGCCCCCATACCTCAAACCTCCCCCTACCTCTAGGTATATTTAGAAATAAACTCCGGGTTCACTCCCTGATGATCCTCCAATATGGGCTGGGGGCCCCGAGGCCAGTGACTACTTGAAAGGGGTGTGGGTATGTGTAGGGAGAAGGGGAGCTCTCAACAAAGGCCAGCCGGGTGTTTGTCTGGTGGCTTTGGAGGTTGGCCATTGTCTCGGTGAAGAAGGGAGCCAACGTTTGGCCATTTTCCTATGGAGGAAGGAACCAAATTTGAATGCATCTTCTTTCTTCCTTGGTAAGTATTAATGCAAATGACAGAGATGAGGGACAGGTCTGAGCTCAGTGCTCAGACAGGAGCTTCTGGGCCTCTCCTCAGAGACCTACTTCATCATGGGCAGCCCCTCTCATTATCTGAGCAGCTCAGAGGAGAACCCCAGTTCTCTCTGACTATGTAGCCTTTCAAGAACTCCTCCATCTCCAGAGAAATCACAGTCAAGGTACCCAGCCCCAGAAAGAGACCTATTTGGGACAGTTCTGGGACCACAATACCAGCTCACGGGAGTCACATGGACAGGGTGTGGTAGTTCTGCATGGCAGGCCAGGGACACCCGCCTCACAGGGGCCCGGAGCAGGCCAACCTGGGTCCTCAATAGTGTTCGAGCCAATACTGAACCCGACCCCCTACCAAGGGAGAAAGAAAAGGGTGGAACAGGCCACCTGCACTGGCATTCGTCTTTTCAAGGAGTCTTACAGTCCACTGCCTAAATGGAGAATGCAAAGCATTAAGTAAGTGCCTACTGGGTGCCAGGCCTCATGCTAAGTGCTGGACATACAAATATGCCCAGAATGAAATACAGAGTGCCTAGCAGTGCTGGGACCCAGGTCAATGTCATAGAAAAAACTGAAGCTCCTCTTAATCATCTGCCTCCTAAAATTTCAATTGTGACCTTACAATGCAAGGGCCACAGCCTGGATAGTGGAGAAAGAGAAAACCCAGAGGTTTCACCAAATCCTTGGGACCCTCAGGTAGCAGGTCAAGGGGTTCAGCCAGGGCCTGGCTTGGTGGGGCTGGGAAGAAGGACTCCTGCTCTCTGCTGCCTATCTACTTTAGCCAATATTTCTTCATAACTAGGTGCTAAGCTCAGTTGTTTCTGCTTGCCAAAGGAGTGTCAGCCCTTAGCCTGTACCTGGGACAAAGTTCTTGTTGTCCCCTTTCTAACCATGGTTCTGATCAGCAGCAGCTGATGAAAACCCATTCTGTGATGAATGGTGCAGACTAAAGCAGATGGGAATGATGTGTTGGTTGGTTTTGTTTTACTGTTTTCCTTTGTTAGAGAGGATAATATTGAGGAGAGAGAGAGAGAGAGAGAGAGAGAGAGAGAGAGAGAGAGAGAGAGAGAGAGAGAGAGAAAGAGGGAGGGAGGGAGAGAGAGGGAGGGAGGGAGAGAGAGAGCCACAAGAACAAGATTAATCTAACTCTGGACAGCTCCCCCAATATCTGCAGACAACCATAGACTAACTTAACTGACTTTTCTCTTCCCCAGCCCTGCCCCTTCAGGAAGATCTGAATTCAAATCCTTCCTGGGTCCCATTTCTGTTCTAGCTGGGAAGATTGGGAGAGACCCGTTCTTAGCCTCAGCTAAGTCAAGGGTAAAGGGGAGGGGGGGTTCATTAGAGCTAGGAGTGGGCAATCATCCTACACAGAAGTAATCTGGGAATCACATCATTGAAGACAATCAGGTGGTCAAGGACATCAGGTGGCCTTAAGTCCCAAGAGAATCAGTGGAAGAGCTTTGTCCTGGCTGGCTCCTCAGGGCAGAATTGGGAGTGGGGGCTGGAAGTAAGGAAGGGACGGATTTGGGCTTGGCATAAGAAGAAACTTCCTAGCAATCAGATAAGAGGAACAGGCTGACTCCCTCCCCTTCAAGCAGAGATCAGGTAACCACTTGTTGGGTGATGGTAGAAAATCCTTCTTCAGGGACAGGTGGCAGTGGATGCCAACTCTGGACTCCTGTGGTTCTGTGCAGAGGACTCCACCTTGGGGACTCCCTAGAGGGAAGACCTCCTGAAATCTATTCCCCCATCCCTTGGGGGTCTGTGGATCCCAGAGTAAGGAAGTCCACTCTGAGAAGTCAGCATTGGTACAGAGAGTTTCCTCTTGGGCAGTTCCTACCCCAGTGAAACCACAATCCCTGTCCAAAATGAAATGAAAAAGAAAAATTATACTTGTGGTACCAACATCCCACGGTTGCTGTAAGACTCAAATGAGATAATTAAAGTGGTTTGCAAATCTTACAGGACTCCATAATTATACTATTATTGGTGTTGTTAATGCCAACAGCAGAAGGAAGATTCAGCATTTGTCAATATAAGGAAGCTGAGACCCAAACAACTCCAAGTTAATCAATTTATTCTGAAGCCAGAGGGAAGCTTCCCCTCATGCCAGTGGGCAGCTCCATCATGTGGCAGTCAATGAAGGGTTTAATCTATAACAAAGCCCTGGTGAGGTTCAGTCTCCCAGACAATAGAAGGCCAGAATCAAAGGACAAGGCTGGCTGAGCAACCTCACCCATGGGGCATTGGGCTTCAATAGGGCTCTGAGTCAACGATTCAACATGGTGGATGAAAATGTCATTTGCTCCTCAAGCTGTTCTTTCTTCAAAAGGTTCATGGACAGAGTGTATCTGAGCACTGTTCTGGATGCTACTTTTTAGAACGATGGAGAGAATCCAGATGAGGATGGTCAGGATGGTGGAGGCTGATCTAGGAGTGTTTAACCTGGAGAAAATTTGAGGAAGATGTGATCCCTGTTCTCAAATTTTTGAACAACTGTCAAGAAGGTGTCACAGAGCTTACAGATCTTACAATCTGAGTACCTCATTTCATAGTTGAGGAGACAGGGCTAGAGAGGTTAAGTAGCTCACCCAGGGTCATCTAGCTCTTAACTGCCAGAGGCACGATGTGAACCCAGCTCCGATGACTTCAAAGTCCAGGCTTTCTCCTTGATCTGCTTGGTCCCCAGGGGCAGAATGTAAAGCAACGGTTTTCCCCCAAAGCTGCAAGGAGGAAGATGTAAGCAAAACTGTTCTAACAATTAGATCAGGAGTTCTTTTTAAGAAATTTAATAAAATTATTTTCATTTCCAAATTCTCTCCCTTCCCAAACCCTCCTCTTCCATTGAGAAGGCAAGAAATATGTTACCTGTTACACATTTGAAGTTGTGGGAAAATCAGGGATTCTTAAGCCTTTTGGTTTCATGGACCCCTTTGGCATCCTAGAATCCCTCCTCAGAATATGTTGTAAAATACATAGGACTACAAAGGAAACTGCCTTAAAGATAGAACTTTTATTTAGAGGCTGCTAGGTGCCACAGTGGATAGAGCACTGGACCTGGAGTCAGAAAGACCTGAGTTCAAACCTGGCCTCAGATATTTACTAAGTCACTTAGCTGCTGATTGCCTCAGTTTCCTCAACTGTAAAATGGGGATACATATCTTATAGGGTCATTGTGAGACTCAAATGATATGCTATTTATAGAATGCTTAGCATAATGCCTGAATCATATAGTAGGTGCTCTATAAATAATTGGGGGCTAATGGTTGACATAATGGATAGAGTATTGAACCTGGAGCCAGGAAAATTCCACTTTATAAGTTCAAATCCAACCTCAGACACTTACTAGCTTTGTGACCATGGGTAAATCACTTCACCCTGTTTACCTCAGTTTCATCATCTGCAAATGAGCTGGAGAAAGAAATGGCCAACTATTCCAGTATCTCTGACAAGAAAATCCCAAATGGAGTCAGGAAGATTCAGGCATTATTGTAAAGGACAGAACCAGAAAATAAATAAGGATCCCTTCACTCCCCTTTATATCTACGCTGGAAGACTCCCTCCATCCCCAAATCCACTGAGCACCTATGCACCCCAGGTGAAGAAACCCTGAATTAGAGCTAGACCAAAGTTAAATGGGCAACCTAGGGAGGTAGTGAGCTCCCTATCGCAGCAGAAGCCAGAGTTGGTGGAGAAAGGTGTCCTGTTCAGGTGCCAGTCTCTTCCAACACTGAGGTTCTGTGATTAAAGGATGTTCTCATCTGTCCCCTGTGCTGGAAGCCTCTCTTTCTTCATGTCTACTTCTAGGCTTCCTTCACTTCTTTTTAAGTCCCGGATCAAACCTCATCTTCCTCAAAGAAGTTGCTGTCCTTCATTTCAGCATCACTCTGAGGTTTCCCCCAGTTTTGCCTTGTGCATACTCTGCTTGGGGGGCAGCTAGGTGGTACAGTGGATAGAGCACCAGTGCAGGAGTCAGGAGGACCTGAGTTCAAATGTCACCTCAGACACTTGATACTCCCTAGCTGTGTGACCTTGGGCAAGTCACTTGATCTCAATTGCCTCCTCCTGGGTCATCTCCAGTCATCCTGATGAATATCTGGTCACTGGATTCAGATGTCTCTGGAGGAGAAGTGAGGCTGGGGACCTGCACAGCCCTCCCTCACTCAAAACAAAGTCAAGTGCATCATGTCATCATTTCTCTGATGGCATGGTCTTCTTAGGCAACAAAGGGTGAATACACTCTGCTTTGGACATAGTCATTTGTAGATTGCCTCCCCAATTAGACCATGAGTTTGCTGAGGGTAGGCACTGTTTTTGCTTAGCACAAGTGGCTGGCACATACTAGGCATTTGATAAATGACTGATTTGATAAATTAATTGATGGTCTTTGGGGAATTCCAACTGCCCTTCTGAAATGCTGGGCAATCTGGGAGAAATTCCCTACCTTCCTAGCCTTTGCTAAAGCTGTTCCCTACCCCCTAAAATGCTCTCTCTTCTACTTTTCCTCAGCTGAATTCTTATTTATCCTTTAAAGCCCAAGTAAAATCCATCTTCTCTTAGGGAGTCTTCCCTGATTCCCCTGGGTCAGTAGAAATGCACCTCCCTCCCCCCTCCCCCCTCCCCACTCCCCGTCCCTCTCCCCATCCCATCCCACTTAGGACTCTGCTCACTTCTCTAATGCCCTAAGTACATACTCATGCAATAATCCTTGCTTCCCCTTAAGGGTTTGCAAAGCACTTTACAAACAAACCTGTGTTCTCACAACAAGCCAAGGACATAAGTGCTACAGACATCCTCCTTATCATCTTACAGAGGGGGAAGTGTAGGTCCTGAGAGGTTAATAGACCTGCCCTGTGGCTACGCACGCAGGCACCTGGTGTCAGAGTCAGAACCTGTGTGCTGGTCCCCCACTGGAGAATGGAATCCCCTTGAGAACAGGAACTGTATCTCTAATACTTGGCACACAGTAAACATTTTATTAAATACTTGTGTTGAATTGAATTCCTGACTCCAAGCACGTTTGCTGACAGACTACAGAGGGGTAGAGGAGGGAGGGGGAGAATGTGGGCAGGTGGGGTCATAGTCAGAGCCAGAATACCCAAGGTTCCCCTGAAGCTCTCAGGACCTGTGGACAATAGCAGGAAAGAGGCTGGGCTCTGGGCCCTGGGCTCTGGGCTGGCCTCCAGCTTAAGAGAACCTGGACAGGATGTGTGAATGCATGGCTGCCAGGTTCTGTTGGGGATGGAAGAGACAAAACTGTAGTCTGAAGTGTCTACCCCTGCACTGAGCAGGCATGTGGTGTGCGTGCGCGCGCGCGCACACACACACACACACCCCTCCTCAAAAATCCTGAGCCCCATGGTAGGAGGAGAAGGGGGAAGATGACTCCATATTAAACAGAAACAGAATGTCAGACCTGGGAGGGACCTGAGAACACAGAGGGTTATGGCTAGAAGGGACCTTAGAACATGAATTGTACTAGCTGAAAGGGGTCTTAGAATATCAAATGGTAGAGCTGGGAGGTACCTTAGGGACCACCTTGTCCAGGGGTAGGGAACCTTCTGATATTGTCCTGATCTGATCTAGTGTAATCTGACTTTATAGAAGAAGGGAAGGATGAAGAGAGGGGCAGGTTCCCCTGATTTCTAATCTAATAACTAGAAATAGAGTTTAGACATCCCAGCTCCCAGGTCATACATAGCTTGGTCTTTAGGGATGGGAAAGGAGAAATACTTCTCCCTTCCTCTCTAGGAAGAAGTAGGCCAGCTCAGTGACTCAGTGGTCTGATAGGACACAATCTGGTAGAAGGACTTTGATGATGAAATGAGACAGATGCACATTTTCTAGGTCCAGTTAGCTAGGATTTTTTGGTAACTCCCTTGGGGAGAGCCCTTTTTGAAATTCAAAAGTTCTTTTGGGGGAAAATAGGTGGATAGCCCCTGGGCCCATCTAGTTCAAAAGGGACAATTACAGGAAAAATTCCCATGGAGGAAAATTAATATTCAAACATTGAGCTATGTAGAGAAAGATCCCATGGTCAACAGTGGACTGGAAAAATAACATTTTTGTTACTTTTTGTTTACTTTTTTTTTTTTTACTTTTCTTACTTTCCATAAGACATTTTGTTACTTTTCATAAGGTAGAACATTGTGATGGCTGTAACTTGAATGTTAAGCATGAGATAGTGTCTTGGGTGGAGTTTCCCCAAATTAGAACTGAGGGGTGGGGCTTCTGCTGGTGGGTCTAGAGAACAGATGACCCAGTCTGGAATCCTGGTCTGAGCTCATTGGGGAGGCAGGGGACTAGCTTTGACCACTCAGCCACCTGTTCCAGGTAAGCTCAGACCCTTGGGTGATTAACTTCCTTGAGCCTGTCTGCAGTAGCTACACCTGAAACCCATTGGTTATTTTCCCACTGTGAGATTTTAAGGAAGGAACTAAATGAGTGGTGTGTGTGTTCTTTGTTGCCGAAGAAGACCATGCCATCAGAGAAATAATAACATGACTTGCACTTGACTTTGTTTTGACTGAGGGAGGGCTGTGCAGGTCCCCAGCCTCACTTCTCCTCCAGAGCCAAATGAATCCAGTGACTAGATATTCATCAGGATGAGGCAATTGGGGTTAAGTGATTTGCCCAAGGTCACACAGCTAGTGAGTGTCAAGTGTCTGAGGTGAGATTTGAACTCAGGTCCTCCTGACTCCTGCACGGGTGCTCTATCTACTGCACCACCTACCTGCCCCTAAATGAGTGGTAGGGCAAGAGAAGAGATGATGAGGGGCAAGGGGACCCAACTGAAGCCACAGAGGCAAGAGACAGACTTGAAAAGTTCTAAAAGACGTGGACAAGGTCTAAGAGTCCGGGGGCACCGGGGCCATTTTGAACAACTGGTTGCTGGAAAGGAAGAAGAAACTGAATCTTGACTCTCCCAGGCACTCTGGGACTGGGACTCCATTAGGCACGTGTAGGATCAATAAATGGTGAGAAGAAAAGCAGCAACGTAGGTCAGTTGGGTTGGGGCCAGCACCATCATGGGCAGGGAAAGGGGAGCTAATGGCCTGTTCCAGGATCTCAGACTCAGAGCAAGAGCAATCTTAGGGGGATGACGCATTTTGCGAGGTGAAGGAAAAACCACGCAGGTATTACTAAATAGGACTGAATTTCTAAACTCAATCCTGAACCCTCAGTCCACTGTCTCTGTCCCTACTGAACCAAGTTCAAATCCCTTGTGAGGCTTTGTCTGGTCCTGGTCTGCTTCCCTGCCCAGGTAGGATAGATACTACTCATCATCTCCCAAGGGAAATTATCTTGTAGGGACCTCCAAATTGACTACACCCTTTCTACATATGGGCATGGCCGCCCTGTGGCACTGTTTGTTTAGAAAGATGAACGGGCTAGCCAGGTGTGGATTGGGTGACATCAGAGAAGATTCCTGGGAACAGCCCTCTGGATGGCTCTTCTCATGCCCAGGTAAGGGAGGTCAGAGGGCAGGGCGTGGCCAGCTTCCTCTGGGGACCTGGTCCACCTGCTCTGGAGGAGAAATGATCCCCCTTTCCGCCACCCAGAAGTGAGGAGCTGTTTACTTGCTCATTGTGTCAGACCCATTTTGCAAATGTGGAAAGCTAAGGTGCTGTGTGGAAAAGGGAGTTACCTGGCCCTTTGGGGATGGGACTAATAATAAATGCCACAATTATATACAGCACCTTTCTTCCAGAGAGCTCAGATAAGCTCCATGATCTCATCTGTCCTCACTACCTCCCAAAGAGGTGTTGGTGCTGGTGATGGCAGTGGGAGGGGGCAGTCACGGGGGAAGGAATTGGGCTCGCCCCTTTGCAGGTGACAAAGCCCTACACTCCCATACTCCTTCATTATCCCTCCTTTCATTAGCTCTTCTTGACCCTCCAGCATCCCCTCATCACTATCTTTCTTCCTCTTCTCTCTCACTCCTTCCAGCCAGCTCCCCTTTCCCATCTTCCATTTCCATGGACTAGGAAGCCATTTTTTCCTGATTCTTCTCCCTTCCCCCACTTCTGTGTTTATTCTGTATGTACAGAAGGCAGAATCACCAGAGAAGGTGCCTCAGAGCCAACATAACTTGGGTTCAAATCCCATCTTTGATACATCCTGACTGTGTGACATTGTCCAAGAACCCTTCAGCTCCCGGTGTCACAGACAGCTCTAAGACTAAGTCACGAGGCAGGTTCCAACTGAGATGTGCATTGGCAAATCATAGCTCCAGCACCTAACCCCATAATTATATTTGGATAGGGCATCTCCCCAAGAGAATACAACTTTCTAGAGATCAAGACCTGTCCCACTTCAGTCTTTGTATTCTCAGTACGAAGCCCTGGCAAATGGTAGGCACTTTATAAATGTTGATTGACTGATAGATTTGGAGTTTGTAGAAACTAGGGTTCAAACACAGTCTCTGACTCTTCCCAGCTGTGTGAGTATGGAAAAGTCCCTGGATTTCTCTGAATTTTAATCTTCTCCTCTGTTCCTCCTTCCCAATAATAGAGTTTTAAGATGTGCAAATTCCTTTTCATCCAGTACCTCATTTGATCCTCACCACAGGGAGTTACAGCTGGTCACAAATAAGAGGTGGGATTAGAATGTGAGTCTTCAGCGCCTGCCTCTCCACCCACCTGGAGAGGATTCAGAGCTAATGTAGGTCATGTGCTTTGTAGACATCAGCTCTTAAAGTTACTGGAGGAGAGGGGCCAGACCCTCTTCCTTGACCTGCCCTTCTTTTTCTAAGGATCATAGACTCTGAGCTGAGAGGGTTCTCAGTGTTCACTATCTAGTACACCCCCCACTGCACTGATGAGGAAACTGATGTGTGGGAAGGCTAAGACTCATTCAGTGTCACACTTGAGATCAAAGACCTAGAGCTGGCAGGGACCTCAGCGGTCATCTCATTTTACAGATGGGAAAGCTAAGTGACTTGTCTAAGATTACACAATGAGTATCAGGACCAAATTTGAACCCAGGTCATTAGAAGAACCAGTGTTCTTTCTTACCCTGCCTTTTGTTACTCCCTCCACCCCCCAGTATCACCAAGGAGCAAGCCAAGGGCTGACAGATTCCAGGACCAGATAAAGGTTTGAGCTCCTAGACCTAGAAGAATGGAAATCTAGACTCAGGAATTCCATTTGGCAGCCATTTGATCAGGAGGAAAGACCTCAGCCAACACTGACTTAGCAGACAGATGCAAGTGATGCTCTCGACAGACACAGACAGGGCTTTGAGGGTCCAGCTGCAGAGAAGAGTTCTCAGAAAAACCTGTCCTGACTCTGAGCAACCAACTCAAAGCACCATTTGGGAGACTCTGCTCCTGTGCTCAATCAAGCCTTTACCCCTTCTCCCCTTGGGGTTCCTGGCTTATGTGGGGCTAAATAGAGAGAAAAATGCCTAGTTAGGTTCAGTCTGTGTGGGCAGCCTTTCTCCTTAGCCAAATCAGTGAGCTGATCTGGTCCTGCTTCCTTACATCTCCCTTCCCCCAGCTCCCTCCTCCAACTGAGATCTCCATTCCAGGCACTCTCCAGGAATCTTGGTGACTGACCTGGAGCCCAGGCCATTGAGCTGAGTCAAAGTTGTCCAGGTGCATTCATGCAGGGCTGGGTTTGCATAGTCCTCAGGATAGAGGGGCTGGACATTGTTCCCAGCTCCCAATTTGGAAGTAAGGTCTGATGTCTAGTCTTAGATCCACTGCCCAGCTGGAGGCCACTTGCCCAAAGCCTCTCTGGGCCTCAGTTTCTTTACCTACAAAATAAGGAGACCAAAAGAACCTAGAAGGGACAGATAAAGTGAATAAGCAGATTGAACACCAGGGTTTACAAAGCAGAAGCTGCTTTCAGCATTTGGGCTTTCAGAGATCAAAACGGCTGCTTGTGGGGCTCTTAGAAGTTCCAGTCCCAAGCAACAGGAGTGGTCTCTCAGGATCAGCAGGGCTTAACCTGGGGAGGCCACAGACTTCTCCCCTTCTTCAGGCCAAGCTCTCAACAGCCAACCACCCTCAGCCCCACCATTCCCCTGTTTGGGATTGCCACTTTGGGAGGACAATCCCAGTAAGAAGCTGTCTCTGCAAGTTCTATCTAGAGTTGTTGGGGGTCCACAGAGGAGAAGTGACTTGCCCCAGGTCATACAGCCAGGATGATTCATTCAGAGGCAGGCCCTGAATCCAGGTCTTCCTGAGTTCCAGTTCAAGGCAGCATCCACTAGATAAAATGGATGTTTCCAC
>CM053770.1:260614508-260734455 GCA_028658325.1 Potorous gilbertii
GGGGAAATTAGAATGCTCCGTGTATTGGGGTGGGGGAAGGGGACAAATGGGGAGAAAATTTGGAACTCAAAATTTTGTGAAAATGAATGTAAAGAGTTAAATAAATAAATTTATTTAAAAAAAAAAAGAAGAAGAAGCTGGTTAGTCAAGCAGAGACTGGAACTCAGGTTCTGCCCCTGGAAGAGGCAAGGTGAGATGAAGCTGAGCTCCTTTCACTGCTCTTGGTGTAATGGAAGTTCCCTGAGGGCAGAGACTTTCACCCTTGTCTTCACATGCCTAGGAGCTCAGCACAGCTGCTTGGTATACAGTGGGTGTTTAATAAATGTTTGCTAACTGATGATTGGTGGTTTGATCCCATAACCCTGGAAAAAGTTTTTCAGAGAGACTCAGTCTCTGCTTCTCTTCTCCCCCTGTCCCCCATGAGTTATCCCAGAAGCTGCTTGGGGCCATGTGCTTTTCTTCCAGAGTGGCCTTACCCTGGCAAGGGCCAAGGTTGTTGAGGAGGCTTGTTTGCTCATCTGCCTATATGGCTAATGATGAACATCACTTAGCGAAGGACAAGACCAAGTTGTTTCCTTAGAATTTTTTTTATAGTTCAATCCTGCCCTAGGGTTGGGGGTAGGGGCAGACCCAATCAGGAGAAACAGTGAGCCCCAAGGTCTCAAAGGCTGACAGCAGCTGAATGAACAAGAACCCAGGAGCCCTACTTTCTAGTCTGTGGCATAGCAACCAAACCACACAGCCTCCCAGGTCCCCCATTTGGAAAGCTCAGGCCCGATTCCTGGTCCTCGGGAGAGGAAGCGGCCCTCCTTCCCAGTGCCTTCTCCTCCCTGTCTCCAGGGAATGGATGACACAGATGAATCGGAAACTGTGGCACCTCAGATTGGGGTCAGGGGCCTCCCGCAGGTATTTAGCATTAGTGGCTGTGTTGTGGAGACTGTTAGTAAGCTGTCAGCGTCATGGGAAAGGGCCTGCCTCCAGGGGAACCCCCCCTTACCCTATCAGGAATCTGGAGGAAAGGCCAGGCCAGGCACACTCAATCTAGAAGGAAGCTGCCCATCATGAGATACCGGCAATAATGACAATCCTCATTCCTTTAGTGATGTCTCCAGAACAGATCCCATGAGGCAAGTTGTTTTCCCAATTTTCAAGATGAGGGGAGAAAGTGAGGCATCCCGTGATGAAATGATTTGTTCATGGCAGATCCCGTCAGGACTCCATTTCTGTCGTGCAGGAGTTCTGTTGGCCACTGATGCCTTCCTGTTATTAACAAATGAGTAAGTATATATTCTGTATACAAATATTTTATGTGTATGTATAGACATATGTCCATAAATGAAGTATCTTCCTGATAGATAGGATAGGGACTTTTGTTTTTGTATCCTAAGTGCCTAGAACTGTGCATGGCACCCAGTGGAGAATTAACAGCTCAATCAGCAAGCATTCATTAAACCCTTACTATGTATCAGGCACTAGGCTAGACACTGGAGATCCACAGAAAAAGTGAAAACAGGCTATGCTCTCAAGGAGACTGATTTTAAAGCAAGCCTCTAGCAGAAAGGTTGGAGATTAGACAGAAGGAGGAACTTCCTTTGTGTTGGAATCTGAGAATTCAGGAATAAAACAGGAACTTCCCTGAGACCCATGAATCCTTCCCCCATCACCTTTGCTCAGAGACCTCCACTGTGGGTCAACCCACCATCTCAGGCAGCTCATTCCATTTGGCGGCTACTATAATACCTAGAATTTTCCTATCATCAGGTCTACATCTTCTTGTCTTCAGCTTCTACCCCTTGACTCATGGGTAGTGCTTTTAGTCTGAAATGAAAGAAACTTTACATGACATCTTGTCCTATTCCCTCATTTTACAGATGGGGAAACTAAGGTCCAGAGATGGGAAGTCGTCTACTTCAAACTGATCAGTAAAGCTCTGTCCAATGGAACCCCTGAGACACAAGATCACAGACTGAGAGCTGGTGGGACCTGCAGGCTTGTTGAGTCTGGCTCTCTTTATGTTACAAATGAGGAAACTGAACCCAGAGAGGTTTAAGTGGTACACTCAGGACCACAGGGCTAGAAATAGCTGAAGTCATTTCAGACCAGATCTCTTAGGTTTTCTTCTTCAGAGCAGAAGAATTCAGACCAGATCTCTTAGGTTTCCTGCTTCTCAAGAAGATGGAGAGCACCTGGGGGTGGGAAGAAAGAGAAAGCAAATGTCCCCTGAGATACTGGCAGAGATCCCACATAGGCCATATTTAGCTGCTGAAGTTTTTCTGCCCCTTCTATTGAAGGGGATCAGTTAGTTAGTCAAGAAACATTTATTAAACATTTATTCTTATGTGCCCACACTGTGCTAAGTCCCGAGGATCTTGTCTGCCTGCAAGGAGCTTATCATCTAGATCCTAGATCTAGAGGTGGAAAGTCCTTCAGAGGTCACCTTGTCCAACCCACTTTCATTTTAAAGAGGAAAACTGAGGCCCAGAGGGATGAATTGACCTACTGGAAGAGAGGGCCAGAATTGGAACGCAGGTCCTCTGAATTGAAGGTCTCTTTCTTGGGGTGCCCCATCCTCTATGCAGCCCTCAATAATTCTCTCTTCTCTCACCTCCTACCCCTGGCTGGAAGTCTCTTGTTGGATTTCCCCTATTCTTTATGGAGTGCTAATTTGCCTCTTGGTCTGATCATTTTTGCCATATGGTGCAATGGGTGAGGATGTGGACCAGGATTTAGAAAGTTCAGTTCATCAGACATGCATCATGATGAAGAAGTATGGGATGAAAATGCCAGGTTAGGAGATTGGAATGGCCATTTCACCTTAGACAATGAGGAGCCCCTGGGTAAGACACTTCACCTCTTTAGCCTCAATTTCTTGATTTGTAGAAAGGGGATAATGCTTCCCTCAGAACACTGTGGCATAGTAGAAAGCCATAGGCAAGTCACTCTACTCTCTGGGTCTCAGTTTCCTCATCTGTAAAATGAGAAGGTTCAGCTAGATGCTTTCCAAAGTCCTTTCTAAGACAAAATCTACAATTACATGTTGGGTTGTTGTGAGGACCAAGAGAACATGTCAGACACTTTGGAAGTCTTAATTATGTTATAAATAAATATATAACTTATTTATTGTTATTATCTAATCTGTGGAAGGCCTTGTACTTCTGGGAATGGAAAGGTGAAAAACTAGCTCAACCTCTGTCCTCCAAATACTTGCAGTTGGGGGGTGGGGGTGGGGTACACAAATAAATATGATACAAGGTAGAATGTGATAGGGGTGAAGAGGTAGGGAAAAGTGCTATGAGAAATTTGAGGAAAGAGATATCTCTTTCACCTGGGGATCCTGACAGGGAAAGGCTTTGTGAAAGCCAGAGCATCATCCATCTTGGTATCCCATCCCCTCCTTCGAGGTTGTCTGGCAAAGGACCTTGGACAGAGGCATAATCCAACAGTGCCCAGGAGTCCCTGGAGGTGCTGCCTGATGTGGTTTCCTGAGAATTTACTTTGAGAAGCAGACCTATCCCTGAAATGGATTAGGGGTGGTGTGTGTGTGTATGTGAAGTTCTTACAGTGGATTGGATGAACTGCAGATAGGTAACTAGAGACCCCACATTAGCCCTATGTGAGCTGGGCAAGTCACATAATTTCTCTGCATAATGAAGGAGTTGTAGTCAGGAACCCCTAGGGTCCCTTCCAGGGCTAAAGTGATGATGATCTCATGACTTTTCAAGTGGAATGAAGAGTCTAGATGTTTGGGAACTGGGATCCCCAGTGGGGCAGATCTCTGGTCTCCCTTTCTTATTACTTCATTAGAACATTCCATCCAAAGAAATATGTCCTTTGCGGATGCAGTCTTCCCAGAGATAGACTTGGGGAATTTCCTGGACTTCCTTATCTGTTTCTCAACCGGAAAAGCTGTGGATGGATATGTGTGTGTGTGTGTGTGTGTGTGTGTGTGTGTGTGTGTGTGTAGTGGGAGGTGAGAATGGAGTATAGAGAGACTGTACATGAGGGTGTGTGTATTGGGGGTGACAGAGTTGGAAGTATAGGGGTGTGTCCAACAAGAGGCTGTTTGTGTGTAGGTGTGCCTTGGGGTGGGTGGGCAATATAAAGGAAGGTGTATCCAGGAGTGGGTGGGGAAACCTTTTACTCTGAATTCCTGTAGTGGTGCCTGTAGAAAGGTTGAGGGGAGTTGTGTGTCTGTGATTTTGCTTTCATTTCCACCCTCTGGAGGTGTTGTGTATGTGGGCTAGGGGAAGAGCAATTGTATGTGTATGTGATGAGGGCGGAGGGTGGAAATTCTAAGGCTGCAAGGAGGTCTCTTTTGCCTGTGGAAGGGGCCTTTATGCCCATCTGGAAGTAAGTCAAATGTAGAATTAGTTAATAAGCATTTTTTAAGCGCCTACTATGTGCCAGGCATTATGCCAGGTGCTAAGGATACAAAGAAAGGCAAAAAAAAAAACTAACAAAACCAGTGTGTCACTGTGTGTAGGTGGGCTGGTGGGTATTTCTGAGGATTTCCTAGGACCTATGAGCCCCATTCTTCCCAATTGCTGTTCTCCCCACCCCTCACCCCTGATTATGCAGAATCGTATGCTGTTGGAAATGTGGGAGAAGCTGGAGAGCAAGAGGAAAGGAGGGGAGCAGAGGATGGGCTGTGTTTGGGGAATCCTCTTGTGCTGGGGCATTTATAGATCAGGGGCTGGGGAGAATGGAGGGAAAAGGAAAGGGGGCGTTTGAATTCTAAAGACTTCAGGATTGGGAGAAAGTGAGAAGGCATCTCTCTCTCTCTCTGTTTCTATGTCTCTCTGTGTCTCTGTCTCTGTCCTGAGAGGTAGGGGCAGGAATGTGGAGTGACATCCCTCAGCAGAA
Source organism: Potorous gilbertii (assembly GCA_028658325.1). Classification (NCBI taxonomy): domain Eukaryota; kingdom Metazoa; phylum Chordata; class Mammalia; order Diprotodontia; family Potoroidae; genus Potorous; species Potorous gilbertii. The sequence continues at coordinate 260,619,372 of CM053770.1, forward strand.
GTTCCTATTATTCAAAACTGGAAGAGGCCTTATAGACAAACTACTGATTACGTCAGGAAGTCCAATCCCTTCATTTCACAGGTGAAGGAAATGGCTTGCCCAAGGTCATGTGACTAGTAAGTGGCAGCTGAGCCTGGATTCAAATCGAAATTCTGTCTCTAAGCCTAGCTTCCTACCATTCCGCCTGACTCCCTCAGTTGGGGAAGGGGACTCTGCCTTGGCATTCTGCCCCAGCCTGTTCGTATACTCATTGATTTCAATCTGGAAGGGACCCCAGAGGCTTTATTTTACAGGCGAAGAAACTGAGGCCCAGGGAGGTTAACATGACTTGCCAAGGTCACACAGGGAGTGTCTGAGGCACGGTGTGAAGCCAGGTTCCCTGGCACTAGGGTGGGCACCCTCCAGAGACCAACGGCCCTTCCACTTGGCGGTTGGGATGAGCCAGGAGACAGAGACGCCGTTGGCCTCAAAAGTTAGGGAATAGCCCCCCAGCCCGGGCCAGATGTCGGGCTCCATCCTGCCACGAATCCACTCCTGGTTTCTCCGAGCACGCGGCTGGTTCCCGGGGACCGCGGCGGTGGCAAGCCCGGAGCTGACGCGCTCTGCGCTGCTACTGTGTGGAAAACCTGGCCTGGATTCGTGACCGTCCCACCCCAAGGAATCAAGGGGAACCCTGGAGTGAGGCGACTGGCCACTCGGAGTCGGCCACCCAGTCGGCCTGAGGGGCCCCTCCCCCCGGGCTGTGCGGGGGGAGCAGCAGAGGGTCCCAGGCCGGTGGTGGGGAGGGGCGTGGGGGTGGAGGAATGAGATGGGGCGGGGGACGAGGGGCGCTGGGCGGGCTGCGGGCGTTGCCCTCGGGGCGCCCAGGTCCTCTGACAGCGGGAGCGGGCTGCAGTGCCCCAGGCAGCCGGCAGCGGGCAGAGGGGAGCGCGGACTTGGGAGCCGCGGCGAGGGCAGTGGGGGCCGGCGGCGGTGGCGGTGGTGGCCGCGGTGGTGGGACCGGGGAGCGCGCGCGCACTGCCCGCTCCCCCTCCCTGCCAGCCAGCCTGCCAGCCTGCCAGCCTGCCAGCCACACACCCCGCGCGCGCACACCCGCGCACACACACTCTCACACCCGCGCGCGCACCCGCGCGCGCACCCGCGCGCACACACACACGCGCACAGACACACACAGACTCACAGACACACACACACCCGAGCTCTCGCTCCCCCAGCCCCACGCACGCACTGGCCCTGGGAGGCAGCGGCGGCGGCGTGCTCCGCGCTCCGTGCTCCGCGCTCCGCGCTCGGCTCTGGGTGGCCCCCGCCCACGGACGGTCCCGCCCGCCCGAGGTCAGCTCAGCGTTCAGCGGGCGGCCCCCGCCCCGCCCGGCCCGGGCTCGCCCCCAGCCCATGCCCCGCAGCAGCAGCGGCAGCGGCGGCGGGGACAGCGGGGACAGCAGAGGCAGCGGGCACAGCGAGGACAGCGGCGGCGGCGCCTCATGAGCCGGCGGAGCGCCACGGGCGAGGCAGCGAGCCGGGGCCGGGGGCTGCACTGAACCCCGGGGGGCGGAGAGGGGGCGAGCGCCCAGGACGGGACCATGTACCGGGACCCGGAGACGGCCGGCGGCCCAGGTGAGCCGGGGAGGAGAAGACGGGTGGGGACCAGGGCTGTGCCCCGCAGTAGCGGGGAGGTGGCGCGAGGGTGCCGGCGTTTGCGGAGGTGGGGGGGCGGCTTGCGGAGCTCCCGCTCCACCTTTCTCCTGCTCCCCTCTCTTCCCTTTCCGTGCGCCCCTGGCTCCCCTTTACGCGCCACCTTTCCACCCTTCCCGCGTCCCACTGGTGCCCGCTTGGAGGGCTCAGATCTCAGCCCTCTCTCTCCGTGCCCGCCTATGGGCCACCGTGTCCCGAGCCAGCGCCTCGCGGGCTCCAGCTCCTTGGGCTGCTGCGGGCTAACCAGGAGCTGGGTGTCCTGCTAGGACTTGATTCCGTGAGGATTGTTCTTTGGGAGGGAGGCTGCCCCAGCCCTCAGAGGGACGTGGGAGCGAGAGGTGGACACTTGGCCAGAGTAGCCCTGACTCCGGTTTTACCCCTCATTCCCCTCTTCACTCTCTTTTCCTACCTGCCCCCCCCCCAAAGGTTACTGGTAGTCTCGCTACCCCATGCCAGCCTCGCGGTCCTCGCGGTCTCCCGAAAGGACCTCCCTGCTAGTGGGCCAAGGACGGCGTGTGTGACAGTGTGCCTTCTCGAGACCAGGGGCTCCCCTCAGTGGCACTCAACTCCCTGATGGGAAACTGCCCGCAGCTGGCACCAGCAGCCAGCCACCGGGCCGGTGGTAGGGGATAGGAAGGGTGTCTGTGAGAGAGCTTTTGTATCACACCCAGGGGGCCTGTGCTGTGAATTTTTGTGAGTATGTGGGGGAGGGGGAGAGGTAATAGGAAAGGGGCTTTCCAGAAGGATGATGTGAGGAGAGCCGCTAGGGCCAGTGGCCTGGGGGACTGGTGAGGGCACTGGGGTGAGCTGAGACAGTGCCAGGTCTAATAACAATGACTGGAGCTTTATGGAGATTAGCTTTTGATCCTTATCAAAGAAATATCCTTCTGGCCTTTTGCCAGTCTGGGAGTGAGAGCCTCGCTACATTTGTGTCTCTGGTGTGTGCGTGTGTGTTGTGTGTGTGTGTTGGGGAGGGACATTCTCACTGCCTGTTCATTGCCCCAGAAGAACCTTCTCATACCCCCTAGCCGCAGAGAAAGCTCATGTATTTCTTGGCAGGGCTGGTTCCTGCTTCCCACCTGTGGCTACCGTCTTGGTGCCTCTACCCCCTCCCCAACGACTGAACCCCACTCCTGTGCAGTGGCAGTTCCCCATGAGGGAATGGCCACTTCTCTTGAAGTTCCTCCAGCCCCCAGCTCTAAGCACCTTCCTTCTTTTTACATTTCCTTCCAGAACTAGTGGGAGTGACCACCCCAGAGGATGAGGGGAGCAGAAGCTGAGACAGCATCATCCCCTGGGTCCATAGGAATCACAAGGGGTCCTTCTTAAGTAGAGGCTGAAGGATCTCCAAGCTTCTCTCCAGTGGTTCTTGGTTGGGATTTCATGGTGGAAGGGGAACAGTGCCTTGCTGTGTCTGTCATCTCTCGCCTCCTTTCCTGTGCCCTCCTCCTAGCAGAAGCCTCATCTCACATCCCAGAGCAGGATGGGAGGAGATAGCTGTGTGGCAAGCCCACCCTTCCCTCAACCCCAGCAAAGGGGGCAGGATCCCTATTTGGATAAAAAGCCTCTCCCTCCAAGATGTAGTTCACTTGGTTCTGAGACTACCTGCTTGTCTCAGGGAGAGGGAAAACAGATCCACTAGGAGAGAACTGACCTTCTTGCACCTCAGAAGGAGCACAGAGGTGCCCTTGCCCCTCCTCTACCTGTTTGTGCTCAGGCATCTCCTCTCCTGGTGTCTACCACTGTGCTCACTGGGAGCCCAGACTGAAGTGAAGGAAGCCCCTGAAGTATGCCAGTAAGGCTCCCACCCCCTTGTTCCCTATGGTGTCTTCCTTGGTGCACTTCTGTCCTCTCTGTCCTGGCATCATGTCTTGCCCAGATCTCCCAGACTCTCGGGGTAGTTGTGGCAGTTGCTCAGAACCGAGCCTGCCTGCCTGGTGGGCAGAGAATGAGATGGGGTTGGGGAGCAATGTTACCTCCCCCACCCAGGGAATTGGACTGACCCTATGATGTGGGACCCTGACTGGCACATTGGAGCAGGATGGAGGCACTTCTGACTGGGCCTCTGAGATTGCTCACTGACTCTCACCCCCTTCCAGACCAGTCCTAACTCTGGTGTAGACTCACTCTCCCCCTTGGCACAAATCATTGCCACTTTGCGGAATGGCTGAGCTATCCTTCCTCTGTCTCCCTCTTTGCCCTCCTAACACCCCTCAGGCCCCTTCTAATCTTGGTTCTGAGGCCCCCTAGTCTGCCCCCAGCAAGGGCATCATGTATGAAGGATACCTGCAGGCTCATCCTCCATGTGACTGGGCCCCATGCCCACCCAGTCCTCCTTGGGGACCTGTGGCTACACTCCCTCTCCCCGTCTGGGAGCATCAGTAACTTCTCCATCTCAATCTACCAGTTTTTTTTTTTTTTGGTTCATGTTTGGAATCAAATGCCCCAGAACCACAGTCTGGGAGGGAGCCAGTCACCCTCTGGCCAGGGACACATAGGGGACTGGGCTGAGCTCCTACCCCATGGTGGTCCCCCCTATTTTCCTTGAGGGCCCCACAGCAGTCAGGGCCTAAAAGTGTCAAGGAGGGAACCTCAGACCTGGCTCAGGCATAAGAAAACAGATCCAGCATCAGCTAAGGAAAACTAGGCCTAGAAAAAAGGCAGAGTTGGACAGGATCTTAGAACCTAGAATGGCAGAGCTGGACAGGACCTTAGAACCTCAAATGGCCGAGTTGAGAGAAACCTTAGAAATGTAGCATGGAAAGTTGGGAGGAGGAGGAGTGCAGAGTACCTGCACACATTAGTACTAGGAGGGGACCTGGTCAGAGTGCAAAGCATGTATAGGAGAGGACTCTGCCTGAGGGGTGGAACAGCACCTAGAAAAGAGCCATGGGTCCTAGGATGAAGGTGTGGAGCAAGGACCTCTGGGGAAAAGCCACCTTCACCAACCCTAACTTGGCCTCCTAAACAATACCCTCTGCCCCCCCAATTTCTCATGTTCTCTCTTCCCTGACATGGAGCCATCTCCCCATTCCCATGGGTCTCCCCTTGTTCTCTGTATTCTTCCCTGACATTGCCCCTCTTCTTTCCTAAGCTTTCTCTCTGCCCTCCTTCCTCCTCGATCACTCCCCTCCAGCCCTCCCTCTCTGAGGTTGGGCAGGGCCTCAGCTGGCCTGTAGGGGCCAGTGTTGCAGTGGGCAGGCTCAGGCAACTTGGAGGCAGCCAGGAGAGAGGGAGAGGTGACCTTGTGGTGAGTGAATGAGCTGGGGACAGGGAGAGGAAGCCAGCCCGACAATCAGGGGACTTGGGAGACTTCTGCCTGCCCTCCTGGATCTCTAGCCTTGGGCTGCCTGGGATCTGGAGGCATTGACTCAGAGAATGTCAGAGCCCAGGAGCACCTTAGAACACAGAATGTCACAGCTGGGCAAGACCTTAGAACCTAGAATAGTAGAGCTAGGAGAGATCTTAGAACATATTATGAGAGCTGGGAGGAACCTTAGAACCCAGAATGTCACAGCTGGACAGGACCTTAGAACCTAGAATGGCAGAGCTGGACAGCACCTTAAAACATAGAATAGCAGAGCTGGACAGAACCTTAGAACCTAGGATGACAGAACTGGACAGGACCTTAGAACCTAGAATGACAGCGCTGGACTGGACCTTAGAACCTAGAATGGCAGAAGTTGGACAGGACCTTAGAACCTAGAATGGCAGAGCTGTACAGGACCTTAGAACCTCAAATGACCGAGTTGGGAGAAACCTTAGAAATGTAGCACGGAAAGCTGGGAAGATCAAAGCACATAGAATGGAGCTGGAAGGGGATACAGAATGTCCCAGCTGGCAGAGATCATAGAATATAGATCAGAGAAAGTCAGGGCACCAAAGAACCTCCAATCATATTGGTCAGTCCCCTTATTTTGCAGTTAAGGAAACTGAGGCATAGAGCTTCTCGCCTCTCTGTTCACGCCTCTTAAGATAGGCACCTGAACCCTTGGTTCAGGGATGCTGGAGGAGAGCGGGGAGGAGGAGGAGTGCAGAGTATCTGCACACGTTAGTACTAGGAGGGGACCTGGTTGGGATACGAAGCATGTATAGGAGAGGACTCTGCCTGAGGGGTGGTACAGCACAGGCTAGTTAGCCATCGGTGTGGACAGAGGGAGGTGGGCATCCCAGGGAATCCTGAGTGATAGGAGCCAAGTGGAGGTTGAGGATGAGACCCTTCCTGAGCCCCCATTACCCATCCTTTTCAGGACTTTGGCCCAGGGTTCCCCACCCCCATTTGCTATTCATGCCCTCTGCACATCCTTGGGCCAAGTGATTCTGGCTCTTGGTTTAGGGGTCAGGCAGTTCTCTTGAGACTGGACAGCTCCTAGAATGGTATAGAAGGAAGCCAAAGGCTCTGGGGTTGCAGACTCGGGGTTCCACTAGGCTCCCTATCCTGGAGCTAGTTCCAGAGCCATCACTGTGGAAACAGCCCCACTTGAGCTCCCTGTTCATAAGGCCCCATGGAGGCGACCCTGGCTGGCTCAGCTGATGTTCAAGGACACTGGGAGGGGAAGGAGAGGACCTGGTGGGGTAGAGGATGGGGTAGGGGCATCTGATCCTATCCCTATCAGCTCTTCCCCCATCTAGGCATTGAGACAGGCTAGGGCAGAGCAAGAGGGGGTGGGGGAGGGCAGCTAAGTCAGGGAGGCAACCACAAACCAGATGAGGTAACAGGTAAAAATATGGCCTGGAAGCGAACAGGTGGGTTATCAGGTGAGAAAACAACTGCCTGTATCTGAGCATGCTAATATCTACCCCACAGTGCCCCCTTCCACAGGCTTGGGTATGTGTGCCCTCCAGGATGCCTAGAGGTTGCCAGTGGGCCAGGGCTGGAGGATTAGGCTGGGGAAGGGAGACGCTGTTGCTAAGAGCATCATGGCAGAGTCCTGAGGGAGCTGAGGTTTGAGAGATCACCCCATGATACCTCTCTTCTCATCCCCCAATTCATCTGACCACCACCCATCTCTCTAGTCTCCCTGGGGACCCCAGATTGATCTAGAAGCTGAGATGGAATCTTCAGTAACTGCCTTTCCCTGGGGGAGCAAGGTTGGAAGGAGACATACAGGCAGACCCACGAAAACACACAGAAGGGGATTCAGAGCTGACTGAGCAGGGGTCGCCCCTTCTGGGGAGATGGCGCTGATTCCAGGGTGGGGTAAGATGCTGACTTCCATTGCTTCTGGAATGGTGCTTGGGGGACAGGATGGTGGCAAATAATGCTGGGGAAGGTCAGGTCTCTAGTAGGCAGGTCTCTGGCCTTGGACAGGGGCCCAAGCCAACACTGCCAAGGCCAGCTTGTGCCAAGCCCAGGGCAGGTGGTGCCAGATTCATGGGGAAAGGTCTCTGGGTCAAGGAGTCTGGGGGAACCTTCCTGGATTGGGGCCAACCTCTAGCTAAAGGATAGAAGCATCAATCTCTAATTTACCAGTGGTTAGAATGTAGTTGGCAGAAGGGATGGAACTTGGAAAGGTTTGTGCCTGGGGCCAAGAGCTGGCCCTGTAACAGGGAGCTTAAAAGGAGTCTTAGGGAAGAGCCAGGGGGCCTCCCTGCATCCTGGGGCCATGGAGATATTTGTTGTGTCTGCCTGTACTTGAAGAGAGGAGCTACGATTAAGTCACAATGGAAGGAGACATTCAGGCACTTTCACCAGAGGGCTGGCGTTGTCTCCATCTGCCTTGTGACTGGGCCCTGACTGTGATCAATGGGACCTGGTATCCCCTGGGGGTGGGAAATGGGTGTTCTGGAGCCAAAGGGGGCTTAATGACACCACAGATTGCCACTTGTGTGGGTTTGGGCCCTGAGCCTCGGTTTCCATATCTGTCAAACATGCTGTTGTGTATGAAGCAGAAGGCTCCGGATGCATGAATGATACTGATGGCTCTGACTTGGGGAGAGAAAGGAGGTCTGGGCACTGGTGGGATGAGCGGGGCTGAGGCCAGGGCACACAGAGGTTACCTAGAGAGGTGATGAATGTGATCTGGGCCCCACAGAACGGAGATGAACATGCGTGCATGCTCTGGAGTGGGTCGGGGAAGGACTGGGAAGCTGCTTGTGCAGGATGGGGAGGGGCGTGTGCCCTGTGTGTGTGTGTGGAGGTGGGAGGGGGAGGTTCCAGGCTTGTGCAGCAGCTGGGCCGATATAATAACTTTGCTAATCTGAGTATCAGGGCAAGCTGTAAACAGCAGTTAATGAGTTTATTTGTAGTGAGTTAGTTCTAGGTGTACCAGGGGAGCTGGGAGCTGTGCCCAGGAGAGCTCCCTGGGATGGGGGAAGCATCCCTCCCTAGGGCCCTCCCACCCTGCTGAGGCCTGGCCCTGTTGGCATGGACTCTCTCTCTCCTTGCTGCCTTTCCTTACCCTGTGGCCTTACTCTCCAATGGGCAGTGTTTTGCTTGCCTGGGTGGCTTCTGAACCCAACTTGAAGGTAGAACTTCCCACAGTAGGGCCTTGCCGTGGCAAAAGGTCACGTGGTATCATGGGGTCCTTGGGACTTGGGGTTCTGGGCTTGAATTCCAGGCTTCCCACTTTCTTTATCTGTAACATGAATATGTTCACCTTGGGGAAGTCAATTTTTTCTGGGCTCAGTTTCTCCTGTCAAATGAGGGGATTGGACTAGAGGGGGTTCTAGATGGAGTTCTTCAACTGGGGTCCATGGAGAGGCAATCAAGGAGTCTGTGAACTTAGAAGTGAAAACACTCTATATTTACTTCAAAACTGGTTTCCTTGGTAATTCTAAGTATTTTTTTTTACATTAAAAGGATTATTCTGAGGAAGGCTCAGAGGCTTTCCCATAGCACCAGATAGATCCATGCCACTAATAAAGCTAAGAACCCTGGGCTCGTGATAATGCCTTAGGCCTCTTTCCAGTCCCCAGTCTTCTGACATTCTGGTTCTGACAGTGACTGCCAGGATGGCTTTTAGGAGCTGGCTATTCTTTCTATACTTCCTTCTCCCACCCCCTTTCCCCCAACCCCTGCTTCCCTGAGGGTCCTTCCATACCTTTGCTCACTGTCCACTGGACTTTTGGATCAGGCTCATAGAGACACTATCCCCAGCAGATCATAAAAAGCCAGGCCCAAAACTGACAGTAGCATTAGAGAGCGGGGTAGAAAGGAGAACACGAGATTGTAGAAGGTTTGGGATGATAGACTTTCAAATATAGAACTTAGAATGTCACAGCTGAGAGGGACCTGAGAACAGGTGATGTCAGAGCTTGGAGGGCCCTTAGAACAGGGAATGTCAGGGCAGGGAGGGGCCTTCAGATATAGAATATCACAATGATAGAATCACAGAATTTGGGGGTTGGAAGGGCCCTCTGAGGTCATGTTGTCCCACCTGATCCGTACCACAAACTCTTCTTTTATATAGTTAATATAAGTAGGCATTTAACCTCTATTTGAAGGCTTCCAGGGAGAACTAACCTCTTTGCCATGTGGTAGCCCATTTTCCTTTTAGACAGTCCATCATTGCTGATCTGGACTCTACCACTAGGACTTGAGCCTGTTGCTCCTGATCTTATCCTTCGGGGCCAAGCAGGACAAGTGGGACCCCCCCTTTCAGAGGCTTCTAGGTTTTTGCTGTGTTCCCTGCCCTGCCAACCAACCCAAGCCCTTTTAACTGATCATCATATGGCTTGGGGGGAGAGAGAGAGACAGACAGACAGACAGACAGAGACAGAGAGAGAGAGAGGGAGGGAGGGAGGGAGGGAGAGTGCTAATGTAAATGACAGGGGCAAGAATTTCTGGCTCAGCTGAAAAGCTGGGGAGGAAGATGGTTGTATCATTTGAGCTGCAGCTCTAGACTCTGCTCCTGTTCCAGGTGTTATGCCCACATTGGTGGATCTGGAAGATCCCTTAACCTGTACACTGTTGATGCTGGCAGGGGCCTTGCAGGGTCATTTTATAGGTAAGGAGATGATGGCCCAAATTGGAGCAGTGACTTGCCCAGAGTCAGGAGAACAGTTTAGCAACAGCAGAGTCCAGCTTCCAATCCACAACCACTGTCCCATGCTTCTCCTCCCTAAGAAATCATCATGGCCTAGAGATTCCCCCTATTTCCCAGAAGAGGAGCAGGAGGAGCAGAGACCTTCAGTGACTCATCCACAGTCCTATGGGTGGTAAATGGCAAAGCTGGGCCAGAAACCTTGGTTTTGCCAATCACCAGCTGCAGCACCTTGGGCCACACTGTCCCTCTGAGCATATGTGCCCACGTCTATGTCACAAGTGGCTTGACCTAGATTGTCCTGAAGGTCATTCCCAAATCTAAGATGCTCTGGCCAGGCTGAGATGAAAATATGTGAGAAGAGAAGGGAATTCTAGAGGCGATCCATCTGGAAGAATGAATATTTGATGGGATGGTCCATACCATGGAGGACTGGGATGGTGATCTAGAACTCTCTTGAAGTATAGAACATTCTCTACCATGGGATAAAGATTATTGTTCTAGGACACTCTACAGGCTAAGGGTTCTGGGTCACCAAGATGCTCATTCTGGGAAAGGATATAGAGGGCATCCAGAGGGCTGGGGGGGAGGAGAGAATGTCTATCAGAGGGGGAAGGCCCCCGTCAGACTCTGAAGGAAGTGGTTGGAGGAGTTGGGGTGGCACCAAAGGGAGAGCTCAAGGGGGGAAGCAGAGAAGCGAGCTGTGCGGCTAATGTGTCCAATTAAATTACTTTAAACCCTGCCTCGGCAGCTGCTCCCGGCGGGGCCCTGAGTACAAATTGGATCCGTCTCATTACCGCAGGTCGGTGGAAGTTGGGTGGGGGTTGGGGGGATGGATAGCCATCACTCAGGCCAGGTCTTCTCCTGCCACTCAAACCTCTGCTCCCAGTGCTTGGACTCTTACTGTCCACCTCCACTTCTCCCAGGGACCTCAGGGTCCCTTCCTCAATGCTCTCTGCCCCTTCTTCAGCTCCTTGCTGGACAGATCACGGCTTAGGAGGATTTCCTTCTATGACCTTCCTCATGTTACTATGCAGTAAGACACAGAGGATTATTATATATTAAACACCTTTCCTGGTTGTCCCTCTGAGCTGTGGATGGGAGGAGCTGTATTCTGAGAAGGGTCCAGCCTAGACCCAATCTCTACCTCCACCTCCACCTTGACATAATTCCCTGATCCCCATTCTAAGGTTCTTACTACCAGCCAACATCCAGTTTAGCAAAGTGAGGGGACCTGTCCCTCAATGCAGCCACTTCTGGGGGAGATCTAGTTATTGCCCACCAGCTGAAAAACCAACTTCTAAGACCAGGCCCCTGGGCCTGGTAGCCAGTTAGGGTTTAACCTTGACGTAGGATTTCTCTTTGCCCAATCCCCCAGGCTTATGGCTATACCCCCTCCGTATGATATCCATAGAGATGTCTTTGCCAGTGGTGCCCACCTTGGCCTTTATCATAACCATCAAGGGCTGAACACTCTTAGAGAACTGGGTAGAAGGTGCCCTTACTCAGGTGAGAACCATAGGAAGTATGAAGCCACCCCCCCCATAATAGAGGCCTTCAAGCAGAAACTGAAAGAAAAACATTTATTAAACACTTGCTGTATGCCAGGCACTTAGCATATATGTTGTAGTGGGGATTGATAATTGCATTTCAGCATAATTGGTTTCCCCTTTTTTAATCTTATGCATTTTAAAATGTTATTTTGAGTAGGGGTCTATAACTCCACCAGACCATCCAAGGGATCCATGACCAAAAAATAGTTGAAGCCTGCCATCAGAAAGACCTGAGGTTGAATCCAATTTCTAGCTGTGAGATCCTGGACAAGTCATGTAACTTCTGTTTGCCTCAATTTCCTTGATTATAAAATGAAGATTACCCTGGCACCTACTCACAAGGTTGTTGAGAGGTCCAAACAAATACCTGACACAGTGCTGGGTACATAGTAGGCTGTCTATATATTCTTATTCCCTTCCCCTTCACAGCTCTGGAATGCTTCCATTCTGTAACTTAGCCTCAAGGCTTTGTGATACCAAAAGGCTTATTTACATAGTTTTTCACTGACTATGTGACTTTGGACTAATCCTATCCCTTCAATTTCCTCATCTCTTAGGTCTTGCTCTGTTCAAAGTATATGATGCCATGAGCCCTTGGCACTGTGGGCTGGATGTGGGTTGTCCTCTCAAAGAACTTCCAATTTAGAGCCATAGATTTTAGGTCTAGGGGGTGATTCATCTGCCACCCCTCCTCAAACTTCAGGAAGGCTTCCCTGATTTCCCCAGCTGAAAGTGACCTCTCCCTCAATCTGATTTCATGGCACTTTTTATCACTCATGCAGTTTTTCTAAGTTGACTTTTTGTACATGCCTTCCTACTAGATCGGGAGCTTCTTGGGGACAAGGACTATGGATTATGTGGTTTTAAGTTTATCTTTGTATCTACCACATCACGGATGTGAGAAGGGGTCATAGATTTAAAGTTGAAAAGGATCTTAGAGGTTATCTAGACCAATCCCCTTATTTTATAGTTGAAGAAACTGAGGCCTGTGGCTAGTAAATGTCCAAGAAGGGATTAGAACCTGTTTCCTTTGACGCCAGAGCCAATAAATAACTTGTAGAATATACACTTGTAGAAAGAATGAATCATGTGATCCAACCTCCCCATGCAATAAAGGAGGAAGAGCAGGTTCTGAGATGAGAATTGACTTACCCAAGGTGATAGAGCCAGTACGTGGCCCAGCCAGTACCAGGACCCTGGTCATCTGTCTCCAATATCTAGGTCATTTCCACTCTAGGGAGAAGCTATCTACAAGGAAGACTAACTGGGTCTGAGCCAAGTTCCCACAAGACCATATAGATTCCAGTGATACCCAGAGCTCCTTTCTCCCCAGCCTGTGATTTTAAGGGTGCTTGCAACAGGTGGGTCCAGGCTAAGCAAGGGAGACTTCTTGGATGTAGAGTTTGAGCCAAACTGAATGTGGAATGGCCAATCAAAGTGGGGCAGGCAGTTCCAGGAATGAGGTCTTGATTTGGCAGAGGGGGTGGTGCCCCCAGGGCACAGAGCCAGGCTGGGCACATCTTTCTCTTAAAAGAGCACCATTTCCATGTTCCTGGCAGGAATATGATGAGACTATCATGCCCCAGAGGCTCTAGATTGGGCCCATGGGCAGCAGACCAGAACCTTCAGGGTGCCACATGGCATGTCCCTTGGCTGCTAAGGCTGAGCTTGAGTACCCATGAATGCCAGGCTTGTCTCTAGGGTAACTAGGCATGCCACCCCCTTTTCTGTGCCCACAGCCTCTGGCACAAGGACCAGTTTTCACAACTGAGCCAAAAAGATCTTTTCCCAGAGTCACCCAAGGCCTGCCCCCCCAACCTCTGGAATGCACATATGTATACTGGAATTTGGGGATGGAGGTACACAGGACATGTCCTCCCAAACAAGGAAGAATGTGGCTGTCTAGTACCTAGCAAAGAGCCTGGTGCACAGTGGGTACGTGGTCAGTGTTGAATGGATTGAATTATCTGTGCCTCCCATGCAAGGTAGAAACTGTGATCCCTCTTCCCTAGGAGAGCTTGTGGGGTTTCATATACCTTCAGGGACACCATCTGTAGGCAAGGGTCCAAGGGTCCAATGCCAAGACAAGATGTGGGTCCCTGCCCAGGGAAGCAGGACACAGGAGATTGCATCCTAGAGGAGAAAGGCAGCATGGAGTCAAGAGGAAAAAAGTCTTGAATGGCACTCAGGAGACCTGAGTTCAAGTTTCATCCCCATCACTAACTAGCCATGTGACCTTGGGCAAGTGACGGTATTTTCTCTGCCTCACTTTTCCTCCTTCATAACAACAAAGGATCTCTAAGGTCCCTTCCCATTTGGCAGGCATGGTGCCAAGGAAAGAGCATCAGATTTAGACCAGGGTTGTTTGATTCTACTACTTACTACCTGTGGACTTTCAGGAAGTCACTTGTCAGCTCTGGGTCTCAGTTTCCTAGTCTATAAAAAGAGAAGGTATGTGCCTTCTTGGGTGTGCCTGTCAAGGGTTCTTGCACATGTGGTCCTAGGTTTTGAGGTCCTCCCTATTGTTCTACTTTATTTTCTAAGGGCCCTCCCATAGCTAACACTGTGCTCCTAAGATTATTTTCACCTGTTTTGCTGATAAGGATTATGGGATCTTGACATCTGACTTGCAGCTGGAACCTCTGGATTGTCTCTCTGGTTAGAATGTGAGTTGCTTGGGAGCTAGAACCATCTTTCTTTTCTATTTCTATCTCCAGCTCTTGGCACAGGACTCTACACATAGTAAGCACTTAATAAAAACTTTTTCATTCATTCATCCATCCATCCATCCATCCATCCATCCATCCATCGATAAAGGAAGAAAAACAGTCTCAGGGTTATAGGGCTAGTAACTGGCAGAACCAGGGCCAGGACTATCTGTCTCTGATCCCAGGGTCCTTTCCATGACAAGAAACTAGCTTCTAAAGGGGAGGCAAACATTCATTCCTTCATTCATTCCAATCTTCTGTACCCCAAGGCCCCCTCCCCAGCTCTGACATCCCATGCTCCAAGGCTCCTCCCAGCTCTGACATTCTGAATCCCCACATTTTACTGTTCCTACTTCCATTTTCTGTGTTTCTTGGATGGGTGCCTCCATGGTTGGGAGAGGCAGCAATATCCCTCCAGGGATTTTCTGATTCGAAACCCTGGGGCCTCAGAAACGTGGGTGAGCGTTCCTCCTGCTGCCTCGCCACTGCCATCTCGGAACCAGTCATTCCATCTTGACTGTGGCTGTGCAGGTGCTGACCCTCCCGTTGGCTGGCTCTCAGTAAAGGGCTGAGGGACACCCCTGATCCAACCCTTCTGAAGGGGTGGGGGTCTGCGAGGCCTGACCCCTGGAGATTGCCCCGTTACCTTAAGCCCTCCCCTGAGACATTGAGTACCCCAAAGTCGAGCTCTGTTCTGTATCTCTGCTGTCTGATGGCCCAGGCCTCATTGGGCCCTCTCTCCCTGCTCCAGAGCATTGAACATCCCTGGAGGAGTGGTGACCAGAATGCCTCACTTTCCTGCTTTTGGGCATAGGCTTCTCACTAGAATGAGGAGGCTTGGCATGGAAGAAATCTTGCTGTGGCATTATAGCATTGCCTCACTTCCACCACCCTCCCCAGTACTCCAGGCCTTGAGAATAAACCGTGTGTGGCCCCCATAGGTCCCTATCCCTTCTCCCCCCCTCCTCCCAGCCCTCTCCTGACTGGAGAAGTGCGAAGGGAGTGATTTCACAGCCTGTCAGCTGAGGCCTAAAAATACCCCAAGCTCCCAAGCTGCTTGGGCAGAGAGGAGGAGAGAACAGGGGGACAGGGGAGGGGTGGGGTGGGATGGATGGCAGGAGGGAGGAGGGCCCTGACCGGAGGAGTGCTGCCCCACTGCCCCACCTCTGTCCTCCCTCTCTGGCACTTCTGGCCCCAAAGCTCCCCCTCTCTCCTTAGGCTCTGCTTTGAGACTCTAGCTGGCGAGTGGGTCACCCTGGCCCTCTGTTCACCCTCTCTGGTCCCAGACTTGACTCCTAAGAACAGCCTGGCAAGGAACTTCCCAAACACTGGACCCCCAGGCGGGCCAGCCTTTAGTTCCCTGCCTAGGCGGAGGGGGCCTGGACATGTGTTTGGTATACCTGTTGACATGAGTAAGCACGGATATGGGAACATGCCCACGGCAGCCTCTGAGCTTCCGATCCTCCATCCTTGGCATCCCTCCAGCCCCTGGAACTGGCATGAACTCATAGATCATTGGCTTTCAAGCTGGAAGAGCTAGTTAAAAGATCGGAGGGTTAGTGCCAGAGGCACCTCAGTGGCCACCTAGCAAGGCCTGGAGAAGGGAACTGACTCTCATGAATTTAGGTGGAGTAGTGGATAGAGAGCTGCACTCGGTATCCGGAAGTCCTGGGTTCAAATCCTACTCCAAGTATTTATTAGCCTTGTGACTCTGGGCAGATCTCCTGGCTTACCTTCTCATCCTGTTTCCTCATCTGGTACGTGGGAGTGACAGTAGCACCTGCTCCAAAGGGATGCTGTAAGATCAAATGAGATACTGTGCATAAAGTTCTCTATCAAGGTCTGCTGCTATCATCAATTATTATTTTTCAAGGTCATATTAATAGTCTGTGGCAGAGGTAGGATTTGAACTCATAACCTAAAACTCCTCCCTAGAGCAGTGCCTACATTTTACCAATGGGGAAACAGGGTTTTAGAGATGTGAAGCAATATATTCAAGGCCTCTTAGGTTGGATTTGAAGTCAGATGTTCTTCCTTCAAATCCAGGGCTCTTTCTGATCGCCCATGTCAGCTTGGCACCTGGCCTCATGGGGCTGTGTATGCCCAGGGAGGGTACAGGAAGCTGAGTGGTGATCTGCTTAAACCTCCTGCCCAGAAATGGGAAGACAAAGAGGAACTGGGCTCCTGTGAGAAGAGAGGGGCAAAGTTGTAACAGGGACCCAATCTTCCACCAGCGACAGGCTGGGAGGGAGTTGTCAGTCAGTGAGCAGCCCCATCCATCGGTTAACCAACCTTCACTAAGGGCTTGCTATGGGTCAGGTACAATGCTGGGCACCGGGTATACAAAGACAAAAGTGAAATGATCCCTGCCCTCAAAAAACTTGCCCAGGAGAGGACATGTGTTTTTAGATTTTGTCGCTCCCCTGTGCAGACATGTCAATGGGAACATGAATGAATATATCCCCTCCAGTGGGTGGAAACACAGATACTGGCCCACCTGGCACATTTGGGCATAAGAACACACTTGGAAGCATTATAATTCCCATTTCTCGGATGTTTTTAAAGTTGATAAAGCATTTCCATAGCAATAACCCTGCCTTAAATATTCCTGTTTAACAAAGTTACAAATATAATCATGTCAGATTACTGTTCTTAATTTGCATGTAAGGAGAATGAGGCACAAGAATTTTCATAAGATTCTGTATCTGTGGCTGAGAGAGACCTCACAGGTCACATAGTCTAATCCTCTTATTTTACACATAAGGAAACTGAGGCTCAGAAAGGTTAAGGGACTCACCCAAGGTAGGAGGCAAGATTTGAATTCAGCTTTTCTGCCCCTGGAAGTGGTGATCTTTTTGAATGACAATTGAAAGCCCTCACTTCTGACTCAGGGTTTAATGTTGTTTCCATTATGCCGCCATCCTTCTACTCTCCACCCATTTCCCATGGACAGAAACATGGGAGAACATGACTGTGAATGTATATGAGCATGAATGGGATCCTGAGTGAGCATGGGAACCCTTATATTAACATGGCTCAGTGATGCTGGGCCTCTATGCTCAGGGGGAAGAGGATACTCTTGGAATGAGATGCCATCTTTACTTTTAGCATAGGAAATAGTAATTTAGAAGGACCAGCCAGGCCCTGGAGAGCCAAGATTGAGAGCTGAAAGGGACCTTACAGGGGATCAAGGAAGATGAGTCCCAGGGAGGTCAGGTAGCTTTCTCCAAGTCACACAGGGAGCACGTGACAGAGGTGGAATTCAAAGCCAATTCATCTGATGCTAAATCCAGGGCACTTTCCTCGTCACCTCCTCTGATCCCAGAAGAAGCTGAGGTTTGGGAAGGGGGCAAGGACATGACTTGTCAAGGTTAGTATGGGAGAACCAGGACTAGAATCCATGTCTTTCAGCTCCTTGTCCAGTGCAAGAACTGCTTTTTTGTCTTTCTTTGTATCTCCATCACTTAGCACAGTGCCTGACAGATAGTAAGTGTTTAATAAGTGCAGAGGGTCTAACTCATGGGATGGTAGGCCCTGTGATCCCCACAAGTCTCCACAAAGTGAGGTAATATCTCCTGTGAAACCTGAAGGATTCATAAAGCCTGACCCAGACCCTGAAGGTCCTGGCTTCAGGTGCAGACACAGCATCTAAGTGCTTTTCCTCAAGTTCCCATATTCTCCTCTCCCATCCAGCATCTCCAGGACTCTGCTCTACACCCAGAAAACCTCTGGCAGCTTGGAATGCCCTCCCTCTCTCACCACTCCCAGCCTGGCCTCTTCTTGCAAGTAGATTTCTATTTCAGTTATTGGGTCCAACAGGGCAGCAGTGAATACCCCACCCCCATCTTCTTCACTTTATTCATCCCCAATACCCGGTTGACATTGACTTCATTACCAGCTCAACCCTGGCTCCCCAAAGGTAGAGAGACCTCAGGCTCAGGGCCCTCATGAGGCTCACTAGTGTTCCAGGAAGGAGGGGATGGGAAACAAGAGCATCCAGCTCAGGGGAGCGCTAGGTCCGTTTGTCCTGTTTCCGGACAAGATATTGTAGCCAAGACCTTTGATGCTCTGCTCAAGGACCTGGTCTTTGGGGCTTGGAGTCATGCCTGGCCTGCTTGGGAAAGGAGGCAGGTGGTTTGCAGAACTGACCAGTTAACAAACATCTACCTTTGTGCCAGAGAGTATGCTAACTGCTGAGGATACAGAGAAAGGCAAAAAAGCCTTTGCCCTCAGTGAGGTCCTGTTCTAATGAAGGAGACTCATCAATAACTAGGCATGAGCCATACCTGGCACACATTAGGTGGGGGCAGCCTCAGAGGGGAGGGCTGGGGGTGGGGAAGGACCAGGAAAACCTCCTGCAGAAGGGAGAGAGATGAAGGGGGAGAACATTGAAGGCCAGCATAATGCCAGTTCCCCTTTCCAAGGTTATAAGTGTTGCTAGGAACTGAGTGGAGGGCTTGAGAGACCCTGGCTCCCTTGTCCCTGCCCAGGTGAATAGCAGAGATGGCAAGGCCTAATTCAGCCAGTTTGATTCAGTTTCTCATCCACTTCAGGCCAGGAGCTGGAGGCAGCTTGGCTGCCTGCCCTCTGCATCTCATCATGGCAGCTCTCTACCTGTGGCCCTGACTGGAGGCCTGGCTGACTAGGCGCTAACATTAGGGGAGGCTCAAGGATGCTGACTTGAAGTGGGGGAGATGACATGGACAGAGGCCTTCTCTTGACATGGGCCAGGCTGTGGGAAGCTGCCACTCCAGCCTCCCTTCCTCCCTCCTCCCTGTTCTCCTTGGGATTTTCCTTGCACAATTTCCTCCTTCCGCTCACTCTGTCTCTATCTCCTCTCTGTCCTTCCTCCCCTCTCCTTTCCTCCTCTCCCTTCTCCCTCTCCCTCTCTCTTTATCTCCCCATTAATTCCCCCTGGCTTCTCTCTGGGTCTGGGATCTACTCCCCTTTAGCTCTCTATCCCTATGCCTCTGCTTCATCATACTCCATTTCCTTCTGTCTTCCCATCTCCCCTCTCTTTCTCTAGGTCTTGGTAATTCTCCTTGCCTTTCTTCCACTTTCCTTCTCCTTTTCCTCTCTCTTGCAGGCTCATTGGCACCATCAGATTGCCTGTAGTCTGTCCTCTGCTGCTGTATCTATGTCCCCTAACCCCTCTGACTCTGGCCCCCTGCCCACCTTCAGGATAGCACCCTAGGTTGGCCTGGTTCCCAGTACCCTGGGGGAGACCAGCTGTGCTCTTGGCTGTGGAGATGAACTCCTCACTCAGGGAAGGCTGGAGGAGGGAGTCAGAATCCAGAGGGTCTTTATGCACTGCTGTCCCTGCTCATGATGTTGCCATCTTGTTCCTAGGGGCAGGGCCCCACTTCTCTTCCTGCTGCTGCCCAGAACACCAGTCTCCCACCCCTTCCCATCCCCCATAGCGAACCAGAAAAGGGGTCAACCTGAGGCCCAGAGACTGGCAGCCTCTCTAGCTAATTAGCAGGAAGTAATTGCCTGGAAAAAAATCATTTAGAATGAGACTGAGTTGGAGACGCCCAAAGAAATTCCAGGAAAGGGCACATGGGCGAGAAGGGGTCAGCTGAGGTCAGAGTCAAAATGTTCCCCATCCTTCCCACATCTCCTAGAGGTGGGGTCCCTCTTGTTACAAGGGACCCAATTCCTTTGCCAGAACTTCTGCCAGGTTCTGCCACAGCCCCTCTCCCAGGCAACCAAGGGTGTCCCTTACTGACTGAGATGGAAGAGGATGAGGAAGAAGAATATCTCTGTGTCTAAGAGTTTTCAGGGCCTCTTTTGAGGAGCTTGTTGGGGGGCCAGTGACTGACATCCAGCACTCCTTGCTGTCCCCCCAAAAAATCTTAGATTTAGAGGCTCAGAATTTCCCCTCTCCTGATCACTCTCATTTATGTAACAAAATGCTCCACAGTTACTTCATTTTATCTTCCTCACAACCTTGGAAAGTGAGTGTTATTATGCCTATTTTACAGATGTGAAACTGAGGCTGACAGAGTTAGGTGAGTTGCTCAGGATCTTACAACTTCATTTAAGAGTCAGAAGCTGGATTTGAACTTAGGTGTCCCCGATTCCAGGTCTATGTTCTATCCACTGCACTGCCTACTCTCCTAGTCAGGGCTTCTTCTCCAGGAGACCCTGGAACTCTGATTGGGAAAATGTCTGAAGACTTCTCACAGAACCACTGGTACTTTCTCCCCAGGGATCTCCCCCTCCCCAATTCAGTATATTGGGAGGGAGTCGATAGAGCAAGGGATGGGATTCTTTGTCGATGTTTGTGTCTTAGAGTGTGTCTGTGTAGAGGAGTGGGATGAAGGGAGAGGATCCAGAGAGGTTTCTGACCCCCTGGGGGTTTGCAAAAATGGAACCAGGCTGGTGATGGGGGAAAGAAAGCTGGGAGTACATGTATGGAAGGGGAGGGCTGATTTTGTGTCTGCGGTGGTTGGCGACTCTAAGAAGGAGGAAACCAGGTTCGTGGCCAAGAGAATTCCTCCTCTTTGCCATCACCTCCCCTTCTCCTTATCTGGCTTTTTTCTCTTCCTTCTCCCTCTCTCCTTCTTCCTTTCCCTCCTCCCTTTCCCTTCTTCTGTTTCCTCCTCCTCCTCTCCTTTCCCTCCTCCTTTTCCCCTCTTCCTTTTCCTCCTCCCATCCTCCCTTCATTTTCTTTCTTGTCCCCTTTTTTGTTTTCCCTTTCATCTTCTTCCCTTGCCTCCCTTCTTTTCTTTTTTCTCTTTTCCCTTCTTACTTCTCCTCCTCCTCCTCATCTCTTCTCTTCCTTGTCTCCCCTTTCTCCTTCTCTTCCCCCTCCTCTTGTCCTTTCTCCTCTTCCCTCCCTTCTTCTTTCTTCTTCCTCTCCCTGCCTCCTTTCCTCTTTCCTTCTCTTTGTTACTCCGCTTTTCTCTTCCCCTTTCCTGGGGTGGGGCTGGGGCTTAGTCTAGCCTGACAGTGATAGTTTGATTCCCGCAGGTGGAAGATCAAGGGAGCAAGGCTGGTCTGGGCTGGGCTGGCTCAGTTCCTTGCTATGGCTGCTCTGGGCTGCTAAGAGGAGAGATGCTTCGAGATTGGCGGGCAGGCCAGATGGCTAGCCAGGGCAATCTGGGCGGAGTGAGGGTTATCTACTCCTCCTGCTCCTACCCTCCCTCTTGAGACTGCATCCAGGAGAGGGAAGCTCAGGGTTAGGGGTGGGAGCTGCTGTTGGGGCTGGTTCCTTTGTCCTTAGCTCCACTCCCCCGTTGCCTTTCATTGAGGTCTGGGGGATATGGGAGCCTGGGGAGCTTGTGGGGTGGGCATGGTGAAAGGGTTGTCAGGGAGCTGCCTCTTACCTCTTTAACCTCCCAGAGGCTTGAAGGGCTAGTCATATCAACAAAATCTAGCACAATTCCTAGCAGATGCTAAATAAATACTTGATGATGGATGGATGGATTGACCTTCTTCCCCCATCCCAAAGTGTGGATCCAGCACCAGCCACTGGAAGACAGGGGTTTCAGGCTCCTTTGGCTGCCCAGTATGAAAAGGCTCTGAATACCCTGGGATGTTAGAGTCAAGACAACCCTTACAGGCCCCAAGAGCCCTCATTTCTCTAGAGCGTTAGAGTTTGCAAAAAACTTTCTTCATAGTAATTCCCATTGACAGGTGAGTAAACTGAACTATCAAAGAGGGAAAATGACTTGCCTAGGGCCAAACAGTTTGTGAGGATGAGATCTATTCCAGCTCCTACTTCTGGCTATCAGAAGGGCACAAATGGCCCATCTCTTAGAATTTGAAGGGGCTCCTCCTACACAAAGCCCTTCTTGATACCTACACACACACACACACACACACACACACACACACACCTCAGTTCCTATTGCTCTCCCTTTCTCATAGAACCAGGTATTTATTTTTGTATCTATTTTAGTATTTACTATTTGGGGCCCATGTTGTTTTGGCCAAGTAGACTATAAACTGCTTGAAGGCAGGAGCTGTTCCCCCCTTTTTTCTTTGCCTCCCCATGGCCTAGGACAGGACCTGGCACATAGGCCAAGCTTGATAAATGTTTCCTTACTTGAACTGAGTCAGGATGCAGATGACTTGAAGAGAAGAACTCTCCCCTGAGAACCAACTCCCAGCATTCCATTCAATTCCAGAGATGTTGATAAACACCTACTATGTGGAGAGCCTTATGCCCAGTGTATAAAATAGCAGAGTCCCTGCCTTCATGGACCTTATAGGCTGTGGAGGGGAGCAGATTCCTCCCTGTCTGATATCCACAAAAGGCATGAATTTGTCCTACAACAGGCTGACAAGTGCGCCGTTAGCCTTTATCATCCTGTTCAGAGAAGAGGCACTTACTAGTTTCCTCCTGTATGAAATGAGGGTTGACCTAAACAATCTCTAAGGCCCCTTCCTCCTCTGAACCTCCAGGGGCTGTCAGTTACATTCATTGATAGGTCTGATTGTTAGAATGTAGTTCATTTGAGTTGAACTTGCCACCCTGTCCCTCCCTCTTGTTGGTTATAAGATTTGGGTTCAAATCCTACCTTAGACAGTTCTTACCTGAGTGACCCTGAGCAAATGACTTAACTTCTCTGGACCTCAGTTTCCTGACCTGTAAAATCAAGAGATTGGCATTGATGACTTCGAAGATCTCTCCCAGGTCTAAATAAACAATCATTTGGTTTTAAATTGAGACAGGTGCTTAGAGACCATCCAATTCAGTTCTTTTTCTACACATGAGGAAGTTGGAACATTGATAAGTTAAATTGATTATTTAAGACCACAAAATTAGTAAAGATTGAAGCTAGAATTTAAACCTGAGTTCTCCTCCTACCTGCTAGAGGAGGGGGATAAGGTGTTTGAAATTTGGTAAAAGTCAGTGGATAGGCCCTGGAGGAACTGTGAAACTCTTTCTTGTCCTGATTAGATAATGTCCATTCTTTGGAATCTATTGGGTGGGTCTCCAAGTTGGTGCCCAGATACTTACTGGATCCCTATTAAAAGATTGGTTGACACTAATATAACTCAAGAGGCTGAGTGGCCAAGATCTCATAGGTCAACTTTTAAAAGGAACCTACATCTGAAAAGATAAAAAAGGGAGTGGATTTGGGGACATATTTGCTACTGTGCCAATCCCTGTACGTTTCCCAGGAAGGACCTGTTGTAGAAATAGTAATAATACTGTCTACCTACCCTACAGGGCTGTCATGAGTAAAGTATTTTGCAGACCTTAAAGCTCTATAGAAATTTGAGCTGCAATGTTGGTAATGATGATAATATGTTGGAGGAAGAAGGAACAAATTACCTCGGTTTCATCATGGAGAAAACACAAACAAACAAGAAATAACCTCTGCAGTTATTCTTAAATAGTGGCTTGAATCAACACTTATTCCTGAGTGGAAGCCACCCAGGTTGCTGAGCTCTGTTTCAGAACCATGGACAGCATTATGCAACTGGGGAAAGCAGAGATTTCAGAACCACGGAGAGCTCAGAGGCACCTGCTGTTTTGAGTACCCTCAAGTGTCCTCTAAGGGCACTGCCCTGAGAACCTCTCTGTTTCAGCAATAATGACTCTGTTCCTCCCACCTTTCATTCTCTCTGAGGCTCAAAAATCTCATGCTTCATTGCAGTCCTGGGAGCTTTTGTTCTGGAAAAGCTGATACCTCTTTCTGCCTGAGCTGCCCCACTTATGAGCTCAGACCAAAGGCCCTGGTGCCAGAGCCAAAGATCCCGAAATCATGTGATATTCAAATGCATAGTGCATCAGGTGGGAGGCCCCAAGGAGAGGCAAATGCCCTTGTCCATTAAGAGTTTGACTGTGAAGTCAACATGGGAGAATATAAAAAGTGCTCTGAGATCCTAGAATGCAAAACACTGGATAATTCAGACTATGGCTGCTTCATACCCTGTGTATTATTAATAACAATAGATGATGGTTTAGAACTTGGCACAGCAATACATTATTAATAGGAGTGACTAGTGGTCAAGCCTTGTACTTAATCACAACACTTCTCTTGATCTTGTCCTACACCCCACTGGCCTGACAGAACTGCCCTCCATCTGGACTCATTCTCCCCCAGATCCCTTGCTGTTATGTTGGATGTGTTCATTTTCATGGCTGCCCAGGCATCTCATCAGGTTCCTAGGCAGGGGGTGAGTGAGTTCAGGACCTTGGCTCACTCATCAGAGCTGACAGCCTGTCCATGTCCCTCCTAAAGAGAATGCAGGCACTGGTGATCATTGCTCTGCAAAGCTGCTCCCAATCCACAGGCAATCTTTACCTCTCTATCTCTCCTAATGGCACCACCATTCTCTCAGGCACCCAAACTCATAACCTTGAAGTCATCTTTGACTTTCTCCTTTCTGTCACTGCCCTCCCTGTGCAATCATTTGCCAAGTCCTGTCTTTCTCTACCTCAGCAATATTTCTTATCTGGCCCCTCCTCCTCACTCTCACTATAATCAACCTCATCTCTTCTTCAGATTATGGTAATAGTCTCTTAGCAAGTCTTCCTACCTCTGTTCTGTTTTCTCCAATCCATCCTTCATACTATTTCCCAAATAATTTTCCTAATACTGCTCACAAAATCTCACTTCTCTACCCTCAAACACTCAGTGGTTCCCCATTGTCTACTCAATAAAGTCTAAACCCCTAACCCTGTATTCCAGTTTGTCTCCAATTCAATTATCCAGATTCCTTTGATATTTCTCTACCCTCCATCTAAACTACCTTACCCTCCCACCATCCTCCACCTCCACCTGTTGAAATCCTTCCTTTTCTTCAAAGCAGAACTCTGATGTGATATCCCCCCTTGAATCTTCCCCTGATCCACCTCACCCAGGATGTAAGTGATTTCCCTTTCTTTGACTTTCCTTGCAGTATTTTGCCTGGATCTCTTTTTTTGCCTCCATCTCATTCTGCCTTGCAAAGGACTTGTGTACATGCTGTATTCCATTATTAGACTGTACATTCCTTCAGGGTAGAGACTATGTCATTTTTCATCTCTGTGCCCTGAGCACCTAGCACGGTGCCTTCCATGTAATAGGCACCTAATAAATCTTGATTGGTTCAAATTTCATTTCCTCCAGACCCTTCTACATTGGGGTAGGTGGCCTTGGGCCACCCCTTGGGTGGGGATGCAGAGCAAGGCTGCATGTGACTGGGAGTAGGGCTGGGGGGAGAAGATCTGGAAGGGGCTGCAGTGCTGTAGAGCCTGGCAGGCCTGAACTCCTTCTTGAAAGGGAGGGCAGTGAAGAAAGGTGAGGAATGCTACTCCTGGGTCTGTTTTCAATTACTGTGGACAGTGTGGGGGACAGAGCAGAATCACCTGCTGCCTGGTGCGGAATGCAGGCGCATGTGGATCTCGAGATGGCCCAGTCCAATTTCTTGCTGGAACAGATCCCTCACCGATCAGGATAATCCTTCATTTGCTGTTTACTCACTTGGCTTCTCTTGTGAATGCTAAACTGTCTGCATCCAGCTCTGCCAGCCCTGCCTCCCTCCCTCTTTCCCTCCCTCTCTCACTCACACATTATATCTGTTTTTATTTCAGTCAAGGCTGAGGAGGCTTTCTTTTGCTAAGCCCCTATTTTCAGCTGCTTGTAACTTTCCAAAACAATTCCCCCCAGGCCTAGACTTTCCCCAGGCTCATTCTTAGCCCTGAACAGGAGGCTCCAAACCATCCATTTTGAAGGACACTAGGAAAAAGTGGCCTGAGGGGCTGGGGGATGGGCAGGGGCTGAACCTTTATGGCAACCCAAGCACTGTCACAGTCCTCTCTCCTTCCTCCTCCCTCCTCTTTGCCTCCTCTCCTCATCTTTCTCCTCTCTCATTTTCCTTCCTTCCCTCCCCCAGCCATCTTTCTCCTCTTTCCCTTCTCCTGTCCCCCACTTCTTTCTTTCTCTCCTTTTTCCCTTTTCCTTTCATTTACTTTTCACACAGGAAGGCAAAGTGCCCCCCCCACTCCGTTTCCCAGGTGGGTGGTCAGGAGGAGGAGGTTTTAATTGGAGAGGAATCAGGAAATTCCAAATGAAAGTAAAGCTGGGGCCTTTGCCTGGCAGTCTTAGCTCTGGGTTTAGCTCCACTCAGGTTTCCGCCCCCAGCCTCCGCCTCTGTCCTTCTCTCTCTTCCCTCCCGTCTGCCCCTCCCTGGGCCTTGGATTCAGGCTGAGTACCCACCTCCTCACAGATTCTCAGTAGAGGAATGAGTAGGGAAACACTTAAAAAAAGGCCAGAGATGGAACCTGGAAGAGAGACAGTCCTTCCCCTGTCCCCCATCCTCACCCCCACCTCACCATCAGCTCCTGGGCCCAGGATGTCCCTTATTCTTCTCTGTCTTTCCCCCAGCTCTATAAGACTACACACTTCCTCTACCAAGGTTACAAAGTACTCAATACCAGCCACTCCAGGGGGTCCTTTCTGCCTCCTACATCATCCCTTTGGGGGGGAGGGTCGGGTATCTAGATTGTGAGACTTAAAACAGAATGAAGTTAGGAACAAGAGGAACTGTGTGGGGCTACCAAGAAAGGCACTTTTCTTTGGGGGGAAGGCAGGGGGTCACACATGCATTCTCTGGCCCTTAACACCTACCCCTTTCCTCAGGTAGGAGCTCCTAGAAACCTTTAAGAAGACAGTGGTAGAGTGGTAGAGACCTTGGACAGCAGAAATGATCAGTACAATGGAGAGCTCCAGCTGCCTCAGAACCAAATATATACACTCTACACCAACCTCAGTCCCACCCCACAACTGCCTTTTTCTTTTTTCTTAAATTGATACCTTTTCTTTTATATGTTCATATCTGAGCTCTTTTCCAGTCCTGGATTAGTGCTCCTGATAAGCTGAGACCCTGCCTTCTTTGAGGATATCTGAGCCTGGCTAGTTTCTTTCTAAGTGAGAGAGGGATTCAGAAAAGGACAACAGGGATCTGGGCAGTCCTCTAGCCAGGTCTCGGTAGAAACCTCTGCTCCATTCTCCTTACTCTGTGGGCATCTGGTGGAGGGGGGAGGAGGTATGGACAGAAGGATGTGGGTAGGCAGAAAGGTCAGGAGCAGAACCTGAAGAAGCCAGCCTGTGTTCCCTCTTGGGAAGTGGGGTGGGGGGAAGAACACAGTTGTGAATAGAAGGAATTCTGGGCACGTCTCTCAGTCGCTTCTTAAGCAGAGTGTGCATATTCTGTGGGTGTTGGGTCTACGTACACTTTACAGGGTGGTGGAAAGAACACTAGGCTGAAGATTCATAAGGCTACTGACTCCACTACTAATTAGTTCTAAGACTGAGCTCTCAGCTCACCTTTCTCTTCTACAAAATGGGGATAATATTAGAAGAGCATGTATGCAAAATATTGAGTAAATTATTAACCACTTTAAGGGGCCTTTTCACTTACTTCACAACTATTTCTTGGGTCACTCAGGTAGGGGCTCATTACTTGGAGCTCTCTCCCTTGTGCTAGAGGCTATGCCTGGATCACAGAGTAGAAACTTCATGGAGCTTCCCCATCTAGGCGGGAAGCTGAGGAGCAATTCTGTAACAAGGTGTGTTTAAAAACACAAAGTATACTGTAAGGTGCTATTAATGACGTGGTCTACACCTTGAATTGAATCATTTCAATTCAGTAGGCAGTTATTAAATAACTACTATATCTTCTGCTAGGAGTTAATATGAAGATAGAAAATATATAAAGATATAGATATAGATATCAATAATATTAACATAAAGATAGAAACAAAAAGACCCAATCCTTCCCTCAAGGAACTTACATTACACATAGGGTGAGAGTGAGTCAAAAAATATATACTCTGCACAAATAAGCAAAGTAGAAAAATGACTAAGGAGGGAGAGAGCTGTGGCCACATGGGAAGAACTCTGAATCTGAACATGAATTCAAATCCTGCCTTTGCTACTTATTTCCTGGGCAAGTCACTTAAACTCTCTGCCCTTGACTTCTCAATCTTTCCACTGTGGGGAGGGAGCGGAATGAGTGATTTCCCATTCTAGCTCTGACTTCTTTGATTCTGCAGTGTCAAGGGGAATGGGCATCAAAGAAGGAAGAGGAGGATCATTGTGGGCTTAGGTAGCAGAAAGGACTTTTGGATGGAAGGGATGTTTGGGCCAGGCTTTAAAGTATACAAATTATTTCAACAAGAGAGCATTCCAGTCAGGGAATGCTCAGGAGCCTCTGTCCTTGTCTGTATCCCCATGTCTTCATGGGTGTATGGATGTGTCTACGTTTTCGTGCACAGCTGTGTGTGAGAAGCCAAGATCACGTGCCTAGCTCCACGAAGGTGTGTATATGGCGATTTCTGTGTGCAATGCATACAGAAGACTCTGCAGGACTTGGCACTCATGTGTGTGTGTGTGTGTGTGTGTGTGTGTGTGTGTGTGTGTACATATGCCCATTCCAGCTTTCTCCCCCTCTGTCTCCCAGTCCCGGAGCAATCCCAGAGCACGTCCTCAGAAGTCCATGGCCTGTCTCCTGCAGCTCTCCCCAGGGCCTCTCTGCAGCCGTCTGCCCTTGTTTCATTCTGTTCATCCATAAATCATAGCAATGCAGAGGAGATGAGAGGGAGCCAGGGAGCAAAGGCACTGCCCTGGCAAAGGGGCAAGGGACTGTAACTGGTAGCCACCACCCCCCCAGGTGAACCTCTCCCCATGACTATGAACACCCAGGGCTGCCTCCTGTACCCTCACATGCCTCCATACCTCCCCCCTCACTATCACCCATGAGACCTGAGGTGCCTGCACTTGTAAACATCATCCCTTTTCTCAGACTCAGCACTCTCTTCTCACTGCTTTCCTAACTAACATCCATCTCTGGATGTCCAGGATTCATCCTCCATGGCTTATAGGATTATAGATGTAGAGCTGAAAGAAACATCAGAGGCTATGTCACTGATACCCCCTATTAAACAGATGAGGAAACTGAGGACCAGAGAGGTTAAATGATTTGTTCCAAGGTCAGGCAGATAGTATCACAGGTAAATTGTGTAGGCTGCTACAGTATGAGAAAGGACCTAAAAGGATAATCTATTTCCTTTTTTACTGAGGCCCAAGTCACACAGCAAGTTGGTGACAAAGTCTAGAACCTAGGTCTTCTGGCTTTTAGTCCAAAGGTTCTTTCCACTGCATTACAGTTCCTGAGTTCTTTGGGTTTGTGCTGATCCTTCCACCCTCTTATCTAGTGGTCCTGCCTCTCCCCATTGACTGTGACTCATTGTAGCGGGCTGGGTTATCAGCTGGCCCTGTCTGTGGTTGTGGAACAGCTTGGTGCTAACTGGACCACGGGATGGAACACATGAACTCAGGTGGCCTCATTAGCTTTTGTCAGCTGAGCGAACAGCCATGGCTCAGAGAGAGGGGGCAGTGACTCGCTTGAAATCATACCACAATTCACAAGAGTCCTATCTTCCAAGCCCAAGACACCTTCTCATCTCCTTCCCTTCCCTCTTCTCTCCTCTCCTTCCCTCCCTTCTTTTCCTCTCCCCTCCCCTTCTATACCCTCCTCTCTACTTCTCTCTTTGCCTTTCCTTTCATCTCTCCTCAACTCCATCTGCTTCCAGAAGGCCTTCCTCCCATGCCTCATTGCCTCAATCAATCAACAGCACTTTTTAAGCACCTACTTTATGTCACTGGTAAAAAGAATGAAACCTTTCTACTCTTGAAGAGTTTCCTTTTCTATTTTGTCACCCAGGCAAAAGAGACCTGGTGCAGTATAGAGAGGGCTAGACTTAAAGTCAGGAAGACCTAGGTTCTAACTCTGTTGTATACACTAGTTGTGATGCTAGAAAAGCATTGAAGCTCTCTGAGGTTCATCCCCAAGGAGGAGGATGATGGTGCCACCTGGGGGTGGTCATGAAGCTCCATTAGGCTCATGTATGTGAAGTGCTTTAGAAACATCAAAGACTGTTCAAATCTGGTACCCATTCTTCAGACCAGTGGGGACATGTGATCACCTGGGAAAGTGAGGCTGGAACTCAGTTTGCCAAACACAGAAATTTCTATTTCATCCTCACCATGGGTTTTTTTAAACATGTTTTGTGTTTCTTGGACCCTTGAAAAGGATGGTAAAAGCACCTGGACTCCTCCAAAACACTTTAATTGCATAAAAGAAAACACATGGGATTACAAAGGAAACCAACTGTATTGAAATAAAGTTATCAAATGGTTAAAAAAAAAAGAAAACCAACCAAATTCATAGATATCAGCTTAAGAGGCCTCTCCTAGAGGCAATGGAAAACCAGTATCTGAAGCTTCTGGGGCAAGGGAAGGCCTTTGTCTGACCTGGATGTCAGGAATATCACTTTAGCAGCTTGGTGTAGGGTGTTTTGGAGAAGTGAGGGCTTGGCTGCTTGGGAGGCTATTCTATTGGGTCATAGGATTTAGGTCTGGAAGGTCAAGGTCATCCCATTCAACTTCATCTTTGTAAAGGTGAGAAATCTAAGGCCCAGAAAGGTTGTCACTGCAGTGATAGTAAATATTTATTAGTCATTGCCTATTTGCTAGTTCTTCCACTGAAGACTGAAAAGGTCACCCTGGTTCTCCCTGATTTTGCCAAGGGGGTTTCATCTTTGGAGGTGCTACCATGCCACCCTGGTGATACATGCTGCTCCTGTCATCTATAGACCAGTAGATTGAGATTTGGTGATTTTGGCAAGTTGACCACCAGGCATCTACCTTTCTTGGCCACAACAGATCATGAAAAACTAGATCCTCAAGATGGATGAGAAAGTGCGTCTTCCACAGAATAAGAGTTGGCTTCAGTATCATATGGCCTGGGCTTATCCCCTGCTTCTGCCCCTTACTACTTGTGTGACCTTGGATGAGGGATTCTTCCCCACCCTCTCTGGGTGTAAGCTTCCTCTTTTGTAGAATAACTTGGTCTCTGAAGTCACCTCCTGGTCAGGAGATGACTAAAACTTATGATTCAATGACCATGAGGGAAATCTAGCAAAAAGACCCAGCTTGAGCTGGGGGCTGGCTATGCCTCATGCTTGGTACATTCTGCCCTCTCTCCTCCATATCTTCCATATCCACATCCAGGTCAGACGAGGGCCTTCCCTTGCTCAAAAAACTTCAGAGAGGGGCTTCCCATCACCAAGATTTCACTCAATGAAACTGTGACTGGTTCCCCTCTTCCACATCTTGCTAATGCCTTCCCCTCCAAGGTTCCCTCTCATTGACTTTGCATAAACATGCTGTCTCTCCCCTTAGAAAGTAAAGTCTTTGAAGTGAGGTTCTGCTTCAATATTGTCTTTGTGCCCCAAGGGCCTGGCATACAGTAGGTGTTTCATAAATGTTCATTAATAGTTTGGTCATCACAGAAGGTAACAGAGAGATGGCTAGAAGCCATCTTCTGGTAGAGGAAGTCAGGGAAAAAATACATTGTGTTCCTTAGGCAAAGTTGAAAGACATTATCTTCGAATATGACAGAGAGAGAGAGAGAGAGAGAGAGAGAGCAGGCATCCAGTCCCCAGCCCTGGCCTCCAGGGCTAAGTCATAAGCTGAAGTAGACAAGAGTGGGGAGGTGGGCATGTCCCAGATAGAACCCCAGAAAGACTTTCTGGAGAGGTCTGATGGAAACAGAGGGAGCCAAGGAAGGATTAGAGGGAGGAGGAGGTGCTTTATAACACAGGATAGTAGTAGGAGTACTAGGAAGGGACGAGAAGAGAGCTCCCATTGCCTTGGGTATGGGGGGGCGGGCAGACAAGACTAAAACCTGGAGAGGGGAAGGAAGAGGGAAAAAAAGGTGCAAAAGGAAAAGGGCGAGAAAGGAACAAGAAAGAGGAAGGCAACAGCTAGGTCACAGTGAGGGGGAGAGGAGGTGGCTGCCTGGAAGCTTGGTGAGTGATTAGAAATCACCTTGTTTCCAAGAGGTTTCTAAGGTGGAGCACCCAGGACAAGGCTCAGGCAGCCCACACATTGTTCTGCAGACCTTCCCAGTGGGGGTGTCTATTCCTTAGCTTACAATGGGGAGAGAGAGCTTGGAGTCATGAGGGGAACTGGTGTTAGAAAAGCATCTTTTCTACAGTCATTAAATAGCTTTCTTCTCCCCCAACCTGCCATGCCCTAATTCGACCTTGCGGTTGGATTGCAGTAATGAATGCATGGTGATGTGTCCCCCCATTTCTTTTGGGGGACTTTGAGGGGCTGTCACTGATCCAGGGAGCTGAGCTATTCCATCTCCTACTTTTGTACTTGGAACAGGCTGCCTCTCCCTGGCTGTGCTCGTTGGAATCCCTTGCTCCCTCGGTCCCCAGTGGTCTCCCCTTCCACACAGCTCATTGAATCATAGACTTTAGAACTGTGAGGACCCATAGAACTCCTTTAGCCCAACTCCCTCATGGTCCAGGGAGGGAAACAGAAACAAGCAAAGCAGTCACCTGCCCAACCAAGATCTCCAGGTTGGAAGTAACAAAAGCATGTTCAAACCTACTTCCTTGGACTCCAAATCCAGTCGTCTTTCCAGCACATAGCCCCTTCCCCACTGAGAGGAATCTAGTTCACTGATAGCTGAGTATCAGTAAGGTGTGCTCCAGGAAAACCAAGTTCCAATCTTACCTCAAACACTAGCTGTGTGACCCTGGGTAAATCACTTCATTTCTGCACCATAATAATTGCACCTACCTCCCAAGGGTTGTTCTGAGGATCAAATGAGATAACATGGGTAAAAGATTTTGTAAACCTTCACATGCTGTATAAATGTTGTTATTATATGAACATGCCCCAAAGTCACCATCTTGAAGTGGGTCTGAATCAGGAAAGACCTGAAAGGCTTTGACATTGACAATCATTCCTTAGGAGACTATAGTGGATGCTTGGTGTGTGTGTGTTCATCCTTCATTGCCAAAGAAGACCATGCCATCAGAGAGATAATGACATGACTTGCACTTGACTTTGTTTTGAGTGAGGGAGGGCTGTGCAAGTCACCAGCCTCACTTCTCCTCCAGAGTTATCTGAATCCAAATATTCATCAGGATGAATGGAGATGACCCAGGATGAGACAATTGGGGTTAAATGACTTGCCCAAGGTCACACAGCTAGTATGTCAAGTGTCTAAGGTGAGATTTAAACTCAGATTCTCCTGCCTCCTGCACTGGTGCTCTATCCACTGAACCACCTGGCTGCCCCAGTGGTTGCTTAATGGATTGATGAATGAAATGTACAAAAAAAATGTAGGCAATAGATTCCTCTTCCCTTCCCCCCTCCCTCCTCCTTTATCCTCTCCCTCCTCTCTCCCCCTCTCCTTTCTCCTCCTCTTTCCCCTCCCCCTCCCCTTCCAGCCTATTGACCTCCCTTGATGTCCTGGAAAGAGGGCTACTTTTAGAGGCCTAGATTAGGACCCCGGTTCTGCCACTCACTCCCTGTGGGATCTTGGCCTCAGTTTCCTTCCCTGTAAAAGGAGGGCTCCCTTCTTGCTCCCTGAGCCTTCTCTCTCTTCAGGACCCAATTCTACTGCTACTTCTTTGAGGACTTCTTCCCTGGTTCTCCCCTCTGCATTTTGGAGGCCTCTCTGTTCCTTCCTACTACTTTCCCCCATTTATCAGAAAAGAGAAGTTGAACATGCCTTTGTTACTTTGTTACATCACTGAAAAAGAGAGAGAGAGAGAGAGAGAGAGAGAGAGAGAGAGAGAGAGAGAGAGAGAAAGCTGGGGCTACAACCACAAGGAGTGATCAGGAATTGTTGAGGCTAGAGCAGATGCATTTAATTCTATCATCTGTTGGAGCTCTTGGTCCTAAACTCAAGAAAATACCCAAATCTGATCTCACCATTGTAGAGGGTAGAGCTGGGAGGCCTCTTAGAGATCATCTCATCCCACTGTCTCATCATATAAGTAATCACTGAGGCAGCTGGGCTGCGTTGTGCCAAGAGGGCTGGACCTGCGTTTCAATCCTACCTCAGACTAGTGAGTACCATTGTGAGCTATTTGGTTTCTCAGAAACCTCCTTTTCCTCCTCTGTAAAATGGGGATGATAATAGCACCTGCTTCACAGGATTGTTGTGAGAATCAGATTTATCAGATGAAGCACCATCTAGATGCTAGCCCTGACTATCATTACTAAGTGAGGAAATTGAGGCCTGGGGAAATTAAATGACTTGCCCATGACCATGAGAGCTGAACATCAGTCCTAGAAAATCACTCTTTCCACAAATTTGAACTGAGTTTTGAACCCTGAACTTCCAACTCTAAAGTTCCCCTCCCCCCACCTCCCTGGCCAAGGGAAGCCAGTATCCTTTCCTGATTTGTCCTTAGAAGCCTGTCCCTTCAAGGAGCTCCCATTCTAATGGGGGAGATGACACACAGGGAAGGTTTCAGCTGAAAGTCAGATGGAAAGGTACCCCAGTGCTTAGGGTACAGCACAGCACACAGCAGTGCCTCTTTCTCCATGCTGATATAATCAGCAAGGTTTCTAATGTTGACCCTCTGTCTTCCCTCCTCTAGGGGCACCCTCCCGGGACGTCCTGCTAGTGTCCGCCATCATCACCATCAGCCTTAGTGTCACCATCGTCCTGTGTGGGATCTGTCAGTGGTGTCAGCGAAAACTGGTGAGTGGGCAGGGAACCGAGGTGGATGACCTAGGCTGTCTTCAGGCCCTTGATCTCTGAGCCCCCTGCGTTTGCACTCAGTCTTGGCAGTCTTGGGACTTCCTGGTGCGTGAGCACACCAGTGCTCTCATACGTAGATATCATGGAGACATGCTCACTCTTGCCAGTGATAGTAACAATAGGCATTTATCTAATACTCAGGGCATTGCAGCGGTCAAGCAATAATATTTATTAAGCATCTACTATCTATCTACTATACATGTATGTATACATACAGAGAGAGAGAGAGAGAAAGTGAGAACACAGAGAAAGGGAGAGACAGAAAGAAAGGGAGAAAGACAGAGAAAAGGAGAGAGATAGAGAGAAAAAAAGGAAGTCAGAGAGAGAGAGAGAAAGGGAGAGAGATAAAGGAAAAGAGAGAGACAGAGAAAGAAAGGAAGAGAGGGAGAGAGACAGAACAAGAAAGAGACAGAAAGGGAGACAGAGAGAGAGATATAGAGAGAAAGGGAGAGAGACATAGAGTTATACTATATACTAGGTAACAGACAGTCTCTGCTTTCAAGGGGTTTATAGTCTCTTGGGGGACAACATGCAAAACACTGTGTGCAAATAAGCTTGAGACAGGATAAATTGGAGGTGATCAACCAAAGGAAAGCGCTAGCATTAGATTGGGAACGGCTTCCTGCCAAAGGTAGGATATTGACTGGAACTTGAAGGAAGCCAGGCGGGGTAGATGATGCAAAGCACTTGTCTCACTTGCGATTTACCATAGCACTGGAAGGTTTGTTTACTCCCATTTTACAGAGGAGGAAATGAAGACTCAGAGAAATAAAATAACTTGAATATAGTTATCACCCAGCTAATAAAAGGTGAGATCTGAACCCGGGTCTGTGCGGCAGAACGAGCCTGAGAGCTCCATTCCTTCTACATACTCTCTGTCGGAAAATCGAGGCCACAGCACACCCCAGGGCTGATGCGGGGAGGAGCGAGGCGGGGAGCTGGGGAGTCTTGGGTGGGGGGTCGGGGAGGAGGGGTTCTCAGGTCCGGTCTGCCATTGGCCCAGCCAGGAACCCCGCCCCCGCCCCCACGCTGGAGCCCCCGGCACATCCATCCTGGCTCTAGGGTTTGTACAAGCACAAACGGCTTCTTTTCATTTTTAACGAGGGCTGGGGAATTAACAAGCGGGATTAGGCCATCAATAAGTAACGAAGCCTGTCAGGAGAGGCATTAATCACCCCGGGAGGACAGGAGACAGAAGAGGGGAGGGAGGGTGAGCCGGGCTGCCTGCAGCCAGCCCCACCCCACCCACTGGCCCAGGGAGCAGCCGGGGGAGGGAAAGGAGGCTCGGAGGAAGGACGTGGTTGGGAGGGCACATCCTGTCATTGGAGGTGATTTCTGGACTAGGAGTCGCTTTGGGTCTCCGCTTGGGGAGGTAGGGGCCCCACCTGATGGCTGTTTACTCAAGCCTGCCCATCCTGGGTTCTCTATGGATTGAGGGAGGGGAGAGCTGGGGAGGAGCCCAGTGCTCAGGATTTGCAGCCCCAGGGGAAGAGTGTTCACCTCAATTTATTCATTCTTTCGTTTATCAATTTATTTATTTGGGGGATACTCACTGAGGGGTGGCTTCTTATAGTTAATACAGAAACTTGTAAGTCAGAAAGCCTTGAGATCAAATGCTGCCTCTGACCCCAGCTGTGGGTTCTGAGTAAGCCCCTTAACCTTTCCCATCTATCTTCAGTTTTCTCGTTTGCAATTGTAATAATAGACCCTAACTCATGGAACCATTGCAAGGACCAAGTGAGACAATATATGTAAAGAGTCTTAAAAATTTTAAAGCTACTATGTAAATGTTAGCGATTCTTCGTATTAAAAGTCCCAGGACAATTGAAGTATACAATTTTTCACTTTCTGTATTTTTTTCACATTTTCCTTCATTGGATCTGTGTCTTCTTTCACAACATGTCTAATAGGATAATACGTTTTGCATGATTGAACATGTATAACCTATATCAAATTGCTTATCAGTTCAGGGAGTCGGGGAGGTCAGGGAGGGAGGGAGAAAATTTGGAACCCCCAAAATTTTTTAGATGAATGTTAAAGTTGTACATGAAATTATGGGGAAAGGATTTTTTTTTTTAAGTTGCAGGATAAGAGCTAGTCTGTATGGGCAGATGGATGGAGTTCCTGCCTCAGCTTGGCTCAATCCCTGTCACATAGTACAAGCTTAATAAACATTTACAGAACTGAGTTCTTGAATAGAATTACACCTGTGAAATTAGGGATCTGGTCCCTATCTGAAAGTATCTGCTTTGCACTGGGCATATCGATGGGCAGCAGGCATGTAGAGACCAAGCACTTAATGGTTCCTGTCCTCAAGGAGTTGACTTTCAGCTGGTACTGGGATAAGTGAATGCAGGATGATGGGAGGGGACCTGGGGTGGCAGGAGGTGCTTCATAGGATCCTTAAAAGAAGCTGAGGATTCCATGAAGCCAAGAGGAAGAGAAAGGGCACACCTGGCAGGGGATGGGGGTATGGCTTGTGCAAAGGTTCGAAGGACGGAGATTTGGAAGAGCAAATCAAATGCTTTGACTGGGACAGAGTGGGGGGCGGAGGAGAAACCTTTGGGATTCTGACCCAAAGGCCAGGTCTCACTCCACCAACTTCTGTGGTCACAAAGGCAAAGAGAAGATTAGTTACTTAGCAGTGCCTGACACATAGTAGGTTCTTAATAAATTCTTATGAATTTGACTAAATCCAGCAGCTTCCCCCAAAGGTGGGGAGCCAGTCAGTCAGCAAAAGGTAGAGAGCTGGACTTTCCTGGCATGTAGGCCTACTGAGTATTCAGAACCACTGGTGTCTATGAGATTGACTGTATGCATATGTGCATGTGTGTGTGTATGTGTGTGTGTGCGTGATGTGTCTCTTTGACTCTGTATTTTGCTGTGGAGGGATCTCTCTTGCTGTGAATTTAGGGAGGGACTGATGGTGTTTTCCCTGCAGCCCCAAGCCAGAATGGGCACATAGAGTGAGAGGCTCCCAGGCTGCAGATGCTGAACTGGGCCCTCCTGGCTGCCTGCCGCCTTTGCCTGGGGCCAGGCCTTGACTGTCAGTGCAGACCTCAAGGCTGGCTGGGTCCCCAGAGGCAGAGGTGACAAGCAGGACAGGCTGGCGCCTGATGGATAGGGAAGGTGAGAAGGACAGGCAGCCCTTCCCATTGGTCTTGGGACTGCAGGCGGATGGATGGGCATTAGTTTGCCAGGAGTTTGGGCTCCTTAAGTGGGTGTCACGGGATGCCAGACCACAGAGCAGAGCTCAGGAGCTCTGGCCAAAGCTGCTCCTTCTTTCCCTCCTAGGAAACTTGGAAACCATTGTATTTCCTTGTGTTCTGCCCATCTCCCCCTGCCCCCCCACCTACACATGTGTACGCACACGCACACGCACACACACATACACACACACACACACACACACACACACACAAGGCATTCCTTTCCTAACCCTGGCTCCCTCTCCTCAAGCCTCCCAGACCCCTCCTTTGCTCCATTCTGGCTCAGGAGCCCTTGGACCTCATCTGTCTGCCTCCTTTCCCTAAGGAACCTTGAGTTCCCATCCCTGACTCCCGAGTTGCCCATCCCCACGGTGGGAATGATGTGACAACCCTGTGCTTGCAGATCCCCTCTCTGAACATTAATAACTTCCTTAATCTCTAGCTGGCTTTTACAGCTCCACTCAGCCAACCCCTCCTTTGCCGACTCTCTTAGAAGAAGACAGGGTGTAAGGGGAGGAGATGGTGAGCTGTTTCCGAGTTCTCTGACACCAGCCAGACCAGGCTGAGGTCTCCTTGGTATTTTCCTTATGGTTTTGCCCCTCTCCCCTTCCCTGCTTCTCCCCAGACCAGTTCTTGAACCATCCTCGGCTCAATTATAGTGCCTGGTAGGAGCCCTCCGAGCTGGGGTTTGGAAGGAGGAGACAGTTGTGTGACCCTGAGGCAGCCTGGATGGATCTTAGACAGAAATCACCAACTTTTTTGGTAAAGAGATTCAGAGAAAGACAAAATGGGCGGGGAGGGGCTGCTGGCAGACCGTCAGTTGGAGAATACTCATGGCCCTAGCCTATGGGACCCTCAGTCTAGAGCAGCTAGAGACCTCAGCGGCCTGGTCCAACCCATCATTTATAGGCCCAAGGAGGCCCAGGGAGAAGTGGCTTCCCTGAGGTTACATGGGTAATGCCTGCCCAGGGCCAGTGCCCTTTCTCTGTACCACATGTGTATTGACTGACTATGGGAGAGTTGTATTGATAGTTCCCAGCCCAGAAGTCTCCATAGACCTTGGAATGGAGGTGGGGGGCAGTGCTGACTGCTTCCATGTGGTTGGAGGGTGGTCCACAGAATGACTTCTGACCCTGGTGCTGACAGAGCAGATGTCAATGGATGGTGTCAGGTATGGAGACCAAGGGGTCCCTGAGGTGCCAGGGCAGCCAGGCCGCCATTTTAGAACCTCAGAATCTCCGAGCTGAACAAGACCGCTGAGGTCATCTCACTGGCCCCATGATAAGTCCTCAAGAAATATTTTTTCATTCCTTCATATGTCATATTCAACCTGTATCTGAACAGGAATCTCCACCCATCTGGTACCCACAACAGCAGTGGGCAGATAGTCCTTCAGCCTGTACCTGGAGGGAGCCCTTCACTGGTGGGAGAGTTCATTTCTGACAGGGATGTGCTGGCCAACCCCAGATGTTGGGCCTGGACATGACGTGATTGGAAATTTGCCAGACTTGGAGGCAGAAGTGCTGGGTTCAAATCCTGGCTCTTTCCCTTAACACCTCTGTGACCTTGGGTAAGTCATAGTCTTCCCTAATGGACTGGGCACAGTTTTGTCTTGTAAGCCCCAGATGGATGATGAGAGGCAAAAGCAAGAGTTGTAGCATCTAGGAGAGATTGGCCAGAGTTAAGATTGGAAATTCCTAATCATTAGAGCTGTCCCCCCAACTGGACTGGGCTTCTTCTGAAGGGAATGAGTCCCCCAGTCGCAGAGATCTACTTGGCCAGGCCACTTGTGTTCAGATAGGGATTGTCCTAAATGGTCTCTGGGTCTTCAGGTGTCTCCAGGCCTCTTTAGCTGGCCTCTAGGTTAGTCGGACACCTCTAGGTTGAAGGGCTCAGAGGCCTTACTCAGGTAGGACTACCAAAGCTATGGTTCTATTGGGTCTAAATACTGTGTGTGTTTGTCCTTCATTGCCAAAGAAGACCATGCCATCAGAGAAATAATGACATGACTTGCACTTGACTTTGCTTTGAGTGAAGGAGGGCTGTGCAGGTCACCAGCCTCACTTCTCCTCCAGAGCCATCTGAGTACAGTGACTAAATATATTCATCAGGATGACTGGAGATGACCCAGGATGAGGCATTGAGTTAAGTGACTTGCCCAAGGTCATGCAGCTAGTGAGTGTCGAGTGTCTGAGGTAAGATTTGAACTCAGATCCTTCTGACTCTTGCACTGGCGCTCTATCAGCGGCACCACCTAGCTGCCCTTGTTGGGTCTAAAACTGAAGAATTGAAAGGACACTTGGAACAGGGAACATCTGATGTAGGAGGGCCCTTAGAACACAGAATGTCAGTCCTGGGAGGGAGCTGAGAACATACAATGTTAGAGCTGAAGGGACCCTCAGAGATCTAGTCAAGTTTCTCATTATAGGGCTCAGGAACCCAAGGTGACTTGCTTTTAGTCAAACCTACTTAGAGCCAAATTGGGCACAGAGTGGGCACAGTGCCCATGAGGATCTGATGCTGGAGAGAGGGATCAGGAGAACCCCTCCCTCCTCACACACTTCAGGTGTCCCTCCCAGCAGCCTGCTTCTGTGGGGACTTTGTGGAGTCTGCCTGTGGAGGGACTGCAGCTGAAGAAAGCATTTGTAGGATTGTCTTGTGTTTTGCTTTGGGGAGGACGGGATAATTGGGTGTTGTGGGGCCAGTGTTGGCTTGGATTATGAGATGCTGGAGAAGCGTGTGTCTGTGTGTGTGTGTGTGTGTGTGTGTGTGTGTGTGTGTGTGTTTGGGTGCTTAGAACCAGCAGCTGGTGCTTGGAAGTTCAGGCCAAGGCCAGAATCATAACAGCTAACCCAAATCTCCAGCAGCAGAGTAGCCTCATCTTCTCCCCAGTGCAGGACAGCCTCTGCCCTCTGGCGTCAGGGAATCAGTGGGCCATCAGCCACCCGCTCTGATCCTAAAGTGGGGCTCTTGAGGCTCTGGGCTTGGGAGGGGAGGAAAGTGACTGGCTGGTTCTGGGCCAGCAGGGCGTCCTGGACTCAGCCTTTCTTTGTCTTCGGTATGTATGTGGGGTGCTGGGTGGCCGAGAGGAATGTTAATAGCACCGGGCTCTGCAGGATGCTATAT
Organism: Potorous gilbertii; assembly: GCA_028658325.1. Taxonomy (NCBI): domain Eukaryota; kingdom Metazoa; phylum Chordata; class Mammalia; order Diprotodontia; family Potoroidae; genus Potorous; species Potorous gilbertii. Next base: position 260,660,228 of record CM053770.1, read on the forward strand.
TTAGAAACCCAAACCAAGAAGGTGAACAGAACTCGCCTTCCTCTGTTGTAGCTCCCTCTGTGCTGCTGCTGCTGTCCCAGCAGCAGTCCTGGTGCTCCCTTCCCCTCCCCACCCAGCCTGGCAAGGGCCTTCAGTCCTGCCCACTCTGGAAAGAGGCCTGCTCACTCACCTCTCCTTGGAAGGCTGTGTCAGAGCATAGGGATTCGAACGCTAGACCTGCTAACCTGCTTATCTTTGTGACCTTGGACAACTCATTCTTCCCTGGGCCTTGGTTTCCCCATCTGTAAAATGAGATTTGAGTAGATAGTATCCAAAGTCCTTCCCAGCTGCAGATCCTCTGACAGGATGTTTCCCAAAATCTGTCTTCTAAAAGGCCAGACCTTCTCTGCCTCCATGGCAGAGTCCTTGGCACCCTTCTTCCCTATGTATGACTTCTACAAAGAGGGAGCTGATGCTAAGATACGTTCCCTCCTCTTTGACCCTACATGTGATAGAGTAGAAATGGCCCTGAGTTTGGGGTCAGAAGGCCTGAATCCTGGCCCTCTATTTGCTTTCTGTATCATCTTGGTCAGGCTGCTTCTGTAAATCACCTGATCTGTCTAGGTTTTAGATTCCTGAATAGTATTGGACTATATACTATAGGATAACAGACAGAGTTAAAAATGACCTTAGAGGACACCAAGTCTAGCCTTCTCATTTTATAGAAAGGGAAACTGAGGCACAATGATTTGCCTTGGGTCATAAAGATCTCTTCCAGGTCTAAATTCATGATTCTTTTGGAGCCTCAGTTTCCTCTTCTGTAAAATGAAAGAATTGGACTAGATGAAATCTCAATTTCCTTAGCAGTAAGCAGTAAATGCTTCCCTTCCCTTTAGAATTCTAAGTCTCTGTGGTTTGGGACATTAAGGCACTGGAGCCATAAAGGTAGGCCTTGGCCAGAGCAGTGGCTGGGCTGTGGTTGCTGTCCAGGACAGTGGTTGGTCAGCCCAGAGTTAGTAGAAAACCCAAACAGCCCTCTCCTCTCCCTGCCCCATCTGCTCACATCACGGGGCCCCTGCCAACCCTGTGGGGCTGCTGCCCACCCCATCCGGGGGTGGTGACGTGGGCAGTGTGACGTGGCTGGGCTGGGCTTTGGAGAGCCGTCTGTCCACGGAGAGTGGAGCTGTGCATCTGGGAACCTGGCCAGGACCCTGGGAGATGGGAGAACAGGCCTGGGCCTGGGAGCAAAGCCAGCCTACCATCTGAAGGAGCACAAGACTTCAAGGTAGAGGACCTGAGTTCTAGCCCCTGAACTCCATTCTAGCATCAGGACTACAGTGTGGGGACCAGTCCTGATCACAAAGTCCTGCATCTGGAAGGTACTTCAGACTGTCCAGATTGGTTTGCTTGAAGAGTAACTCACCCAATAAATGGTCATCTAGCTTTTGCTTGGAGACATCCAGTGACAGGGAACTCATTACCCCAAGTCCATTCTATTTTTCAGTAATTGTTAAGAAAATCTTCTGGATCTCACTTTCTTCCTGTGTAAAATTGGAGGGGTTGAACTAGATATCTAAGCCCCCTTTTGGCTCTGAATCATGGGCTCACAAGAGCACAGACTTGGAGCTGAAAGAAATTTTACAGATGAGAAAACTCAGGTAAAGTGCTTTCAAAGTCACAGAGGTAGTATTTGATCCCAGACCTCCCTGATTCTGGTGAACACTGGTCCTCTTTCTCCTGCATCTCAATGCCTCCCTTCTTCCATGTTCCCAGGGACAAACCTGTCTACTTGCCTTTTTGGAGACTGTCACATAGTAGGTACTCAGGAAATCCATTGTTGCTTTGGGTTAAATTGGACTGGGGACTTCCTCAGGCAAGAAATCAGCCGGTCCGGGGCTTGATAGATTAGCCCTAGTCAGTTGTCTGGGGCCAGAAGAGTGAAGAGACCAACCTGAGGTCATAAAGACCCTTGCAAAAGGGGTATTTGAGCTCATCTTCCTGACTCTGGTGACATGGAAATGGCCATGTTCAGTAGCCTGTCGGTGAAGTCAGAACAAGTCCGGAGATAGAGCCTGAGACTGCCTGGAGAGTGCCTGGCAGGAGGTACCCTGAGGGGCAATGTGGCACAGGAGACAGAGGACTAGATTTGGAGTTAGGAAGACCATGGGTTTCAATCCCGTTCTTCCAGACATTTATTGCCTGCGTGATCCTGGGCAAATCACTGAACCGCTCTTTGCCTCAGTTTCCCCATCTGTAAAACAAGGACTCTAGATCGAGGGTGCCTGCTTGAGTGACCTGCTATTCTTTCCACAGGGCAAACGTTACAAGAATTCCCTAGAGACCGTGGGCACCCCAGACTCTGGGCGTGGGCGCAGTGAGAAGAAAGCTATCAAGTAGGTGCCTGGGAGAGTGTGGGGTGGGCCAAATCGGCTTGTGGGGCAGGGGCATCGAGGCAGCCGGCCACTGAGGTGAGAGGAGTCCCCACATCTCTCCTTCCACCCCCAGCCCCGCACCATCCTCTGACATCCTCCTGACACAGACTTTCCCTCTATGAACATCACCATCCCCCATAGCTACGTCCACCTCCCTACAAGGTGCCCCAACGTCTCCGTATCCCCTTCCAGAGCTTCACCCTGACACGCCCCCTCTTCTCTCCACCCAAAGCCATGCCCCTCCTCCCTTCTCTCTCCCCCTTCCTCTGACACCCTCTGCCACACACAGACTTCCCTTCGATGAGTGAACCCTTTCCTATGCCCTCAGTCCATCCTCCTAAAAGGGGCCCCGACATCTCCTCATCCCATTCTGAACCTGTCCCGACACGCCCCTCTTTCTTGCCCAGAGCCACGCCCCCCTCTTCTCCACCCGGAGCCCATCAGTCACCTCTGCCCTTTCCATGAGGTTTCCTCTAGAAATAAGCTGTGGATACGCCCCCTTCCCAGCCCCCATACCGCCCCAAATCTGCACATTCACACGATGGCCCAGGCTTCAACCATACTGACGTACAGTAGAAAGAGGATTCGAAGTCAGGCCGTCTGGGTCAAATCCTAGCCCTGCCGCTTACCAGAGTGTGACTTGCTAATTAGTCTGAACCTTGATTTTCTTGTCTATAAAGTGGGTATGACATTATCTCATTACTTTCCCCATGCACTCCACCGGCTTGTTGGACAACCTGGGGGAGACCTTCCTGGGGGAGACCTTCCTGGGGGAGAACTGGTTGGTTCTGATGGGAGGGGTTGGATGGAGAAGCTACTCGGTATTCGTCCCTCCCTCCCTCCCCGAGATTCCCTCCCACTTGGCTTGCCCATCACTCGGAGGTCCGGAGGGTTCTTTTCCTGCTTTTGACCCTCGGTGGAGGTCGGTTCCCAGACCTTACCTGCAGAGAACCCAGCCCGTCTGGTACTGCAGAGTCTCCTCTTCCTGACTTGAGGAGCCTCTCTGTCCTCCACCCTGACCCACAGCAGAGGAGCCTAGTGCCCTGGGTGGGGCCCTGAGCTTGGGCTCAGAGAAGTCCAACCCCACCTCAGCTTGACTGTGAGACAAGAGAATCAGAACACTCTGTCCCTTCCCTGTCATCTACCGAGCTTCTTGGCCCGGTGGTCAGTGACACAAAGATGCCCTTCTCTACTACTTTATCCTCCCCATAGAATCAGTCAACTGGAGATCCAGTGGGGGCCCCGGGCTGCAGGGGAGGGCTCAGAGAACCAGCTTCCCAGCAAGAGGTCAATGCTAGATCTGATCACTGTTGGCTTACTCCTACCTACCAACATCACTCCCCCTTCTTCATTCTTCCCTCCCACTTCCTTCCCTACACCATCTTTCCCTCCTTTTTTTATCTCTCCTCTCTCCGTCCCCTCTTCTCCATCTTCTCTGTCTTCCTTTCTCTCCTCCCTCTCTTCTGCCTCTCCTCTCTTCCTTCCCACTGTTTTCTCCTCTGCCACTATCCCTTGCCACTTTTTTTTTGGTCCCCTTTTCTCCTCCTTTTTTCTTTTCTCTCTCCTCTCACACTCAGACCTGGCTCCAGGCCTAGATTTCACTGAAGCCAGGGAGAAGCAGGGTGAAGGATGAAAGGAGAGAGAGAGGCTACAGCTCCCGTACCAGGAGTAGCAACAGGTTGTTTTTAAAGCCACCCTTTGTTCTGCTGTGTTGCCTCTCAGATTCAGAGCTGGGAGCTTGGGAATCCATAGCTGAAGCCCTGGGATTTCTGAAGTGGGGCTGGCTGGGTCTGAGCAGGTTTTGGAATTCTCCCATTGCCCAGCCCCCAAACCTGCAGGAGAGCTATGGGCAAGAGTCCTCATCTCTAGAATGATCAAAATCTATTTCTCAGGCACCAGGGCTGGAGTCTGGCAAAGAGACCTTAACTCTAGGAAGGATAGCTTTCTGACTCATCAGTAGGGGTAAAGAAAGACAATTCTGGACACACTAGACTGGAGTTGGTGTCTTCAAAGGCCACTGAACCTAGGCATAAGCTAGGCATGGGTTGTCCTTTACCCATGTGGCCTGGGTCTCCCTTCTCAGGTTTGTAGGACCCACCAACAACAATGACTCATCTTGGAGGCCTTTATATTTTGGCCCCCAGATCCCCTTCAGCAGGTTTTGAAGTTCATTCTCTGAACTGGCCTGTTCTCCCTTCCTCAGTGTCCAAGCAATGCTTCACATCTTATGATAATAAGATGCCAGCTGCCTGACCCCCTGGGCAGTGGGGTCCAAGGTTCAGTCTAAGGAGTTCAGGGAAGAGAGGAGTAATGTTGTGAGTATCCATGCTGATGAGACTGGGATGGGGGAGGAGAAGGCTGTGCAACAGGAGGTGAGCATTCTAGGTTCCCCCAAATTTCAGGGAGATGATAGGGCTGGGATCTTTCCCAGTTGGATAAGGTTCTCCATTTGAGAAAATACTGAATTATATTTTTTCCTCTTTAGGATGGGCTTATTTTGGGTCCTTGAGAGTAGGGAATCTTGCCCCATGCCCCATTTGCTGGAACCAAGCTTTGGGAACTCAGGGTCCAGAGTCTGATTCATGTCACCAAGAGCTATGTCCCTGGCTGGTGATCAGTGGGGGCTGAGCCTACAATTCAGCACCATGGACAATTCCATGGTACCACCTGCAGGGTGGAGATAGAAGTCTGTGCTAAGATAAGAGATAGGAGAACTGGAGGGATATGCTTCAATATGTCAGGGTTTGTGAGCAGGGCAGAAGATGGGAGTATCCATCTACAAGGGCCTTCACCGTGGCCAGTCCTCCCTTTGCCAATTATGCCAAGAAAGGTTTACCAGTTCCATCTCATGCCAAGGAAGTTCTCATCGCTTTATATGACTCTGGCTCCTTTGCCACTTGAGCCCTGGGAGCTTGGATGTAGGCTGGTACCCCAAGGACTGATGCCAGTTCTCATGGTTCTCTTACCCATCCCCCACTCTCATCTGACCTTTGCCCCCTTAAATCCTCTCTGCCATGTCCCACCTCAGGGCAGATGGATTTCTCTCTCAGTTTCCACCAACCTGAGAGGAAAAAGCTGAACTTCTGATTCCCTAGTTTTCCTGACCCCCCCAAGGGGCTGGGGCCTTGGCAGGAAAGGGAATCACTATGTCCTTGATCTGTGTAGTGGTTTGCCTTTCAAAGGAGACCCCAGGAGGGGGGAGATGAAACCCCTTCTCCCTGGTTCTCGTTGCCTATAGCATTCTCAGAGAAAGTAGTCTGGAGCAGCAGGACCACTGATTTGGGAATCAAAAAACCTGGGTTCAAATCCCAGCTCTAGGGCTGGGCAGGGTCTTGAAGGTCTCTAGAAGCTGGAAAGTCTTTCCATTCCACGAAGGTCCTCCCCAGTCCTCCCTTTTGCCTTGTCCCCTTCCCACCTCTCCCCAACCACCCAAGCAGGGCCTCTCTGAGCTTTAAAGAGGGCAACATGATCATTGGTTCTGGACCCCTGCTCTGGCATCAGAGTGCCCCTTCCCCCCACCTCAAGGCTTGAGCTCTCTCCTATCCCTTCCTAACCCAGATTTCTTCTTGCCCTTTTCAATGGTACTTCTTGGCCATGTATGACCCTCAACCTGAGTGGGGATCCAGTCTCCTCCCCACCCCAGCCCTGCCCAGTCTTCTGCTTTTGCTGAGTATGAGAGCTGGGCCTCTCTAGTCCTGTCTCACTCTAGTGGCCAGTGAAGTGCCCTTGAAGTTGGCATGAGTGGTCTGTTCAGAACCTGACCCTTGGGGTGGGACTAGGGGAACATCTACCCTCTGAATCTTGCGGGTGCCAGAGGGCCTGATCTCCCATCTCCCTTTCCCAGAAAGGGATAGCTAAAGGGATAGCTGCCTGTCCTGGTCCCAAGGCAAAAGTACTGGGTTGTGGGGAAAGGCTGGTGGTGGGGGGCGGGTCAGGATTCCAAGGGACCTTTGGTGATCAGCCTCTTTGAATCCCAGAAATATCTCTCCCTCCCCCTCCAAACCTGAGGAGATGGGGAAGTTTCAGGGACCAGAAATGGCTTGAATCAGTAGGAGGAGACAAGAGAGGGACTGGGCTCTCCAAGAAGAACATTTATTAACTAACATTTATTAAGCATCACCTGTGTGCAGAACACTGGGGATATAAATACAAGGGATGAAGGGAGTTCCCTGTGGGGGGAAGAGAGGGATGAAGAGAGGAAGAGGAATTCTCTTCTATGAAAAAGAAAAAGAGAAACCCTTGGGAAGAAGAGAATTGACCAGTTTGAGATAGTATGATGTGCCAGGAGAGGTCTTCGACTTGAAATCAGAAGCCCTGGGTTCAAATCTTGGCCCTAACTTAGAACCTGTATGACCTTGCCCGAGTAACTTCCTCCTTTGGGACCTGTTTCTGGCTCTGTAAAATGAGGAGACTGGAGGAGGTGGCTTGATCCTGAGCCTCCTGGGGAGGAAGGGGGACACAGGGGCTCCCTCTCAGAAGAGAACAAGAGTAGCTTTTCCAGGTAGAAGCTGACTGTGGCAGGGGTACCCTCTCTTGGTCCTAGCCCCTTGGGTTTGGCATTCCAAGGGATGAACCTGCTGTCCAGGGCTTTCTTCTGTCTGTCTCTTTCTTTTTCTGTCTCTTTCCCACCAGCTTCCAAAGGTGTGGGCCACCTGTCTGCCTACTAAGCTGCCCGCCTGCCTACCTGCCCACCTGGGGCTCTTTGCCCAGCAATCCCTCCTTTCCATATGCCTGTGTGCGTGCGTGGGCCTGATTGTGTGTACTCGGGTCGTGTGCCGAGTGTGTGGTGGGGGCCTTTCTTCCACAGGAGCCCACCCCTTCCCTGGCCCCCTGGCCCTGCCCCTCGCTCTCCACTCCTGGCCCATCTCACAGCTCCCCAGGCCACCAGGGGCTCAGCTCCTCTTCATTCTTCCCCCAGCAGGACTACGGATTTTTGCTTCTTGTATCTCCCTGTTTTCTTCCCTCTCTCTTTACCCCTCTAGTGATGTAGACAGAGAATTTTGGAATAACAATGAGAGCACAGTGCAGCAGAAATGGAGCTCCTATCCTCCCAAGGAGTTTATACTAAACATTTCACCCTACGCCCCTTATGGCGATCCACGACTATCCCTCAAGTGAGTCTCTTTACCTGATTTGATATGTACTGAGTATATGCGCACCCCTGCCCCCACTCCTCTTCCCTTTTCCTCTTCCTCCCATTCCCCACCCCTTCCCTATCCAGCCCATGGACAGACTGACCATGGAGACGAGCAACCCCTCCTGCCTCCCCTTCCTCCGCCTCTCCCGGCCTTCCCCGCCCGTCTCCCCCCCCCAGGGCCAGTGACTCAGGAGAGGCCACCCTGTCACCAGCCCGGACCCGCAGCCCCTCTCCGCCCCTTCTGGCCCCTCTCTCCAAAGTCAGGATGGGGTTGCCCGTTTTGGCCTCTCCCCTCTCGGCGTTGTGGCTGTGCCTTTGTTTCTCTCCTTGCTGATGCGCTGCTGCTGCTACCGCTGCCGCTACTGCTGCTGCTGCTGCTGCTGCTGGTTGGTGGTCGGTGGTCGGTGGTCAGAGGTCGGTGGTTGGTGGCTGGTGGTGATTGATGGTGAAGCTCTCACTAACGTGGCTCTCTCTTTCTCCCTGCCTTGGGGCCTCCTCTCCTGGACAGCCCGCTCCTCCGTCGTTAACCCTTCGTTGTCCTGTGGGATAGAATTTGAGGCGGCTGCCCTCCCCCCACCCCCGAGGCCCCCACACCAGGCGGTGGGGAGGGCCCCCCTCCGTTGTCGTGGTGCGTTGTTCTCTCCCCCCACACTCCATGCCCTCTCTCCTCTCTGCAGGCTCAGGTGACCCATTTGCAGTGCTGATGTCTCTTTCTCTCTCTCTGTCTCGTCTGTCTGTCTCTCTCCTCCTCTCTCTCTGTCTCTCTCTTCCTTTTATCTGTTTTTGTTTTCCTCCTCCTCCCCCCTCCCCATGTGTGGTCTGCTCTCCCCTCCCCCCGGCACTGCCTGGCACTCCTCCCGCCCGGCCGCCCGGGCTTCAGTGGCACTCTCCTGGCAGGCGCCAAAGTGGCCGCCGCGGCGGGGCTGGCGGTAGATCGGGAAGGCCGGTCAGGGGAGAAGCAGGCGCCACCTCCGCCACTGCCCACAGAGGACACCATGAGGAGCAGCGTGTCTGCCCACAGCGAGTCCAGCAATGGGAAGGCGGGGAGAGGCCGATGGCACACGGTGCAGAGTCACCTCGCCACGGGGAAACTCAGCCGGTCCAAGTGAGTGAGAGCGCACCGCGGCCAGAGTGAGCTAGCAAACGAGCTTGGCGCCTGTCCTGGGGTGGACATGGTGGCATGAGGGGCGCCCGGTATCGGCCCCCCCACCCATGGCTCTTGGGTCATTCCATCCTCAGCCGTGGGGCTCTCCCATTGTTGATCATGACTAGGCCCTTCCATCCTTCGACACCTGGATGTGACCTGGTGCATACCCACTCTGTCCCATTTCAGCATCTGACTGCTGCCCCTTTCTTCCTATGCCTATCAGACATTGGTCTCTCTCTTTGCCAGTTCATCCCATTTCTGGCCTTAGGGCAACCTCATCTCAGTCCTCAGAGCTCTCCATTTCAGCCTTTGGCTCATTTGATTCTGAGTATCTGGCCTATTGACCTTTTCCATTGGACCATCCCATCTCTGGTGGCTAGGCTGTCCCATTCTCTGCCATTGTTTGATCCTACATCCATTAGCATCGAAGCCTTTTCACGTGAGGTCATCCTATTCTCCTTTCAGTGGTCAAAGCATTCCATTTTCTACCATTGGGTGGTCCATTAGCTTGTCCCCATTCTTGATTGTCCGTCATTCTGTCCGCTACCAAAGTCTGTCACAGATCAGCAGCTGGGCTGTGCCTCTTGGTTGGTCCATTCTCATTTCAACTGTTCCCATTGGCTGTCTTAGTCTTGGTCAGTGAGCTGTCCTTGTGTTCAATCGGAATTATTCTGTTCTTGGTGGTTGGGTTGCTCTGGTCTCGGCTTTCCCTTTATTGGCATTCAAGCTTCCTCCGGTCCCACCTAAGTGGACAGTCCTGATATTGAGTCATCCTCTTCTTGGATGTTGACCACTCATGGTTGCCACAGAGGCTGTCCCCTTCCCAGTGTTTGGGACAGCCTCACTCCCTGGTGGCTGAGACAGCCTCACTCTCAACAGATGGGACCCTCCAATCCTCAGCAATTGGACTGTTCCCATTCAAAGCAGTTGAGTGTGCCATTCTCAGCTGTTAGGATGGAAGTTCCATTTTCAACTCTTGGAATAGCCTCATTTTTAGCAGGTGGGAAAGCCTCACTCTCAGTAGATGGAAATGCCTCTCTCCCCAGTTCTTGACATTTGGGCTACTCCTTTCTCAGCCCTTACGACATCCTACAGTACTTGAACCAGCAGCGGGGGGCACCTCACTCTCCTGAGACGGTTTGCTCCACTACCCATAGTGTGCCCACTACCTTCGTCCCTTCTTGGGCAAAGGACCAAGCTTCGAGTGAGTTTGCTCATTGGACCAAGCAACAGGCTGTTTTTTCCCCTTGATATCTCCCTACAGACTGGCCAAGAGAAAGCTAAAATCCTGAGTCGGCCTCCCATTCCCTGCCCTCTCAGAGTTAGGCAGCCTGAGCTACTGGCCAGCCCCAGCACGGCTCTCCAGAAGATCAGCTAGGGCCTGGTGATTTTTAATTTCCCCAACCCAGCCTGGATGCTCTCCACTGGCTTGGGGCCTAGAAGTACCAATTTCAGTCTCCTGTGACGGAGTGGTTGTAAATTGAACTAATTTAGGATGTGATAGGAAACCCAAAATGAGGTCAGTGAGGAGGAGGAGGAGGAAGCTGTAGGGTCAGGCCTCTGTCCTGCCCCAGGGAACTGCTGGACCTACCTGGCCTGGATATTACCACTGGCCAGAGTGCTGAGTGCCATGTCAGAACTGGCACCAGTCTGTTGCTGACAGCCCCTGGGTCTCCGAGGGCAGCGGGCTCTCTACTGAGACTGTGTTTTGCTTTCTTCTTTTTCTCTTTCTCTTTTTCTCTTGTTCTTGTTTTCTCTCTCTCTCTCTCTCTCTCTCTCTCTCTCTCTCTCTCTCTCTCTCTCTCTCTCCCAGAGGGGCAGCTTAACCATTGCCTTCCAGCATTAGTAGTTGGCTCAGGTTGGGGAAGGGGGGAAAGGTGAAGCCATGGCAGCTGACTGGTGAATGGGGATCCCTTAGCGCCTCTTTTGGGCAGGTCTGAGGTCTGTGGGCTTGTCTCTGGCTCCCACTCTTAACTCAGGGATATTAAAACTGAAGAAAAGACAAAGGGACTCAAAAACTTCCTGGACAGACACTCATAGGCCGGGTGATCAGGAAGTGGGAGGCTCTGTTCTCATAGAAGCTATAACATGGGATGGCAGAGCTGGGAGGGCCCTTAGAATGTGAGATGTCAGAACCAGAAGTATCCAAAGAATATCAGGAAAGAGCCATAGAGCACAGAACCTTAGAACTGAGAAGGAACCCAGAGAGTCAGAGCTGGAAGGGGTGTGGAGAACACGACATGAAAAGGTGGGAAGAACTTTAGAATGTAGAAGATCAGAACTAGAATAGCACATGGAATGTACTAGAGCTGCACAGAACCTCTGAGAGTATCTAGTCCAATCCCTTCAATCAAAGACGTGGAAACAGATCCAGGGAGATGAAGGACCTTGCCCTAGTCCTAGGGCTAAGACATTTGTCTCCCAAGGCCCTGGTCAAGGAGTGAGACCTCTCAAGGGCTCTGGAGAGTGTCCAGAGGTCCAGGGGAGCCTTCCTGACTCCTACAGAAGCACTAGAACCCTCTCCCCACACACATACTCCAAGATTGGTTGTAGACCCTGGCTCCTTCCTCACCTGAGCCTCTGTCTGCCTCCTTTCTCACCAATGATGATGGCAAGAATGTCTCTGTGAGGTGATTGACTTCAGCGCCTCCGATATGGACGTGAGTAGGCAGGGGACCCTTGTAAGGGCCAGGCCCTTAGTGACCCACCTACCTCTGTAATGGGGGTGATACCCCCTCATACCACATAGCTAATAAGTTTGTAGTGAGGAAAGCTAGTTCGCTCTCTCCCTCTCTCTTTAAAATAATCTAAGCATATCGTCTATATAGTGTATCGTATGTAGTATATAATATATATAGTATATAGTCTATATAGTGTATATATATAATATACATAGCATACGTAGTATATAGTATATGCCCAGTATGTAGTATAACTTAAATATATAGTATGTGTAAGTGTATAGTATATAGTATACGATATAGTATACATAGTATATAGTCTATGTAGTGTATAGTATAATTTAAGTATATAATCTATACCCAGTATATAGTATAGCTGAAATCCCACCTGACTTTGAGTTTGACTATCACCGAACATTTCCCCTTGATGAATCCGAGTGTCTCCATTTGTAAATGAAGGCAGCTGAATGAGATGCCCTCCCCCAGGCCTCTTGAAGTTCTAACATGGATCAAGCTCTACTTAGAATCCCAACAACCTAAGTTTAAATTTTGTCACCAGGCATGTGGCTCTGTTTCCCCTTCTGTCAAAGAGGGAGATTGGATGACCTCTTCCCTTCATCAGAAGTGAAGGGAAACCAGTAGGTAACTGCCGGCTGTTTTAGCATCGAGCCACCCCCATAGGGCAGAGGGAGACTACCTCAATCTCAGGAAGCCAGGTAGAGGATTCTGGGAGCTGATAGGACACTTAGAACTCAGTCCCAGAATCCAGAGTGGCTCATGGCCCCAGAAGGCTCAGCCAAGACCCTGGGTCAGAAACTTCCCTGTGAAGACAAAACGTCATCCAGTGGAAGAGGAGCTGTCTCCCAAAGTCACCCCTGTGCCGGACGACCTGTGTTGTCTTAGCATGTCTTTGGGTTTCAGTTTTCTCTTTATATAAAATGAGTGAGTGGGACTGGATGATTGTCAAAAGTCCCTTCCCTGTGGTTGTATAAGAAATACAGAAGTTGCAGGTTGCCCACTGGCCAGAGTGCAGTCGCGGGTAAGACCTGTATTAGTAACATCAGATCAGTCTTTCCATCCCAGGGAGTGGCTGAAGTCACCCAATTTCCCCCCACCCCATGGGCAAAGTGTCTCAGTGTGACAGGCAGCATGAGGGCACCCCAAAGGACCACTTTCACCACACAGCTGCCAAGGCATCCCCATTAGCCAAGGAAGGAGGTGGGCCCAGGCAGCAGCTGTTGCCCAGGGAAGCCGAAGCTGGGGCTAGGAAGGGGGCCAGCCTGGGGGGTAGGGTGGAGGGATTGGCCTCGGAGGTGCAGCTTTGCAGCGGCCGGCTGGCCAGCGTGTCGATGACCTGGGATGGAGGCCCCGAGAGGTCCAGCGGAGCATGCCCTGCCCTGGGGCCTCCTGGTCGAGATCCTCACTTTTGTTCTCCTCCACTTTGATCCCTTTATCTGCTTCTCCTTTCTCTCCTCTCCCCCTCCTCCTCTGCCGCTGCCGGCCCCAAGTTTCGAGGACTCCACCTTATCCACGGCCACTACCCTAGAGTATATCCCCAGCTCGGCGGGAGACCCGAAATGCCAGCGACCCCGCACCCTGCTTCGGCAGCAGAGTCTCCAGCAACCACTGAGTCAGCACCAGAGGGGCCGGCAGCCCAGCCAGCCTACTACCAGCCAGAGCTTGGGGCAGCTCCAGGCCCACATGAGCTCGGCCCCGGCTGCCACCAACCCCCGAGCTCAAGGCCGGGGCCAGGCCCGCCAGGGCACTGCAGCCGGTTCCAAGTACCGGGCGGCAGCCGGGGGCCGCAGCCGCTCCAACCCAGGCAGCTGGGACCACGTTGTGGGGCAGATTCGAAACCGAGGCTTGGACATGAAGTCCTTCCTGTAAGTCCTTCTCATGGCCCCCAAATCTCACCTCCTCCCATTTCCCATCCATCCTCCTTCCCCAGTCCCATAGGCTCTGACCAGCTCCCCTCCCCTTCTCCTCTTCTCTTCCTCTCCGGCCCCTTGAGAGAGGCTGACACCTGGATTCAGCTGTATTTCCTACCCTCAGGTTTAGGGTGGTCTAACTCTCGAGCCCTAGATGGGCATTTTCTTCAGTGGAAGGATTCTACCTGCTGTGCCCTTCCTTCTCTCAACGGAGATTCTGTGCCTGATGGCCTCAGTCCTATCTCAGCCATTCCCTGGTCCCAGGAGTGGATGGAGAACCTGAGAAATTTCACCTAAGACCCAGAAAATGCACTCAATCCCTGCCCTCCTAGCCTCCCTTGACGTCTGTCTGCTCCCTCAACCTCCTCCTGACTCATCTCTGTCCCACTGTGGCCACCACCCTCCTTGCCCCACCCGGCCCCATTACCAAAGGCTCCTTTTCTCTTGCCTTGATTCCTTTCCACCTCTTCCAGATCCCTCTTCTCACTTCTGCCCCCTCTGATCTGCCTCTCCCTTTCTCAGTCTCAATCAACCTATCACCTTCTTGTTCTAGCTGTAACCCCAGTAACCCCATGCCCGTCTCTCCTTCTTCCTCTCTAGCCTGTCCCCCTTCCCTTGTCCCTGTTATCTATCCCCTTATAGGCTTTTCTCTTCCTCTCTGAGCTCCCTCTTTCCCACCCCATCTCATCTCCTTTCCCATTTCCCTGAGACTCACCTACCTGTTTAACTGTAGGCAAGGCCTTCTTCCCTTGGTACCTACCCTCACTCCCTTCCCTTAGGAAGATCAAGATGTCTCCCCAAAGTCTAGAACACTCTCCTTCCAAGAGAGAACCCTTTAAGAGGAGAGGTTGGGACAGTGGCAGTGTCTGGCCACGCACTGCCCATTGTAAGCTGCTGGTCCTCCGCCCGTCTCCCTCTATTCTTCTTGAGGGGCATGTCTCACACAGCCCCATTCCAGGTAAGAGGCTCTTTGGGTGTCCTGAATTCAGGGTGGAGGGACAGAGCCATGCTTGCAGCATCCCCTTCCCCCCTATCCCAACTTGTTGAGTTTGTCTGCCCTGGCACAAACATCCTTTCTCCAGTATCTTATTCTGGAGACAGAGTGAGAGAAGTCAACCCAGGCAAGAGGAAGGGATGACTGTACTGAAGGGACCACCTCACTGATCAAGACAGCCTAGTTACTACAGTGACCTAAACCTTTATGGTGGAGAATATAGACACTCCCAAGCTGCACCTCTGTGGGCTACTGAGATCATCTTCCCATGGCAAAGGAAGAGGGTAGTGGCTTGTTCCAGCTTCCTAAGAATGGAAGAATCAGACACAAGGCCTTGGTGCCCAGGGAAGGTGCCCATTCTCTTGGAAAAGGACTCCAGTGTGAGTGTATAGAGTGGTCTTGACTCTGAGGCCACACAGCAGCTGTTTCTCCATGCCCAGAAGCTAGGATGGGAATTAATTCCTAAGTCAATTTCCTAACAGCCTGAGTTTGAATGTTTGGTTCGGTGTCTTGTACCACTGGGAAAAAGTAACCCCAAGTTGCTCACAAAGTTAGGGATAGCATCACCCCAAGATCCTCCAAGGACACTAATGAATCCAACCAGGGACAAGATGCCTAACCAGACAAGAGAACCTGTTGGTGCCCAAAGAGAAGATTTGGGGGAGATGATACAGAGTACTAAACATAAAGGTCCGTCCATCCCCAGTCAAAATTCAGAGCCATGGATTAGGCAGTTATGAAAGTCTACAGCCTCTCAAGTTGTCCTATCAACAGGGCTCCCCAGGAACTGTCCTATCTAGTTGCGGGTGGGGAGTAAGCTGAGAGAGTCTTAGGGTAAAGAGATGACCCAACGTAATTCAATTCAGTAAACATTTGTTAAGTGTGTGCCATGTGCCAGGAGCTGAAGGTACTAATACAAAAAGGAATTGGTGCCTCCTCTCAGAGAACGTCCATTCATTCATGAGGCTCTCACACCGTGCTCCATCTCCAAACCCCTCCTTCTGCTGAAACCCTTGGCATTTGAACATTCTTTCTTTCAACTCCGGAATATTCTAGCCCCACTGCGTGCAGTTTGTTCTCCTCAACAACCCCTGGCTATTCAGCGCATCGATACCCAGTGGGGTCGCCTTCTATGGAAGCATTTTAAGGAGGGGCGGAAAACTGTGATGATCAAGTGTGACTCTGCAGGGCAGGGCAGGGCCACTTTAAGTTTCTCCTTTCTACAATTCAGTGATTCTGAGCCATACACCCACTCGCTTTTCATGCCAGCCTCTAGTCCACAACATGCTTCAGCTGCCCTAAATTACCACTAGGAACACCCAGCGCCTGTGAATCCACATTGTCTTAAAAATGCCCTTTCTCCAACTTTCATCTTGTCATGAAGCCAAGTCTACCACCCTCCCCCCGCAAGCTCCCCAATACCCATGCTCTAGCTCCCAACTAACCCCTCAAACCTAGTTATATCTGCCCCCTCCGTGTCCCTATTCAGATGGCCCCACAATCTCATCTGTGCAGAGATGACTTCATTCACCAGTGAAGGTCATGACCCATGCACTCAAATCTCATCTGTGTTCAAAAGCTAAACCGAGAGTTGCTCAACCTCCTCCAGCTCCCGTATCCATCCATCAGCAAATCTTCATTGAGGATCTGTTTTGTGACTTCACTTCCCACCTCACACCATCCTCACCATCCCATGATTCTTCATTTTCTTCCCTCGCCCTCAGCACATCATGGCAAAAAACTCTGACTTAAATGAAAGACCAGGGTTCCAGCCTCAGCTTTGCCACTTTCCAGCTTTGGAATTGTGAGCAAGAACCTTCCCTCTCTGACCCTGGCTCTCCTCATCTGTAAAATGGGGATATAGTCCTTGCGTACACTGCCTCCCAGCACGATTGCTAATGTCCTCTAGCCATTGACCCTTCTCAGACCCAACGAGCCTCAATGCCCAGTCTTCAGTGGCAGTGTGGTTTGCAGATGGAGGGACACTTGGAAACCAAAGTCCTGGAGTCCAATCTTAACTCTTAATGTGGGCCCTAGTTTCTTCATTTTTAAAAGGAGGGGATCAGATGAGATGGCTTTTCGTCCATGGTCCCAGCCCTAAATCTATGGCCCTCCCTTTAATACTTACCTCCCAAGTTTATTGTGAGCACAGACAACAAGGTCATGTTGGCAGAACTATTTTGCAAATCTTAAAATCTGTTGTTGTTGTTAATGGTAGAAATGGTGGACTTGAAACCAAGAGACTTGGGGTTTGGACCCTGACTCTGGTGTCATGCTGGCTCTGTGACTATGGGCAAATCACATTAACTCTCTCGGTTTCCTCATCCATAAAATGTGTTTAAGAGCTCTATCTGCTTACCTTATGAAGTTGTTATAATTGTTAAGATAGTAGAGAAATTTGAGTTACTGTTATCATTATGACCTGACTCAGAGGCTCCTTAATTTGACCAAAGATTAATAGAGGGAGACTGCTGTTAGTTGATTGGATCACAGACCCATGGAGATCCAAGCATGTATTAAGCACTTGCTATGTGCCAGGCACTATGCTAGGTGCTGGGAATAGAAAGGTAAATGAAATTGTCCCTGCCTTAGAGGAGCTTATAATCTAGATGGAGGGTGAATGATCTGACCTCTGAGATCCCACCTATGGTTTGCCCATCCCTTCCCAGCACCCTTCCCCTTCCATGGGGAGATTGGTGGTTCTTTACTCTAGCAAAATGGTGGAACCCAGGTAGCAACCTGGGCTGCTTTCCTTTCATTTAAGAAACATTTATTAAGCATTTGTTATGTTCAGAACCTTGTCCTGAATGCCATGAGAGAGATTTTTTTCAAAGTTTTTATAAGAAATAGTCCCCGCCCTGCAGGCTCTCCCAGTCTCATAAACAGACAAAATCCCAGCATAGATGCATATACCATTACCTTACAAGGACATTAGAGGCATCTAAACAAAGCATGAAGTCCAGTACCAAACTTTTCCCTCCTTCCTCAATTCTAAGGGAAAAACAAAGGAATTTCATCCACAATATTCTGGCTTCTGAAGGTTGTAGCCTTCAGACCTGCGGAAGGTTGGCACTTATGGAGAAGAGGCATTTGAAGTTCACAGAGGGCCAAAAAAGCATCAGAAAATGCATTAACTGGGAGAGAAACATGGTGGTGTTTTGTTTCTGGAAGCTGGATGGAATTTTACAAAGTCAAAAAGGGCAAAGAACAAAGGGGAGGAGATTTCAGGGCATGCAAGAGTGTAGGGGGAATGCTATTTCCCCAAAGTTAGTGAAAATGTCAGCTAAGTTGGCTATCCCTGTCTATCAGGTAGGGATGCTCCATTTCTACTCCTTGGGTGGTATCCATCTCTATTTCTGATCAGCCCCTTTGGGGCTATCAGTACCATACCTCCATTGCCATACCCTTCACCTTAAGGCTGTTGGCATCCATCTCCACCCTTTCTGGCCCTTTTCGGGTCTTTCTCACCACCTTCTCCTTTAAGAAATAAGAAAAAAAGAATGTTTATATTAAATTATTTTTGTTTTAAAATTTTATTTTTTCCAATTTTATGTAAAAAAAATTTTAGTATTCAGTTTAAAAAATTTTTTGAGTTCCAAATTCTTTCCCTTCCTTTCTCTGCTTAAGAAAGCAAGCAATTTGCTACCAATAATCTATGTATAATCATGCAAAACATCAGAAATAGGCATTCTTACCATCATCATATCATGTATCATTTTGTACTATTTTGTATTGCTTCAGTGATCTAATTTTTGGTGGTAGTAATCCACGTTTCTTTGAGGGGGGTTCTTAATCTTTTATCATGTCATGGACCCTTTGGGTAGTATGGTAAAGCCTTCTCATGATCATGTTTTAAAGTGTATAAAATAAAATACATGGGATGACAGAGAAACCCAATTATATTGAAATCAGTGGCACATGGTAACTGCTTAATCAATGTTTGTTGACTTGGAAATATTGTTATCAAAATATTTTTAAAAAACAAGTTTACAGACCCCTCACATCAAGTGAAGAAACCCTGCTCTGATATATTTACAAAATGCTTTAAACCACTCTGTTTGGTATCAAGTACAAGTGACCTTCTCCCCATTTTACAGATAAGAGATCAGTTCTCGTCTTGGTCGTACAATGTGGGAGCTGGGATTTGAACCTTGGCCTTTTGGCTCATGAACCAGTGCCCTCTGCATTATACTATTCTCTCTCCTCCAGCATATTTTTATGCCCACCAGGTCCACTGTCTGAGACATTTCCCCATTTACCCTTTTGCTCATTGACCTTTCAGACTCCCCTTCATCACTCACCTTGTCAGAGGAGCAACAAGGTTGGTTGTCCTCCACAAAGCCAACCTAGCCAATTCTTATGCTGTTAGACAGGAGGAAGATGTATCTGGCTGCTGCTACTGGCTTTTGTCTATGGGCTCCTTGACCAGTATCAGATCAGCCTTCTAGACCCTTCAGCGTCACTTCTGAACTGTCTCTTCTTCCAATAACTTTGTATCTCCTTCCTAGTTTTTGTTCATACCTCCCACAAAAATATCCTTGCTCTCTGCATCATCCATTGGACTGGTCCATCCTCTTGTCTATACTGATGCCTTTTTAGAACTTCCTGAGTGTGGCACTGGTTTTCCTACTTTACTACATCCATTACAATTTTCACCCTCTCCAAGTCTCCTCTCTCACAGCCCAAGACCCTTAGACCATGTTTTAGTGGAAGGTCCCCGGATTAGCATTAAACCACTCCCCACTCTTCAGCTCAGTTCCCTCTCAAGGAAAAGTCTTTGAATGGTAGGTATCTTGCTAGAAGGGATTTCCTGCCTGCTTTGGAGGGGCTCCATGGCCAAAGGAGAGAGCACAGGGATCTAACACCAGAAGCATTTGAATGATCCTGATCCAGAGAAGCTCCTTAGCCCAGAGGCTCTCGTGTGTCTGGAGAAGGAGCATCAATTTGATGCCAAGTCTTTCCTCGAATCCAGCCCAAGCTGCTTGGAGATGGCTCAGAGAGACATCCCTCCTTCATCTCCCAGTGATCTAGAGGACCAGGATCTTGTCTGCTTGCCCTCTGAGGCTACATTAGTGGTATCATAATGCCCTGAATGAAAGAGGTAATTAGATTATCAAGATAAAACAAAAAACATAAGCATCAGTAAGAAACCGTGCCTTCTACAGTGAAATTCTAGCCAATTCAGTTGGATTCAGCAAGTGGTCAAGTTGGTTATTTGGCCAACCTAGTGTTGATAATCACGTCCCCCCCCCTCCCCCGCTACACAAATCACATCTGGAGCACTGTTTTCAGGTCTTGGGGTCATTTCTTAGAAGAGATTTTGAAGGCACTGGAGACCATGCTATTGAAGGCTGGAGTGAAGAAGCTGGGAATGTTAAGCCCAGAGTAGGAAAGATGTGATCTCTGTCTTCAAGTATCCAAAGGGCTATTCCATGGAAGAAGAATCGGACCTGTTCTTCATGGTCCTCAAGGTCAAAGCTGGGAGCAGTGAGGAGAAAACAGCATCGTGATGCAAGGGAAAGATGGCTGGAGTTCCAAGTCTTGACTGCCCATTACTACTTGAGTAACCTTGGGCAAGTTGTGCCACCTCTAAAATGAAGAGATTGGACTCCGTGACCTCCAGGGTCCCCTCTACCTTTAAATCTGATCTGATGAAAGTTACAGAGGCCAAATTCAGACTAATTCCTAACAATCAAAATTGTCCAAAAGTGGAAATTCCTGCCCCTCTCACTGAAGTCCTAAAAACACACTGGATAACCATGGATTAGATATGTCCTAGAGAGTGATTCCCATTTGGGTCCAGGCTAGACCAGATGCCCTCTTGGGTCCCTTTCACTTTTGAGATTCGAGAAGCTGGAGGGTAGTAGCCTATGATCTGAGTCAGGTCATTCAAAGTCTGTAACCATCTCCAGCTAGGGGACATTTTCCTGAATGGAAAGCCTGACCAGAAACCAGAATCACCGCCAAGCCCAATGACCCCATGGTCCCCTGGTCCCCAAGGTTCCCACTAGGTGTACCATGAGCCTTCTACTGAATCATCTTCCTCCCCACTCCTCTCTCCCAGATTGTAGCTTTTTCCCCTTGCCCCATGAAGATGAACTTTGGGTCTGGGCCATGGACACCCCCTCTCCTCTCCCCCCCATTCTTTCCTTCTACGGCTGTTGACAATGCTGGATGTGTTTTTTTCTTCCTCCAAAGTTGGTTTCTTATGCTTTTTTCCTCTCTCTTTTCTCTCCCTTCTCTCCTTCCTTCCCCTTCTCTCTCGCTCGCCGCCTCTGGGGCCTCCTCGTCTCGCTGCCTGGCTGGCTGGCTGGCGGGCTGCCCCCCTCCTGGGCAGGGAAGGCCGGATGGTGGTGCTATCCTTGGTCTTAGGGCTCTCGGAACAGGATGACTTTGCCAATATCCCTGACCTGCAAAACCCAGGAACTCAACAGAACCAGAACGCTCAGGGGGAGAAGAGGTATGAGCAAAGGCGAGGCCCCTCCGGCTCCAGCAGGAGGAGGAGGCGCAGAGAGGGTTCCCCCAACCCCAGCCCGGCTCAGGGCTGGAGGAAGAGGAGAAAGAGGCCCCATCTGATGGGATCTCTCACTGTCAGCTTGGGGAGGGGGTGGAGGACACCTCTCCCTCCCCCCACCCCAGGTGGATGCCTTGCCATCTCATCACCATGTCGGTGATGCTTTCTCAGGCCTGAGGTCACTCAGACCATCCTGGGACCAATCTGGATCACACCTGCTCCCCCCAGGCTCTCCCCTGCCTCCCACTTCTCCGTGAAGGGAGCAGCCCCCAGCTCTGCCCCTTTCCATCTTCCTCTTCAGCTCCCTCCTGCTGCCTACATCTTTCATCTCTGCCTGCCACTCCTTGGAAATCCCTGTTTCTCTGGTGGTTGGTGGGTGGGGGGATGTTAGGGATGTGTCAGGCATATGAGCCTCAACTCCCTCATCCCCCTCCCCAACCTCCTTCTAGCCTCTGGGGTTCCTTGAGCTGAGGGGGCTTCAACCCACCCTGATTTCAAGGGAACGCCAAGGTGGAACCAAAAGTCTAGAAGATGAGGCTACATTCAGGAGGGATCCAAAGGCGGTGGGGGAGAGGCCACACTGGGAAGGGGAAAGGGGAAGGCTCTCTACTAGCTAGTAGGGAAGGATGACAGATGCCCAGTCGTCAGAACCCCAGGCCCCACAGCTCAGACTGGTTTCAGGCCCTAGGTCAGGATGACGGCAAGATAGTGATTATGGAAAGAGGCCAGGGCCATGCCAAGAGGGTAGGTGCTATAGCCATAAGCAGAAACTAAGGATGAAGGATGTAACTGAGTTTTCCAAGCTGGAGCCTCAAGAAACAGCTGGGACTCAGTACCATTGGGGGACAGGATGTGGGAGAAAGGAGGGGCACGCTGCAGACCAGACCCAATGCCCCCCTAAGCCTGATGCTGGCCTCCCCTGCCCAAGGGCTTCCAGATTGCTCCAGGGAACTCATGCAGGCTCAGCTGTCTGGTTTGCTTCTTGGCCCAGCTTCCTGCCAGAGTAGGAGACATGCACCACAAGGCCCAGAGCAAAGATCACGGAAGTCAGAGTTAAGTGCCAACTGTCTTTGAAAATCTGGTTCCTCCACAGATCTGCCATGAACAACCTTCTCCCATTCAAATCAGTAGACATTTCTCAGTGAGGGAGGGAATGAGTACCTACTATGTGCCAGGAACCCTCCCTGTGGCTTGGACATACAAAGCATGTGTACGGCAATCCCTGCCCTCAATGAGCTTACAGTGTACATTCTATAATGTGCACTCCAGGCCTCAGTTTCCTCCTCTGTCAAAGGAGGGAGCAGGACTGGATAATCATCAAGGTCCCTTCCAACAATAGTCCCTGAGCAGGGTGCTGGTCACTTTGGCTAATTCTACTTCTTTGTCACACTAATGAGAGTTGCAGGGTCTGGGGCCCTGGACTGTGAACTTGTCACATCTCGTATGCCAAGCAGGGGGTGATAGGGGCTGGGCTGTGTTTCCTAGGGAAACCTTGAAGCTTAGAAAGAGGTTCTGAGGAGTTAGAAAGGGACCATATGACCTTGTGGAGGGAAGGGGACTTTGTTTGTGGCCAGGCCCAGGGCTCCGGATCCCTCAAGCTGGGATGCTGATTCTTCTGGCCCCTGGTTTCTCCTGGAAGTGAGCTGTCTCACTGGCTTCCCTGCCAGATCTGGTGGCTGCATCATCTGGGCCATCCCCACCCAGAAGTGGCTGCATGTCTGGGGTGAGCCAAGTCAGAGCCTGGGAGGAGGGAGGGAGAGGGGAGTCAGACTGATTTCCTCTGGTTCGTGGCATGCTTTGGCACCATTCCAGCATGCCCAACAAGACTCCAGGCCCTCCTCATGCCCATGGGCATTCCATTTGGGTCCCACCTACCTCCTGCCACCTCCATGGCCCCCACCAGAGACGCCACATCGTCCTTCCTGGCTAGAGCCTTGAAACTGGGGGGCAGGAGAGCCTGAGGGGCAAGGAGGAGAGAGAGGTGGTAGAGAAGGCTGGAACCCTTCCGGGAGCCATGAAAAACAAGGTGTGAAGCGTGAGGGAGCAGATGTAGGCTGGAAACAAGATTTCATATTACCCATGTGCTAATTAGCTGGCACCATTTTCACCCACAGTCTATTTTTACCTTCTTGTTACTTGGCTTTCACACCATACTTGAACACATCCCATCTGATCCTTACATCAGCGTGGCCTCTGTCCTTTCCACCAGACACTGGGAAAGGTGGGAAGTGGAGTCAGAGCCTTCCACCTCTAGGATGGTCTCTCCATGATTCCCTCCCGCTCTAAATCTGAGGTCCTAGGAGGACCCCCTGGTTCCATCCTCCTCCATCTCATTCCTGCCACCTGGGCTAAGGTGGCCCTCACCTTCCACCACCAGGCATTCATCTCTGCTCCTTCCCTTGAGGTCAACAGACCCCTGTTCCTGCCCTTGGGACAGCTCCAAGGGGTGAGCTGGGGGACATTAAGAAATTTCTTCCTCCCAATTAGAGCTGTCCCCAGCCCTCCTATCCACACTGCCTTAAAGGCCCCCAATATGGACAACAGGACCCCAAGTTAAGCCTTTGAGTGTAACAAGGGAGGGTTGGAGCCTGAGCTCATGAGGTATCAACTCCTCTGATGGGGCAGTACTGGGATGGGATGGAGGCTCCAGGTACCAGTCATGGGGGGGACATGGGGGCAGAGCTACAGGGGAAGAGGCAGATACAGTAAGATCAGGTGTCAGGTGGACAGCTGCTTTATGACACCAGGAATGATAACTGGAGGGGGCAGGTGTCAAACCCCCTTCCATTCTGTTCATGCCCCTTTAACCTACAGCCCCCTAAGAGGCAGGATGGTAGGCTGGAAACAGGGCTGAGTTTGGAGTCAGAGGACCCAAGTTATAACGCTGCTTTTAGTATGACCTGTGTGACCCTTGCCTTTTCAGGGCCTCAGTTCCCTGATCTTGGCAGATGACTTACATTTAGATTTTTCAGACTTCCAAAGCACTTTATGCCTATTGTCTGCATGGTACAGTAAAATAAATGCTGCATTTGGCATCAGAGGGCCTGGGTTCACATCCCAGCTTTATCCTTCACTCCGTGCATGAATCTGAGGCATCTGAGGGTCCCTCGGGTTTGGGACTTGTTTCTTTATGTGTAATGAGGGTGGGAGTTTCAAAGACTTCTAAGGTCCTTCCTAGCCCTAAATCCACAGGGTTCTAAATAATCACTCCCTGGCCTTCAGTTTATGTCAAATACGAGGATTGGGCGTAAGTGACCTCTAGGATCCTGCCCAGCTCCAAAGCCATAAGACTGAGAAACTCCCCTTTGGGCCTCACTGAACTGCCAGCAGTATAGTCATCCCTAGTTGTCCTGAGGAGGAAACTGAGGGTCCAAGATGACCCCATGGTTCCCTGACATCCCCTGGCCAGGGATGGGCTCTGAGGTCTCTCCCAGCTCTCCATTTAAGATTCGTCCTCCTCCACCCCATCTAGCCCTCGGGACAGGTGTCTCTGTCCCTCAGGGAGGGGCAGCACCGTCACGGCCGCCTGGGCCCCAGCATCTGTCTCCCATCATTGTTGGGGAAAACAATTAGTCTGCTTGGATGGTAATAGGCTCATAAAGCCAGTCTCCCTGGAGACCAAGAGGGCCATGTGTTGGGATGGGAGGAGGGATGGCCTGGGGTCCCCCAGGGGAGCTTGGGATAGAGAAAGCAGTCATGCCAGAGGAAAGGAAGCTAGGGGAAATGGTGGAGCCAGGTTGGGAGCTGGGCATAGGGAGGGATCCCATTCATTCTGGTCTAGCTCTGGGATCCATGCATGGTGCCAGTGACCAACCCTGGGGCTCTCCAACAGTTTCACTCTGGGGGAGCCTTCCTTCCCCAAATTGGGGAGAGCATGACTGGCTGACTGTGATGCCCATTGCCCCAAAAGGGAGCCTTTAGAACGCCCTCAGCCCTGCCCCATGACCCATGGAAGAACCAAAAATTCGTCCTGCCCCAGGTGCCCTAGAGCCCCTGCAGCCCCTGACTTCTGCACCCCGCTCTCTCCAGCTCTGTCCATTCCAGCCTCACCACTCACTCTGCACCTCATCTCTCAGTCTCCATTTCAACCTCTCCCCCCTTCAGCTGGCCCTTTTCACAGCCATAACCTCAGGGATCCAGATGGTTTCAGCCGCAGGCCCCCTATTTGGGGGAAGGGGGAGGGGGCTACTCCCATTGCTCTCCTTGCTCAAGACTCTGCCATGTTTTGCCCATCCCTTGGTGTGTGCTCCCACCCTCCTCTCTGCCTCTCCTCCCGGCCATCGCCGCTCCACCTTGTCCGCCCCGGTGGTCCCTGCCCCCCAAAGTCTCGTGGCTGCTTTTTCTCTGACTAACCTCTCTCTGTCTCTTCTCCTTTCCATCTGCTCCTCACAGGGGACCGACCCTCAGCCAGTGACTGAGGCCTCTCTGCTGACTGTCTCTATCCGTCCCGCTCTCTGTCTCTCTCTCTGTCTCTGTCTCTCTTTGCCCCCGTTTTCTCCCTCTCTGTCCTGTGACCTCTGACAGCTTCAGTGGTTCCATCTCTCTTTCCCAGGCTGCTTTGCAGCTGTGCTGCTACTCTGGTGTTGCCAAAAGATCTCCACGTTTTTCCATACCTTCAGCCGTCAATCTCTCTCTCTCTCTCTCCTCCTGTCCTACTCTCTATTTTTAACCTGACTTTACCTCTCCAGCTATTTCAGTCTCCTCCTTTCTCCCTGTGCCTGTGTCTGCATGAGCACGTGTCCTGCGTGTGTGTGTGTGTGTGTGTGTGTGTGTGTGTGTTTGTACATCATCTGGGAGATGGTTGGTCATGGTCTTGGGGCGTGTGTGTGTGTGTGTGTGTGTGTGTGTGTGTGTCTTGGTTGGGAAAAGAGGGTGGGAAGCAGTGTTTGCTGTGTTTGCCTCTGCTGAGACCAGGTGTGTGCATGTGTGTGTGTGTGTGTGTGTGTGTGTGTGTGTGTATCCTCCCTGGCTTCCACACACCCTCCACCCCCCACCCTATTTCGGTGTGTACTAATTCACACACAAACCTCGGCACACCCAGGTTTCCCTGGGCGTCCTTCCTCTCCAAATGCAAGCACTGTGCTGGTGGGATGGCCATCCACCCTGTGCTGGTCCCTCCCTGGCTGTCATCCTGGGGGAGGGAGAGTGTATTTACGTGTGTTTATGTGTGTGTACATGTGCATACATGGGCCCCTTCCTCCCACTGTCTGACTGCATGTCTGATAGTATCGTGTGTGCTCATTGCTGGTGTCTGCTGGTGCCCTGGCTTGTGTCGGGCCCCATGTGTCTCCAGAGATGGCCCAGGACCCTGGCCTCCCTATGCCATTCTTTTCAAGCTTGTCCTCGGCTTCATGCTATTGGTCTCGCTGTCCTCTGCACCTTCACCTATGTCCTTTCTGCCTGTTCCCACATCCTCTTCCTGGGATGTCCCAGCCTGGTCCCCATCCATTCACTTTCCCTCTCCACTGAGGGGTGAAAGGGGGCCCAGGTTCAGCCACCAGCCAGCCGTAAGGACCCCTCCCAGGGAGTAGCCAGGGAGGCTCCCGAAAGGATGTGGTCTCCCCCACCCTAGGCTGGTGGTGGACAGCGGGGCCGAGGAGGCAGGTGAGCCAGACTCAGGGCTTCTCATAGGATCCCCAGGAGCATCTACCTTGAGACACCTTTCCCATGGATGGGAGGTAACAAGAAAGGGGCCTTCTGATTCTTAGATGGGGAGACAGACTCACCGGAGTGTGGGAGTCTCATATTGGGGAGGGGTTAAGAGACCTTGGGATTTAGAATCCCTGACTCATTCAATGGTCATGTCATTTTGGTGGGAGTGAGGGAGGTGGGGGAGGGGCTCTCCTTGGCACATTAGTGTCTCCTTACTCCCACACCACCAATCCATCCTTCCCTGCCCCCTGAAGGGCTGTGTTGGCGCCAAGTCTAATGCCCTGGCAGCTGTGTCCTATCTGAATCTCCTCCCACCAGCCTGAGCAAACACAGGTGGGGGCCTCTGAGTGACAGACGGTTGGGGCATGTTTGTAGAGGGTAATGATGTGTAGCTGTGACCCAGGGGCTCCCAGCTGGAGCTCCTGCCACCCAGGGTGGGTGGGCCCAGGGACACTAATGGAGGGGTAGGGTCCTGGGAGGGGGAAGAAGAAAGGAGTTGGGCCATGTTTGGGAGGGATCACCTCCACTGTAGGAAGGGTCAGGGAGGGCAGTAGCTGGAAGATCTAGGAATGAGGCCAGGGAAAGTCTATCTCTAAGGAACTTGAGTCCTCAAAGATTCCATTGGCCCATTGGAAAGAGTAGAGGATCTGATCTACATTTAGGGACAAAATGGCAGGTGAAGCTCATGGCAATGGGATGAAGGTGAAAGAGGCCTTCCATAGGGACAAGCAGGAAGCCAGTTGATGCCTGTGGGGAGGACTTGGGGTAGCCCCGTGGATGGGCAGCTGGTCAAGGCCTAGGCATGTTGAAGTGGAACAGAAACTAACCATCCGTGTGATGTGGGAATCAAGTGCCAGGAAGCGGGCAGTGGGGTTAGGACCCAGCTTGATCAGCATAGGAGCAAGGGGGTCACCTGCCCGGCTGGCTCCCTGGTGCCTGACCCAGATCACCCTCCAGCCAGATGTTCATTCAGACTCTTTTCCTAGGTTGCCAGCAGGTGGGAAAGCAGTGAATACAGCCCCTGTCCCGGGCCAAACACCCCATGATGAGTCTGACCGCCGGACCGAGCCGCGATCTTCTGTCTCAGACCTTGTCAACTCCCTCACCAGTGAGATGCTCATGGTGAGGAGGACTGGGAGGGTCTGTCTGGGAGGTGGAGAGGAGAAAGGAGAGCCATGCCCCCTCTTTTAACTGTGACCAAAATCAGAGAGAGCATGATGTAGGGGCCCGGGACATCTGGAAAAGAGGCCTGGGGTTCCTGTCAGTTACGGGAAAATCAAGACAGGCTGAGTAGCACCTTCTATATGTGGGTGGTTTCCCTCACTCATCTGGGAGAATGTGGAAAACTTTGAAGAGGTGGGGCTGGGCTTGAATGTCAGATCAAAAAATGCTTGTAACAATGGCAAATATGACACGTTACTGTTTACAATGCACTTTACAAACCATTTCTTATTTGATCCTTACAAAAAGTCCTCTAAGCTAGGTGCTATTACAGATGAGGAAACTGAGACAGAGAGATTAAGTGACTTGCCTGGGGTGCACAACTAAGAATGGTGGAGCAAGATTTGAATTCAGGTCTTCCTGAGTCCCTGATCTGGCTCTATGACCACTATGCCTCACTTGACCTTGGGCAAGTCACTTAGTGCCTCTATGTGAAATGAAGCAGCTAGAGTCCATGCCTTCTCAGACCTGTTTCAGCTCTGGATCTGCTGTAGGTCTCCATGGTCCTAACAAGGCCAAGGGTGATCATGGTGGGGGGCGATGGAGATGAGATGGCCCAAGTTAGGCAGTATTTGTTCAGTGAATGGATAAGGCTGGACTTCCAGGCTGACAGATGTTTCACCTCTCTGGGGCTCAGTTTCCTCATGTCAAGTAGAGGTTATAGTGCCTATCTTCTGACATCAGGCCTTAGTGGCCCTGATCAAAGAAAAGAGATTTCTGTTATCAATGAAGAAGAAACTGATGAGGAACTGAGGCCAAAGGAAATCCTCCAACTACCCAGAATTATCTTGGGTCTCTCATCTTGTTTTTAGCTGTCCTTTCCTCTCATAAATAAGAGGAGTGGGGGGGAGGAGTTCCTAAGGTCCCTGACCTCTCTTAGAGCTGAGCTAGTATAGAGTTGGGGGCCCATGTGATCAGATCCAACACAAGAATGAGCCCTTTTGAGGGATTTGATCTGATTGGGATCAGGGGGTGGGGGGGGAGGGGTCTCTGGCTAAACCACACCTCCAGGGGAATGCTACCATGGAGCATTGTGGGATGGGAGATTCTGGCCTCTGCTGGTGGGAAAAGCACTGGGTAGCAGCAGGCAATAGAATCTTAGCTCCAGAGTTGGATGAGACCTTAAAAGTCCATCCCCCTCATTTTGTAGATGAGGAAACCCAGGCCCAGGGAGGCGTGACATTCTAAATTTTGCATAGATAGTAGGGAACAGCTGACATTTGAACCTGGGTCTTACAGCTCCCACACCCAGCACTCTTTCTGCTGTGCTGTTGCCAGGTTGGGGATTTAAATGCCAACTGTGCTCCCCCAAGTGACCTGAGGCAAGGAGCACTTGCTGAGCCTTGGTTTCCTCATCTGTAAAATGCAAGGTTTGGACCAGCCGAGTTCTAAGTGTTCTCTCATCTCTGACATTCCCTAATCTCTGGTATGGGGTGTCATGGGATTCCCCCATTCCACGTTCTGTGTTCTAAGGTGGAACTTCCAGCCTGGACATGCAGCAGTATCACATGACTGCCCTGCTGGCATAAAAGTGCCATGATGATTCATCGGGGGCCCTCTCCCCTCTACTGTAGACTCCTGTGACCCCAGAGGGCCCCTGAAGTGGCTGATCTGCAGGGCCATGCATACTACTGCTTCTAGCTCCCCTTTGTACGGTGCTTTATGACTGAGGAAACACTCTTACATTGATCGTCAGAGGGAAAGAGTTCGAGGTGATAAGTAAGGTTATTCCCATTTTACAAATGGGAGCACTGAGGCTGAGAAAAGGGAAATGACTTGCCTGAAGTCACAGAGCTCCTCAATACCCGAAACAGGGCTTGACTGCACATCCCTCCACTAGGAGACATGTCTGTGCAGAGATGAAGGGGGGAGAGGGGAGGTGAAGGGGGAGCAGAATGTAATTCTGGGATTGTACTGAAATCCTCTTCCAGGATATTGGGGAAGTCAGGTGCTGGGAATGAATACTAAGGTTTACAAAGCCTTTCTATATGTAATCTCCTTCTGTCTTCACAACATCCTTATGAGACAGGAGCTACTATTATCCCCATTGTACAGAAGAAGGAACTGAACCCTTAACACCCAAGGGTGTCTAAGACCCACTAGAACTCAAGTCTTTCAGCCTCCAAGTCCAACACAAATTTACCCAGGTGTCCCCAGAATGGCACAGTAGGCTCTGTCTCCTGAAGTGCTTCTGGGGGGAAGGAAGGAAAGCCAGGACCATTTCTGGAAACTGTGGCAACCAGACAGGGTCTCTGGAGGAAACTGAGGCCTACATGCATGACCTGAACCCTGAATGGAATGAAGTTGTCTCTGGAAGTCCCAGAAGGACATATCCCTGGCTGTGCAGCCCCTGCTGCCCTGTGCAATGTCTCTCTTGTCTTGTCAGATCAGACACAGCCCTATTGGGCTCTCTTGTTCTACCTCTCCTGTCCTTCCCAGGCTCCCCAGCCTGATTCCTAGGGAGAGCTTTGAGGCACTGACCTTACCCATTGTGCTCTCTGTCTCCACCCATCCATCAAATCCTTTCAGAGGCCCAGCCTGATTCCAAATCTGTCTGGAAATCAGCATCTATCAGGGACTCACCATCTCCATTTCTGCTCAGACAGATTGAATTCCCATGATCTTTCCTAGTCATCTGTGTCCTCCCCACACACCCATGAATGCCCTTTGGATTGGTTCCTGATAGTAAGGTTCCCAGAAGGCTCTGGAGGCCCAGCCCTGACATGCAGCTGCCTCTGGTGCCTCGCCCACTAAAAGTGGTGATAGAGGCAGATGGAGAGAGGGAGGCCCAGACTGGTTCCCATCTCCTGGTTTCCAGGGAGGAGGAGGAGAGCAGAGTGGAATTAGCCAAAGATAGAGCAGGTCATTAGCACTGATATCAAAGTTCCAGGGAACAACGAGAGAAAGATAATTTGTCCCAACTTCTTTGCTCCAATTTATCACTCAGTGGTCAGAGTCAGAGGACCCCACCGCCTTTCCAGAGGGAGCCAGACATTGTGCAACCAGGGCACTGGATAGAGAGTTAGGGGACTTTTATTCAAATCATGTCTCAGATACCTAATAGCTGTGTGATCCTGAGCAAGTCCCTTCACTTATGTCTGCCTCAGTTTCTACATCTGCCAAAATGGGGGAGGGACACTGGCCTTTATGTTCCCTTCCAGCTCAAAATGTCATCCTCCAGTTCTATGATTGCATGTGTGACCTCACTCAAATCATTCACCTACCTCTCTGCGCTTCTCTTTCCTCATCTCTAGGCCTCCGTTTCCTCAGTTATAGATGGAAAGACTGAATTACTTCTAAGGTCCCCTCCAGCTCTACTATACTATGACATTTACTAAGCCTGTGATGGTGATAGCTTATGAAGGGCTCTCCTTGAAGTAACTCTGCAATGGAGACAGTGCAAGTCTGGTTAGCCCCATTTTACAGATGGGGAAACCAAGGCACAGAGTGGCTAAGAAAATTACCATAGAGCTAAGTATTAAGCATGGGAACTAGGAGTCAAGCTCAGGTCTCCTGACTCCTAATGGAACATTCATTCCCTCAAGAAAGTTACTTGCCCTCTCTGAAGCCTCTGAACTGCTTTCCTCATCTGTAACATAAGAGGCTAGACCAGACTACTAGGGGTTTCTGACCTGAGGTCTGGGAACTTGGAACCTTTAGTATTTGGATCACTGTATTTCAATGTAATTGGTTTCCCTTATCATACTGCATATTTTCTGTTCTTACAAACATTATTCTGAGGAAGGGTCCATAGGTTTCCCCAGATTTCTCAAGGGGCCCAGGATCCCCAAAAGTTTGAAGACCCCTAATCTACAGGGCTGATAAAGATCTCTCCCAGATAGAGTGCTAAACCTGGAATGTTGAGACCCGGCTTTGGCCCCTGCCTCACACACACCCTTAATCTGCACCTCAGTTTCTGTGGAATGGGAACCATCACCTCTCTTTTGGGGGGTTCTGCTAAAATTCTTCCTATGTGAACATCAGTTTCAGGCTCTAAACAACCAAAACCAGAAAGTGAGGCAGCTGCCAGGGACTGGACTGGCATGGAGGATAGGAGGAAGTCTGGCCACACCCCCTCTCGAGGGTCCGCCTCTCCTCAGATACTGTCAAGAGCGCCTTTGATATTTTTTTGATGATGCCTTCTGAAGGAGAAGGGTCTCAGGCTGCTTGTCCCCCTGGGGCTCCGGTGGGGGCTGCCCAGCCAGGTTGCCATAGTTACGGCTCCACAGTGCCATCCTAGATCTGGTTAATTAGGACTTGGGGCTATGGTGTTGCGTGCAGAGCCTGGTGACGAGTCTGCGAGAGGCCCAGGAGTCCTCAAGGCGCTGATCCTGGCCCGGTGCCACACACACACATACACACACACACACACACACACACACAGGCACACAGAAAGGAGGCAGCCGAGCCCTGGGCTCTGGGCACCCTAGTTTAGGAAGTACACTGTAGAGCCCGAGTGTTTGCAGATGACTACACTCATGAGGGGGGAGGAAAACAGAAGGAAGAGAAGGAGGGGGAGAAGTGTTTAGCCTGGTGAGGAAAATGGAAAGACAGGACCACCAAATTCAAACATCTGAAGGACTGTTTGTCTAACAGGGTTTAGCCTTAATCTGCTTGGCCCCAGAGGGAGGAACTAGGAGCAAGGAGTAAAAAGGGTGAAGCATAGGGACAGGCTTGCTAACCCTCAGGGCTGTACCAGTGTAGAATGGACTGTGCTCGTGTAGAATGGGCTCCGCCAGTGTAGAATGGACTGCCTTGGAAGGTAGTGAGTCTCTCAGAGCTAGGAATTTCTAAGATGAGGCAAGACAACCAGGTCTACTGTGGAGGGTATTCCTGTTTCAGGGACTCAGTGGGCCAGATGGGTTCATCAACCCATCTTGATCAACCATCATTTTTTAAGAGCCTACTGTGTGCTAGGCCCCAGACTTAGAATTTCAGGTCCATGAAAGGGCTCTTGTGGAAAAGGAAAATTAATCTGTTCTGCTTGGTCCAAAAAAAAGCAAGTCATGATGCCTCTGTGAGTATCAGTTTCCTTATCTATACAATAGAAGATGTTTGATGAGTAACAATGATTTGGAGCAGAAATTCTTCAGCTGGGGCATGTGAACTTGTTTTTTTCCTTTACTTCTGTCTTTCAACAGAATTAGTTCCCTTGTAATCCTACGTGTCTTACACATTTACAAACATGATTGTGAGAAAGGGTCCAGGGCCCTGGCCAAAGTGGCCTCGAGTTCCTGCCCCAGGGCTCCCCTCTGGCCCTCCAGCCCATGACCCAGCCAATACTTGGGGCATGATCCTACGCGAAGGAGGCCCAGCATAGCCCTTGGCCTGTTTACTTGGCACCCCTGTCCTCCAGGTCAAGAGTAGAAGTTGGCATAGCTAGATCCTGCATCAGGAGAGTCAAGGTGGCAGGATCCGTTCTGGCCTTTATTTACCAAGTGACTTCACAAATCCCCTGCCCCACCCTTGGGTTGTAGGGGAGGAGGTAAGACCCTGGAATTGGAGTGAGGAGGCTAGGCCCCAAGCTCTGGGTGAATCCCAACTTCTCAGGGCCTCAGTTTCCTCATCTGTAGAGTGGAAATTATAATGCTTGCATTACCTACTTCAAAGGGTCCTTGCCAAATCAAATCAGCTAGAATTTAATAAATGCTTGCTGTGTGCCAGTAGGCACCACGCTAAGCGCTTGGGGTATGAAGAAAGGCAAATCTAAGAATTTCCAGTGTGAGGGGTGGATATGCACAAAGGAGACAGATGCCAGCTAATTTGGAGATAACCAATAGAGAGAAGGCATTAAGACGAGGGGGAACTAGGGAGGTTTAAGCACTTTGGAAACCAAGGAGTGGATAGAGACATGAGCTGTCAGTGCCAGGAGGGGACTGCTTTCTATGGTCAGGAGACCCCTTCACTATAATCAGAGAAGACTCCCAAGTGGTCCCAGGACTGGAGAGGAAGAGTCGGGTTGGGGAGCTGCCCTGATGTCCCTGGGGGTGTCCTTCTCTCTTGCCCCAGCTGTCCCCAGGCTCGGAGGACGACGAGGCCCACGAAGGCTGCAGCCAGGAGAACTTGGGCCGGATCCAGTTCAGTGTAGGTTACAACTTCCAAGAATCTACCCTTACGGTGAAGATCATGAAGGCCCAGGAGCTGCCTGCCAAGGATTTCAGTGGCACCAGTGACCCCTTCGTCAAGATCTACCTGCTCCCTGACAAGAAGCACAAGCTGGAGACCAAAGTCAAGCGGAAGAACCTGAACCCCCATTGGAATGAGACCTTCCTCTTCGAAGGTGAGGCCATGCCCTTTCCTCACCACAGGAACTCCCTTGTGAGCTGGGTGGGGGAAGTCTCAAGGACAGGGATTTTAGGGGAGTTAGAGGACACATGAGTCAGGGAAGATCCCAGCTTCCTCATCTGTATAATGGGAATCTGTGGGACTGAAAATCATTGTCTGAATGGAAGTAATGACAACTGGGATCGCTTATTCAGCACTTTCTGTGTATGGAATGTCGTGTTGCATGAAATGCAAAGTTTAGATAAGAGGTGGTCTTGCTCTTGGATTCCACAAGAAAGGAAGAAATAGTTGTTAAGAACCTGCTGTTGACAGATTCCTTTGGCAAATGAGCTACAGTTTGTAAAGAAATGATCTCTCCACTTAGGAAGCTCATACTCTAGTACAGGAGGAAGTGCATTTATGAAGCACCTCCTGTGTGCAGAACACCATATTGGGTGAATTACAGCATTTGATAAGGGAAGCTTATAATGTAGTAAGGGATAAGACAAAAAAAAACCCATTTATTAAATACCTCCTTGTGCAGAATAGCATGCTGGAGTAGGAGAGTTTGAGATGATGTGATTATGAAGTTAATAAGGAAATAAGTCACAAACAGAAACATTTATTAAGCATCAGCTGTGTGCAGAACACTAACGGGATTCTAATGAATAAGACATGGCCTCTGCTGTCATGGAGACAGAAAGAGAGATGATGGATGACATATAGATAGATATTAGATGATAAATGGAGAAAGATGGTAGATGATATCTAGGGATAGACAGATAAATAGACCAACAACAGACAAATGGATAGATAGACAGACAGATAGATAGATAGATGATAAATGAAAGACAGACAGATGGATAGATAGACAGATAGATGAAATATAGGGAGACAGACGAAAGACAGAGATAGGTAGATAGATGAAAAACAGAGAGAGGTGGATAGATAGATAAATAGGTAGATAGATGAAAGGTAGACAGAGAGATAGGTGAAAGACAGACAGATAAACAGATAGATAGATACATGAAAGGCAGAGAGATGAATGAAAGACAGACAGATATTAGATGATAAATGGAGAAAGATGGTAGATGATATCTAGAGATAGACAGATAAACCAACAGACAGACAGATGGATAAATAGGCAAATAGATAAATAGATGAAATATAGAGAGGCAGATGAAAGACAGAGATAGATTGATAGTTGAAAAACAGACAGATGAAAGATAGACAGACAGATGGAGATGAAAAACAGAGAGACAGATGGATAGATAGATAAATAGGTGAAAGATAGAGAGATAGATGAAAGACAGATATTAGATGATAAATGGAGAAAGATGGTAGATGATATCTAGAGATAGAGAGATAGACTAACAGACAGACAGAAAAATGGATAGACAAATAGATGAAATACAGAGAGGTGAAAGAGACAGACAAATAGAAAGATAGATAGATAGATAGATCTGATAGATAGATAAAAGATTTAGTAAGCATTTCCTCTGTGCCATGGACTGTGCTGGGGTAAACCGCATACATCCACTATTACACTACCAGCCTCAGATGTTTCAGATTTCTCTGCTAAGTTCTCACTCATGAAGTGCCAACTGTGTGCAAGGCCCTGGGTTTTACTCTGGTCACACAAACCTAGAGAAGGCCGTGGCCCTGCTTTTAAGGAGTTTGTGGTGTTGAGAAGGGCCAGTTCATCTGTCAGTCTGGTGTCAAGGAGAGGCAAAGGTGTCAGACACATGGCCTGTGGGCATCCTCAGTACTCCCAAGTATAACCCAAACCAAAGTAAAATGTAATTGGGAAATATTTAACAAGATAAATAAAATTCAACAGAACATGTGTTTTTCTCAATGGCTCTGTGGCCCACAGGACTCCTTATGGGTGTCCAGTTTTGTGACCCCCATTTCAATTAGAAATTGACCTCCCCTTCTGTTGGATCCTAAGGAGATCCAACGGGAATATTCCCAGAAAGGGACAGGGAGGACTTCCTGGGGTAGGGGACCCCTGAGTTAGGCTTTCAAGGAAGGGAGAGATTCCAACTGATGGAGATGGGGCAGGGCCGGAAGAAGACAAGAGGGAGAGTCTATTCCAAGGCACAGAGGTGGGGGAGGGGGCCATGACTGTGCTGAGAGCATCCTGCAGACCCCAGGGGACAATAAGAGGGCATTGTTATTCTCTGAACCCTCCCTTCCCTCCGCACATGTAGCCTCAACACCCTGGAAACATCCAGCACCCACTTCATGGAGAATATTAATAGACAGGGTCTAGGAGGTGCCAGTGAGGCCCTCTCTTGGGGGCTCCAGGAAGGAGAGTAGGGGGCATCCCTGTCCTAGTGGGAGGTGTGACTGTCTGAAGGACAGATAACCAGTAGCATCCCCGTTTGACTCTGGGCTGCAGACTGGCATTTTCCTTTCACTCCTCAACCACAGGGCTAGGCCTTCACTGGGGAGGTGTGGCTATGGGGGCTATGGGCTAGGCCCCTTAGCAGAGCCAACAGGCTTTGGAGTTGGCCTGTGGGGTTGGTCTGGACTTGGTCTTTAGGTCACACCTAAAGACCCCTCAAGATTCTGGGACTTCTTGGCACTGAGGCCAGAGAGTGCCTCTCTGTTGCCTGAGTCAGACCTGACGGGCTCACACCACTGACCCCAGGCAGGTGGTGTGACATTCATCCTCAGATAAAGGTTTGAAGACAATTCAGTTAAGGCCAGCTTGAGGTGGAGGTGTGGGGAGTTACAGAAATGGGCTCCATGTGACCTCAGGACACACCTTGGTGACAATGGTGAAACCAGAGGCCATAGAGTATGAGGGAAAGTGTTCTGGAGGGACAAAGGTCACATCACACCTTTACCACTTAATAGTTGTGTGACCTTGGGCAAATGACTTCATGTCTCTGGGCCTCACTCAGTTTCCTCCTTTGCAAAATTCCAACATTGGATAGATGGGAGGATCTTGGTCAGGGAAGGGGAGAAGGGGATGCCAGGCCTGTTTTTGGCACAGCCCACTCACCCATTCCACTCCCAACCTAGTTTGGGGGGCAGTGGTTCCTGGCTCCCTCCTTCCCCACAGTCTGACGGTTCTTCACTCTGGGTGCTTCCCTAAGGAAGACTGTGGGGGCGCAGGGCAGAAATACTCAGTCTACAAGTTGGGAAAGGAGGCCTTGGTTTGTTGGTCTCCGACATCCCTTCATCTCTCTGGCTCTATGGTTCTCAGCTCTCCAGCACTCCCTTTTCTGTGTCCTGACCCCATGTTCCCCACTTCTCTGCCTCTAGGAGACCAGGACATTCAGCCTATTCAGTGGATTTTGAAGAGGCCTTGGCTAAGTGGGAAAGGGAACAAAAGGGAAATGAGACCAGAGCTCCTGGCACGCATGTTTTCCCAACTCCCTGGTAGCAAAGTCATATAATGAAAGGATCCGATTCCTTTTTCTCAGTCCCAGAGAGCAAAACCAGGAGCCAAGTGGGGGTGGAGGTGGGGGGAGGGGAGGGGATGAGAGGCAGATCTGGAGATAGGTGTCCTAGCAGTTAAAGAAGTGTCCAGGAAAGATGATGAGCTCCCTGTCGCTGGAGGTGACCAACCTTTATCAGGTATGTTGTAGGACAGAGGGATTCCTGCTCAGTTTTTAGGGATGTCCTTTGAGGCCCCTCCAAGCTTTGAGGTCTTGCGTTATCTTTACATAAGATCCTTTCATAAACCAGATGTGTGAGATGGCTTCCATTTGTTGTGTAAATCAACAAGCATGTAATAAGCACCTACTGTATGCCAGACACTGTGCTAAATGCTAGGGATAGAGAGGCAAAGGCAAAACAATCCCTGGTCTCAATGAGTTTACATTCTATACTCTTGCACACATTTCGGGTTATAAACAAATAGTAGCATTGGGGAGGAGGGGAGGATCCTGACACCTGGTGGGACCAGGTGTCACTCCAGCCAGGATTCTGAGAGGCAGAGGTGAGGGAGGGAAGGCATTCCTGGCATGGGGCACAGTGTGGGCAAAGGCACAGAGAATGTATGGAATGCTAGGAAGGGACTAGGTTGTAAAGAACTGGAAATGTCAGAGCTGTTTGTATTTAATCCAGGAGGTAACTGGAAACCTCTGGATTCTATTGCAGAGGACAGTGACATGATCAGAATAACCCTTTAGGAAATTCACTGAGGTGGCTATGTGGAGGCGAGACTGGAGTGGGGGAGACTTGGGCCAGGGAAGCCAGTTAGGAGGCCACTGGAGTAGTCTAGGCAGGAAGTGATGCTGCCCAGAACCAGTGTAGTGGCTGTAAGTGTAGAGAAAAGGGACCATCTACTGGAGACAGGGTGTGGAGGCAGAAAAGGTAGGATCTGGCAACTGCTTGATATGTGGAGTGAATGGGAGGAGGTGACATGGGCCATAATTTTGTGAATCTAGGTAACTGGGAGGATGATGGTACCCTCAACAGAAGCAGGGAAGACCCCTAAAGTTGGGAGGACCTAACACTAGCTATGTGACCCTGGGCAAGTCACTTAATCTTGATTGCCAAAAAAGGGGGTGGACAGAAACAAGGAAGTTCACTAGAGTTAGGGAGTGTTGGGAATAGGGGTGAGAACAGTTCTGTTTTGGACAAATTGAGTTTGGGTTGTTGACAAGACATCCAGTTAGGTGATGCATGATGGTAGTTCAGGACAGAGGTTGGGACTGGGTATGTATGTTGATCTGGAAATCATTGGTATAATGTTAATAATTAGATCCATAGAAACTGATGAGATTATCAAGTGACAGACCATAGAAAAATAGTGTAAAGGCCTAGATCATAGCCCTGGGCAACACCCAGTTAATGGGCACAGTATAGATGATGAGCCAGCAGTGAAACTGAGAAGAAGCAGTCAGAGAGGTAGAAGAAAAGCGCAGGGGGGAAGCGGGGGAGAAAAAAACAGAGGGAGCAGTGATCACCAAAACTCAGAGAGTATGTAGGGTGGTCCCAGT
Organism: Potorous gilbertii; assembly: GCA_028658325.1. Classification (NCBI taxonomy): domain Eukaryota; kingdom Metazoa; phylum Chordata; class Mammalia; order Diprotodontia; family Potoroidae; genus Potorous; species Potorous gilbertii. The sequence continues at coordinate 260,699,138 of CM053770.1, forward strand.
CTGCAAACAAGTCAAAAAGGATGAAGAGAGAGAGGATGCCACTAGATTGGGCATCACTAGTGGAACTGGAAAAGGCAATTTCAATTGAATGATGAGGTCAGAAGCCAGACTGTAGATGGTTCAGAAGAGAGTGAGAGGAAGTTGTAGCACTGACCACAGGCTCCTTTTTCTTGGAGTTTGGCTGATAAAAGAGACAGTGGGTGGAAGTCACAAAGAGATGTAGCATCAAACAGTTCTTAAAGATTAGAGCTGTCCAAAGGTGAAGGGGAGACCATGGTAGATAGTGAGTTCTCCTTCCCTAAAAGTCTTTGGGCAGAGGCTAGATGATGACATGTGGAGGATATTGTAGAGGGCATCTCTCTTGTGGGCACAGCCCTTTCTCTCTCTGAGACTCCAGAATCTTCCATCCGTGGAAGATGGAGGTCCTGGGGTAGGGGTTCAGAGGGTCTGGGGTGGGGTTTCGGGGTCCACAATCCTGACTTTCTTCTTGGTCCCCACAGGCTTCCCCTATGAAAAGGTAGTGCAGCGGGTGCTGTACCTCCAAGTCCTGGACTATGACCGCTTCAGTCGGAACGACCCCATTGGGGAGGTGTCCATCCCTCTCAACAAAGTGGACCTGACCCAAATGCAGACGTTCTGGAAGGAGCTAAAGCCATGTAGTGACGGGAGTGTAAGACCCTTTCCTCTCTTTCAGACCCTCCCTGAAGCTGGACCAGAGAAGGTCCCCCCACGGTAGGGAGGGGTTTCCCCTCACCCTGTGGGCAGGGGAGCCTCAGCTTAGCTAGGCTCTGACATCAGGATGCGTGTGTGGTCTTAAAAGTCAGCTAGATGGCGCCAAAGTGAAGAGCACTGGACCCCAAGTCCGGAGGATCTGAGTTCAGTTCCTGTCTTAGACATTTCCTAGTTAGAAGACCCTGAGCAAGTACTTAGCCTCTGTTGACCTCAGTTTCCTCATCTGAAAAATGGTATAATCGTAGTATCTAACTCCAAGAGTTTCTTTGATGACAAAAAGAGATAATGTTTGTAAAGTACTTTGCAAATCTTAAAGCACTGTAGGAATGCTAGCTGATATTATTACAGGGGGATAGGGGGAATTGTAAAAGAGACCTCCATGGCCCACACCTGACTCAATGGGAATCTGAGAATGGAATGTGTTCCTCTTGAATGTGGGTCAAGGTCAGGGTGAGGAGCCAAGGGCTGTTAAGTCCCTCATGTTAGTGGCCTTCACAAGAATGCCCCCTCCCCCAGCCATGTCTCAGTCCCACCCCACCCCTCTCCTTTTGTTTCCTCCAGGGAAGTCGAGGGGAACTGCTCCTGTCCCTGTGCTATAACCCCTCTGCCAACTCCATCATCGTGAATATCATCAAAGCACGGAACCTCAAAGCCATGGACATTGGGGGCACATCTGGTACTCTGGGCTTGGGGACGGGCTGGGCTGATGAGGCCAAGGGGCCCCACCTGAGCTCAGGCTTCCACGCCCTCTGACCCTCTCTCACCAGGACACCAGCCTCAATCCCTTCATTCTGTGTGGTCCCAGCTAAATGTCCCTTCTCAGTCACCCTCCTCGTGCTGTTCAGCTCCATCCCTTGGGGAGCTCACAGAAAACTCCCAAAGTCAGAAGGGTCAGGCAGCAGTCAGTGAGCCTTTTAAGTGTCTACTGAGTGCTGGGGACTGTGTCTAGCACCAGGCTTTCTGTGGACCCTTTGTCAACAGAGAGGGGCTTATTCGGAATCTCTTTCCAGAAGAAAGAAGGTAGCGCAGTAGTAGAAAGAATGCAAGGTCTGGGTTCTGGTCATGATTCTGTTAACTTTCTTGGTGACCCTGAGCTAGTCATGGCCCCTCTCTAGGTCCAAGTTTTCTCATCTGTAAAATGAGGTCATTAAACCAAATATTCTCTAAGACCTGACATTCCCTGTTCTAAGGCTCCTTAAAGGAGCCTTAAAGGTGCCTGTTCTCAGAGAATACCTCAAGGACCCCTTTGCTCCTTTCATGGATGCTCTGCAACCAAAGGAAGGGAGCCCTCTTTCCTCCACTTCTCCCAGCTTCCTGTCCTCCCTCAGTGGGCTGGGTTAGGGCCAAAGAAGCCCTACTCCCGTTGACTCCTGCCTCTTTGCTCACAGATCCTTATGTGAAGGTGTGGTTGATGTACAAGGACAAGCGAGTGGAGAAGAAGAAGACGGTGACTATGAAGAGGAACCTGAATCCTGTCTTCAATGAGTCCTTCATCTTTGACATTCCCACAGAGAAGCTTCGGGAGACGACCATCATCATCACGGTCATGGACAAGGATAAGCTTAGCCGGAATGACGTCATCGGCAAGGTCGGGGTCACCAGCACCGGGCAGCCTGCTGACGCTGATGGGGGAGGGAGGGAGGGCAGGCTGTGTGTGCTGGAGAAAGCCAATCAATATCTGCTAAATATATGCATGAATGAGAGTGTGAAGCTAACTGCAGGAGGAAGAAAGGAGGGAACTAAGGAAGGAGAGGAGGAAGGAAGGAAGAAAGGAAGGAAGGAAGGAAGGAAGGAAGGAAGGAAGGAAGGAAGGAAGGAAGGAAGGAAGGAGAGAAGGAAGGAAGGAAGGAGAGAAGGAAGGAGGGAGGAAGGAAGAAAGGAAGAAGAGAGAGAAGGAAGGAGGGGGAGGGAGAAAGGAAGGAAGGAGAGAGGGAAGGAAGGAAAGAGAAAGGGAAGCAAGGAAGGATTCACACGGCCCTGCTTTCCCATGTCCCCGTCAGAACCTCTATTCCTAAACATCTTTTAGTATTTCATTAACACTTCTTTCTTTGCCCTCCTCCCCGCCCCTGCTTCTTTGTAAGGTACCATCAGAGCCAGACAAATTTGCATTGTAACACTCCTGCCTGGATATCCCTGGTCCTTTCTGCACCTGAGTCTCTCCACTCCCATCCAAGGATGGGCAGTCTGTTTGTTTCCTCCTTGGCTCTCTGGAGCCCTTGGTTGATCATTAACTCAATCAGAGCCCTGAAAAGTCTCGCAGTCACTTTCCTTTCCAACGCTGAGGTCGTCTTGGCTCTTTGAGTTAGACTCACCTCCCCTCTCTAGGATCTTTTCTCCTGGATGCTTGGTTTCTCCTGACCTGAGTCACTGCAGGGGTGACTGAGCCTCTTTGGCCTCAGTAGCCTCATCTGTGAAGCCAGGTGTGGAATCAGATGCTCCAATCTGTGATTCTCTGATCATGGCAGTCATGGCTCACATTTCTATAGGGCCACCAGGTTTTTAAATCACTTTTCTTCATGACAGCCTGTAAAAATTATTTCCCCCTATTTAAGAGAGACTTAGAAAGGTCACTCAGCCCTAGAGGGGCTGCTGACTGTCATGGCCCCACTCAGGAAACCCCTTCTTCTCCCTTCTTACCTCTAGAATCTACTCTAAACTCCCTAGTTTGTCATTCAAAGCTCTCTGTGACTCTGTTCTGTCCCACTTTTCCAGCTTCCCATCCCCCCTCTTCACATATCTGACAGTCTGTCCCAGTGGGCTTCTTGCTGTCCTTTCACATAATCCATCTCCCACCACCATGCCTTTGCTCAGGCTGATTCCCATGTCTGAGATACCCTCCCTCCTCACTGTGGCCTCTTAGCTGCCCTAGTTTCCTTCAAAGTTCAGCTTAACCCCCACCTTCTATGTAAGGCCTTCACTGACCCACTGCCACCCCCCACCTCCCCCCAGCCCCAGAGGTTAGTGCCTCCCTTTAAAAATAACTTTCCATTCACTTTGTACTTTCATGGTAGATTAAAGGCTCACCCAGTAGAGTGGCTGGCACACAAGAGGTGCTTAATTAATGCTTGATAATTGTGTGATCAATTTCCTCTTTCACTCTCCTCCCTCCAGATCTATCTGTCCTGGAAGAGTGGTCCTGGGGAGGTGAAACATTGGAAGGACATGATTGCCCGTCCTCGGCAGCCTGTGGCTCAGTGGCACCAGCTGAAGGCCTGAGTAGGGCCTGGGGAGGCCCGGGGGTGGGGCTGTGGGCCCATGGTTTGGGGGTCACGCCTTCACACTTTATGCACAACGCTCTGGGCGTGGCTCCCCCATTGGGTGGGGGGAAGGACCCCTGTGGGCTCAGCCAGGGAGGGGGCTCATGACTCAGTATGGCCATGTTTCTAGGAAGCGCCAGCCCCCCTATTTGGGGAGGGCTTTGGGAGCCATTTTCCTGCTTGCCCCTTTTCTTCAACTCGCCGACACTAAAGAAACAGGAGGGGGGAGAGAGAGAGAGAGAGAGAGAGAGAGAGAGAGAGATATGGATGGACAGAGAGATGGACAGACGGCAGGACAAAGAGATCCCTCCAGAGGCCCCACCTGGCGGAATTTGACTTGTCCGCCATTTTCTTTAAGGTGGCTTCTGGAGCTATGGGCTGGCCGAGCTTCAGTCAGCCCCTGGCCAAAGAGGGCAAGGGCATAGTAAGGTCGTGGCGATTGGCCTGGCCGGAATGGCCCTCCTCCCCTCTGGGATGTTGGGTTTTTTAAGCCGTCTGGGGGCCCCTGTGTTCCAGGGGGGTATAAATAGCCTGGCTTCAGAGCCAAGGTCCTGTGTACATGTACTGTGTTCAACCTTTGTGTGTGTGTGTGTGTGTGTGTGTGTGCGTGTGCGCGCTCGAGTGTGGGTGTGTGGGGAGCCGTCAGGGGCTCCAGATGGCTCGCTGTGCTGGTCCAGTGGTTGTGCTGAGAGGTGGGGCTTTGGAAAGGTAAGGGGTACAAAAAAAAGAGGAGTAGAGAGAAGATGGTGGGATAAAGAAAGGAGAGATAAACAGAAAGGGCAAAGTCAATCCTTAAGGACAAAAGAAAAGAAGATGAGGGAAAGGGAGGAGGGACAGCCTTGTTTGTCCCACACATCCAATATCCCATCATATCTTAGTATCTGAAGCTAGGAGAAGCCTTACAAGACAGTTTTTCCAAGCCCCTCATTTTTCAAATAAGGAAACAGATGCCCAGGCTGGCCTACCAAAAGACATAAGTAACCAAGCTCAGACGTGAACCTCGGTCCTTTGATTCCCAAGTCCAGTGCTGTCACTGGTTAAAGACAGGACCTTCATGCTGTTTTGAGAACAAGAATGCTGTTTCCTGTTCTGATCTCTGCCTTCCAATTTTGACCAGGGCATTGTGTCTGAATTATCTGGGCCAGTGTTTTCCATGCCACGTTTTTGGTTCTCCCCACCATAGAATGGGGCCTCTGCAGAAAATACATGTGCTGGCTTTCATTTCCCTTCTAAAACATGAAGTAGGAAATTCTATATGTATGAAAAAGACTTAGTACATGTGGTATTTTTTTTTTAGTATCAAAATAGGCATAAGATCCTAGGAGTTAGAGTTAAAAGAGCCTTTTTAAGGTCATCTAGCTAGACCCTCTCATTTTTGAAATAGGGAAACTGAGGCCCAGAGGGTTTAGGTCCCTAGGCCAAGATTACAGCAAAAGCAAGTACCAAGCTGAAATGTGAATCCGAGTCCTTTCACTTTGTACAAATCTGGTCCTGGTTCCCCTACATCCCACTCCCCTCTTCTGTTTTACTTCCACACATCCCTGTCCCTAGCCCCATATTCTCCCCAGAGCAACCCAGACCAACAGCTATCCATTTCTATAACCATAGTTCAAGCCTCTGAGTGCTCCATGGCCAACTTGGTATATCATCTCCATGTGAGCTAAGTCTCCAAGGTTCTTCCAGTAAATAGTCAATCACCCCCAGGGCTATGCCCCTTGCTGGGTGACCCCACTGCTGAGAATTTTTAAGTGGGCCAGTCCCAGCCATTACCCCTGGCATGGATACATAGTGCCCAAGTGGTCTATCCCTGGAGCCCTTGAGCGGGTCCTGACCTTTCCTTTCCCGCTAAGTGGTCCCAGCTTGTCCTCCCACTTCCAAGATTCCATTAACTTCATTCTCACTTGGAAAAGGGCTCCCTTCAGCCCTAGCAGGTATCTCTCCTAGCCTTCCTGACTCTTCCTTATTCTTCCAGGCCCCTTATTCCTGCTTTCCAGCCTTCCCCCAGTACCTACCTCTCCCACTTCTCACCACCCTCCCATACTGTCAGAACTGGAGGGAGCCTTAGAACAGAATCTCAGAGCTCAGAGGGAAAGCCTTAAGATGTGAAAGGTCCAGGCTGGAAGGAATCTTAAAAAAGCCTCTGATAGAGCTACACAAGTCCTTGGAGGTCTGAATGAAGATTGTAGGAACTGCAACGGGCCTTAGAACACAGAATGTTGGCACCAGGATGCACATTAAAGTTGGCACATCACAGCTGGAAGGAATGTTAGAACAAATGGTCAGGCCTGGAAGGAATTTTTGGATATCAAATGTGAGAACTGAACAGACCTTAGAACATTGGTTATTAGAGATAGAAGAGACTTTGGCCTGCATATCATCAGAACTGGAGGGGAATCTAGAACATAGAATATCAGAAGTGGGGAGGGGGGAGTTGTCTTAAAATATAAATCACAGAATGTCAGAGCTAAGGGAGACCTTAGGATATAGACCATGCAATGTCATTCAGACATTAGATCACAAAAGGTCAGAGTTAGAGGGGTCCTTAGAACCTTAGGTCCTTAGAATGTCTGAGCTGACCTTGGAAACTAGAAGGTGTGATCTAGAAGAGACTGCAAAGATTGCCTAGTCCAAGCCCATGATGTCACAGGTCCTTCTCCCTCTTCCTGCCTGAGCCAGGCAGCTAATTCAGAGGAGGACCCAACTCTCCCCAATGCCAGGAGTTGGAGTGACCATCACTTTACCCCCAAAGTACTTCTGAACACCTACTAGATCAGCATAGAGGAGGCTGGGGAGGGCCATACCCCTTCTGTCATTCCCTTCTCCCCCTCTGCCCCTCTTCTCTGCCCACTCCTTGCCAAGAGAAATGAGATGGAACCACCTGAAGTTTCCCTGAGATGATGAAGCAAGGCCAGTGGCCCTGCCTGGCTCCCATAGAATTGTAGCCAGTTCCCTGCCGGTGACAGAGGGTCAGCTTCTGGGTGATTCCAGCTGAAAGTCAACTCATCCCGAATCCCCCAGGTGCAGGTGTAGACCTGCAGTTCCCAAGGCTTGCCACCAGATGGCAAATAGACATCATGGACTGGCAGCCACTCCGTGCCCCTGCTCTTGCATAAAAGTTGGCATGGGATGGAGAAGAAAATGCAGATGCCCTATCATGTTTGGGATGGGGTGGGAAGGGGAAATGCTGACGGTGATCCCCAGAGACCCATCCCCTAGGTCCACAGTGGGGCAAACATCTTTGGCTTTGGGGGTAATGTCCAGTCTCCCGGGTTTTGGAGGCTTGGGTTATGTCCTGTGCTTACAGTAGGGATTCCCAGAGTTAGAGTGAGCTGGAGAGCTCATCCAGTCCAGCTGCCTCAGTTCGAGACACAAAGGGACATCAGAATGGAGAATGTCAGAGCTGGCAGGACCCTAGACCTTAGAGTATAGAATGATGTATGCAGAGGGACCTTTTGAGCAGAGAGGGGCCTTAGAATGTAAAGTATCTCTGAATGAGGCAAAAGTAATCTGCCTATGATCACATCTGAATTAGAGACAGAGCAGGGAGCACCACCCCAACCTGTCTTACTTCAGAGTTTGCTTCAGGGCTGAACCACCTTCCATCACAGACAGTAACTCCCAGCCTTGCCAGGACATAACTCTACCCTCTCTTATCTTCAACCTGTGTCACCATGGGCAAATTACTTGACTCTCTGGGCCTCAGTATCTTCATTAGAAAAACACAGGGGTTGGGCAAGGCAATCTAAGGTTCCTTCCGGTGCTCAGACTAGGATATTCCTCTCCTGCGAATGAATGAACGAAAAAGCTGGGCCTTTCTGATCTGGATTTCATGCCTGGCTCATTATCAAGCTGTGTGACCTTGGACAGGCAGGTAACTTCATCTCTGTCTCCTCATTGATGAAATGGAGGGAGAGGGAGTGGTCCAGAAGGGGATCTCTCAGATCCTTTCTGATCTAAATTCTATGATCCAATCCCTGGCACAAAGGCCCAGGCTTGTGTGGAAGGGGCAATGGAACAGGGTAGGTGATGCCCTCAGGGGAAGCCAGCGAAGGAAAAAGGGAGGTGCAACAGGGAAGGAGAGATTGTGGGTAAAGAAACTCAGAGAAGGCTAAGAGATCAGGAGAGGCTCTTCTCCTCTTGGGGTCTCAGTTTCCCTCTCTGTAAAATGAGGGCTTCAGACCAAACTGCTTCTAAGGTTCCCGCCGGCTCTGGGGAGGGCGGAGGAGAGGGGAGGACTGGATGAGAGGAGGGTGCTCTGGCTCTCTGCAGCTAGGCATTTCATGGGTCTCCCCCTTTCTTCCCTCCTCCCCCTCCTTGTGAGTGGGGAGGGACCAGCCAGCCAGCAAGCCCCCAACCTTGCCATTCTTAGCTAGTGATTCCCAGCTGGGGTCAAACCAAATCGTATTAGAGCAGAGAGGGCCAGTACATCTCTGTTTTGGTGCCTGGCCTGAGCAGCTCTTAGCCAGTTGGATGCAAAGATGCTCTTGGGGTGGTATCTTGTTTTCTGAAAGGGTGACTAAATGGATCAGGGATGGGGAACCCCTGCTTCCTCTACCTCCTCCTCCCATAGCCTTCCCACGTCTTCCCCCTTGCATCTTGGGTTATGCTGTTGACTTTTTCGTCCCTGCTGAAGTTTCTACTTCATGCAGCTAAGGGAGGGAGGAAGGAAGGAAAGCTCTCCCTGCCCACAGCCCACCTCTGGTGTTTATTCGATTGAGGCCTAGATGGTCGGTCGATGAGACCATGCACAGGGTACCCAGCCTGTTCTCAGACCAATGAGTACCCAGCTGGGCATCTAGATGGGGGAGCTGAATGGGGTCAGGGTGCAAGGGGCTGGCCAGAGGTAGGTGTGACAGGACAGAGGAGAAGCAGGGGGACCAGAAGCAGCCCCACAGTTGCCCCAGGGATGGTTTCTTCACTTGTAAAATGGTGTCATATTTAACGCTTCACCTACCTCACAGGGGAGGTTGTTAGGTTGCACGTTGACCTGTGTCCAGGGTTGCCCTGGATGCCCTTGAATCTGGAAAGGGCAGTGTTATTCTGTTTGCCCTGAGGCCAAAATGCAGCAGTGTCCTAGGTCCCTTCAGTCCCCATTAGGATGTAAGAGGCATCTTGGGTCTCTGTGGGGGATGTTAGAGCTTTGCGCTATTACTACCTTTTTCAGGTATGTCTTCTTTCTTGTGACTATCCTCCTGTAACTGCTGTACAGAGTTCTCCCTGCCCCCAGCCCTTCATCAAGCAATGTACCTGAGGGAGGGGATGGGACAGACAAGGGCCTGAAGGCTCGGGCAGCCTCCAACTCCCAGCCCAGCTAGAGCACAGGTGGGGAGGGGGAACCCTGCTACTTCTATTCTGTTGAGTCCTTTTCCAGCAAGTGTTTTATAAAAAAAAGAAAAAAGAAAAAAAGAAAAAATTCACCACCACAAAACAATAAAAAAAAATAAACAGAAACAAACCACAAACCTCCACATTCTCAGCAAAGAGAAAGGAAGAACAACTAATGGGAAAAAAAACCATAAAAATTTCCACCACACACACCCTATAAGCCAGCGAGATTTCCTCTTTGCAGATTCATATTTTTGTGGGGCCGTTCTGATTAATAAAGGCTAGTGAAAAAGCAGGGCCTTGACTCCTTCCTCCGCCGTACCTGAGCCCCACCCACTCACCCACCCTAGGAGAAGGAGGTAAAGGAGATGGGGTAGGGTGGGGCAGGTTGGGGCTCTTTCCACCACACACGTTTTTCTCTGGCCTTGGGTGGAATATGACTGGCCCTTCTTCCAAGATGCATTTGCTGGCTCCCTAGCTGTCATCCCCCAAGGGGAATTATTAACACCTTAGGGCCTCCTACTGTGTCCCTGCAGCCCCAGCTCACGGCCCCCACCCCCACCCGCAACACCCAGGAGGAACTGAGATAGATTCACTCACCCTTGATCCAACACCTGAACCAGAGCAGACCAGCCAGGATTGGAGCAGGGGATATCATTTTACTGTGGCCCCCATCAAAACTGCCCTAAGGGGAGGCCCAACTATGGCCATGGTTGGTTATAGCTAGCTCCCTCCTCTTCCTCAGATGTTAGTGGGGAGTTAGGAGGAATTGGGCAGAGCCCTGGGCCTGGTGGTCCTGGCCCCCTTAGAAATAGCAATAGCCAAGCAGACATTGTCTCCCCCACCCCAGTTTTGGGGAACAGCTCAAGAGGGAGTGCTGGCCCCCAAAAAACTGGCTTCTAGACCTGACTCCTCCCCTTCACTGGCTGTGTGACCTTAGGCAAGTCACTTCTGTTCTCTGGGCAATAAGCACCCCAGCCCCCATCCCTCCCAAGGAGGAACTGAGGTCTGAGCCGTGCTCAGGGTTTCCTTGGAGGAAGGTGCTAAATCAGCTTCCCTTGTGAGCACAAAGGAAACCCCAGTCTAGTTTTCTGCCCATGACCCCTTCCTTTCTACCCCTGACCCTGATCATGGAGTCCTCCTGAAGGGAGGCAGCTGGCTTGCCCACACTTGGTCTGGGTTTCAATATCCTTCATTCTTTTTCTCTCTGGAAACTGATCCCTAGTCAGGGAAGCAATGCCAGAAGGGAGCTTGGGGACCACCTAGTCCCCATATCTAGAGGACCTGCGGTACCCAGCACAGCTTTCCCTCCTTGCCCTGGAGTGACTCCCCTTTCTCATGGAGCCTGGAGGAGCCATGGGAGGCAGCCACCAAGTAGCTCGGCCCTGAGCAAAGGGAGGAAAGGCCCAGGGCCTTGAGTTTTTCCCATGGAAAATAGTCCCTGGAAAAAAAATACAAAATACCAACCAGCCCTGGTGCTCAGGTATTGCCCATTAAGAGGCCTGGAAGTGCCAGGCCTGGCCACTTAATGCTTCGGGGCCTTGGGCAAGATGCTTTCCCTGGGGGCCTCTGGTCCTGCTTCAGTCTCATGAGGGAGTAGGATCAGAGGAATTCAGAGGCCCTTCTCGCTGTGTCACTAGACTCCCCGCCCCCGTACTGAGATCATTCCCAGCCCCTCCTCAGTGACCCCAAGAGCCCATCCTGGGACCTGCTGGCAGGGGGACTTCCCTGTCCTAGGTGCCCGTGCTCTCCTAGATCCTAGATCCTCCCATTCTGCAAGCCGGGCTCACTTTCCCTACAGGTTAGTCTTCCTCCCTTTGTCTTCCTTCATGTCCTTCCTCTATCTATATTCCCTGATCTCTGGAAGCTTCTCCTGAACAATTCCTCATTCCTCCCACCCCCACCCAAAATCAAGGGGATGGGATTTATTCCACCTCGGTGTTCTGGGTGTTGGCTCTCTGGAGCCATCTGTCTTTCCCTTTGGTATGTCCCCTGCCTCCATCCCCTCCCCTTCATCTGTGTCCTGTGTGTCTCTGTCTTGTTTAGATTGTGAACCCCAGGGGCAGGGACCCCGTCTGACTCAATGTTCTGTACAGCACCTGCAGGTGCGTGAATAAATGTTAATCCATGGATTTAACAGTGCTCAGATCATCTTGGGGAAGCAGGTTGTGGGACAGGTGTGCTAACCTGGGTGGCTGGGCTAACCTGGGTGGCTGGGCTAACCTTGTGGTTGGGCTAACCTTGTAGTTGGGCTAACCTGGGTAGCTGGGCTAACCTGGTGAGTGGGCTAACCTTGTGACTAGGCTAACCTGGTGACTGGGCTAACCTAAAGGTTAAGACCAATCTGGGGAGGCAGGGAAGGGGAGGTGGAGCTTCTGAGCTGACCCTGGCCTGCCCTTTCCTTCCCAAAGACCCCAGGGGGGTGCATTATCAGATTTGGTAGGGGAGGGCAGAGGACCATCTCTGAACAGAAAGCCTTACTCTGTACCACCCAAACAGCTAGTGCATCCTATCCTAAAAAGACAGCTAGTCAGAGACTTTGAGGGATAGGGAAGAAGATATAGAATCTGTCCCCCCACCCCACCCCAGCTACCCTACCCACACAACCTCAGGCTTCCTTCTCCTGCCCCAGGGTAGGTGCAGACCCAGAAGAATCCTGGGAAGGGGGTTGGAGATAGAGATGGGGGAATCATTCTCAACCCAAGGAGAGTATCTGGGAGGCACTTTCTTAGTGACATTCAGTAAACATTTATTAAGTACCTACTATGGCCAAGAATGTCACCAGGCTTGTGGGGTGGGGAACATCTGTTCCATCTGGGAGACAAAGCTGAAAAAAGGACAGAATCCCTGTCATCCAAAAACAAGAATGGGGAAGAGGGAGGGGCAGAGGACACTCCAAGAGCACAGATATAGGGGAGAGCAGACAGAGGGGTCTGGGAACATCTGAGGAGGGTCAGAGGAAGATGCGAGTTAGAAGACTTCCCAGGGAGGTGGTGTACACATAAAGAAAGGGTTTGGTGGGCAAAAATAAGGAGGGAGGGAATTCCTGGCATGGAGTTTGGGAGGTTTGAGCAAATTGAATGGAGGCGAGAAATGTGTTTGGGAAGCAGCTGGTGGGCCAGTGTTATTGGAACAGAGAGTACCATCAGAGCCAGGAGGGGCCAAGAACAGAGAAGGTCTCTGGAGCTGGGTGGAACTTTAGAATATTCAGGAAGACCAGCCTACTTCAACAGAATGAGTGATGTATTTGGAATCAGGGCACCCATGTTGGAAACCAAGCCCTGTGACTTCTTCTCTGTATGACCCTGGACAAGTCACCTTTCTCTGGGCCACCATCACATCTTTAAGATGTAGAGGTTGGACCACATGGACTCTGAGGTCCCCTCTGCCTCTAGGCCAGTTATACAAATGAGACTTTGATCCTAAGAACACAAAACATAGAATGACACCCAATTAATTAATCACCAAGCATGAACTGAACCCTTACCATGAGTCAGGGCTCTGTCCTCAGGGAGCTTACTTTGAGGAGAGGGTACAGGGGGAAAGACAACATGTGTATGCATAGAAATCTATGCAGAGTAGATACACACAAAGGAAGAGGAGGGAGGGAGGAAGAGGGTAGAGAGGTTCCCTATAAGAAGGAGGTTTTTGAGCTGAGTCCTAGAGGGAGGGAGGGAAGGACTTTGAGATGAAATTAAGTCAAACATGCATTCCAGGTAGTGATGAGTTGGGGCAAAGGTACAGGATGGAGTACAATGTCCGAGGAACAGAGATCAGCCCAGTTGGACTGCCCTTTCATGTGTGGGTAGGGGACAATTTGGCTTTAAAAGGATTTGATATTTGATTGAATCAAAAACGAGCCATTGGACTTGATTAAGGGAACGGCAGGGTTCAGCTGTGCTTCAGAACAATCGCTTTGGATGCTGTGGGGAAGAGGGATCAGAGTGGGGAGAGTGATGGGATGGGAAGCCCATTACGATACATTGCAGCAGACCAGCAGAGAGGGGATGAGGGTCAGAACAAAGGGAGTGAGTGGTCATATGAATGAACAGGTCACACATGACCGATTGTTCACATAGATATTACAAGAGTTGGCGACTGACTGGCTATGTGGAGTAGGGGAGAGTGAGAAAGTGGGTAATCTGGAGGTTATCGCCCTGGCTAGGAAAGTCAGAAGAAGAATAGGTTTGGGGAAAAGATGGTGAGGCCTGTTTCAGACATTCTGAGTTTGTGATGTCTCTTGTCTAGGACATCTAATGTGAAGCATCCAATGGGTAGTTGGTGATGTTGGATGCAGGAGGGAGCCTGGGCCTGGATGTGCACATGTGGGAGTCATCTGCATAGAGATGATAAATAAATCCATGTCAGCTAGAAGATACCTTGGAGTCATTGAGTCCAAACTTTTCATTTTATAGTTGGGGAAACTGAGCCTCAGAGACACTATAGCATATGCTCAAGGTCATATAGCCGAAGAGTCATCTGGTTGGCCCAGATCTGAAGAGGAATCATCAAGAGGCAGCTAGGTGACTAGAGATAGCATGTTGGACTGGGGATTATTCAGACATGATTTTGAGTCCTGCCTCAGACACTTGCAAAATGTATGATCCTGGGCAAGTCACTTGACCTGTCTCCCCAGTACTGAAATGGGGCCAGTAATAGCATCTACCTCCTAGATTTGTCGTGAGGCTAAAATGAGATCGTATTATGTAAAGTTCTTGGCAAAACTTAGAGCACTCTCTAAATGTTGGCCATTATTCTGCAGACCTCCTCTCAGCCCACAGCACCCCATACCAATGTTCCTATCTCTAATGCCTTATCTCCCCTGCCCATGGGTCCAAGAACAGTCAGCTACTCCAGTGGGCCCTTCATCTGCAGATGCTGAGGACTGGACACATAGCAGCCAAGGGAAGCTATCAGAAGTTATCTCCTCACAATCTGCTACCTGCTGGCAGCTGGAACACAGGCAGAAGCTTCCCTACTGGTACCTCCAGTAAGGAGAGGCACCAGCTCCTTTGACTTTTCTTTCCCTGTCTTCTCCTTCAGTCCATCCTCAGTGTCTAAGGTCCAGCTTACACTGAAAATACTAGGACTTAGAGCAGTTGGGTGACCTCAACTGGGAGCCCTTTATGTTTTCCTGCCCAAGACAGCCCACAACAGAAATAGTAAGTTCAAAAGAAGAGAGGTCTGGGGACAAGGATCATGAATTCTATTTTGGAAAGGGTGCATTTAAGATGCCTCTGGGACATCCAGCTTGACATGGGCTATGGGTTGGTGACGCCAGACCAGAGTGCAGGAGCAGTGAGTGGGGTCGGACCCAGAGATCTGTGAAGCAGTTCCAGTGACCTCCCTGTCCATGTGCCAGTTGGCCTGGGAATGTCCCCAGCTCTGTCTGTCATCCACTTCGTTGAGGCAGAGAGAAGAGCCTCTGGACAAAGCTGCTGCCCTGGCAGCCACAGGCAGGCCCAAAGGACTTCAGAGGAGGGAGCTCGGGGGAGGAAGGAGGGTAATAGCCCTTGACCTACTCTCTAGTTTATCTAATTTCATGAGAATGTTATTCAATATCCTCCCAGGTCCCACAAAGTCCATCAATTCCACTTCAGCTAATGCCTCTAATGGTTCCTAACATTTTTTTGAGGCCTGTCCCCTTTTGTCAATGAAGCCTATGAAACCTTTTTCAAAATCAAGTTTTTAAATGCATAAAATACATAGGTTTGCATAGGAAACCAATTATATCAGAGATTTTTTTCCCATCCAAGTTCACAATTCCCCCGAAGTCTATCCATGGATCCCTAAGGAAGTAAGGGGAGAGGTGCAAGGGGCACTCAGGAGTCCATGGACAATAGCTTAAGAATCCCAGATTTAACCTTTCCAGAGGCATCCAAAAGCTGAAAAACCTTGGCCAGAGAAGCCTTCATTCTGCACAAAGCCTTGGTCTACTCAGAAAAAGAAAGGCAATGGGGGATGGGTCAAAGGCAGAGCCAGGGCAAGGGTTATGGTAGCAGCCTATTTTTCCTCCCTCCCATTACCCAGCCAGCTTCCATCTAGGTTGGAATGAACCAAACTTGGGCAGTCATTTCCAATATATTGGTTAAGTGAGGGAGTTCTCCAAACACCATTGGGAAGTATGCTAGGTGTATTAGTCATGAGAGGGGATAATGGGGTTAGCCCTATCATTTTATAAATGAGGAAACTGAGGCCCAGAAAGAAAGTGACCTATCCAAAATCACTAAGCTGGGAATAGAACCCAAGGCTCTTCTGAATCCCAAGCACACCATGTGCCAAGATATCTGAGAGGTGGTGGCTCCACTTCTGCCCCTTTGTGAGCACAGACAGGGGTCTTATTCTTTCCAGCTTCCTCCCTATATCTATAGCATCTTCTCCTTGCCCACCTCCCCTCCAGGGACCATTGAGGCAAGAAAGAGAAGACTCCCCCATGCCCCTCTCCTCTCTCTCCAGGACAGAGCATGGGGGTGGGTGGGCCTTTGCCTCTGAGGCAGCAGAGGAGGCCTGGCTGTTCCCAGCAGTGCCAGCCTGGACTCCTAATCGCAGCTTCCAGTTTTCCTTCCCTATCTACCAGCTTCTAATTTGCATCTCCCTGCCCCCCCCCAATGACTCCCTCCCAGCTTGGCTGGGCAAGGCTTGACCTTTCAGTCCAAGCTCATGACCCATCACCATAGCAACAAAACCTTGGCTCCATCTCCTTGTACTATTAGGAAGGCTTTTTATTTACTTATTTTTTCTCAGTGTGGCTGTTTTCCCTGAGTGGTTTAAGAAGAAAGAGGGGAAAGAGCTAAGCAGAGGTGGGAGGGAGGGAGAGAGGCAAAAGGCAGACAGAGCAGGAGGGACCAAGAGAGACTGGAGGGAGCAGTCCAGGAGGAGGGACTGCCACCCAGAGGTAGGGGATGGACAGATGGAGAGAGCCAAGGACGGGCACTGTGGACAGACAGGCAGGCAGACGGTGCCTGAGAGAAAGGGAGGGACAACACGTGTCAGGGGGTGACTAGAGGAGCAGAAAGGCAGAGGACAAATGAGACAGAGAACACAGAGAGGAAGAGGCAGGTTGTAGGACAGATGCATTTGTTAAATACCTACTATGTGCCAAATGCCCTACTAAGCACAGGGTTACAAAGACAATCGTCAAAGTGAAACAGAGGCAGAAGGCAGACCAAGGGGCCAAAGAGAGGAAGAAGACAGACAGGAAGCCAACACTAGTTAGAGATGGAGGTGAAGCAGAGAAAGATGGAGACAGAGGAGCAGGCAGGCAGTACAGTTGGGGCCGGGGGTGGGGGAGCAGCAGGAAGGTACCCAGGGAGACAGGGAATAGGGGCAGAAAGGTGGAGACAACGCTGTGGAGAGAGGAAGCTCCAGGGAGAGAAACACGCACAGGAAGGGGAACAGATAAAGAGGCAGAGGCCAGATGGCGGAAAAGAGAGAAGGAAGAAAGGCAAAGAACACAGATCGTACAGAGGAGTGACAAAGTTATCCAGGGGGTGTGGGGATGGGATAAAGGGTGGGGCAAGAAAAAAACCCAAGAAAGTCTAGGCTAAGAAAGGATCACCATAAGCACCCCGGGGCCTGAAAACAAACCTACAGACTGACAGATCGACAAGACAGACCAGAGAGGGCTTGGCCAGGGACTCAAAGCAGAAAGACAGACCAGGCTGCAATGACACAAAACACTGACACAGAACAGAGCTGGGCTGGGCAGAAGTAACAGAACACAGGCTGACAAAGAGACAGACCCAACCCACACATGGCTGGCCCAACGAGCCCCAGCTCAGATGGAAGGAAAGCAAAGAGCTGGTGCCTGGCACATAGTCCTGAGCCTGGACAGACAGATGGCAGGGCTGCTGGCTAGGTTAGGGAGTTGGGGAGGAGGATGATAAGGTAAGGGCCAAAGCTGGCCAGGCCACCAGAGAGAAACAGAAGGACACGTTAACTGGAGCCCAGCAATCTCCCAGGGCTTATAAATAAATAGGCATGTGGGAAAGCAGAATTTTTTCTTCAGGAAATATAATTTATGTTTACAGACATCATTTTTCTTTTAAAGAATATCCTTCTTCCATTCAGTCACTGTGTCCCCTGTGTCCCTGAGTTACCCCCAGCCCCTGCCCTCTCTGCCCTAGCAAATACCTTCCCTTTATTGCTTAGATGGTAAAGATTTGGTCTTGGCCAAGGGGAATGAGGAGGGGGCGATGAGGATTGGGCTGTCCCTGACCTATGAGGGAAGAGGAAGCGAAGCAGGGACAGTCGGTCCCATCCCCTCCACTTCATAGCAGCTGCCCCAGATGTGCCCATGTATGGGCATGGAAAGAGCAGGCAGCCGGGAAGTGACAGAATCGCTGTCTGATTCCCACCATACAGAGAATCTCGCGGGGCGGGGTGGGGGGGGGGGTGGCAGAGGGAGCCGAACTGGAGGCCTAGCACAGGCACAACATGGGAATGCCAGCGTCTTTTCAAATTTGACAGCTGGAGGAAACAGCTCCCATTCTGGGGAGTTGGGAGGGGAGGCAGTGACATTTCAAACTCCAGAAGGTCAAGGGTTTGAGAAAAGTGGGGTTCAGGATTCTTTTTTTCCTTGTTGTCAAATACTAGTTAGGTGGCGGGCCTTACACTCAATAGCCTGAAGAGGTATGTAGGATTCCCCCAGAAGGATGGAGGTGATTCAGTGCTAAACACAGGCCAGAAAAGGCCGGACCCCAGAACTTGAGGCTTCCTTACCCAACACTGCCCAATTAGCCTGGTTAGCATGTCCCAGTCCCAGCTCCAGGCAGAGGCAAACATGCCCCAGAAGGACCTTTCTCTGCAGGAAGGTACCAGCTTCCAGTCCTTTCGGAGCAGGGTGCCTCTAGGAGATGACCTGTGCTTCCCAGGCTCCGCCAGAGGTAGTGACCTTTAGGAGAGGAAGAAGGAGGTGGCATGGTAGATGGTCCTCCCCAGACCCAGGAAGAGATGATAGTCCTAAAGCCACGGGAAGCTTCAGGAGGTCGTTAGCCCTAGCAGAGGATGTTCCCCAGAGACGAGCCATAGTTCCAGGTCCAGGCAACAGTAGAAAGGGGAGCCCCTTTGGACTGCGCAGTCTGGCAGGACCAAGTCCCCCAAGCAGTGGATGGGCAGCTACCCAGGTCAGCTGTTACTGGGGTCCAGATACCCTCTGGGGCCTGGAAAGAAGCCAAGTTGAGAGAGTCCAAGCCTGGAGGGCTCAAGTGGGCTCGCCTTTGCTGGGGATCCCTAGACCTGGGGGCTTGCGCCTTGCACAAAGCGCAGTCCCTTCTAGCTCCTCCTCCTCCTCCTCCTCTTCCTCCACGTCCTCCTCGAGATTCCGTCTGTCCTCCTCCCCGTCCTCCTCCTCTTCCCCCTCCTTCCCAGAGCACACGTAGGGCTGCGGACACGGCGCCTGGGTCGGGGACGGACGGGGGCGCGGTGGCCGGGGAGCCGCCGGCGGCTCGTCCCGCTCGGCCATGCGCTCGACGGCGCCTTCGCCCACTAGGAAGACTGTGTCGAGTACCCGCGGCGGCCCAGTGACTGGGTTGTGGTCGTAGGAGAAGACGCGCAGCGCGCGTAGAGGCCGCAGGTCGGGGAAGCCGCCCAGTTGGTTGCGGTCCACGTCGAGGATGCGCAGGCGGCCCATTCGCAGCAGCACGTTGGGGAACACCTCGAGGCGGTTGCCGTAGAGCCAGAGGCCGCGCAGGCCCACCATGCTGGGCAGCTCGGCGGGCAGGCCGCGCAGCCGGTTGTCTCCCAGTTGCAGGGACTGCAGAGCCGGCATGCGGAGCAGCGCGCGCGGGAAGCGCCGCACGTAGTTGCCCTCGAGCCACAGACAGCGCAGGCTCTGCAGCTGCGCGAAGTCGGCGGGCAGCCCGAGCAGCCGGTTGCTGCCCAGGTACAGACGGCTGAGGCGCGGCAGGCGGCACAGTGCCTCGGGCACGTGCTCCAGCTTGTTGAAGTCCAGCGCCAGGATGCGCAGCTCGCGCAGCTCCTCGATCTCGTCGGGCAGCTCGCGCAGGCCCGTGCCACTGATGTAGAGCCTCTGCAGGCCGAGCAGGGCGCACACCGAGGCGGGCAGGCGCCGCAGCCGCCGCCCGCTCAGCTCCAAAAGCTGCTCGCCGTTGCTCAGCTGCTCCGCCACGTCCGACGGCAGCTCGTCCAACGTGGACTCAGCGATGCCCATCCTCCGCTCATGGCCCCCAGGAGGGGCGGGGGCCGCCGGTGGCGTGCGCCCTGCCCGCGTTCAGGCTCCCGCCTGGCTGCCAGCCTCCTCCCCCGCCCCCGCTCCCGACCCGACCTGCCCTACTCACCCAGCCTGATCGATCGTGCACCCTGACCGGGTTCAGGGTCCTTCCTCCTGCCCCTCACCCCCCACAAGAGACTGCCCAGCCGGCTATCACCTCCTGTCCTGGCTCCGTCTGTGCTGCCTTCTCCCGCCTCGCGCTGGGGATTGGGCTGCCTGTCCTCTCCAGTCCTGCAAGTCGTCACCCCCTAACAGGGCTCAGGCTATCCGCACCCGCCTCACTGTCCTGTAGGGCACCCCTACCCTCCACCCAGGGCTCAGGAGACTCCCCGCCAGTCCCCCACGGAAGACCGGTTTCCCCACCTGTCCTAATCCAACTCCAACCTGGGTTCGAGATGCCCGCTCGGTTTCCCAGTAGCCTAGCCTCCGCCCCGATCCCGATAGGTCTTGCCCCCCCTCCCGGCCAGATTCAGCCCCCAAGCCCCAGATCCCGGGACGGGAGGGGAGGCACCACCGGGCCACTCAGCTGGCCGTGGGGCGGCTCGCAGCCAGTCTCTCGATCGCCCTCCGGGACTCCCCCGCTCGCACTGTCTGACTTGGGTTCCCACAGACTCGATGCTTAGCGACCCGTCGCCATGGAAACCCCCCGACGCGGTTCCAGCTGCCAATGAGAGGGAAGGAGAAAGAGAGAGGGGCGGGAGCAAGACCAAGGAAGGGGGGCTCCCCTTCCCCAGGGCCTGTCCTGGTTCCTGGGCACCTCCTCCCTCCTGACTGAGCAGGAGGGAACCTAGACCAGAACTGCCCGGGCCAGCAGGTACCCCGCACTACCCTACTCAGATCTCTTCAAGCTTTGATCCCCTTACCCTTCGGTGGAGTCCCTCCTGCCAGTTACCATCCAGTCCCGAGCTCGGCTCACCCAACTGTCCCACGTGGCACCTTGTCCCAGTCCGTCCTTCCCACCCCCTTTCTCTTCCAGTTACACCAGAGCTAAAAAATAGATAAATTGATGAATTTTCTCTGTTGGCAATGACATCCAGATCCAGACACTGCCGCGATTAACCCTTCATACTTCATAGACCGTGGAAGAAATGTCTGAGCTTGGAAAGACCTTAGAACAGAAAGTAGCATCTGGGAAGGACCTGAGGGCAGGTTTCTGTCGGAAAGGACCTTCGAAAGTCCCAAATCCGAGAGGCCAAAAAGTAGAGAATTCAAGGCATCCGGTGTTGCAGGGAAACCACTTGGAACTGAGTTCAAATACTGTCTCCCTCGAGGTGGGACCCTAGCTGAGAAGTCAATTCATTTGTCCCTGCCTCTGGCCTCCTCAGTAAAAGGAGGGCGTTGTCCTTGAATTACATACAATGTCCCTCCAAACTCAATATCCCACAAATGGCAGCGCTGGAGAGGACCTTAGAACAGAGGCACTCACAGCTGCATGGGGCCTGAGAGTTTATGTTGCCCTTATCCCCTTTGTTACAGATGAGGAAACTGAGGTTCAGTAGGTGAATGAGCGCTAAGCTCTTTGGGAACAAATAGAAAAGAGACATCCCTGCTCTCAGGGATTCTAGTCGGGGAGACAAGAACGGTGTGGAAAGTTTCAGCGGTGGGACAGATGGAAAGGTCCCATAATCCTTAGGGAACAGAGGCAAGGCAGATGGTAATTCGTTAATGTCATTTCCACTGATAAAATCGTATCAGTTTCTGTTGTTGAGCCATTCGACAGTGCCAAAGGCATTGGTAGAAAGAACTTTCTTTTCTCAGCCTTCGCTAGCTGTGGTTGCAATATTCCTAGAAGCAGGTGCCAGGCTGTAAGGGGGCAGTGGGCCCCAAGATGACCTCTTCAAAGACTGGGCTGGGACCCTTAGGACCCAGCTGCAGTTGGTGTTAGTACTGTCAAGCAAAGGGGGACCTTTTCTCCAGGGCTTCCTCCCATGGTTCCAGGCTGTAAGCGGTCCAGGGTGAGGGATACTGCTGTTCCCAGCTTGAGTTCAGGGTCCTGGGCTGTGTTCCCCAGGATTTGAGGGGAAATGGTATTCAATGTGATTTTTGTTCCCCATAAATTCCACATCCTGTCTGGGCCTTAGGAAACTTCACTGAGGCTGGGATGACTGATGCCAGTCAGGGGCTGCTGGCCCCTTCTTCGAAGGACTTGCTTCTCTGTATGGTGGCTCTGGGGGCTGGGTGGTTCGTCTCAGAAACAGGGAAGTTTGGAAGAAAGCAGAATTGAGGGGGAAGATAATGTAATTACAACCTGTCATCCACTCCTGCTCAACCTGCACTACTCCCTCCCTCTGAAAAATAAAAATTGTGTGGAAGGGAGGGAGAAGGGGATAGGGCTTACCCACCACTCTGGAGTGCAATCTGTTGACAAGGGGGCCTGGCAGCAGTCATAAGGTCTCAGGGAGCGAATGGGGACAAGGCCACTGAGTTTAGGACTCTTTTGGCAGGCAGTCACCTGCCTCTCAGTTCCATTGTCATGTGTTATAGTATTATCCTATTTAGTGCCTATCTCAATGGTTCCCAGTGGGTAGAGGTAATCCTGGGCCCACACAAGCTCAGGAAAGACTTCTTATCAAGCAGGAAGGGCCTTGGACATGTATGGGCCTGAGGGAGACTTTTATCTATTGCCACCATAGATAGTATAAGGCAGAGCAGGAAGATCCCAGGTTCAAATCTGACCTCTGACATTTTGAAAGCAGTGTGCCCTAACTTTCACTGTTAGATTTTATTTCATCAAATCAGTCTCACTTCCTTGGGTTAGCTGGCCCTGATTCTGCCCTCTGGGGCCAAACTTCACAGAAGTTAAATAGTTCTGAGTCCTTTAGCAGCTTCTGATGTGACATGATACCCCTCCCCCTCAGGAAACTCTCCAGTCTGTCAAAGCCTTTCCTAAAATATGGTGCTTGCAACTGACCAAACTGGCATGTTTTCTGTTGGACAGGCATGAAGCTCCATCTCCAATCTCCATGCCTTTGCTTCCAAAGTTTTCCATGCCTGGAATGCACTCCTTGTTTACCTTTGGCTCTTGGAATCCCTCAAGGCTCAGCTCAAGCTTTGCTTTCTGCAGAAAGGCTTTTCCTTGTTTTTTTCTTTCTGTCCTCCCCTCCCCAGTGTCATCCCATGTAAGTTAGCTGGCACCATGTATATATCTTGTAAAAACCTATATCCCTGCATGCCATCTCCATTAGAACTGAATCTTGGGGACTGTTTTGGTCTTGTCTCTGGATCTCCAATTCTTGGCACATAGTAAGAACTTAGCAAACTCTCTTAAGTGAGCTTAAGGGTGCCAGCAGCCATTCCTGAGGCCCTTGTTACAGCTCCAGGATGAAGCCCTTCCCCAGCCATTCCCTACCCAGACTTCCAAAGTCTCAGACAACAGTGGCCCCAGGGTTCACTCCTCTGTACACCCAGACCCTCTCCCTATCCCCACCCCCACTACACCATAGACATGGTGCTCTTATTCCTGTTCTGCCCTTACTAGTCATGTGAACCTGGATAAATGACATCCTCTCTGTGCCTCAGTTTCCTCATCTGCTGAAAAGAAAGTTACAAACTAAAGGATCAATGAGGTCTCCTCTACTTAGTGAGCCCTTAAGAGATGCAGCATGGCATTGGCTCTGGAGTCAGAGGGTCTGATTTCAAATCTTGCTTGTGCCACTCAAATTGTTTCACCTTCCTGGACTTCAGTTTCCCCATCTGCAAAATGAGGGGGTTGGATAGGTGGCCTCTGAAGTTTTCTCCACCTCCAGGACTGGGATCCTCTGATTTTGTGAACATAACCCTACCTTGGAAGCCCAGCTCTAATGCCACCTCCTCCATGAAGTGTTCCCTGATTCCCCCCACATCCCCCCCCACACTTTAGCCCTTGCTTCCAATCATTTTCAAAACAGACCCACATCCTTGTGTCCTGACCCCAGTTCCTCAGATCCTGACTCCTCCCTCCCCCAACAATATGGCATCACTTGGTGGGTGAGACAGGAACAGGTTCCAGGACAGGAGAGGAAGGAAGGATAATTATTCCCTTCCCTAGCTGCCCCTCAAATCCAGACCTAAGGGCTCTCTGTGGGCTCTGGTATAGGGAGGCACTTCTGGACAGCTTCACTGAATAGAGCAGAGCTGGGCAATCTGGGACTCTCTCAGCCTCATAGTCCAAGAACCCAGGGCACAGGCCCTCTGGCTCCTAGGCAGAAATTCCAAGGAATGCTAACACACACACACACACACACACACACACACACACACACCATTCTCTTCCCCTCCATTGATTCTGTACCTTTGCCTCCCACTGGGCTCTTCTCTGTGCGGGTTGGGGGGAAGTAGGATGTGCTAATGTTCTGGGCCCACTCAGGCTGCCAGCCATGGGAATAATGCTGATGAATCAACTGGGTACCGCGCAGCAGGACCCGAGACCTTCGAAAAGTGGAACTAACCAATACCTGCCACCCCTAGTACAGGACCTCCCAAGCATCCCTTTCTTCCCCCAAAGATGGGGAAACTGAGGGCCACAATCTCTGAGAAGTAGAAACAGTAGAGAGCCATTCCATATGGATCTCCACAAAACAGGCTGAGTCCCTGGTCAGGAAGCTGAGCTTATGAGCAATGTCCAAAGGGTCAGACCCTTATTGGTCTCTTCTCTTTGGAAATGTGTCAGAGATTCAAGCTCCTCTAGCCCTGTAGGTTTGTGTCCCCCTTTCTTGCCTTCCAATCCCCTCTCTGCACACACGCACACACACACAAGTGCTGCTGGTCAACTTCCTAAATAACCCCTGGGAAAGATAACCATTTTTGTAGAGTGTCAGGGGAATAGAGTGTAGACCCATGACTTCATCAGTGTGAAAATTCCCTCCACTGATGCAGGTCAATAACCTACCTACAACCTAAAATTTTAGAGAGGTTAAGTGCTTATCAAGGGTCACAGCCAGGATGCATTGGAGTTGGGACTCAGACCCTAGAATGGCACAGCTGATAATGATGGGCATCAGGCTCAAGAGGTAAGAAACTTGGTTTGATTTCGAGCTTTGCTACTTATTATGAGACCCATGCAAGGAATTGCTCCTCTCTGGTCCTTAGCTTCTTTGCCTGTAAAATGATGGGGTTGGACCACATGACTTCTGAGGTCTGTTCTGAGCTCTAGTTTGTAATTTGTCGGTGAACAATGGTGCCATATTGAAGGGCATTTTTAACAACATCTCATTTTTTTTTAAAAAGAAAGGAAATCAACTTCATTATTTTGTGCCAAGTAGTGTTTGGCATTGTATTCATACCTTTAAGAGTTAAAAAGGATACAGCCTCCCGTTCTTTCTTTGTGAAGTAGGGAAATCTGGGTGTGGAATATCCAATCCGCTGTCAGGCTTGGTTGACATGTTGATTTGCCAGACTGCTTTACCTCTGTGTCTCACTATTACTATATTCAAAATTTGAGCCCAATCTTCCCATAGAGGATACACACACACACACACACACACACACACACACACACACACATATACACACATATTTTCTTTCATTTTTGGGTAGTAGTTAGCAGATTTATAGAAGGAATGTTTTATATCTACTATTTTATCATTCCGTCATAGTAAATGTCTTTGCTCAGAGCTGTATCTAGTGACTAATTGTTAATGAAAAATAGACTAGTGGGGGCTTATGAGCTAAGGTGTTCAAAAGGACAGCCCCATGAGAAATACTCTTAAACCTAAGGCAGTTAATGCTGTGGAGCAGGGAGGGGCCAAGGGTGGAAGGGATAATCTACAGGGAATTCTATAGATACTAAAATAGAAGATATCAATAATTTTATCTAAGATATAAAGAATCTCAATGGGAACTAGAAAATGGGTTGTTATTTTATGTACTTCTTTGCTATTTTCCTGTTATTCCTGGGTCTTGTGAATTCAGAGCAATCCTCTTCCCATCCTTCTTGGACCCTAAGTAGTCATTTATTCATTCCTCCCTGCCTCTTAGTTGGGCCCAGTTTCCAAGATGGGGTGGGGTGGATTTAGAGGGAAAAGCCTTTACATGTTGGCCCTAGGACTGGGGTGGGGGGTTTGAGGGGCAACCTGTAGTCTCGAGGCAGCATGTGGCCCTCTAGGTCCTGAAGTACTGCCCTTTGACTAAATCCAAACATGTGACCCTCTAGGTCTTCAGGGCTGCACTGGCAGCCATGAAGTACTCTAAGGTCTCTCCACCCCCTGAGAGGGCTTGAAAAGTCTTACTTAACCCCATGCCCTCCAGATAAGCAGCAGTATCATGACCAGGGATGCCCCTCCTTGGAGTCCTGAAGTACCTAGACCTTGTGGGATGGTCCTGGGGTCTCAGAAACAAGATGGTATTCAGAAGGTCAAAGTACCCCCTGGATCCACTGAGCATGTCAGCTAAAGTCCCTGAAGATTTGTGGCTAGAGATTTCAACATAAAGGACTCATAATAAACTTAATAATAAATAAATGAAAAATAAACATAAAGGAGCAATATCCCCCTTTAAAAAGTTCACCTTTCCCTGTGAAAATAGTTCCTATTTCTATGATATATAAGGCTAGGGTTAACAATTGTTTTTTAAAAAAACTGAAAAAAAAGAATTCTATTTAATGGGATATTAATGGAACCAAAAGATGTTGTAGAGAGTATATATTTGATATATCTCCTCCCATCCAGCCAATCCTGAACTACAAAGCACTTTCTTTACAGCAAATCTGTGAAGCAGCAATGAATGTACTATTTCTTCCTGTTATAGATGGGGAAACTGAGGCACAGAAAGGTTAAGGAACTTGCTCAGGGTCACACAACTAATAAGTGTCAGAGCTAGAAACTAGACTGAGGTATTCAAGACCAGGGCTGTCCTTGTATCCTAGGCTGTCTTTCCCTGTGCGTAGTTCATGCACTCTACCCAAGCTCCCAGAACGCAGAGGAGCTGTCCGCTGAGGTCATTCTCTTGAAGGGGCCAGGCTAGAAACCGGAGCTGAGAGATGACCTGCTTCTCAGATCCTTTCAAAAGGAGCAACTCAATATTCTGCTCAGTGTAGGCTATTGAAACCTGAGAATCACTACCCCTGGTGACACATGAGACCAAGGACTGGAGGCCAAGTAAGAAACAAGAGAAGGAAATCGCTACTGTAGAGCCTTGATCATACTCAGTTCTCACCATCGCCATTACCACCATCATCATTCTAAATGACCATTCGTATCGGCTCGGCCACCATGAACATGATGAGTGACATCATCCATCATCATCTCTTTTATCAGTGTCATCAGCATCTTAACTATTACCATGAGATACACCTCTACCATCGTTCATTTCAACCAACAAGCATTTATTTAGCACTTTCTGTTTTGCCAAGCGTTAGGGACACAGAAACAAATAAAAAGTGGTGTTCCCAAGAAGCCTGTGCTTTACTGGGAGAAAACATGAGATATAGATTCATCATTATGTAAGGAGGGAGGACAGACTATCCAGGGATAGGGAAAAAGTCACCCATGAGATGAGCCAGAGGTGAGGAGAAAGAACATGCTAGGCATGGAGCATGAGTTGTGTGCAATGTCATGGTGGCAAGAGACAGAATGTCCAGTTTAGGGAACAGCAAAAAGACCAGTTTTACTGGAAGGTGCCGCCCCCACTGCCATCCTCACCATTCCCGCCACCATCGTCATTATCATTAGTACACATTTCAACAACAAATAATTATTAGGTGCCTACTATATGCAGGTCACTTTGAGGAATTTTTTTTGGAAGGGTTGAGGTCTAGACTCATGATTTCATTGGCTTCAGGGACTCTGGGGGAAGCACTTTCTCCACTGGACACCTACTACATATGATTAGAGGCAAGGTGATTTGCTCAGTATATGTCAAAAGTGAGACTTGAATTCAGGCTCTCTGAGAACAAGGTCGGCTCATGATCATCACATTGTCAGAACCATAGATACAGAGACCAAAATGGAAATCAGACCTTCCCCTCAAGAAACTCACAACCCAATGTCGAAGATCCAGTCAGTATATTCCTGATGGGCAATTGGAGATACCTGGATTCCTGGGTGTTCAGTCTCCTATTAGAACATAAGCTCCCATGGATTGTGTTTAATTTGTGGATTATTGATAAAGATGTAGCTGAAAGACCAACCCTGTTCTTTCACAGGTGAGGAAACTGAGACTCAGGGAAGGCTAAGGGACTGTGGGATTTGAACTCAGGTCCTCTGGCTAGAGCTAAGCTCTTCCCTTTGTACCAGCACAGTGCTGGGCACCTAGTGAGTACCTCCTTAGTGCTTTCTCATTCATTCATTCTTTTCATTTGAACTAAACTTTCTACTCAACTCTAGCCAGGATTTAAGGAGAGTAGGCCCCAGATCAGTAGGATGACAGGATCCACAAACTGTCTCTCTCTCTGTACAGTGTGTTCTTGACTTTGAAAAGTTACATGAATTGCCATAATCATCCCTTATACAAACAGCAGACTTGCTTATGTAGGAAAGAAACCAAGTTCAGAGTCTGGATTTCATTATGTAGAGTAGAAAACTGTGAAGAGGGGTCTGGGAAGTCTGAGGATGGGGGAGATTCATAAAACCTGGTGGGAATGGAAAGAAGCAGATGCTTCCAAAGTTAGGAGCACGAGAGGGCAGAAAGGGCCAAGAACATTTGGGCATCTCTGCCATGAGGAGTCAGGAGACCTAACTGTGGCAGGGGCGGGCAATACAGTGGAAATGGTAACTCAACTAGTGCCTGAGGTCTTACTTACTCCATCCCTAGTGGAGGGAGGGGACTGCCAGGAAGGAGTCTGGCAGCAGTGCTGAGGCCCAGGGAACCAAGGAAGAATGAAAGGTTCCAAGTAAAGATGAAGGAAGGTTTAGTACATCTCTTTTCAAAGTGCCCAGACCCCAGGGGTCTAAAGCAAGCAGGGAAGAGCTGGGAGATTAGGAGTATCTAGGTGACACAGTGGATAAATTCCAGACCTGGAGTCAGGAAGACTCATCTTTCCCAGTTTAAACTTGGCCTCTGGGCAAGTCACTTCACCCTATTTATTTTAGTTTCTCATCTGTAAAATGAGCTAGAGAATGAAATGGCAAACCACTCCAGTATCTCTGTGGAGAAAACTCCAAGTGGGGTCACGAAGAGTCGGACATGACTGAAAACAACTGAACAGCATTAAAGATATGACCCTTAGGGAGGAAAGCACCTGTCTAAGTGAATGGATTCTTCTGGATTATTATTGCTAGAGGAAGAATAATCACTGATGTCCAAGCTAGCACTTACATAAGGCTTTCACTTCCTCCTTCGGCCCCCATGGAAGTCTCATGGTTGTGTATATAGAGCATTATGAGAAACAAGTAGCCCACTCTGCTGACACAAAGTGAGAATGGGGAGCCCCATGCCCAAGGCATCCCTTGGACTATAGATGGGAAGATGTGATGAGGGACACTATGCACCCCACCCTTCCCAATGCCAGCAATTAGCATCATCCTCATGACCATCACTATCCCCATCACCATTTTAAATTCATTACTGAACTGGAAAGAAATCTTAGAAATCATCTACTTCTATACCTGAGACTCAGAGCAAGTCAAGTGATGTGCCCAAGGTCACACAACTAGTTTATAGTATAGTTGAGACTCAAATTTCAATTTGCAGAATCCTCATTCATTGCTCACCACCACCCCCATCATCATCATCTCCATCATCATAGTGAATGCCTCCATGGTAACCATGACCATCACCACCATGGCCCCATCTCCACCCCCACCATCATCATCTTTAATGTTTCCACTACTATCACCACTATTTCTCCCACCACCATCACTCCTTTTGTGACAGGCATTAATGATTAACTACCCCACCAAGTCATTGAGACAAACCCCCACTGTGCCAAGTTTTCAGGACTCTTCTCCTTTTTCCCCTACAAAAATTCCCAATTTAAAAGGAAAGGCAAGTTTTACCAGCTGCCCTTGGTCATATGCTTAGCTAGATCTATGAAGTGGAGGTGAGGACATGCTTCCCTCCCATTGCCCAGAGCCATCTGCCCCACATCTTGCCCAAAGCCTACACTGTCTCCAGTTTCTGACAATGCCCAGATGAATCATACAGAGAGTGAGTAATGCAGAAATACCAGCTCAGAGAGATTCTCATCCATTCATACCATCTCAGGTCCTGGGCAGTGGCAGCCGGTCTGTCAGCTGCACCACTGAAGTCAGTACCCAGACACTCCCCCAGCCTGGGCCCAAAGTGTCAGTGGCATTTGTTAGTCTATTTCTTTCTCTAAATGTCTGGTTGTCCAAGGTAATATTCCCTGAGAGTGACTCCACCACCAGATGGTCAGAAAGAGAATGAGAGGAATGTTCAGAGTTGTATGTAACTCCATCTGTCTCTAGAAAACAAAGTTCTCACACTTTCTCAGCCAAGGGCTTCCTACCACTGAACCTACAGGCTGTAGGCACACACCACCCCCAATCATCACCATATCATCTTTACCCTCCCTGCTGGGAATCCTAGGTGCCCAGGAAACCAGGCTTGTGTGGGCTTTAGTCATTTTCACATGGAAAAACTGAGACCCCTCCAGGATTGAAACTAAGGTCCTTCCCTACTCCAAGTTTATCTTTGCCCTATCCAGCACTGCTGGTGCCTCACCAGCCACTCAGATGAGTAAGGAGCTGTCCTTGGCCCCCACTAGCTACCCACAGCATCTGTCATGCAGCCTTTCTTAGGGACATCCACACCTGCCAATGGGACCTTTCATCTGCTAATGTGTCACTGTGTGTCAGGTTGACAACATGTCACATCATTCTGAATGCCACTGTCCCATCAATGCTCTAGGCCCACCGGTGGCCGCCCACATAAGGACACTGCCATAGCAACCCCTGCCAGCCACCCCCAGACATCCGCTGGGAAGGCCCCTTTGTAGTCCTGAAAAGACTTAGACCTTCACCCAGCACACTGTGGGGGCTTAACACAGGTTAATAATAATCATTCTACTTATACCCCCCCACCCCAAATCTCACAAAGTACCTACAGAAATGGGTGGGAAAATCTTTGTCTGAATATACAATAGGTGCCTGCCGGAAGGGCTGACTCAGTGGAGCCCAAAGCGCTGTCTCAATAAAGTAGAAAGAGGAAAGAAAACTTCTGTAGTCTTTTGGAAGGAGAAGGCCCCAGGGAAGCAGGCAAGCCCAGCCAGGGGGAGGTAGAATATCACCCTGGGGGGTGCCTGAGGCAGCGTCCAAAAAAGAAATCCTTGTAAAAACTCACATTTCTCTGGCACATGAAAATCTACACTTTTCTCCCAACTACTTCATGCGGGAGCTAGTGTTGGTTTTATGTTCTCCATTTTTCAGGTGAGAAAACTAAGATGAGGGTGGGAAGAGTGGAAATGATGCTGGTACTTTTACAGTCAGGGTGTGCCAGAGTCAGGACCTGAATCCCCATCTCTCCAAGACTAGTATGTCTCCTTCTTTAAAATGAAAGTACAAGACAAAAGAAAATATTTGGAAAATAAAGACTTTTTTTTGAAGGGACTGCCATATTTTATGGGCATATAGCCTAAGGGAGGAAAGCAGTGAGATGCTGTGGGCAGAGCACTAACTCAGGAGTCTGAAGACTTGAGTTCGAATCTTACTACTGACACTGATACCTGGTACCCTGGGCAAATCATTCAAATCTCTGAGTCACCATTTCTTTATCTGTAAAATGAAGGAGTTAGAGTAAATGGCCCCTGAGGTCTCTTTAGTCTAGGAGCCTGTGAAATGTTGGGTAAGTCAACCACCCAGGACCTCAGTTTCCTCAACCACAAAATGAAGGAGTTAGAGGCTTAGAAGGTTAGAAGGCTCCTGAAGTCCCTTCTGGTCCACCTCTATGATCTCCTGGAAATAAAGAATAACACTTTTTTTTTAATCAGGATGGATTAGAAGGAGTTGATGCCTAGAATTATTTGCTAATGAACCCAAAGCAGGGTATGTCTTGCTCGGCCTCCTGCCTCCTTTCATCCAAGTCCTTCTCCTATCATGAAAACCCACCTACCCTGGACATTTTGGGAGAATCCTCTAAGGTTCCTTCAGGCTTTCTCCATGAGTATAGGCTCTGGTATTTTTGTCAGTCTCTATCAATAGTTATACATTAAGTGGCTGCCATCTTCCCCGAAAGAGAGAGGCATAGAGGGAGAACCAAAGATGGATAAAACATGTTTCTCACAGGCCTCCCAGATCTCCTCTGGTCCCAACCAACCCCACTGCCCTGTGATGACCTGGACCTGCCCAAATCTGTGTTCTGAGCCTTTCTTATCAGGCTCCTCCAACCCCTTCCACAGGTCATCCTCTGATCAGTAACACATCTCCTGCCTGGGGACATTCTACCCAGACATCCGGGCTCATCTCCAATGCCACATCCTTTATGATAACTGTGATAGAAACGAACAATGGAATGGAAGTCAAAAAAGCTGGGTTCAAATCCAGCTGTAGTATTGGCTCACCTCTGTGACCATATGCTCCCTGGAGCTCAGTTTTTCCATCTGTAAAAAGTGAGAATTGAGTAAAAGACTTTCAAGGTCTCTTTCTAACATATTAACCTTCCTGAGCCTCAGTTTTCCCATCTGTAAAATGAGAAGTTTGTACTAAAAAGATCTCTAAGGTCCCTTTCCAGCTCATTGACTTCCTGAGACCTCAGTTCCCCAATCTACGGAATGAGATCTTAGAGCACATTCCAGTCAACCCTTACCTTAAAAATGAGGAATCCAAGGCTTCAAGAGAGTAATTGAGGAGCTTTAGGCCACAAAGGCATAGGATCGAGGAACACACGCCTTTCCTGTTCAGTCCCAATCAGGTGGTGTGGACCTGGGATTCCTGGCCTCAGGTGGCTGAGAGCTCTCTTGTC
This sequence comes from Potorous gilbertii, assembly GCA_028658325.1. Lineage (NCBI taxonomy): Eukaryota > Metazoa > Chordata > Mammalia > Diprotodontia > Potoroidae > Potorous > Potorous gilbertii. The sequence continues at coordinate 260,731,517 of CM053770.1, forward strand.
ACACACTCTTTGGTTCATTAAATTCCCAAGTCCAACATCCAAGGGATGATTTTAATTATAGTAAATGAGATTGTGGCTCACAAACCTAGGGGACTCTCCCCAAAGGGGAGAAACAAAGAAAGATACTCAGTGCAAAATATTAACTGGATATGGAACAGATAATTTCTACCTACACACCCAAGAAATGCTAAATATGGAAGTGTAGGCTGACGGAACAGAATTTAGCGACTTATAGTTACTGTCACAAAATGCTGGTAGGCTAATATTTAAAGCTCATCAGGATTTACAACAGTTTTGCAAGGCTGCCAATCAGGCATTTTACATTTCACCTCTGCATTGCACTGTCCAAGCTCCACTCTAAGTACTTGTTTACCAGCAACAAAGCAAGGCTTGGGACAAACATCCCTCACATACCTGTCCTCCCTGATATAGAAGCATGTGTGTGTGTGAGAGAGAGAGAGGGAGAGAGAGGGGAGGGAGAGAGAGAGAGAGAGAAGAGAGGTGGGGAAGGAAGGAGACACTGCTGTCACTTAACTCACAAACCTCTAAACTTCTTGAAGCACACAAGGTCACCTTCAGGTCTGGGATATGGGAACACTGGGACACTAACATCCTGTTGGTGGAGTTGTAAACTGGTCCAACCACTCTGGAGAGCAATTTGATAATATGACCAAAGGGCTATAAAACTGTATATGCTCTTTGACCTAGGGTCAAAGACTAGGTCTGTACCCCAAATAGATCTAAGAAAAAGGAAAAGGACTTATATGTACAAAAATATTGATAGAAGCTCTTTTTGTGGTGGCAAATAACTGGACATTGAGAGGATGCCCATCAATTGGGAAATGGTTGAACAAGTTGTGGTGTGTAATTGTGATGGAACACTATTGTGCTATAAGAAATGATGAACAGGATAATTTTAGAAAAACTTGAAAAGGCTTACGTGAACTGATGCAAAGTGAAGCAAACAGAACCAAGAGAACATTGTACACAGTAACAGCAACATTGTAATGATGATCATTGTGAATGATTCAATTAATCTTAGCAATGCCATGATTCAAGATAGTTCTGAAGACATTACGATGAAAAATGCTATCTGAATGCAAACTGAAGCTTACTATTTTTTACTTTTTTATTATTTTTTGTATGTTTTCTTTTTTGCAATGTGACATATGTGGAACTGTGGTTTGTATGATTGCACATGTGTAACCATATCAAATTGCTTGCCATCTTAGGGAAGGGGTAGAGATAGGAGGGAGAGAATTTGGAACTTAAAATAAAAAAGTTAAAATTGATTTTACATGTAATTGGAAAAAATATCATTTTTTTTAAAGTTCAAAATGGTGCACACATGGCTAAACAGTGGTCCGAAAAAGATCTGGGGATTCTGGTAGTCTATGAAATCACGAAGCAGCTCTGTGAATAGACCACTGAACCTGGAGTCATATCCAGCCTCAGGCACTTACTAGATATGGGTTCCTGAGCAAATCATTTAATCTCAGTGTGCCTCAGTTTCTTCCACTATCAAATGGGAATTAAAATAGCACCTCCATCCCAAAGTTGTGAGAATCAAATGAGATAATATTTGTAAAGCATTTAATACAGTGCATAATAGGGACAGCTGGGTGGCACAATGGATAGAGTGCCAGGCTTGGAGTCAGGCAGCTCATCTTCCTGAGTTCAAATCTGGCCTCAGACACTAGCTGTGTGACACTGGACAAGTCACTTAACGCTGTCTGCCTCAGTTTCTTCTATAAAATGAGTTGGAGAAGGAGATGGCAAAGCACTCCAGTGTCAATGCCAAGAAAACTTTAAATGGAATCACAAAGAGTAGAACACAACTGAACAACGACAACTGGCACATAGTATGCACTTAATAACTACTTGTTTTCTTCCTTCCTTCCTTCCTTCCCATATGTTTGTACAATTACTATGAGTGCGTCCTGTACTATGGCTCTCCCAAAAGCTAATGAGATCTTCAGCTGCAACAAGAGAAAACCAGTGTCCAGAAACAGGGAGAGCCATTCCCACTGTCTTGGTCAAACCACATATAAACTATGATATTAGGTTCTGGATACCGCATTTTAGGAAAGATACTGAAGGAACTCTGATTGAGGAAATGATCTACCTTTTTTTGTTGAATCATTTCAGTCACGTCCAACTCTTCGTGACCCCATTTGGGTCTTCTTGGTAAAGATACTGGAGTGGTTTGGCATCTCCTTCTCCAGCTCATTTTACAGATGAGAAAACTGAGACAAATAGGATTAGACCCAGGGTTGCATAATAAGTGTATGAGGCCAAAACTGGAAATCAAGGGGATGCCCATCAAATGGGGAATGACTGAATAAATTGTGGTATATGAATGTAATGGAATACTATCATGCTATAAGAAGTGATGAACAAGAAGACTTCAGAGAGGCCTGGAAAGATTTATATGAACTGATGCTGAGTGAAAGGAGCAGAACCAGGAGAACTTTGTACACAGCAACAGCCACAGCGTGCGAGGATTTTTTCTGGTAGGCTTAGAATTTCATTGCAATGCAAGGACTTAAAAAATTCCCAGTGGTCTCTTAAGGTAAAATGCCCTCCACATCCAGAGAAAGAACTATGGAATTCGATGGCAGAATGTAGCAGATGGGGGCAGGATAGGAGAGAGGGAAATATAGTTAGTCTTACACAACATGACTATTATGGAAGTCATTTGCAAAACTACACAGATATGGCCTATATTGAATTGCCTGCCTTCCCAAAGGGAATGGGTGGGGAGGGAGGAATGGGGAGAAGTTGGAACTCAAAGTTTTAGGAACAACTGTCGAGTATTGTTCTTGCTACTAGGAAATAAGAAATACAGGTAATGGGGAATAGAAAGTTATCTGGCCCTACAGGACAAAAGAGAAGATGGGGACAAGAGAAGGGAGGGATGATAGAAGAGAGGGCAGATT
>CM053770.1:260735315-260765315 GCA_028658325.1 Potorous gilbertii
TGTCTTTACCTGATGGTAAGCAGATCTCTTCGTCCTCAGAGAGGAATGGCACGATCCTCTGGTCACCAAGAAAATAACCATCTATGGTCTTATTTTTTTTCCCTTTTCTGGGCATTTTCCCAGCCAGTTACTTGACTTATGAGAGTCCTCTCCACCCCAGCCTAGGTCTGCCCGAACTAGTGCTTGGGGTCTGAGATTCAAATGCTGCTCCCCAGCCTCAGGGCTTTTGGTGGCAGGCTTGACTGCTCTTCAATGGGGGCTTATCTGCTGGTTGTCAGGTGGGGGCAGGGCCGCCTCTCGGGCTCAGTTCCCTCAGGGGGTTTATGCAGAGATCTCTTGCAATGGAGACGGCCAAGGAGCCCCTGCCCGCCCTGGGAGTCTACGGCGGAGCTGCCTCTGCCTCCCCTGTGCCACTGCCTCCCGAGGGGCTCCAAGTCCTGGAGATACCCTGCTCCCCTCTCAGCCCGTCTCCCTCACTGACCTGTGCGTCCGTGGGTGGAGGGACCTTCGCAGCTGCCGGAGATTCAGGTCCCTGACGCCTGCTGGGCTCTGCTCGCTCCTCTTAGTGCCTCGTGGCTGGGGTGGGGGAGGGGAGCGCTCGGCAGGGCAGGACTCCGCTCAGGTCCGGGGTACCTTTGCGGTCGGTTTTTCAGGGGTCCCTGCAACGAAAATCTCCTTCACTGTGTTTCTGCGTGGCTTCCACTGTTCCAGAATTTGTCAGGAGTTCTTTTTACAGGAAATCTATGGGCTGTGGGTTCGGACCTAGCATAGGTGAGTCTTTCTACTCCGCCATCTTGGCTCCTGGGGATGCATTTTTTTAAAAATAATTTTTTTCCCCAGTTACATGTCAAGATAGTTTTTAACATTCTTTTTAAAAAAAATTTGAGTTCAACATTTTCACTTTCCTTCCCTTACCTCCCACCTCCCTAAGACAGTAAGCAATTTGTTAAAGGTTATACATATTCAGTCATGCAAAGCATATTACTGTATCAATCAAGTTGTGAAAGAAGACACACCAAAGTACAGGAAGTGAAAAATGAGTATGTTTTGATTTGCATTCAGATTCTATCAGTTTTTTCCTTGGAAACATCACATTTTTTGCTTGAGTCCTTTGGAATTGTCTTGGATTGTTGCATTGCTGAGAAGAGCCAAGTCTGTGTACAGTGTCCTGGCTCTGCTCACTTTACTCGGCATCGGTTCATGTAAGTCCAGCTTTTTCTGAAATATGCCTTCTCATTCTTACTGCAGAGTAATACTCCATGATAATCGTGCACTGTACCTTGTTCAGCCATTCCCCAGTTGTAGAGAGTCCCCTTGATCCCCAGGTCTTGGCCACCACAAAAAGAGCATCGTTTCTTTTCCCTTCTGTCTGGTTTCTTTGGTTGTATTGCTGGATCAAAGGGTGTGCATGGTTTTACTGCCCTTTGGGCATAGATCCAGATTGCTCTCCAGAATGCTTGGATCACTTCTCAACTCTGCCAACAGTGCATTAGTGTCCCAGTTTTTCCACATGGGGACACATTTAAAAATCAAGAAAGTTCCCATCTTCAAGGAGCTTACATCCAATGGGGAGAGACAAAGCCACAATACTGCTGTTCTCAGAAAGGGCTTTTTAGAATAAGAAAGCACTTCTTACAGTTGTCCCACATGTTAGCTGCGTGATTTGTTTGTCTAATAAGATCAGATGTCAGTTCTGTTGCAATCGAGATTTTAACAACAGGGCAAATTGAGGCAGATCTCTGAGCAAGATAACATTTATTAGCTGGGACATGCTACCTGTCAATAAATGGGTCAGAGGCTTTCCTCTACCAATGCCAGAGACCCTGAGTGAAAGAACAGTTCTCCTTACTGAGCAGCATAGATGACATCATGGTATTGAAGGCAGCCTGATGGGTTACAGAGGCTTGGAACAACCTGATTGATTTGAAGTTTGGTAATGGGGTCTGGCAGTGACCCCACCCCTTGTCTCAAGAGACTGAGAAGTGCTCTTTTTTAGTCCAGGTGTGTGGTGGCAGCCCAGACATCCTTGGAAGATAGCTTGGTGGGATGAAGCTACCAAGCCCAGACTCCTTTGCTTCCTCACACATTTCCCAGGTTAAACGTAACCCATTATGGGCTAGCTGAACACTGAGCTAAGTGCAGACACAAAGAATCATGACTTAGGCGGTTACAGCACAAAAGCAATTACTTGTAAACAGGATCAAGACAAAAATGATACAAGATAATTCCATTCTGTGTGCCACATTCCATTCCATTATCTATGTGCCACAATAGCACCTACTATGTGCCAGCACTGTGCTGAGCACTTTACAAATACTATCTCATTTGATCTCACCACAAACCTGGGAGGTAGGTGCTGTTAGTGTCCCTTTTTTACAGTTAAAGAAACTGAGGCACAGGGAAAGTGGCTTGTCCAGGGTCACGCAGCTAGGAAGAAGAGGGTCTGAGCTCGAGTCTTCCTGACTGCAGGCAGGTCCAACGCTGTCTCCAGAGAGAAGGCTTTGGTGCTTTCCATTTTCCTCCATCCACAGCTGCCTCTGTATAAAAGTCCCTGCCTGAAGAAAAGGTACAATCTGGGGAATGTTATGCACACTGGAAACAATGAGGAAACAGAGCAATCTCAGGCTCCGCTGAGGGGTGGGATGGATTTGGGCCTGCTCATTGCCCGGGGTCAGCGCAGGTCTGGAGCTGAGAATTGAGGCCTGAGCCCCGTCTCTTATCCCTTGGTCTTTTCTTTTTCTGCAGAAGCAAAGCCAGCCCCCAAGGTCTTTGAAAACGATGTCATGGTGATGCTGAGAGACTTTGCTAAGAACAAAAAGAAAGAGCAGAGATTGCGGGCCCCGGATCTCGAGTACCTCTTTGAGAAACCAACCTGAGCTCCATTCTGGCCTGACCCACAGGCAGTGCCCTGTAAGGACACATTAGACCCTGGTCACCTGCTGCTTCCCACTCCCATTCTCAGAGCATGTTCTCACTCACACCGTGTCTCATAAAAGGACTCCTTGTGTCTCAGCTTTCATGGTCTCAGTAGTGGTTTGTCTCTTCCTCCACCTTGGCCAGCCCTCCTCTCTAGACCCCAGAATACAATCCTAGAGCTCTAACAGGACAGGATGAAACTGGCTCATTAAGTCAGCCCACGGAGGAGCCCAAAGCCTGGGCAGATCCTCACCCAGCCCCAAGGCTTAGTTTAAATAAAAATCTCACTTTCTGCTTCCAAAAATCTGTGATTTTGTCAGTGTAGTTACTCCCTTCATGACTACAGATCACTACTCTTGTGCTTTAGTAGATGGCTGTATGAATCTGTGGGCAGAAAAATTCTTTGCCTGATGGCCATCCTTTTGAAAATGGTCCAGTCTGCACTAAGTCAACTGGCTTTCAGATGAGTGTCTGTCACCAGGCCCCATTCCACAAGCCTTTGCAGCTTGGTAAGACCTCCCAGGGTCTGCCCTTCCCTGGCAGAGTGCTTGAAAGCCAAGAGGTCACCTCCATGCCATGTTGGCATCTAAGGACAGCTGGCATTTCTGTAGTCAAAGGATATTCTCTCTGAGAGACAGCTGAAATCTCTGTAATGAACTGACCACTAAGCCCGGTAATGACAGGGATGTCTGCCACCAGCAACAACAGGTCCTCCAAGGTGGCCCACATGGCACAGGGCTCCGGGCTCCACAGACTGGCTCCTCAGCTCTCAGTACTCCTAGGGGAATAGAGGAGGCTCCAAACCAGAGTTTCTCGTTTGGATGACATCACAGATCCTGACCTCACTCCACCAACAATAACAATACCTTCCCATTCTGCAGATGAATTTACTACAGTGGAGCCAGGATCTGATCAAACGTTCTTTCTGCTGGCTTCATCCCCTCTGCTCTGCAGGAGGGAGAGCACAGCCATTCCCAGATGTGGTAGAAAAGAGGGGTTCCTGGCCAGGTGTTTATCTTGATGTGTTAAATCCCCAATTGACTGACTAACTTTTCTTCTCAGAAGAGCTGGACATTTGGAATCAGGGAGGCTGGAAACCTAGGTTCCAGTCCATGCCCCACCAGAGAAAAGCCATGTGCTCTTGAACAAGCCATCCATTCCGAACCTGTTTACAGTTCTGCAGAATGGAGATGCTACCTCCTGTCTTACCTACCTCCCAAGAACCATAGGACTCAAAAGGAATGTTTCAGTCCTGTACCCTGAAGGGCAGGCATTGGTGGTGGCTTTTTCTCATTTTTGTATCCCCAGATCCTGCCTTAGCCAGGCACTTAGTGGGTGCAAACAGATGCTTGTTAGATTGCATCCGTGTAAGGGGCTCAGGAGGAGAAAGTGAGGCTGGTGACCTTGCACAGCCCTCCCTCACTCAAAGTCAACTGCAGGTCATGTCATCATCTTGATGTCATGGTCCTCTGAGAATGAAGGGATTGTTAGTAGTGGAGCAGCCTGGAATTGAAGAGAAAATGCTAACACGAGTAAACACTGTGCTTAGAATGAGCAGGATTGCCAAAAATAGGAATGGCGACATGAATCCTAACGTTAACAGGATGGATGCATATGAAAGGTGACATAAAGGAAGCAAATCAAGCTGGGGGAGACCCTGCATGGCTTGGGAAGGAAGAGGAGTCAGCTGTGGGGCTTGGGGCTCTGTTCTTAATGGTTTTTGCTTCAGCCTTAGTGCTAAGAGGCTTCCCCCTTCCACTTATCTGTGATTCAAGGGTTTTTCATTACTGAACTTGGTCTAGGGACCACCCAGTTGTCTTCTCTTTGCATTCTTTTTCTGGGCCAGGCAGGGTGTGAAGGCCTTGACTTGACTTCAAAGCCAGAATTGGTAAGAATGGAGATGGTGGCCTCCAGAGAGCATCCTATGCCAAACTGGGCTTCCTGCCTTCCAGGATCTTTCAAATGCACAGCACTGCCAGTGGATCTGGCTAATACATTGGTTTGATTGCTTCATCACTCAGAACTTGGGGGTCCCCCTTGCCTCAGGTGTCAGCTCCTTATTTTAGCAGTCAGAGCTCCTTGAGCTATTCTAACGTGCCGTTATGGGCTCCCAATCCACAGCTTGCACACCCCCATCGTGGCTACTTTTGTCAGTTCCTGGGATGATTCCCCCTCCCCCCATGCCCAGAAGATACTCCCACCAATGTGGAGTATGCATGTACATGTAGCCCTCCATCGAGGTTACTGTCCCTCAGTTCTAGGCTCTTTGAGCCCTCCCTCAGCTTCCAGCTGAGATTGTTCTCTCCTTCAGATTTTTCATGGCCTCTTTTATAAGGTTTCCTTTTGCCCCAGACACATTTATGTCTTGTCATATTTGAGTACATCCCTATGCCACCTCTTAAATTCCAAGCTTCTTAAGGACAAAAATTGTCCTTTTAAATCTCTGCATTCCCCAAACTGAGCACAGGACCTTGTTCTTAATAGATACTTAATCTTTAATTGAAATTCCCTCATTCTGCCTGGCAAGGCCAGTGGGACTGCCATGACAACCAGAAGGAAGTTGAGCCAGTACAGTGGACAAGAACATGTGAAAGTAACTACTTAAGGAACGAAGGTCCCATTTAGCTTTAGGTCCCTCTGATTTAGAGGGAGAAGAAGAGGAATACCCAAAAGGGTCATATAAACAGGACAAGCCTTAAGGATGAGAGGATGTTAGAGCCAAAGGGGAGTCCAGAGCTCAGCCAAACCCTTTACCTTAGAGATGAGGAAACAGCCAGGAAATACAGTGACTTGGCCACTTGCTCGATGAAGAAAAATGAGACACAACAGGTCTTGGGATGTGAGCTCATGAAAAATCTGTAGTGAAGGGTGTGGGAAGGGATGGAAAGTAAGAGAGTAGGAGACCCAAGCCAGAGAAAGGGCAGCCATCAAACCTCAGTTAACTTCCCTACCCTGGCCACCCTCAAGTCTTGCTTCACAGAGTGAGAGAAGAGCTTACAAGGAGAAAAGTTTCTGGGTTGTGACCCCAGCATCTCCATCCCATAGCTGCTTACCTATTAACCCATCATATACCAGGACCATGAAACTGGAAAGGACTGTAGGAGTCCTTGAACGCTCATTTTGTAGAAGGGTAACAGATCATAGAACTTAAAAAAGCTTACCAGAGAAACCAGACAGGCACCATGGTCCATGACCCTTTTACTGGCCAGGAGACATCTACAAGAACCCAGGGATGGAGATGAGGGCAGCAAGGGCAGAGTTATGGTTCCATTTGCAAACCTTGCCACCCCCTTAGGGTAGCAGCTGCTACCTCCCAATTTAGTGTAGCTAGTCCAGGACTGACACCCCTAAACCAATCCACTTTGCATGTCTCCTACCCTAGGTCCAGGACCAACTGTCCAAAGGGCAAAAGCAGGCAAGGGATGTGTCCAGAGAGCAAGTCCATGATGGTCTGGGGAGAGGCTGCTCCCAGAACTTAGATGGTACCAGTCTCTTGCTAGATCTTTTGGGTTCATCTTCACTCCATTCTCCAAGGCCATACTTAAATGGTTCTGATTGGGTGACCATTGAGGTCACAGGCAGGAAGCTTCCAATCCACTCAAAATGAAAATAGACCATCCTCAAATGCATGCTATCCCAAGAACGTCAAGTTGATGACTTTCCTGAGCTGCTTCCCTTCCCACTCCTGTTGTATGAGTTTGCTTAATGCAGAGTTCCATCATTATGCAGTTCACCAAGGAAAGGGGCCAAATGAAGTGTGATGTTTCCTTTGGCTTTGATCACCTCTGGAAGTGAGTGGCCTTACTCCCTGTGGTGCAGGGTCTGGTTGATAGATACAATGTAAACAGTTTTCCCTTTTATGAGACATTAAATAAAAATAGGCCATCTGTAGTGCATTTTTAGATATTATTAACAAACATATATCCAATGCCAGAAACACACCAAGGAGCTGTAAGGAACAGAAACTAGGTTCGCCCTTTTCACTTTGACAAATAGCTGTTCATTACCCTTGTTCGCACAACCATGTGCTTTCACAACTTGTCTGCTCGAATTCTGTCCCTGCGTATCTGTCCTGCTAGTGTCCTGGGTCCCTCAAATCTGCCTTGCTTCCTGTCTTGCATAGGAGAAGCAAACTAATGGAAAAGAGCACTAAATTTGGTGCCAAGTAAGAACTGAGTTTGGAAGTGGCTCTTACATTTGCCCAAGGGGACCCTGGGCAAATGACTTATTTAAAAGCCTCAGTTTTCACGTCTAAACTTCCCTACCTAGGATCTTTGGATTTAAAGCCAGGTGGGACTTTAGAAACTATCTAGTCCAGTTTTCTGTCTTGGCACCTGAGGAAACCCAAGCCCAGAAAGGTTAAGTGACCCACTTGGAGTGGTAAGCAGTGAACCCAGGATTTGGGCTCACAGTCCAGTGATCTGTAAACTTTAGCACTGTGACAGATGAAATCTGAAGTAACTGAGGAAACAGGTTTGAGCTTCCAAGTATATTGATTTATTAAGCACAGCATGCCAATTACATAACAAAATGGAATCAGGCCTTCTCAGCTTGGCACCGGGCACCCAAAACAGAAGACAGATTCTTATGCATTGAAAGAAAAATAGCCAGGATCTAAGGTTAGGTAATCTGATTTCTAATTGGAGGACAGATTCCAAGTTGAGAGGGGGAGAGTGAACAGGTGCAATTCCCTGAAATCAGGAAAAGAGGTGTCCCACTCCCTGCAAGCATCTGTATTCAATCAAAGGTACATGGAAACAATAGTTGCTAGTCCAGTATGAGGCCAGTCTTCAGATAAAATACATTAGCTGATTGAGATGTATAATTATGAAAACAAAACAAAAAACCTTATTGCATCTATCTTCAGATCTGACTAGGTTTCTGGTTAACATAACCTAGGACCTTAGTTAAGGATCTCCAAGCCACAAGTAGAGATCATCCAGCTTCCTGGCCACATAGGACTAGGTTCAAATGATGCAACAAAGTTTTCTCCCAGTTCCCAAAATTGAGTATATCACAAGACAGAAATTGGTCTAGGCCCAAAATTGAATCGAAAGGGAACTGAGCTAGATCCAGAATTGAGTCACAGGATGGAGTCAGTGTGGTTCACTTCGTTCCCACAATTCCCGTAAAGGTGAGTTATTCCTATTGTCTCTTCCTGGGTTTTATCACCTTTAAATGCTTTGGTGTTTCTCTGCCCCATGAGGCAGGTCAAGTTCTTCCCCATGATTTTCTAATGACAAACTCAAAATGTCTGCTCTTGGAAGGTCGCATTAGACATGCTCACATTTGGAGAATTCTCCAGGCTGTCACCTACCTTCTGCCTCTCCTCCAGCAAAGACTGCATGAAACAGTCTTTAGTGAGGCTTCTTTTTAAGCCTTCTCGGGATCGAGGCTAGCCAAAACCATCCTGGGGGCTTACGTTTTGAGGGAGGACCTGAACAGCCAGTCTTCTCTCCTGCAGGCCCCTCTCCTGCCTCTCCTCTGTCGCCTCTCCCACCCAGCCCCTTTTCAGCTGCCACGAGGATGAGGCAGAGACCCCCTTTGCTTGGCTTGGACTTGTATCTCCAGTGTTGAGCACAGTGCCAGGCACACAGGAGGAGCTTAACAACGTCTGGGACAGCGGGCTGTTAAATTTACCTTTAGACCAGTCCAGGCACATTGAGACTCAAGAGAAGGGGAGAGGAAAGCCCAAATCCAAGTCCGCCTTCAGGATCTCAGAAGCCCTCTTGGCCCCTCACTTCACAGAGAAATGGAGGCACAAGGATTCACAGTCATTCAGCCCTCACTCGACAGGCTGGAGAGATTAAGTGACTTCCTGAAGGTCACACAGAGTCATAGGGATAGGGAGGCCTCCCTGTCTTCCTCCCTCTCCTCCCTTTCTCCAGTCATTTTTTGCTCTTTCTATTCTCAAATCCAGTTCTCTTTCAACCCTATCCAGGACAGGAAACATTTGTGGCCTTTGGTTTGGTGAACTGGGGTTAAATCCCTGGTATTCATCCATTAAGGCCGCTAGGTGGCGCCATAGTGCATAGAATGCCGGGCCTGGAGCCTTCCCAAGTTCAAATCCAACCTTAGACACTTTCTAGCTGTGTGTGTGACCCTGGGCAAGTCACCTAGCTCTGTTCGCCTCAGTTTCCTCATCTGTCAAGTGAACTGGAGAGGGAAATGGTAAACCACTCTAATATCTTTGCCAAGAAAACTCTGATTGGGGTCACAAAATTTGGACACTACTGAATAACAAATTTGTTCATTCGTTGTTAATTATTAAGTGTGTGCTATGCATCAGCCACTGTGCTAAACCTCTGGATACAAAGACAAAATAGTTGCAGGCCTCAAAGAACTTAGAGTCTGTGATTATTGTTACATGACCCTAAGCAAGTAACAACCTCTATCTGCCTCAGTTTCCTCACCTGTAAAGTCTAATAGCATCTCCCTTGCAGGGTTCTTGGGAGCACCAAGGTCAGCTGACACTGTATATGTACATGTATAGATATGTATTTATACATATATAGTTATTCATGGTTGTATATATTTATGTGTATATAAACATATGACTTTGCAAACCTTAAAGAATGGAAAATGCTAACTATTACTAATGCTTTTTCTAACATCCTTTGAAAGTTCAGTGTAGCAAGATTTGCAATTGGCCGCTCTCTCCATGTGGAGATGATGGGACTGTCCTGCTCCCAGTAAAGCTTGCCTTTTAGATTTTTCTATTCAAGGAATGTTTTGATGGACAAAGCTTCAAGGAATATAAGAACAAACCACCCTTCCTAAGTCCTACTTGACAGGGCCGTCAGGAAGTGGACAGCTGGCTTGTTGGTGCTTCTCTGAAGGGACAGGCTATAAAACTGCTGGGAGCCTCTTTGGGCACTTCCTCTGTCATCTTAAGTAATTCAGTGCATTGCAAAGGGGACGATGTTTATGGCCCCAACTAGAGAAGCGTCAGTGTATTCAAATGAAAATCTGTTGCCTCTCCCCCAAGTCACAACTGCAATTTGTTCTGGGGGACCCCTCCTGGGGTCTCTGCTGTGATGGAATAGGAGTTGTCAGCAGATCTGGGATGGATGGGCCAGGAACAGAGGAAGCAGAGCTGCTAAATTCAAGTTATGCTTCTTTTTCAGTTCCAAGGAGAATGATCTTTGGACCGGAAAGGGCTAAACGAAGTCGATACCCAAGATAAGGACTGAGATAATGAGAGACCTTTTTGTGAAGCCCTTGTGTTCTAGTCACTTGATCCAGATGAAAGATATCGCAAGCTTCTGTTAGGGATCTTGGAAAGGCTGGAGAACCAGATGGCCTGTTGCAGAAAGGTAGCACTAGGCTTCCTGTAAGGAAAAGCTGTGGCCTTAGCAACCTCCCCCCATTAGATTGTACTCTCCTTAACTGTATCCCCAGCACTGAGTAGGAGCTTAATAAATGTTTATTGGATCAGGTAATAGGTTCCCTCTCACTGGAAGTGTGTGAGCAAAGGCTGGACACCACTCACCACACATGCTGGAAAGGGGAAGCATGTTCAGGTAGGATGGGTCAGATGACCTCACTCACAGCTCCACCACTGACGAGGGTCAGCCTCTTTAAGAAGGGGAAGAGACCACTGTAGGTGCCTGTTGTCCTGTGTTAATCTAGAGAACTGTGTCTGTGTTCATGCACACACGTGCCTTATGTGTCTGTGTGTTGGGGGAAGTATGTCTGTAGGTATATGTGACTGTGTGTGTCTGTGTGTGCGTCAGGGGAAGGGTGGTCTATATTCTCAGTCTGGACAGAGGATGAAATAAAGCCGGAAACAAAAGGAATGGGAGCAAATGTGTAGGAGAGCCCTTCTTTACAGAGCTGAGTTCTAATTCAGGTCTGCAAAGATCTGTTAAGGAGAGAAAGGAAGCTTCTTGAGACAGAGCCTGTTGAGTGTTTTATCTTCAGACTTCTTGTGCCTTGCACACAGTAGGTATGTTGTTATAACACATGTTGTTGTTGTGTTCGTCCTTCGTTGCCATCAGAGAAATGATGACGTGACTTGCACTTGACTTTGCTTTGAGTGAGAGAGGGCTGTGCAGGTCACCAGCCTCACTTCTCCTCCAGAGCCATCTGAATCCAGTGACCAGATATTCCTCGGGATGGCTGGAGATGACCCAGGATGCAATGGGAGACCTTCGCCTCTTTAGGACGAAGTCTGTTCAGGTATTCACTTAGGGTGAGGTAACACCCATTCAGTGAATAAGCCTGTTTTAAGAAGTATAAATGCTTCCCCCTTCCACATAATCATACAGCCAGTGAGAAAGAGAGTGAGCCAGCCTCAGATCTGGGTCTTCTGCCATCTTTCCTTCTGGCTCCACAGGTCTCACCACTGTTCAATCCACTTTAATTCATTTCAGCAAACATTTCTCCAGCAGCTATTATTTGTAAGGCCCAGTGCTAGGCTCCGTGTTACTTGGCATGCAGACCATCCCCACATGGAATAGGAACTACCCTCCGGGACCAATCACAGTGGGTGCCCCCACCAGCAGCTCAGCCTGGCCTCTGCTGGTCCATGGATGTGCCATACGAAGGTGCCCTAAAGCCTGGGAAGGATTTTCTTTAACTTGAAAATGTAAATTATTTCTCTTCTTTCCTTCCTCTACCCTGGGCTTGGAAAGGCTGGCTTTGGCCTTTGTTGTCCTCCCTCCTCAGAATAGGAGCTTCTTGTACTGTGTAAGGGCTTCGAAAATGGCCTCATCTCTGTATATCTGTCTCTGCCTCCCTCTGCGTGTGTGTGTGTTTGTGTCTCTCTCTCCCTCCTTCCCTCGCTCTCTTTCAGTCCCCTCTCCCAGGGTACAACAGTTCTAGACATCTCTGAGACCCAATGCAGTGCTGTTACTACTCCCTTTTGTTTTCCCATCAGCTCCAGTCCCGTGGGCCACTCTCCCTGAGGGCCCAGAGGGCCATCCCTTTTAACAGAATAAAAGCAGAGGCAGGACATTCAGTAAAGAGAAACCAATATATTTTAAAGATCTAACGTTCTATGCAGTCCTCTGTATTCACAGTCCCCCACCTCTTTGGACAGAGGTGCCTTCTCATATTTCATTTTTGGACCCATTCTTGCTTACCATATATTTCAGTAATCAAAAGACCTATGATGTAATGAGGAGGTTACCTTACATACAAGCCCCCTTCAGGTGAATTGAGAGAGCCCTATTGGACTATCTCTATTGGGTTCATTCTTGGGCCCGTTCTCCAAAGAGAGCTAGAATGACCCTGGCCTGGGTCAGTTACCCCTAGCTGCACTGAGAGAATGGCAAACCTCCATGCCTGGGCCATGAGCAGTTTCTCTGACACCTCATCAAACCCCTTGGGAGCAGGGCTGAAGCACACCCCCAAGACAAAAGTCCTGGTTCCTCTTCTGACCTCCCTACCAAATGCTCCCCAAATACTTCTTGTGGTCCTGGATTTCCTCACATAATAGTTTTCCTACCAATGTGACCCCCAGTGGACAATAACATAAAAAAGATCTATGTTGATTGATCAATTGAATCCCATTTCCTCCTTCCCCTTTATTGATTCTGTTTCTATTAAATTGACTGAACTTGTATGCATTTTTTATCCCCTCTTCCTCCATAGAACAGCAATTCCTTCAGGGCCAAGCCCCACTGGTTTTCTCTTCCTATGTGAAAACCCAGCACTCTGCCAGTAGCAGCAATTTAATACATGGTTAGAGAATCGAATTGAATCTTTCTCGAAGAAAAAAAGGTCACTGAGATAGAAAGGTTCTATATATAACGAAATATTTATAGCAGCACTTTTTGTGGTAGCAAAAAGCTGGAAATAAAATGGATCTCCATTGATTGGGGCAGATGATCAGGGAATGTTATTACATCATAGAAACAATGGATTTTAGAGAGACTTGAGAAGAATGTGATGAAGTGACCCAGAGTCAAAAAAGTGGCAGCAAGAAAGCCCCAACGGTGCCAATTCTCTAATTTTGCGTCAGATTCTGCTCTTTTAGGAAGCTGACTCGGCCCTCACAGGGCGATGAGAGGCCCCAGGGTGCCAGTGTTGTGTGAGCCAGGCCTGGCTTGAACCTCCATCTTCTTGACTGAAGACCTGCCAGATCTCTTTATCCTCTGCCATGATCAAAGGCATTGGAACCCTTGTCTATTCATAAGTAACCTCTTGATCCATGGAGAAGCTGGAATGGAAAACCATAGAGGTGGGGAGGCTAAGGATGAAGAATATGACCATGTCAGTTGGTTTTGCTTAAATGTTTTTGTTGTAAAGGAGAGATGTGTATGTGTGTGTGTGTGTGTGTGTGTGTGTGTGTGTGTGTGTGTGTGTGAAAGGCAAAATAAAACTTTAATGAAGAAAAATGGTCACTGAGACGTGAGGATTGAGCTGAAAACTTCTGTGATAGATTCTGAGCAAAGGAAAGGCCCTTCCTCCCTCCCTCTGAAGCCTGTTTGGATCCTGGCATTTTGCTAACAATAGCCATCTCTCTTTCCCTGAGAGCCTGTGTCCTTGGCAAAGAAGCTTAGCTCCCTGGTGTGTATGCCCACAGGCATCAGGAGACATGCTTAATAAATTCAATTGGGACCTTCGGGATACTGTGCCCAGGCTCCCCAGAAGTCCAAGTTGTTAAAAGAACCAAATGTTGTTACTTAGAGGAGAAGGAGGTAGGATTCCTGACCCTACTGGGCAGGGAAGGCCATTGCCACCACAAAGTGGGGTGAGAGGGAAGAGTCTCGGGAGACAACAAAAGGAGAGGCTTTTTCCATCTTCTGGCACTAAAAAGCATGACCTCCTCAGCACTCCAGGAAAGAAGTGATGGGGAATAAAGCAGAATAAGGGCTACTCTATGTATGTTATTATGCAGGCTAGGCCCACGCCTTCACTTTGACTACTTCCTTCAGTCAGTCAGTCAACAAGCATTTATTAAACACTTATTGTATACCAGGAACTATCCTAGTCCTGGAGTATATGAATAGAAAGAATGGAACAATTCCTACTGTTGTAGAGTCTATCAAGAGAGATGCTATGTATTTATCTATGGCTAGGTGGCACCACAGTGCACAGAGTGCCAGGAGCCAGAAAGTTTAGAGTCAGGAAAACTCATCTTCCTGAGTTCAAATCTGGAGTCAGACATTTACTAACAGTGTGACCCTGGGCAAGTCACTTCACCCTCAGTTTGAGGGTGAAGTTTCTTCTCATCTGTAAAATCATATGGAGAAGGAAATGGCAAACTGCTCCAATATTTTTGCCAAAAAAAAATGACCCAGACAGTATCATGAAGATTTGGACACAACTAAAATGACTGAACAACAACACATGGCAGATACAGACATGTAAATGTAAAGACAATCATGGTAGCACACCTGAGGACTGCTGTTGTGAATGATTTCAAGAGTCTAATCACATAGTATGATCAACTCTCTATTCAGCAACAAACGACATTGTTCAATAAAGTAGAGTATAACATTCATAGCAACATCCTTAAGTAAAACATATCATTCTAAACATATCATAACAATAGCAACATCCTTAATCAATACAAAGTAAGTAAAGTTCTTTTTCAAAATACCACACCATCCATCCCCTAGGTCACAGTAAGAACAATCTTCTTAATCAATAAACAGTGTCCAAGTAACGTCCTCTCTCATCTTGACTGGAGGCTGACTTCCACACCCCAGGCTCCTCCATGAGCTCCTCCTCTGTGGACACCTCTCTGCTTCTGCTTCTTGTCTCAGCTCATGGGACTATTCTCTACTCCAAACTCTTCCCTGTTTCTAGGAAAACAAAGCTTAACAGGGCTATAACAATATTTATACCCATTACCAGTTTCATCCTCTCAATCCACTCACAAAGACCAACAGACAGGTCTTCTGTCTGAGAAATTAACACAGACCAACAGACAGGACTTTAACATCACAAACATTCTTTCTGTTAGACCTTCCCACAAGCAAGTTCCCCTAGCCCGCTCATCATCTCTCCTCCCTCAGCTCTGCTTCTGACTGCTCTCTCTCTCTCTCTCTCTCTCTCCCCCAATTCTCCTGTTTCTAATCCCAGACCCTTGATTGATTCAATCAAAGGCACTTGATTAGCTAAAACTCAAACAGCAAAAGATCCTACTTTATTTGCTGTTACAATAAGGTAGACTGGGACGGGGAGACCAGGAAAGGCATTGTGTAGGAGGTGGTACTTAACCTGCTTCTGCAGGGAAGGTGGCCATGAAAGTCGTGTTTTATCATTTCATGAGCAGAGTTTTCTTTGAGTCACACTGCTGTCTGTCTACATTTGCAAAAGCTCACACTAAAGCAGTTTTTATGTAAATAGTACTTTACTTTTTCCAATTACATGTAAAGATAATTTCTAAAATTTGTTTTTTATAAGATTTTTGAATTTCCATTTTTTTCTCCTTCTCTCCCTCCCATTCCCCCTCCCCAGGACAGCAAGCACTCTGATAGAGGCCCAACCTGCATGTTAAAGAAAGAGATACCTCAGCAACAGGAGGTCAGGAGGGAGTGAATTCCAGACTTGAGGGAGGGACAAGGGCACAGGGAAAGGAGATGGGAGTACTGCAGGCGAGGAACAGGGAGATCAGATTGGTCAAGTTGAAGGATGCTTGAAAGTTACTGGTAATCAATGTCTCACCAGGGGTAAAGGATTTCTGTTTTATCCTAGAGGAAACCATTGGAGTTTACTTAGTTGGGGAGTGATTCAGTCAGCCTATGATAAGAAAGACCACTTGGTCAGTTGTTCAGAGTGGGAATTGGCTTGGGGTGGGGTGGGGGTCTTGAAGCAGGAAGAGTAATTTAGAGGCCATTGTGGATAGGTCCAGAATAGGAGCCAGGAGGGCCTAAACTAAAATGGTAGCCATATGAGCAGACAGTAGGGGTCAGAGATGAGAGACGTATCTAGACAGGTGTGGCTAAAACCAAGGCTACAGACCTGGGAGACTAAAAGAATAAGGATGCCTTCCACAGGAGGCTTGTCCTTATCTTCCCAGCCAGTAGTGCCCTTCCCTCTGATAGGACCCTCATCTCCTCTTTAGCTATGTTGCATAGATGACAGATATTTGCACATTTACATGTTGCCTCCCTATTCAGATGTGAGCTTCTAGCGGGCAAGAGCTATTGTTTCCATTATTTGGATCCTCTCCCTGCACTTCCTCCAGTAAATAAATGTCTAATGTCTGTTGATTGATTTACCCGAAAAGAATTAGGTATAAGAAATACATGTGGTTGCTGTGTAAATATAAAGAAATAGCTGGCTCATGTTTGTCATTGTGATATCCAATCTGGGACCTGATTCCCCCTTTTTCCAAGGGAAACTTGTATTCTTACCTTTGGGGGAACAAGAGGAGGACCACAGCTAGGCACTTGCCCTTTCTTTCATCTTTCTCCAAGAGAGATATTGGACTAGAATTATCTTTTTCCCCTATTGTCAATGTTGGTTGAGGTACAATACTTCAGGGTCCCAGGATCAACATTGCTTTTCATGATCACTCTCAAGGTGGGGGCAAGTTCAAGGGAGGGGTGATAATTAGCTTCCCATTAACTGCTCAATTCCTACAAAAGGCTTCTTACCTAAGTGACCACCATCAATGACTGATGTATCCACCAAAGTCAACAGCTGAGAGCTAACTCTCTTCCCCTTCCCCATATTTAACATCCCCCTGATGCCTTCACCCTTGTCCCAAGTGAAGGGGCACCACAGCAAACCCCTTCAATGCCCATGTGATCTCCCTCCATCCTGTCTTCTCTGGCAAATTGCCCCCCTCCCATCCTCACTCTCACTCATTTCTCCTCTGTCCTTGTCTACCGGCTGCTTCCATACTACCTACAAACAGGTCCTCCTCTCCCCCGCCCTCAAAGACCTTGAGGTGTTCTGACCAACCCCACTAACTACAATCCTGGTTCTCCTCTGTCTTTCATGGCCAACCCTCGAGAAGCCAATATATATATATATAGTCAATATAGTCAATGCTTTCCTTTCTTTTCCTCTCCTTTTTGTTTTTAACTCTCTACAGTCTGACTTCAGCCTCATTATTCAACCACAACTGTTCTCTCCAAAATTACCAGTGTTCTAATTGCCAAATCAGATGGCCTTTTAGCGATCCTCCCTCATTCATCTTGACTTCCTTGAAGACTTTGACATTGTTGATCAACCTCTCCTCCTTGATCCACTTTTTTCTCCATGTTTCAGTAACACCTTTCTCACCTGCTTTTCCTCTTCCCTCTCTGACCACTCCTCTGTCTTCTTTGCTGGATCTTCCTCTAGCTCTTACCCTCTGACCATACGGGTCCCTCAGGGATCTGTCCTGGGCCCTCTTCTGTTCTCCCCTCTCTTCTACTTCACTTTGTGGTCTTTCCAAGTCCTGTGGTTTCAGTCATCTGTATTCTGATGATTCTCTGATCTGCTTAAAGCTTTTTCCTAACCTCCAAACTCAAATCTCTGACTACTAGACATTTAAAACTAGATGTCCTGTAGACATTTTTAACTCGACATGTCCCAAACGCCATTTTCCACCAGCATATTATACTTTTCCTAAGATAAACTGATCACCTGAAATTTCGTCATCATCCAGCTGGATTTGGTTTTTGATGCTTCACACTTTTCCCCTCCTCTGATTGGAGGGTTGGAGGGTGGAACACTAACTCCCAAAGCCTTCCATCCACTTTCCATTTCCTCCATGGAGCAGCCTAGTTTCTGCCAACCTGCTTTTCAGTTGTTCCAGCACTTTTTAAAAATCAAATAGGGAGTTCTTTCCTAATTAATTTACATTTTCTGGTTTGTCAAACACTGGGTTATTGAGTTCCATTATATCTGATTCTTCCTTGACCAGTCTGCTTCATTGATCTAGCTCTCTATTTTTTACCTTACGCCAAATGATTTTGATGACTGCTGCTTTCTCATATATTGAAGTCTGGAAGGTCTGTTTCCCTTTCATCTCTACTGCTTTTCATTATTTCCCTGGATATGTTTGACCTTTTATTTTTCCAATGAATTTTGTTATTTTATTGAGTTCTGCAAAGTACCTCTTGGATAGTTTGGTTGGCATAGCATTAAAACTGCAAATTAACCTTGGTAAGCACTGTCATTTTTACTGTGTTAGCCGGCCCCAGCTGTAAGCACTGACTATCCTCCAGGTAGTTACATAGACAATTTTTGAGGAGTGGTGGATGGGTTTGGGGGTGGGAGTAGGGGGCTGATTTCCTGCTTCAGTCTGGCTAGCTCTTTCCTGTTCCATGAGTGGATGGAGAGATGGGCTTAGAACTGAGAGATCTACATATCACCTGATCTCTCTGGGATTTCTTCTGTGAAATAGAGATGATTCCACCAGTATAATCAATCTCTTGGGATTGTGATGCAGAAGAGACTTTTTGTCAGGCTTAAGATGGTATAGAAATAAGCAGCTATTATGACTCCTGCCTCTGAACTTTTGTGTCAGCTGTTCTTCAATACCCCACCCCAAGCCATCCGCTCTCAATACAGTAGAGAGCTGGTAATGTGGAATGGCTCAGGTGAGATGGAGCCTTAGATTTCCACAGGTTTCCTTTCAGCCATCTTTACTGAAGTGTTTTTACTTCTGTTGGTCTCATCTGCTTCCATAGGTCAAATATCATTTCTACATAGATGGATCCCAAGCATATATGTAATAGAAGAGCTAATATTCAGAAAGCCTTTTAAAGGTTACAAAGTCTCTGATCATGACCATGGTCTCATTTGGGCTTTCCGAGAGTCCTGGGAGGTTGGTGGTGGATTATTAGTGTCTTCCACCCCTCTTGAGCTTTGGCTCACGTGCAGGACATGGCAGTCACCATCTCAAACTCAGCCTGTCCAAAATAGAGCCCAGAACCTTCTCCCAGCCCCTCTTTGCACATCCCGACTTCTAAGGTGTGCCTGTCCTCTCACACCTCCAGGAGTCATCTCTGGCTTTTCTCCCTCAATGCCCATAACTGATACGGTTGGGCTGCTATTATTTGAGCCTAGAGTGCTCAGACCTGCCCCTTTCTCTGAGCCCACATGGACCACGGCCACCATTTGGGTCCTAAATGTGCACTTTCCTCCTAGACTACTGCAATAGCTTCCGAATTGTTCTCCCTCATCCTCAGTCCTTCTTCCATCTGGTTGCCAAAAGAAGATCTCAGGGAGGCAGGGAGAGGAATGAGAATTTCTAGAGCCTGCCACTGTGCTGAGCACTTCTTACAAACATTGTCTCATTTGAGAATATTTAGGGAGAAGGGAGGACCATCTTCACCTTGGGATGATCCAGGAATATTTCATAAGAAAAGAGGCAGCTGAGCTAGACTTCGAAGAAAGAAAATGAGTTGAAATTCTTTAGTCTGTCATTGAAAGGTCTCTATAATCTGGCTCTAACCTGGGAAGGAAGGGCAGTATATAATGGAAAGGGGGGAAACCTGCCTTAATCGCCACTTTCTGACTTTAGGTAAGGCAGTTTTTGGGCCTATATTTTCTCATTTGCAAATTGATGGTCTTGGGATTCTCTCTGGGGAAGTTTCCTCATATATAAAAATGAGAGAATTGCTCTAGAAAGCATGTGAAGTTCCTCCAAGCCCAAAAATCTGTTGACAGGGAAGTGGGAGTACATTCCAGGAATGAGGAAAGAAGACCTGCAGGTGGGGATTGGAGAGAGGGAATAGTCTGGTATGGCATCGTAGTTCATTGGAGAAATATGAACTCCCACTTAAAAGACAGGCTCAGAGAAAACTAGAGCCAGAAGGGACCTTAGCCACCAATTGGAGCACGCATCCTCATTGTGGAGCTGAGGGGGAGACCTAGAGGAAGCTCATGCCTTCCTCAAAGTCCCACAAGCTTTACACCCAGGTCCTGTAGCCTCCTACGATCTCACTAGAGATGGGGGGAAAGAGCGCACAATACCTGCCCAAGGAGTCTATGTTTCCACAGAAATGCTAAAGAAGCACAGATGTTTCAACAGAAAAATGAGAAGGTCCCATTAAGACTGGGAGCCCCCTGAGGGCAGGGACTCTCTTTTGCCTCTGTTAGTACCCCCAGTGCTGAGCACAGGGCCTGGCCCAGAGAAGCTGCAGAATAAACATTTATTGACTGACCGTGAATTCAGATGATTATTTTGACATCTCTGTGGAGGACGATGGATCAGAAAGGTCCTTTATAATGGACAACAACAACAGTATTTATGT
Source organism: Potorous gilbertii (assembly GCA_028658325.1). Classification (NCBI taxonomy): domain Eukaryota; kingdom Metazoa; phylum Chordata; class Mammalia; order Diprotodontia; family Potoroidae; genus Potorous; species Potorous gilbertii. Next base: position 260,755,385 of record CM053770.1, read on the forward strand.
GGCACCATAAGGTCCGCTAAGTACTTTATGTATGTTATTTCATCTGGTTCACACAACAACTCTGAGACATAATTTCTGTTATCCCTATTTTATAGATGAGGAAACTGAGGCTCAAAGAAATTAAATGACTTGCCCAGGGTCACATCACTAACAAATATCAGGTAGGATTTGAAGTCAGGTCTTTCTAACTCCGACACTCTCTACCCTGTGCATCATAACACTATTCAGTGCCTGTGCCCTGCAATCTGTGCTTCACTCAGCTCAGGCCTATTGCTTCTTACGTAACTAGTCATGAATTTTTAAACCTTTGTGAGATCAACTGGTCGACGCAGAGAAGAGGAAGGTACAGAACAGCCAGAAACGGAAGCTTAAATAAACAGAATATCAGTCTTCCAGGAAGAGCCCGTGGGGTAGAGAACAAAGCTACCCCAAGGGATGATGATAGAATGGGGCCAGGTGGAGGGAAGCCATGCCTGTGGCCAAAGTCATCCCCTTGACTGACTTAGGAAAGACAGGAAGGAAGAGAGACAGACAGAGAGAGAGAGACAGAGAGACAAAGAGACAGAGACAGAGAGAGGGGGAGAGAGAGAGAGAGAGAGACAGAGACAGAGAGAGAGAGTGAGACAGAGAAAGAGAGACAAAGAGACAGAGACAGAGAGAGAGACAGAGAAAGAGACAGAGACAGAGAGAGAGGGAGAGAGAGAGACAGAGACAGAGACAGAGAGAGAGTGAGACAGAGAAAGAGAGACAAAGAGACAGAGACAGAGAGAGAGACAGAGAAAGAGACAGAGAGAGAGACAGAGAGACAAAGAGACAGAGACAGAGAGAGAGACAGAGAGAGAGACAGAGGGAGAGAGAGAGTGAGACAGAGAAAGAGAGACAGAGAGACAAAGAGACAGAGACAGAAAGACAGAGAAAGAGACAGAGAGAGACAGAGAGACAAAGAGACAGAGACAGAGAGAGAGAGTGAGAGAGAGACAAAGACAGAGACAGAGAGAGACAGAGAAAGAGACAGAGGCAGAGAGAGAAGAAGAGAGAGAGAAAAACAGAGAGAGATAGAGAAAGAGAGACAAAGAGACAGAGACAGAGAAAGACAGAGAGAGACAGAGACAGAGAGAGAGGAAGAGAGAGAGAGAGAGAGAGGGAGACAGAGAAACCTCAGACTGTCTGCTCCTTTTCTATGACCCAGAACCAGGTAGGCTTGAAATGTAGGAATCATGGAATGTCACAAGTGGAGACCCCTCAGGACATAAACCAGAGAAGCCTAGAGGTGACTGGGGCCTTCGATCATGGAAGGAAAGGTGGGGAGGGGAGGGTGAAAACCTCTAAGCCCTCTAGTCTGAGGCTGGTGCCTTGCTTCTAGATTGAGCTCTGAGCTGCAGAAGGATTAAGGCTGATCAGATATCTGAACTAAATTGGTACCAATCCGATGATCCCCAGGGATGGGGGTGGGCTTGGCAACAAGCTGCCTAATTGAGGCATGAGCTGACCCAGGTTGGAAATATCAGGGCAGGGTGGGAGGGACAGCTGCACCCCAACCTGGGTCCTCTGCGGAGGTACAATCTCAACCCCTCCCCCAAGAAAGGAAAGCAGTTAGTGAGGGCTGATGATGAGAGCCGCAAGGCTCACCAAAAGTCACAACTAGAGAAGGCCCTGTCAGAGCTGGCAAGGACCTTAGAACAATGTTAGAGCTGAAAGAGATGGTAGAGAGCATTTCATCCAGGGATTCTTAACCCCCAAATGTGTTCATTGTCCCCCAGCTCAGGATGGGACCTGCGTCACCCAGAAGGCCAAGGAGGAAAATCTTCAGATGTCTGAGGCTTCAGGCCAGGACTGCTCCTTCCCTCAAAGGACACCATCAGGGAACAGGGGGAGATCTGGCAGCAACCTGGGTCCTCCCCCCATGGGTGTAGTCTATCCACCAGGCTTACACATCATCTCTCCCAGTAGGTAGCACTAAAACCTTGGAGGACAGGTCTCCCCAGTTTTTAGCAAGGTATCCCCACACAGGAAGCCCTTAATGAATGCTTGAGGCATCTGTCCAGTCCAGACCTCAAAAGAGGGGGGTTGTGGCAAGGGCCATCATCAAGTGTGGTCTTTGTGTGTTTGGGCCTGTGCTGAGCCCTGAGGACCACACCAGGCAGTCCCTGCCCTCAAGGAGCTCCCAGCCTAATGAGGCAGTTAGATGGAAGGGGAGAGAGAAGGACTTCAGGAGGAAAGTGGGTCATTGTTCAAGACTGGAAGGAGGCCAGGGCAATGGTGAGGAGTGGGGTGTAGAGAATAGTCAACAAAGATGACTGGAGAGTGGCCACAGAGCCATTTGTCAGAGAAATGGTCGAGAGGCCAGTATCCTTCCAGAAAGGAAGGTGTCAGAGGCCTGGAAAGGGAGGAGGGAGCACAGTGATGATGGGTTTTGGTCCTGATGGTGACGGGTGGCCACTGGGCGTTACTGAATCAAGGGCTGACATGGCAGGAGCTGCGCTGACCCGTGACTGAAGGTTAGACTGGAGTGTGCAGAGACTTGGGGCAGGTCATTGCAACCTGCTCAGGCCTGAGGCGATGAGGGGCCTGCCCAGGGCAGTGGCAGTGGCAGGAGAGAAGGTACTCCTCCAGCCCCAGCCTCAGCTTCCCCCTGCTCCCACAGCCTCAACTCCAGGCTTGCAGGGCCACCTCCTCTAATTGTTTTCCTAGTTCCAAAACCTTCATCATCTTGGTTGCTCTCTGTGGACTCCCCTAAAAAGAGCCTGTGGGGCAGCCACACAGAATGGCACTGTGTAACTTTTCCCTCAGAAAGGAAGTTGAGGGTGGAAATGGGCTTTGGGGATTCTAATTAGACCAGTTCCTTGGTTCTTCTGATCTCAGGATCTGGCCTTCCTCCCACACCTCCGAGAATCCTTTCCGCTGGCCTCCTTCTGAGGCACTAGTCAGGGTTGAATCTGAATCTACCTCCTACTGCTTGTGCGACCTCAAGCAAGTTACCTAACTTCTCTGGGCCTCAGCTTCCTTATTTGTAAAATGAGGGGATGGACTTGACCTCATGGAACCTAAAGTCTAATAGGGAGAAAAGGCAAACACAGTTAGTCAATAAACATTTGTGAAGAGCCTACTATGAGCCAGGCACAGTGCTAAGCTCTGGGGATACAAAGAGAGGCCAAACACCATCCCCAAGGAGCTCCCAGTCTCAGGGAGACAAGTTCTAGACAGGATGAGAAGGAGAGAACTTTCATCTGGACGCAAAAGAATTAAGAGGGATGGGAAAGACCTGCCAAAGTAGAGGTTTAGCTGGGACAGACCAGAAAACTGGCCTGGGAATCAGAACCATGGGTTTAAATCTTACCTCGGGGCTTCTAGTGTACGACCTTGGGCACCCCAGCTCTCTGGGCCTCAGTTTCTTCATTTATAAAATGAGGGGGTAGGCCTTAGTAACATGAGGTCTCTTCCAGCTTGAAATCTATGACCTAGGTCAGTGCTTTGGGCCTTCCAAGGCCAGGAAACTTATCACTGGGAATCTGGAACCCTCCCGATCCTCCCATCTCATGAATCCCCTCTGTCTGGACCTGTGCACTGGAGGGCAAGGTCATGGGCTCCGGGACTCTAATTAATGGGGGGGCTCAGGATAGCTTTTATTCCCCACCCACCGAGAGCCTTTGTGACTTCTTGGGAATGCTCTAATCTTTCAGTTTTTCATCTTCCCTTTTATAAATCAGAAGCTCCTGCAGGGCAGGGGCTGTCTTTGTTTTTATTTGTATATGTATCCCCTGTGCTTACTAAGGGTTTACTGATTCATTTATCCCATGACAAGATAATCCAAGCTCCTTTCAGCCCGTGATCTATAGTCCTTCTATAAACGCTAACATCAGGTATCACATCTAGCTATCTGTGTTGAGAGGTCTGCTCCTTCCAGCAGACGGTGGACACCATTCAAAACCTTTTTTGATTTTCTCATGCTGTTCTTGTCTCTCCATTCTCCAGCACTTCTCTCTGTACTCCATTCTATAGTGTTCTGTTTTGGAGGCTCACCCTGTGGTTTACTGCCTCCACACCTTTGCTACTACCATCCTTTCTGACCTCTTTGCCAGATAAATTCCTCGTTGTCATTCAGCTGTTTTTCATTTGTGTCAGACTCTTCATGATCCCATTTGGGGTTTTCTTGGCAAAGATACAGAAATAGTTTGCCATTTCCTCCTTCAGCTTATTTTCCAGATGAGGAAGTTGTGGTTAAAGAGGGTTAAGTGACTTGCCCAGGATCACACAGCTAGTAAGTATCTGAGACCTGATGCTCTATCCACTGTGCCATCTAGCTACCCTATGAAATCCTTTGATGATGATGATGATTCCTATGTTGAAAATCCTTTAAAGCTCTCCTCAAATGCCATGACCCACCATCAATAAAGTCCTTCCCCTTTGGGAGTCCCCATGGCACTGTGCACTCAAATCTCCTATGCCCATGAATTTCAACCAGCCTCTGACTGCACGGAGAGAGGGAATCTTCAATGAGGAAATTCCCTCTGCCAACAGAGGTTGGTATCAGTCCTGCAATTTTCACTCTTGGAGAATTGCCCATGGCATTGAGGGGTTAAGTGGTGGGAATTAGTGTCAGAGTTCAGGTCACAGCTGCTTAACCCTCAGGTGGGCTCTGCCATTCTGCCTTTCCGATGCCCTTCTCGTCTAATATTTTGTATTCTAGTTATCGGTGTTTATGTCTTCTCCCTAGTAGGTTTCAGCTCTGCATCAAGCTGGGCTGAGCCAGCATCTCCCAGGTCATGTGACTCACAAGGTCATCGTAGCTACCTGGCCTTTCCCCACTCCACCCCAAATCTCTTCTGGACCAGCCTCTGAGCATGCAGTGGATACAAGTGGCAGTCATAATAAAAGATGCGTTGAATTAAAACTAGAAAATTAATAAAGATCAATGAATGATTCTGAATGTGTGTAAAGGGCCCACATCCTTTCAAGGCCCAAGCGAGGCCCTGAGACCAACACACTGGGGGAAGCTATCTGGGCTCTGGCTCTTGGGATGACATATGCACAGGGCTTTGCTAGCTCCAGCAGGCTAAGATAAAGTCAGGTCTCATCACTGTACTGTTATTTCAGGCTCCAGGAACGGGGAGATGCCCAGAGCACAAGATGCGGAACAATGACAATAACTCAGACTGACCAGGCTTCCCGCCATTTACAGAGCATTTCCTCAGGTATGCAGGGAGGGAAACTGAGGTTCTGTGACATCAATGACTTGCCCAAGGTCACACTTTGGGATCATGCTTTCTTATGGATGGATCTCCCCCTTAGACTGATGCTAAACTCCTGGGAGGACAGGGACCAAACCTTTTCCCTCTCTGCAGCCCTAAAGCTGTAAGCAATACAAGGCACATTTTTATATAACAACTGTTTACAATGACTTCAAATAGACAAATTGAACATGCCACAAACTGCCTTGGAGCCTCACAAAACCCCTGTGAGGTAGGAACTGCAAGTAAGACCATTTTACAGATGAGGAATCAGAGGCTTGGGGGTTGTGACCCATGGTTAAGAAGTGTCAGACAGCTAATTCAAACCCACACCACTCTGTCCACTGCACATGCAAGAGAGGATTTTGTTGGGTGAACTGAAAAACAGCACAGATTCCGACTTGGACAATCACAGTGTGTGAGAGTCTGCCTGGACCTCGTAGCCTCTGTCTGCCCATACTCTGCTTGAAGATGTCCAAGGAGGGGGGGAATCCTCTATCTCTCAAAGCAGCCTATCCCACGTTGTTTTTGTTTTAAGTCATTTTTCTAGTTGTATCCAATTTTCCATGACCCCATGTGGGATTTTCTTGGCAGAGATGCTGGACTCATTTGCCATTTCCTTCTCCATTTCATTTTACAGATGAGGAAACCGAGGCAAACAGGGTGAAGCGACTTGCCCAGGGTCACACTTCTAGGAAGTGTCGGAGGCCGGATTTGAACTCATGAAGACGAGTCTTCCTGACTCCCCTCCAGACCCAGAGTTCTGTGCACTATGGTGCCATCTAGCGGCCCATGCGTGGCATAAAGCAAATGCTTCTTGACTGACTGCCACATCACAGTGCTAACTCAAAATGAGCTTGCAGTCTACTGAAATCCCTAGGTCTTTTTCAGAATTGTGTCCCTCATTTTATGCTTGTGAAGTTTATGTTTTGAAGGCAAGTCTCAGACTTTACATTTATCCATAATGAATTTCATCTGATTAGATTCAGCTCAGTTCTCTAGCCTGCCCAAGGCCCTTTTGGTTCCTGACTCTGTTGTGGAGGCAGGTGGCCAGCCTTCCCAATTCTGGGCCTCTGAGCAGACTTGGTGTGCCTTTAGGGCTAAGTCATTGACAAAAGGTGGAGCTGATGGGGTTCAGACTCTGGGAGCCTCCTGGAGCTCCCCTTGAATCTTCCCACTTAATCTGGTCTTTCTTACTCAAATCTCCTCTTCCGGTTTGTTCTGGCAGTCTCAGGAAGCCCATGGGCTTTTCATTATCACTTTGCTCAGGTTTCTGTTGCACTTTCCACCCTTGATCCCATCAAAATCCCATTCAGTGGTCAGGCTGCTGACCACTCCCATCAACATCCTCTCTAGAGTCTATCTGTATTCACCCCAGGGTACCAGTCATTCCCATGCCATTCCTATCAAGACCCAAGCCCTCCATAGTCTGATATCTCCTGATTGCCTCCAGCTGTTCCCAACCCTTGACCAGTCCTTGGACTTCTCCTCAAGACCCTCCCTAAACCCCTCCTCCCATCACCCTAGACTACCAGACTACCCCCAGGTCCCTCCTATAGGCTTTTTTGTATTTAAGTTCCATCTGGCCTCCATGAAGGAGCTCAGATGCAATTGAGCTCAGACTCTGTCTAGTTGAGATTCTATCTGGCCCGCTTGAGAATACAAGCATTACAAATGCTTAGGTTCCTTAAGAACCAACCCAATTTGGAGAATCTTTAATAAACTTTGTTTTTCTTTGGCTTTAAGAAGACTTGAGTCGAATTCATTTGAGCAGAACCTGGCCTGTTGGTATTTTGGAGTCCCCAGCACCCCTAAACCTCATCGGAGCGAAGGCCTCAGGTCTCCAGGTCTAACAGAGAATGACCTGCTATATGCGCTTACTAAATGTTTGTAGGATCCCAGATGTGTATGTCTCCCTCGAAGCTATGAAGGCAGGGACTGGGACCGTCTAGTCTGGGAAGCTCCAGCACAGTGCCAGGCACATCTCATGACTAACTAGTGGTTGCTGATTGATTGTATCAGGTCCCTCCCATGTGAGCCATCAGCCCTTTTCCACTGAGGAAAATTAAGGCAGCCTTGGAAGGATCGGAATGGGCTGGGAAAAGTGGGGAGGAACGAGCCATGTGCCTTCGCACCCCAGAACTCTGAAGCACTGAAAGCTGGCCACAAGGTGTCGCCACACGGCCAAAAAGCACAGAGCGACCGAGAGCCCATCAATGGATCCTGCACAAGTTTCCAGGAGAATTTCCTCATTTAGCCCAAGAGGTGCCCAACATTGAGGAGCTGCTCTTCCTCTCCCAAAGAAATATTGCTTAGCCAGAGAAGGGGGATCTCCTTGCCTCCAATTTCTGGGACTTGACCCCATCCAGCTACTTGGGGAACCAGCTGAGAATGGGAAAGTAGGCTCTGCTCTGAGATTTGGAGATAGGGCTGCGCTTGGATGGAATGGGGCCAAGGGGAAGGACCTCTGAGGTCACCTGGCCCAACCAGCCTCATTTTATAGATGAGTAAACTGAGGCCTGGAGAGGGGAAAGATCTTGCCCAAGGTCACACAAGCAGAAAACATCAGAGTTAGGACTTGGACCCAGACCTCTGTCTGTAAATCCAGGTTTCTTTTCAGTCAACTGACTAACCAATGTACATTTATTAAGTACCCACTATGTGCAAGCCAGACATGAGGAAGCCATCCCATCTCGGTTCTCAGGAAACTTCTATTCTACTAATAGGTATGAGTCTGTACAGACTGACGGGTGTCAGTTTGGAAAGGTAGAGGAGGTCAGGGGTGGGAAAGGCTTGTGGTCTGCTACAGTTTGCTCACTCCTTTCCTTGGCTCTCAATTCCCTGACTGATTTGATCTCACAATACTCTTTTAACTTTTGCTCATATTATTTCTTTCCACAGGTTTTCTAGGCCAGTTTTCTATGCTATGGAATAGTCTCTTTCCTGCCAAATTTTTCTAACCTTTGTGTATTTTTGCTGTCTAAAATGCCCTCCTTTGCCTGTGGGATTGCTACCCCTCTCTCATTTAAGCCCACCTCAAATAGAACCTCCTTTGGGCAGCCCTACCAATGCCTGCAGACCTCACAGGGGGCCTTGATTCCTCTCTAAAGTTCTTAATATATCACTATTATTTATGGGGAATGAGCCTTATCTGTGTTTGCCTCAGCCCCCTTGGACTAGAAAGTTCAGAAGGGCTGGAGTTTGGTCTGATCTAAACTTCGCTTTTTTTCTCAGGGTCCCATCCAAGGATTTACTTATAGTAAGTGGTAAGTGCTTAATGACATGATTTATGTGAATTGAATTTGGGATGTTGATTTGACAAACCTCCCCAGGCAGATGTGAGGTTCCCTTGCCTGCCTCCTTGCTGCTCATCCATCTAGATCCCTCCATTCTGTCTCTTTCTGAACACTGGACTCTAGGGGAAGCTGATTCCAGAGGTGGTTGGAAGCTGGTTGCTAAGCTTCTGTTGCTAAGCAACGTATTGTTGCTGTTTTAGCCCAGTCTGCCGCCTTCTCTGGGGAAGGGCTAGCCAGCAGTTTCTGCTGAAGTCAGATCCTTCCCCTGACGCTCCAGCTCCCCCGGGAGCCCTTCTCCCTGTCACTCAGAGCCACGACGGCACAGGTAAGACAATGGGGGCTGGGCACGGCTTCCCATGGAGCATCCCTAGTCACAAGAAGCAGCTGGAGATTGGACGGAAGCCTGACGAAAGATGGGAGAAGGAAAAACTAGGACCCTGGGAGTGTTGAGAGGTCAGAGATCCATCAAGGCCCCTAGGAAAGTGCTTTTTAGGTCATGAATCCCTGGAAGGTGGGCAGCCCCCTGCTTCCTTCAATTGCTCCTTGTATTAAACAGATCAGAAATGATGTGGGGCTCTGGGCTGGGTTGTCCTGGGCTGGCTGCCAAGATGGAGAAGACTCAGTCCCTATCCTCAAAGAGGTTTCAGTCTAACAAGGAGGGGAAGGGGAGACAAGGACACAAACTCCAACTTGACATGGTGTGTACTAAAGAAAGTAGTAACAGGGATGTTTGAACTCTGGGAATCTGGTATCATGAAAAATGAGTTTGGAGACCTGGGTTCGAATGCCATCTTACTAGTTCTGACTATGGGCAAGTTTATCTTACCTCTCTGAGTGTGAGTTCTCTCCCCTAACAAATAGGGGGAAGGATATCTGTATTTTCCTAACAGAGAAGTCTCGAGGAGACTCCTTTGCAAAGTTCTATAGAACTACTCACTCCTCAAGGCTCTGCCATTTTCTGTATCCTCCCCTCTCCAGCCCCCATGACTTCCTTAGGAGATGCTCATCTGTGATCACCTGATGGCCAGGTTTCCAGTGGTGTGCCCCTTTGTAGTTAGCCAGATGAGTTGATCCCTGGACACCAAACACAGACTGTCTCTAAGTCCTGATTTGGAGACTTCCCTGGGTGGGAGGACCCACTAGGGCTGGTATGCAGAATCTTCTAGAGCCCAGGATTGCACCACACCAACAGAGAGGCATTGAAGGAAGACCCATGCTAGTTGATGAAAAATAGTACAAATGGACACCATTCGTTCAGCTAGGCTTTAGGGTAAGTGAATGAATGAAGCATTTATTAAGCACCAACTGTTTGCAAAGAAAGCACTGTGCTGAGCCCTGGGAGTACAGTTAGGAAAAAAAAATAGCCTGTTCTCACATTCTAATGGGGAACTCTAAAGGACTCATTCT